>JALPQD010000475.1:245652-845652 GCA_023101885.1 Typhlomys cinereus
AATACTAAGCAATACACACACAAAATCATGAACCCCCCCAAATGACAGGAATCAAGAAGTTATAACCCTAAATGTCAATGGAATCCACTCTCTAATCAAGACACATAGACCGTAAAAATGGAGGAAAAATCATAACCTGTCAGTCTGCTGCCTTTGGGAAACACATCTCACCATGAAAGACAGGCACACTGGAGGAACAAAGGCTGGTCAGAGGTACTCCAAGCTACCAGAACATGAAATCCCAGTATCTGACAAAAAAGACTTCGAATAAAAAAGAAGTCATAAGACACATGCAAGGTAACTACATATTGGTCAAAGGAACAATTCCTCAGGAAGTCTTAACAATACTGAACTTATACACATCTAATATAAGCTCACTCACATTCATTAAACAAAAAAACACAACGTTTGAACAACAAGAAATCATCAAAACACAATATACACTTCAAAATCCACTGTCACTATTGCTACATCCTCCGGCCAACCACTGAATAAAGACACACTGGACTTTATCAAACCATAATGCAAAAGGATCTGACAGATATGTACCACACATTCCATTATATAATACAATTTTTTTACTTATTTCATTTTTGTACTGTGCGTGTGTTTGTGTGTGTGTGTGTGTGTGTGTGTGTGTGTGAACCACGGGCGAATTCGGGGAACCACCATGGACCGCCTCCTCCTTGTTTACTCTGCCCCGGGATTCACAGGCTCCGCCCTACCAGGACCACAAACGCAGGCTGCCCCCGCTTCCGCCGCGGTCTATACGTGGGATCTGGGATCCGAACTCGGGACCTTCCGCCTGCAAGGCGAGAGGCTTAACCCTGAGCCACCTCTCCAGCCCCCCTCTGTTTCTATTTCTAAAACACCTTCTTCAGACTCCCATGGATTTTCTCCTAATAATCTTAGCTGGGTCACAAAACAGCGTCCACATAAACAGGAAAGTTGATATTTATGCTACACTTTATCAGACTACCATGGAATAAAGATAGACATCCATAACAGGGCAAATGACAAAGAATACTCCAATTCTTGGAAATTAACTATCATGACACTGAATGAGGAATGGGCAAGAATCAAAATGGAAATCCAAAACATGCTAGAAGTGTATGAAAATGAAAACACAATATGTCAAAATTTGTGGGACATGATGAAGACTGTACTAAGGAGAAAGAAAATAATTTCAAGCAAAAGGAACCTTAGGGGTTAAGTGAGATATGAAGGGGAGGCCCCTTTCAGTGGGTCTGTCCAGGAAGGGCTATTTGGTCTGTTACTTGTCACATCCTATGCCAACCAAGCTGGTAAGATATGATCCCAACCTGGGGAAGAGAACTTCAAGGACGCACCTTTTGGAAACACACATGGTTTATTTTGGAATAAATAATAAAGATATGAAAAATATGGGAATTGTCAGGCTTGAAGACTGTTCTTTGGAATGGGCAATTGCTAGGGGCCTGAGCAGCTGTTAGAAACCACTCCCCTTCCAGTCTTCCCTCTTACCTTTGACACACAAGTTCCTCTCTTTTTTGTGATTGTGCATGCCTCCTATCTCAGACAGAGGAGTTCTTCCCTTTTTTGTGGAGTGGGCACCCTCCTATCTATTCCCAGCTCTCTCTTTTTTGCTTTTTCATAAAAACTAGCTAGGTTATCACCTTCCCCTAGGTTCCTGCCTCCCAACTGTAGATGTTAAGTAATTTGCCTTAAGTCTTTTGTTTTCTAAATAAAAACCAAGCCTGCTTTTAACTTTAAATTAAATTCGAACTAGAAATTTCACGTTCTGTCATAAACAGTAAATAGACTTGTTTGCCGGAATGGATATGCAGATTTTAAAGAAATTAGAAAACAACTTCTAGAGTTCTAAAGCATAGGTGGGTAAAATTCCCTAAAAAATATGACTCTTATTAATAAACTAATTCAGAAATTATACAATATGAGACTACGCCATCTATTCACTAAAATCAGTACACAACTATTTTTAATAGAGCACATAAGTTAATAGAAAATAGTAAAATAATTCTTAAAATTGATACACAATTATTTCTTATAGAGCACAGGAGCGAATAAAAAATAAAAATAAAATAAATCCTAATGTACTCCCTACCATTATAACTTAATATAGGCCAGCTTATATGATAGCATTCAGAATCTGATATTCTCAAAAAGAATACATTAATGTATAATATGTGCCCCCTCCAAGAGATTCACCTTTACCTTTTACAAGAATGTATAATAGATATAACACAAATTAATAAAAAGATCAACCTTGGTGTATTTTAACTAAATCTCAAATGAAGTCTTTGTTAAATGCAACAATACAGACTTACACCCTATAACTGTTTGGTTGGACATTGTAAAATAGATAGATTTATAGAGACTGAGGGGCTGGGAAAAACCTGTTGTAAGGCTGGGAAAACACCTGTTGATATGTGATAAGGATTTGTTTGCATCTCACCCTCAAAGAATGGATTAGGTTCTTAAAGAATATTTATACTAAAGATGATTCCTGCTGATTAGAAGGATACATGTCTGTCTGCAGATGCAACATTCTGTGCCCAAAAATTTTGCAGTATGAAAGCTGCTACAAAATTCTAATAACATAGATTCAGATTCACCCAGCCTAGAGTTGTTGTGTGTGTGTCTGTCTCTCATTTCGTCAACTCTTTGTCACACTTGGTCCAGGGGAGACCTGGACTGCGAGGGTCCCCGCCCAGGACTATGGCAATCACAGAGTCTGAACTCCACCCGAGCACATGAACAGAGGTGAAACCCGGGATTGTAGAAGCAAGCAAATGGAGTGGATGATTGAGGAAGGGAATAAAGAGAGGAATGGGAAAAAAGAAAGAGGATGGGGAAACGGGAGGGGTGAAGGGGTGAGGAGGAAGCAGTTCTACAACTATGCATGTATAATAGGGAAAAAAATAAAATTGAAAAGAAATTACAAAGAAATTTGGTTGAGACACAGACTTCACAACGAGACCAAAGACCATCATATTTTTACTTTTTCCACATTGTTTCATTTCTCCTGCATGGTTGCTGATAAATGACTATCAAACAGCTTAAGGGAACAAGGAGTTTATTTCCTTACTGATAATCCTGTTACAATTCTCAGTCCTGCTTGACTGCAGAGCATGCACCAGCACCAGTGTCAAGGGAACTGGCCACAACATCACCACATAACGGCTGAGAGATGGACAATCTATGCCAAACCAACATATCTGGCCAAGTGAACAGAAGGATGCCGCCTTCCTCAACAAGCTCTCAGTATTTTATTCACCTATTCAGGGCCTATTCCCACCCACCATAGCTGGGCCTTTCCCATAAGCTAGACAATCTCCTGCAGGTTTGCTCTGGGCTTAACCCAACCACTAATTCTCCACAAATGTGCCCAGAGTTCAAACCCTTAACCATCAAGTTGACACCTGGTCCTAACTATGACACACGTCAAAAAGTCAAATAATGTATTTAACAAACATAAACTTTTGAGACCCAGCTTTGCTGTCTATGAACACTAGTAATCTTAGTTATTCACCAATTCACCAGGAAAAGAAGGAATATTTCTTTTTGCATGTTCTCTTTCCATACTTGGGAAGTGATATTTCTTCCATCTATGTTGACTCCAGAAAGTCAAAAAGTTAGTGAAATCTGTCTCTCACAGAAAGAAGACTCCTGTATGCTCTCAAACATAAGGTAAGGTAAAGTTGATCTCAAAGCAGAGAATAAAACACTGCAAAAATGTGCGAAAAGAAATATGGAAGAGATTAGGGTGGCCTAGTTCCAGGTGGTTGATATAGAGTCTCTGAAGTTCTGGATTATGGTTTGTTGATTTGTTTTTTTCAGTTTTGCTGCTCCTGCAATGCCCTTGGCTCCATCCTGATGGGTATTGGTTGTCACCCCCTGGCCAGAGATTAAACACCTGTTAAACTAGAGTCTTGTTATAATACCTATCCTACCCACCATAGGCGCCCTCAAGAGTTGTTTTCCCCCACGGCCTCCTAAGGAGAAAAGGGAAACTGGGGCAGAGGGGGTAAATAGACCAGGAGATGAAGTGAAACTGCCCCCCGGAGAGCCCGGCTAACCCGACTGCCATCAATCACTTCCCCCAATTCCTTTGCTCTTGCGACCTCTCAATCACCTCCCACAAACCCCTTTCTACCCCTTCTGCTCCTCCCCCATATCCTCCCTCAGGGCTGACCGAGCTTTTCCCGGTTAACATTGCACGGGGGGGGGGGGAGAATCGCCCTGCAGCATGGTACCCTTGGACAGCTACTGAGATCAAAGAGTTAAAAAAGGCTGTAGCCGAGGATGGGCCCAACTCCCCTTGGGCAGAGACCATCCTTCGAGGGCTTGTTCATCAGCCCTGGACAGCCCAAGACTGGATGGACTTAGCTAAAGCCGTCCTCCCTGGGGCACTCTTTATCAAGTGGAGTGCCTTTTTTCAAGATGAATGTAACTCCATTCCCTTGCATCCAGAAGATGCAGAAAAATTTGCATTCTCTGTTCCCTCTGTTAACTTTGGGGGGCCAGATTTAAGATATAAATGGACTGTCCTACTTCAGGGAATGGCCAATAGCCCCCCAATCTGTCAGTATTTTATGTCACAAATTTTCTTATCCTTGCTTAACCGCCTCTAACATTTTATTTTACATTTATATGGATGATTAATTTTGGGGGCTCTCCCCCCGCCAGTCTCCAAAAAATTACTAATGATGCCTTGTATCTTGGAGGCCAACCAAGTTTAGGGTGGCTCCTGATAAGATTCAGACTGTCCCTCTTTTTAAGATCCTGAGCTCTGTGCTGTCCCTTGATACGGTATCCCCTGGTAAGCCTCAGTTACATATTAAAGATTCTTATATACTCCCTCAACTCCAAAAAATCCTGGGAGAAATTAACTGGATGAGATCATGGATACCTATTACCACTGAGGAACTGTCTCCCCTATTTGATCTTTTGAAGGGCTTGGATCTCTCCTCCCAGGTGACCCTCACTCCTTATCATCATCAAAATTTTCACAAAATTCAACAAGCTATAGATCATTCTGCCTTAAGGAGATATGATCCTGACCTTCCCATCGTCCTTTACCTTTTTTCTGGAGAGATGTTATGTACTGCCATGTTGGCACAAGAAGTTGACCCCCTTCAATGGATACACCTCTCAGTTGGGGGAGCCCTTAGAGTTTATTCTATGACTGATCAAGTTGCTGACTGTATTGTCAAAGGCAGAGATGCTTGCACCTGGTTATTTGGGTTGAAACCTCACCTTCTTGTTGTTCCTTTTAAGCTGTCAGACTTTACCTGGCTTCAGAGAAATAATGACAGGGTTGCTTTAGCCCTTGAAGGATACTTAGGAAAGATTGATTGTCATTATGGCCCTCATAAATGGATGAGCTCATTTTTAAGACTAGATTGGAGAGCCCCTAGGCTCTTCCTCCCTCAACCTGATCCTAATTTTCTTACTGTATTTACCGATGGGGGGGCATCTAGGAGCCTCCTTGGTGGCTTTTCCCCCTCATAAGAAGGGGCAACCATTGTTCCCCCTTAAGAGGGTCACCCATGAGGTTGAGGGTTCGGCACAATAAAAAATTGTTTGCGGTGGTATTAGCACTGAACACTATACCTGAGCCTTTTAATTTGTTTTCTGATATCCTTTATGTTGTTAATCTACTGCATAATCTAGTTGATGCTTATATTAAATTAGATTCTAACCTTATAACTCCATTGATGCTACAGGCACAATTATTACTCAAACAAAGACTTAATCCCATCTTCATCCAACACCTTCAGGGTCACCAAAATCTGCTGTGTTTCTATTGAAGGAAATGCCCTGGGAGATAAGATGGCATCTGCTTTAACTTTTCAAGAGGTGGCCAGTTTACATGAGTTAACCCATATTAACTGGAGAGGCTTCCATCACAAATATTCTTTGGTGCCCATCAAAGATCTTAAAAAGATCATCTGCACTTGCAATTCCTGCCAACCCTTTCTTCAACTCCCTCATTTACAAAAGATGGAAGTTAACCCCCATGGATTACAACCTAACAACCTATGGCAAACAGATGTTACCCATTATCCTCCATTTGGTAAATTTCAATATATCTTTCTCACTATTGATACATTCTCTCATGCCTGCTGGGCTACGGCACATGCAGGGGAAAAATCTAAACACGCTGTCAGCCATATGTTACAATGCTTCGCTGTCCTTGGTTTGCCTGATCAACTTAAAACAGACAATAGCCCTTGCTTTATTAGTAAGACCTTTTCCAAGTTTCTCCGGACCTGGAATATTACCCACTCCACTGGCATCTTTCATATCCTCGGGACAGGTATCATAGAACGTCAAAATCAAACTCTTAAGGCCCAATTACAAAACAAAAGGGGGAGTCTCTTCCCCCCCTGATCAGCTGAAGAAGGGCTTGTTAACGCTTACTATTTTGTTAAATTTGACAAAACAGATTTTAAACACAATTCCAGAGGCATCTGGACTTCTAAGTCTCATACAAATCCATCCAGTTCTCTGGAAGGACCCCCTTACCAGGGGATGGAGGGGTCTAGACCCCCTCACACTGTGGGAGAGGATTCGGATGCGAATGGTCCCACAAAGTGAAAAAATGTCCTCTGGGTCCCTGCGTGGGGACATCAAATACCTTCCCCATTGGCGGAGGGAGGGATAAAAAACCTTCCCAGGGAGTCGCTCCCCCTGAGGGTTTTCTTTCTCTCTCTCCACAGAGAAGCATAAGACACCAGGATCTTACGCTACCTGAGGTGATCTTCCGCCATCGAGAGGAGGATTTGAGATTCACATGAGGCCCCAACATCATTGAACAACAGATGATCAGGATTCGTATGGACAGATAAAGAACTACAGGAGGACCCTGGATCGGCAAAGGAAAGAGCTCCAGGGACACCCATTTTGGTGTCCCCTTCGGTGGCCATCCTCCCATACCTTACTCTCCTCCTGGTTCCCATGTCCATGAAACTTTCCTTGCAGCCATTGGGCCTTGTGTGATTAATGCTTTTACTCCACTTATTAAAAGACAAGATTGAAACTATCCAGCTTCATCACATTCCACATCAACTATAGATGCTTGCTGCTCAGGAGTCCAGCTTTGAACATTTGACCTTAGAGACCATTTGATGACTCCCTGTGACCATGAAACCCCAAGTCTGCCTAGTCAGGTGCTTAAGTGAGGTTTGTGCCAAGACGAGTAGTAAGGGCCCAGCCGAAGATCAACCTAAGACAGAACTTTAACACTCAAATTGCAAACTCCCATGAGGGGTAAGACTCGAGAGGGGGGCTCTCCACCTAAGACAGCACAGGTCACTCAAAGGCCAACACAGCCTGCCGATCACAGGTACCCCCTGATCTTCTTTTAAAAAAACGAGGGGGGTGTGTTGGGCCTTTTTAACCAGGCCTGAGGCCTGCTGAACTTCCTGAGCCTGGCTAGAGTTTCAGGACCTGACTTTAGGTTTAAAATCTCATGTCCACAGGAAAGTTTCATTTCCCTGGAATGATGTCACACCTATTCAACCACTTTCTGGTCACTTAATCACTTCTATTGGTTTACCCCATAAATCACACACCCTTCACCCTTCCCTCTACTGCACAATCTATATAATTCACCCCCCTGTTTAATAAAGTTGAGTTCCTACTTTGACAGACCTCCCGGCTCCATTGTGTTCATTGGACTGTGACACTCATAACCCGCTCAGCCCCACAGGTCTCTTGGCTGGTCTGGTGGTCTCTAGCCGCACTACTTGCAGTGGCCCCTGAGTCTTGCATACCTGTTAAGTCTGTATGAGTGGAAATAAAAAAAAAACAAATATGGAAGAAAGGGTTGAAAGGGAGGGTGTGTAGTATACGTCGGGGTGCACAGGGAAGTACTGAACAACTTGTTATGTTGTATAGTACAATACTAAGTACATGGTTAACATCAAAGCACTGAACATTAAAATGTAACAGACAGTCTCAGTGCTTTTAAGACAAATCAGTAATGACTCTGCTTACAAATTTAACCAAATAATTAGTCATGAAATATGTGCACTTTGCAGCTACTATGTTCTCTATAAATGGACGTCATTACACAAAAGTGAGAATAAAATTTTTCATGGCTTTGAACTACTAAATGTTAGTAATGAGGCTTGGACACATGGTGATGGCACATGATATGCAAGATACTCCACACAAGTTAGGGCTGAAGCAATCATAATTGGACTTTGCATGCCTTGCACAATGTCCAACACACCATTGACCCCACAAAGTCTGGCATTTGCTAAAGGCACTAGGATCCTTGGAGGCAAGGGATTCACAACCACAGTAGTGTTCATATGCAGACGGCATACTCAGAAAATTGCACACCATACAAAGGTGTGCACAGGACATCATGTTCACCAAAACCATAAAAAATCTCTGGCTACAGAAGCACAGAGTGGTAGCCCAATGTTACATGGCAGCATGGGAGGCACAGAAAGAATTCCCCAGAATCTTGAGAGCCAGTAGGCCTGACCTACAAGGTAGCAGAAAAGGCAACAAGAAAAGGCAGAAAACTAGGATAACACCTCATATCCTGACCAGGAACTTGCAGACACAAAATGTCACTCATGACAATGCACACACACCAGACACACACACACCAAACTGACATATAGTAAAAACAAAAACGGATGTTGTAATCAATAAAGATCGGAATAAGCGTATACTTATATGAGAAGAAAATGACTGGAGTTAAAGCAGACTTAGACTCGCCTAAACACCTTAGGTTCTTGCAGTCTCCAGCATCACACCCCTGTAGAGGGTCCGCTGAGCAGCATCGAGGAATTGCCACTCCTACCAGGTGAAGTCCACAGCTGTGTCCTCAAATGATACTGACCCCTGTAATGACACATGTCTCTTTAACTTCAACTTTGGGCACAGTAAATGGGAGCTCAATGTGTGTGTGTGTGTTTCTGTGTGTCTTGCCAATGTCATAAAGATGATGACATTTGATTGGTGTTAATGGAGAAAGAAAAATAAATACCTTCTAATTTACCTGCATTCACTTCCTCACAGTTGGAATTACAGGAATCTACTATCAAGTATTGTTTAGGTAGAACTATGCATGAATTAATGACTTTAAGCACACAGATTAAGTGCCAAGGTTTTGTACACCCAAGTGTATTCCAGACATTAGTTTTCAGAAAAATAAAATTTAGCATAGATTTATGCATAGGAGGAGTATCCTAACCTAGCACACAGAGGTTCCTATAACCTGAAAATTCCAATAAAGATTGTCTTCATGGCCAAGATAAAATGCATGGTTAAAAAAAGAAAAAAATAGTGAGAATCCCCCCAAATGGCTGCTTAGAGGTCTTACCTAACCTTTCTGTATAGTAGGCTAACCTGAATTCCACAAAATACCTTTGATAGTTAATCCTGGGTATTTTGTATATTCATTCTGTTGATTCTATCACTCTAGAGAACCCTGAATAATACAGATTGTGGAAACAGGTGTGATTCTGGAAATACAAAATTGTAAGGAAAAATTTTGATATGCTTTTTGGTGATATCTGGAGCTGGTTCTCAATACAATGAAACCCCGTTACTAAAGATTGCCTTGGCAGGATGGAAAACACAAAAACTATTTGGAGGATCGTTTTTGAGAACTGGTAAAGATAGGTGTGTTGGACAGTCCGATTCACCCTTGTAAGGAGTGAGCAGCTTGAGGATTACATATACCAAACTTTTGACAATTTGAGTAAAAATAAGGAAAACCAATTGAATAATGTGCTGTCTCCAAAATCCAAACAGGCCCACTAAAAAAGTTCTACTTCTTTCTTAGTGGTGGGAGAGGCCAAATGCAACAACTCATCCTTTACCTTAGAGGATATATCTCTGCATGCCCCACACCATTGAACTCCTAGAAATTTTACTGAAGTAGAAGGTGCTTGGATTTTGGTTGGCTTTATTTCCCAATTTCTGATACACATATACCTCACCAACAAATCCCCTTGAAGTTCATTGGGGGGAGGAAAGGAGGAAATCAGTCCAAAGAGAATCAGTCTAGCATCAGAGGGGTGTTAGCCAGAAGAAAAGCCAAGGCAATTTTATTCTCAGATAAATGTTAAATTTATTCTCAGAAATGTTAAATTCTGGCAATCATCCAGAATCAGTAACCATACAAAAAATAGCAAAGAACAGAAAAATCTTTTTTTAAAATTTTTCCCACTCATACAAACTTAATAGATACCCTATTCCCCTCCCTCCCTTCATCCCTCCTTGGATCCCCTTGTTCCCTCCCCCATTTTCTCCTTCCTTTCCCCCCTCCCTCCCTTTTTCCCAGTGCCTTCTCCTTCCCATCCCTGGAGCATCCTTTAGTGTGCATGTAAAATTTCCCTCTGGGTCCACCTCTTTGGTGAGGTTTAATGACTCAGTAGCATTGACTAGAGCTCTTTCCCCTTTAGTATAAGGACACTTTTGTGGCTATTAATCCCTTGCCTCTGAGGATCCTCGTGCTTTTAATCAATACTAGACTTTGGGAAGTCAATGATATGTTGGTCATAGCACAAGTCATGCAAAGTCCTATTATGATTACATTGGCCCTAACTTGTTTGGAGTGTCTTGCATATTGTTGCTTCTCCCCATCTTTAGGCTCTTACAATCTTAGCACCCCGTCTTCTGCAAATTTCTCTGAGCTTTTGGACGGGGAGAGATTAGGCTGACCTGGTTCCAGGTGAATAATGTAGGGTCTCTGATGCAGAACAGAAAAATCTTGTGCAGACAAGTTCAAGATGAACTTGAAACCATACAAAGAAATACATAAAGACATTTATGATTATTTATGTTATTGCCACTATGTCAGTGAACAAGGAGCATTTGAATATTATAAAAAGTCATTTGTAATTTACTGAGTTCTCAGGCAGTCAGCTGCTTTAGAAAAGCATGTTTTACATGGCCCAATCTGATTGGCTCGAAATACATTCCTGGAGGGCCAGCAGCGACCCCCACAATCATCTACAGACAACTACTCTACCTTCGAGAGACAACTTATGGCCTGTTACTGCACTTTAGTAGAAATTGAACATTTGACAATGGATAACCAAGTTATCATGCGACCTGAGTTGCCCATCATGAATTGAGTGTTATCTGACCAAGCCACAATCCATTATCAAATGGATCAAACACTACATACAAGACAGGTAATGAACAGGTCCTGAAGGCACAAGTAAGTTGCATGAAGAAGTTGTCCAAATGCTTATGGTTCCTAAGCCTATTGCGATGCCTGTTCCAAAGCATGCACCTATGGCCTCTGAGGTGTACCCAATGATTGGGTCACTTGGGAAGAGACGACTAGGGCCTGGTTCACAGATGGTTCTGCCTGTCATTCAGGTGCCACCCAGAAGTGGCAGTTGTAGCATTATAACCCCTTTCTGTAATAATCCTGAAGGATACTGGAGAAGGGAAATTGTCACAGTGGACAGAACTTCAGGCAGTGCAAATGCTTGTACACTTTGCCTGGAAGTGAAATGGCCAGATGTGCAAGCATGGGTTGTAGTCAATGGTTTGGCAGGATGGTCAGGGATTCAGAAAGAAAAAAATTGCAAAACTGGCGAGAAAGACATCTGGGGAAGAAGCATATAGATAGATCTCTCCCAATGGGAAAAGAACACTGAGTGTCACAAAGCCTGTTTTTCTGTCTGTGTCCTTTGCTGTATCTCCTACTGTCTTCCACAATTTCTCCCTATCTATCTCCAAGATACCTTCTCTATGTATCTGGGATCCCTTCGTAACACAAGGACTTTTGTGTGGTGCAGGACAAGAAGGCAACATTCTGCTCATTTCTGGTACCTCCAGACCTACTGCCAGGAGCCACCTGAAAGAGGACTTAGAGAAGTCACCTGGACAAATGAATAACTAAGACCATTTATGTGATGATCAGTACCATGGATTCTTCTCATCACTGAGAAAAAGACTCAAAAGCATCAGGATCCAGTGGAACAGGCTTATGATTACAAGTACAGGAGAAGGTAAGACAGGTTTCAAGGATAATATGAGCTAAATCCTTTTTTTCACAAAAGAAAATAGTCAATCACTCAGAGGCAGAGAAAGTGTCCATCAAATAGAAACAAATATTTAAGTTTGAAGAAAAGCAGAAACATAACCAAGTGAACTACCCTATTACCAAATACACACAGTCACACACACACACATACACATACACAAATGAATATATACACACGCAATACATGTAACACACAAACACACACACACACACAAATGAACAAACAAAAACATGCATAGTTAAATTGGTAAAATGATTCAGAAAGGAGAAGTTCCTCATCAAAGTCACCGAGCTGACAAGTGGGAATTCTGAGCCCAGCCAGTCCAAGGAACACCATGAACTGAATGAAAGGCATCATGCAGAAGAGGTTGTGAGAGCTAAGGGTCACCAGGCAAAGACAAGGGTGCTCATGTGACAAGATTTAGACATTCAGATGACAGTCCCATATTGGCACAGACAGTGGGAGAGAGGACACAGAGTCCCACTGCACACATATAGGATTAGAGCTTCCTTGACATAGGAATTCAGCCCAGCTACTCACCATTTCTGGCCTCAAGTAGAAAATGTCCAGGCAGGGATTTTCACACAGTCAATAAAATCTAAGGAGATTCCAAGCTATATCTGCAAAGGAATAAGGCCATATATATTCATGATTTAAAAGTTGGTTTCCTGACCACAGATTTGCCACACAGAACCACAAGCTCTTTGAAGGAGCATAGATGGGCCTCCATTCCCTATCCCACTTGAGTCCAGTTTCCAATGTAGATCCACCACATGCCCTGTGTCTAAAGCCTCTATCTCCCCCCTAACCTCACCCAGCTGCCTCCTACCTACCTGACCTTAACCTTCGTACAACCTTCCTTCTCCACTAATCATTAAAGTATCCTCCAAAAATTTAATAGAAGCCACAGAAATTATGGACTGCGGACCAGCGGACCACCGCCATCAACTGTGGACTCCAAGACATTCACCATTGAAGGACAAACTGAAGAGCTACATGACCACCAAACTAGGCCTACCTACAGAAGATGCTTGAAAAAATATTTAAGTTTGAAGAAAAGCACAAACATATGCAAGTGAATAGAAGGGAAAAATAATGCCAACACAACTACAAAACAAGAAATAGAAAAATCCCCACCAAAATCAGAAAATGACAGGAATCAGCAAACATTTCTCAAGTCAATGGACTTAACATAGATATAGGACATGGACATGGACTAAAAAACACAATCAGCTGCTGCCTTCAGGAAACATACCTGACCATGAAATATAGGCACAATCTCAGAGTAAAAGTCAGACATACTCCAAGCTAATGGAACAAAGAAATAAGCAGAAGTAGTAATTCAGATATCAGAAAAAACAGACTTTGAATCAAAACAAATCATAGGAGAAACAGAAGGATGTACTACATATTAGTCAAAGGAACAATCGATGAAGATTTCAGAATTTTGAACATATATATGCACTTAGTTTAGCCACATTTACATTCATTAAACAAACACTACAATTTCTAAAACAACACATCAACACAAACAACTCAATAATAGTGTTCCTATACTAAAGGAGAACACAAGAAAGAGCTCTAAGCAATGTTACTGAGTCCTTACACCTCATCAGAGAGGAGGACCCATAGAGCCGTTTGACATGCACAGTAATGGATGCTCCAGGAATGGGGGGGAGGGAGCATTAGGAGAAAGGGAAGGAAGGGGGAAAGGAAGGGGAAAAGGGAGGAGGGAGCAAGGGGATCCAGGGAGGGGTGAAGGGAAGGAGGGGAATGGGGTACCCATCAAGTTTGTACAAATGAAAAAAATAAATCAACAAAAAGAATGTTGGATTAAACCTGAAATAATAACAACAACAACAACAACAACAACAACAACAATAATAATAGAGTGTTTTAAAACTCCACTCTCAACAATAGATAGGATAAGTCAATGGGCCAAAAACTGAACAGACACACTGGAGCTGAATCTAAGGATAATCCAAATGGATCTTGCTGGGCTTATTTTCCCAGGCACTCAGGGTGATGACTCCAGGACATCGGGGCGGAGAAAGGCAAACATGCTGCAGGTCCTTCACCCCCTCACCCAAATCCAGGGGACTCCGGACACAGCAGGGAGTTTGTCAAGGCAAGACTCATTCACTCACTCATCACTCACTCAGTTACACAGCTGCTGGCTGTGATGACAAAGATAAGTAAAGCCTGACTGCCCGCACCTCCGCCTCAGCACTCGAGACTCGGCCACAGATGGGGAGTTTGTCAGATAAGATCTCGTTTTATTGGGCGTAACAAATCAGCTTATATAGAGATAGAATCAGAGCATGCGAAACAAGCAGCCAATTACCTTAATGGTCAGTACAGCACACAGGCTGCATAGGTCAAACTAAACATATATCTATATTGGCTCCTATAAGCCAATTAGGGTTCTCTGTAATGTGATCAGGGTTACGCCTAGGACACTAGCTCCCAGCGCCATCTTTGATCCCATGTGCTAAGCTATGTCCTGCTCACTACCTTCCAGACCGTTATTCTTGGGCAGGCCCAACAGACTTGAAATTGACAGAAAAATCTCAAAATTCATATGGAAACACAAAAAACCCAGGACAGCCAAAACAATCCAGAGTAATTAAAACTCTGCTGGAGGTATCACCATACTGGGTCTTAATATTTACTACAAATGCACAGTAATAAGACAACATTTCTGAACAGGATCCCAACTGCATAGGGAATAAGACCAAAACTCAACAAGGGGAAATTAAAGAGCTTGTGTTAACCTAGTGAAAACAAAAACCCACAGAACGGTACAGAATCTTCATTAACCACACATCTGATAGAGGACTAATATCCAGAGTACACAAAGAACCCAAAATATTAAACACCAAGGAGGTAAACAGTCCAATTATAAAACACACCTTGAACTTAAAAGAAACTTTTCCCAGGATAAAATGAAAATGTATATTAAAGAGCTTCAAAAGGTTCTACATCCTTAGCCATTATGGAAAGGGAAACTTGTATAATTAGCTTAAATACCCAACAGTACATAAATGGATGATGAAATGTGGTACATATACAGAACTGAATACTATTCAGCTATCAAGTGAAATGAATTCATGAAATCTACTGGTAAATGGACTTGAAAGAACTTATTCTGAGCCAAGTACCGAGTTACAAACACAAATGTCACGAGTTCTTCCATAGAAGAAGAACTTTGCACAAAGCCCTCAAAATAAAATAGTCATGTGGAAATTTTATAACATCCAGTACAAACACAAAGAATGTAATTTGGGGGATAAGGGTGGGAAGATCCCAAGAGAGTAAAGACAAAGGAACACAGAACCGCTGTGGAATTAATACCTGTAAGGGAAAGGAAGTAAGGTGATAGGACTCAAGAAGGGATGAGGGAATAAAAAAAAAAAAAAAAAGGCAAGTGGCTCAGAGGAAAGACATCAAAGTTCTTACAAACTTTGGTAACAAGAATCTGTGACAGCAACACAAATATGGAAGACCCATGGGAAAGCAATTAATCTCTGAATGAGGTCTATCTCTTTAATGTCAGGGAAATCATACTTGTTACTGGAAATCAATGCAAGTAACAAGAGAAGGGAATGAATAGACAGGAAAACATATACAAGTGTAAACTACAAAAGATTGATAATATAACTCTGTGGGGTTGCCAAGGCCTCAGCTGCTCCCTGGAGAATGATGGACTGGGGTCCTTGGACAAATGGTTGCAGGAAGGGCTCCCCAGGAACAAGGCCTCCTGTTTGTTTTCTATCACATTTTGCCTTTGTTCTCCTGGGTACCAGCGACCCTTAGGCAGTCTCTCTCCAGTTGTTTTCCTGTATATTTTGAGACCATCAAATATGTTAACCTATGGATCACAGGATTATGTACATAGTCACAGTAAACAGGTAATTCTACCTAGAGACATCATATCTGTCCCACCTAACAAGCAGATGTCACTTTGGTTTTTCTTGCTGGCTTAGGTAACTTTTACAGTATGTATGTTTACAGAATTTAACACTGCTGTTATGGGTTTTTTTCCCCTTTAAATACTCATGTATGTCTACCTTTGAATATGCTCTTATAACAAGACTCTAGTTTAACAGCTTTTTATCTCTGGCCAGGGGGTAACATACAATACCCATCAGGATGGAGTGAAGGGCATTGCAGGAGCAGCAAAACTGCAAAAGAAAATCAGCAAAACATAATCGAGAACTTCAGAGACTCTATATCAACCACCAAGAACTAGGCCAGCCTAATCTCTCCCCATTCTGAAGCTCAGGGAAATTTGCAGAAGAGGGGGCAGTAAGATTGTAAGAGCACAAGGATGGGAGGAGTAATGATATGCAAGATACTCCACACAAGTTAGGGCAGAAGCAATCATAATTGGACTTTGCATGTCCTGCGCAATGTCCAACAGACTATTGACCCCACAAAGTCTAGCATTTGCTAAAGGCACCAAGATCCTTGGAGGCAATGATTGACAGCCACAGTTCTGTTCCTATGCTTAAGGGGAACATAGGAAAGGGTTCAGGGAAATGCCACTGGGTTGTATGTCATTGGAGAGGAGGGCCCAGAGGAGAGTCTGGCATGCACACTAAAGGATTCTCCAGGGAATGCGGGGGGCACTGGGGGATGGGGAGGGAGGGGTGAGAGGAGGGGGAATAGGGGGATCGGGGGGGGGGGAAGGAGGGAACCGGTGTACCTATTAAGTTTGTATGAGCAGAAATAATAATAAAAAATGTTTAAAAAAAAGAAATTCAACTTCTTATGAAACAGGAAAACTAATTCCATAATGATGTTTAAAATAGAATAAAATACACCTCAAAATAAATAAATAAATAAACAAACAAACAAACAAACAAATAAATAAATAAATAAATACTCATGTATGGCACAAATAAAATCAGCCTGGATAACTAAGAACACTCCTGCACCCTCTGACCCAAAGCTTGGTTTTTAATCCCAACCAGTACTGCTCTTGTTTCCCCAGTGTAAGTTCTCAATACTGCTGGTTCCCTCCATCCCTTCCCTTCCTTTCACCATTTCCTACCATTCACCTTTCCAACTGCATGCTTGCATGTACCCCTGGGTTCCACTACAGCTTGTCTACTCTTGTGAAAGAGGGGGTTTCTATTCTAGGGTAAAATAACAGATACCTACAGAGCACATTGATGTACTGTCTTCCAACCCATATGTTTATTGGCTGTCTTCAATACTGATATATTCCCTTTCTTGTTTTTAAGTTCTTGTTCTAGTTTACAGTAACAGGGATGGCTACCATTTTGACAAGTAGGTCTTGAATCCAATCAGAAATCTATTGGTTTTCTCCTTAGAATTCATGCCTCTGTTACACTGATGGTCACCTGTTTCCATGGTGATTTATAGTTCAACTTACAGATCTCACACTGGTGATGGGACTTGTGATTATTTCTATCCCTCTGCAGCTTCGACAGCATTCCTTGATACTGTGTAAGCCATCCAGCAAGGACAATTTCCAAAGACCAGTTCCAGTTGATACACTTTGCCAATGTTCTGTGGTCCACTTGTGTACATCTTCAGTAATAGGGTCTCACAGTTTTTGGAGAGCAACCAAGAGCAATGGCCAAAGCCTATAATGTTTGGGGGCCTTTAATATCTATCTCACCAACATTTTATCAGGAAGTGTCACACTCTTGTTACTACTAGTATAATGTTGTTCCAGGGTTCTAAGTGGATCAGTTCAAGGCTTTTTACCCATTGTTTTCCTCACTCTATACTCCTATGCATAGAGACTTCCCATTCTTCCTTTTTTAAAAACTCATTTCCTTTTTTTTTTTGACATAATAGCAAAGGATGTTCCTTTGGGATTACTACTCACAATTTTAGACTTTTTCTATTAGTCCCTCTATCCAGCCAGTCTCTCATGCCCCTCCTTATCTCTCATCCCCTAATTCTCCATCATGTATTTTTCCCAATTATTCCTTCCTCAACCTTGTCCTGGGATCCTAAATCAAGTATTGAATGACCAAAAATGTCAACCCAGGCTGATCTACCCTGGAAAACTATGATCTAGGGAGAAAGAAAACTTTTCCAGCACAAAGACAACTTGAAGGGATACATGTCCACCAAACCAGGCCTTCAAAAAATGCTAGAAATGATACTCAAGTTTGAAGAAAAAAACAAGCATATCCATGAGCACAGAAGGGAAGTATAATACCACCAAAACGTAAAAGCCAAAAAATATACTTACAAAAGCCACTAAACATAATAAATGTCCAGAATTGAAAATAGTTTCTCCATTATATTAAATGTTAATGGAATTAACTCACCAATAAAAGACACAGATTACAAACTTGGATTAAAAATCACAACTCATCAATCTGCTGTCTGCAGGAAAGCCATCAAACCACAAAAGATAGGCATATTCTAAAAATAAAAGGCAGGATCAAAATTCTGCAAGCTAATGGAAGCAGGAAACAGGTAGAGGTAGCCATTATGCTATCAGACAAAGTGGACTTCAAACCAAAAAAAATCATAAGAGACACAGATGGATACTACATTTTAGTCACAGGTACAATTCACCAGGAATACTTCACAATACTCAACATATATGCACCCAATAGGAGCCCCACCCCACATTCATTAAGCAAATCCTACAAGGTCTAAAGCAAGAAATCAACCTCAAAACGATAATTCTTGGGGATATCAACACCGCCCTCTCAACATGGGATAGATCAACAGGTGAAAAACTTAAGAGAGACACCTTGGAACTTAATCAAACACTTATTGAAATGGACCTTACAGATCTCTATTGAACTTTTCATCCATGCACCAAAGAATACACATTTTTCTCAGCAGCACACGGAACTTTCTCCAAAATAGATCACATATTGGGCCACAAAATGAGTTTCCACATATACAGGAATGTTGAAATTCTAGCCTGTACCCTATGAGACCACCACGGCCTAAAGCTTGACATCCACAACACAACAAACAACAGAAAATACATTAACTCCTGGAAAGTTAACACTATGATGCTGAAGGACAATTGGATTCAGGAAGAAATTAAAAAGGGAATTTACAATTTCCTGAAAGCGAATGATAATGAAAATACCACTTAACAAAATCTTTGGGACACAATGAAAGCTGTCCTAAGAGATCAGTTCATAGCTCTTAATGCCTACATCAAAAAAATGGAAACATCAGAAATAAATAACTTAACAATGCAGCTTAAAACTTTAGAGACACTAGAGTAATCCAACCCCAAAAGCAGTAGAAGAGAGGAGAATAGCAAAATAAAGAGAGAAATATCCAAAATCAAGATTAGGAAAATGACACAGAAAATCAACCAACCAAAAAGTAGATTTTTTGAAAAAAATCAATAAGATTGATACAGCCCTAGCTAAATTAACTAAAAGCAAGAGAGAGAAAACCCAAATTAGCAAAATTAGAAATGAAAATGGAATTATCATCACTGAAACCCAAGAAATCCAGAGAATTATAATGTCATATTTCAAAAACTTATACCCTGTGAAATTTGACAACACAAAAGAAATGGATGAATTCCTAAGAAAACACACCTTACCTATATTGAATCATGAAGTTGTGAATTATTTAAATAGTCCTATAACATATGAGGAAATCTATGAAGTAATCACAAATCTTCCCACCAAAAAATGTCCTGTACCAGATGGATTCAGCACAGAGTTGTACCAGACGTTTAAGGAGCTAATAACACCAATACTCCTTAAACTGTTCTATCGAATAGCAAAGGAAGGAACACTACCAAATTCCTTCTATGAATCTTATATCAAACCTAAGGTAGGCACAGGAAAAGAAGAAAACTGTAGGCCAATCGCTCCAATGAACACAGATGCAAAGATTCTCAACAAAGTCTTAGCAATCGGATTCAAAAACATATCAAAAGATCATTCACGGGGACCAAGTAGCTTTTTCCCAGGCACACAAGGTTGGTTCAACATATGCAAATCAATAAATGTAATTCACCATGTAAACCAGTCCAAAGTCCAAGACCACATGATATTCTTGATAGATGCAGAAAAAGCATTTGACAAGACCCAACAGCCCTTTATGGTCAAAACCCTAGAGACAGTTGGAATGGAAGGAACCTTTATCAATATAATAAAAGTTGTATACAACAAGCCGACAGCAAGGATTATACTCCATGGGTTAAAAACTTGAAGCATTCCTGCTTCGATTGGAACTAGAGAAAGATGTCCACTCTCAACACTTCTATTCAATATTGTACTTGAAGTCTTAGCTGAAGCCATAAGACAAGAAAGGGAGATAAAAGGGATTCATATCAGCAAGTAAGAAGTGAAGTTATCTCTATTTGCAGATGACAATGATCTTATACCTGATTAATCCCAAAAACTCCACTAGGAAGCTCCTGCAACTAATACAGAAGTTCATCAGGGTTGCAGGATACAAAAAAAATGTACAAAAATCAGTGGCTTTCCTATATGCCCAGAACAATCCCATTTACTATAGCCCCTAAAAAAATGAAATACCTTGGCATAAACCTAACCAAGGAAGTAAGAGACCTTTATAATGAAAACTTTAAAACCCTAAAGAAAGAAAATACAGAAGACACCAGAACGTGGAAAGACATCCCATGTTCCTGGATTGGCAGAATGAACATCATAAAAATGACTATCCTACCAAAGGCAATATACAGATTCAATGCTATATCAATTTCAATTCCAAAGCAATTCCTTAAAGAAGTTGACCAAACAATCTCAAAATTCACATGGAGTCATAAAAGACCCAGGATAGCAAAAGCAATCCTGAATAACAAAAACACTGCTGGAGGTATAACCATACCAAACTTTAGTCTATACTCCAAATCCATTTGTAAAAACAGCACGGTATTGGCTCCAAAATAGACACATAATTAAAGGATAAGGGTTGAAGATCCAGATATAAGTCCACACAATTACAGCCATTTGATCTTTGACAAAGGAGCCCAAAAAATCCAATGGAAAACGAATAGCATCTTCAACAAATGGTGCTGGCAAAACTGGATATCCACATGCTGAAGATTAAAACTGGACCCATACTTGTCACCATGTACAAGACTTAATTCCAAATGGATCAAGGACCTTGATATAAGGTCAGAGACTATAAAAACCATAGTTGAAAAGGTAGGGAACTCCCTCGAGCTGATTGGGCTTGGCAGACAGTTCCTAAATGGACGTTCAATAGCACAGTCACTACAACCAACACTCAACAGATGGGATCTTGTGAAATTAAAGAGCTTCTGTTCAGATGAAGAGATTGTAACTCGAGCACAAAGGCAACCCACACAATGGGAGAAAATCTTCACTAACCACATATCTGATAGAGCTCTATTATCCAGCATGTACAAAAAACTTAGAAAACTAAACACCAAGGAAACAAATGGCCCAATTAAAAAATGGACTTTGGAACTTAAAAGAAATTTTACCAGGGACGAAATTAAAATGTCTAACATATATCTTAAAAAGTGCTCCACATCCTTAGTCAAGAGGGAAATGCAAATCAAAACTTCCCTGAGATATCATCTCACCCCAGTCAGGATGGCAAAAATCCACAATACAAACATCACCAAATGCTGGAGAGGATGTGGAGAGAGGGGAAGACTCCTACATTGCTGGTGGGAATGCAGGCACATACAACCACTCTGGCGAACCGTCTGGCAATTCTTAAAGAAGTTAAAGATTGAAATGCCATATGACCCTGCTATTCCACTTTTGGGAATAATCCCCCATACAGCAAAAATGCACCTCGATAGCACAAGCACCACCATGTTCATAGCAGCTCTGCTTACAATAGCAAAGTCATGGAATCAATCTGAATGTCCAACAGTTGACAAGTGGATATGGAAAATGTGGTACATTTATGCAATGGAATACTACTCAGCCATCAAAAATGATGAATTAATGAAATTTGCCAGGAATTGGAAGGAATTAGAAACAATTATATTGAGTGAAGTGTCCCAGACAGAGAAAATTAAGGGCTGTATGTACTCCCTAATAGGTGGATCCTAGTACCAAACCCACTTAGAGACACTCGAGGATACATCTCTATAATACCTATAGTAATTATAAAGATTATAAACAGGAGGGATGGGGAAGGAGGGTTCCACCAGAAACAAGGAGAGAGTGGATCATGTTACAACAGAGAAAATAGGCCACCATCAAGGACTGCAAGAAGTATTGAGACATCTGGTTAAGTTCACAGTTTCCTTCCCGATCATATGCAACTGATGTGGTATGATCTCACCAGAATGGGAGGGCATATAGCCTGGAAGATAGAAAGTAACCATTTTGCAAATGGGAGACTGACCCCTCCCTCACCACAGTCTCCTACTTTTATTCCATCTACCTTTGAATATACTCTTATAAAAAGACTCTAATTTAACAGGTTTTTATCTCTGGCCAGGGGATGACATCCAATGCCCATCAGGATGGAACCAAAGGCATTGCAGGAGCAGCAAAACTGGAAAGAAATCAACAAACCATAATTCAGAACATCAGAGACTCTATATCAACTACCTGGAACTAGGCCAGCCTAATCTCTCCCCATCCTGAAGCTCAGGGCAATTTGCGGAAGAGGGGGCGGTAAGATTGTAAAAGCACAAGAATGGGAGGAGTAATGATATGCAAGATATTCCACACAAGTTAGGGACAAAGCAATTGTAATAGGACTTTGCATGACCTGCGCAATGCGCAACACATTTTTGACCCCTCAAAGTTTAGCATGGACTAAGGCACTAGGATCCTTATAAGCTAAGGATTAACAGCCACAGTAGTGTTCCTTTACTTAAGGGGAATACAAGAAAGAGTTCTAGGAAATGCCACTAAGTCCTTGCACTTCATCAGAGAGGAAGACCCAGAGGAAAGTTTGATAAGCACATTAAAGGATGCTCCAGGAATGGGGGGGGGGCACTGGGAGATAAGGAGGGAGGGGCAGAAAGGGCAAAAGAGGGAAGGGAGAAAGGGGTCTAGGACGGGGTGGAGGGAGGGAAGGTATCCATGCACCTACTCAGTTTGTATGAGTGGAAAGAAAGAAAGAAAGAAAGAAAGAAAGAAAGAAAGAAAGAAAGAAAGAAAGAAAGAAAGAAAAGAAAGAAAGAAAGAAAGAAAGAAAGAAAGAAAGAAAGAAAGAAAGAAAGAAAGAAAGAAAGAGAAAGGAAGGAAGGAAGGAAGGAAGGAAGGAAGGAAGGAAGGAAGAAAGGAAGGAAGGAAGGAAGAAAGAAAGAAAGAGAGAGAAAGAAAGAAAGAAAGAGAGAAGAAAGAGAGAGAGAAAGAAAGATAATTCTCTGCATTTTTTCAAATTTCACAGCAAATACTACCAAGTGCTAGAATCCTTCATTTTGACTCTCAGATGACAATACTCGTTAAGCAGACATCAGAGTGAAGAGCTTCCCCCTTCCCAACTCTTCTTAATGTTCCCTCCCTTTCTATCCTGAGTGTTGTGCACTGCCTTAGACCTCCAGATCTGTACAGAAAGCAACATCCACACCCCACCCATCCTCTGAATTCAGGGGCTCAGCAGGAAGCAATGGTCTCCTTTAAAGCAACTCAGTAAGAAAATCCTGACTCCTGTGTGGTTATGGTCCAGGACCACTGGTCAGCAGGGGAAACATTTCCCCATTCTCCATAAAAATACACAATTAGATCATTGACTCACATTCAGATTTCACAAGGAGATTGTAACTCAAATCAATTCCATGGCCTATCCTTCTTGGTACACATTTTATCATTAAACTGATGCCTATAGTTGGTGAGATACGTTAGCAGGTAAGGACTTACCTTTGACCTCTGGGTGTCCATGTATTAGAGGGAAACTGACTTCTAAAAGTTGTCTTATGACTCTTCTAGCCATGACACATTGTACGGGCAAGAATGCCTTTGTGAGTCTACCTGTGTCTCAAAAGATTTAAATGAAAAGAAAACCCCGATTATCTTTTTACTTGGGAGGACCTTTCTTAAAGACTATTTTATTAAGTTCCCAGGCTATACTTCCTCCTGCCTCGATCTCCAGAAATATTGGTGTCACCACACTACTCTACTTGGCCTGACTTTGGAGAGGGGATGTGACCTCAGACTTAGAACCCATTCCCTGTTGCATTTTAGCACAGCAAGGAAAGGTATGTAAATAGACAAACACAAACACAAAAGAGGCAAAACCAGAAAGACTTTGTACAAGGTTACTACTGAAAGCTGACTGCCTGGTAAATCATCCATGTGTTTGTAAGATCAGTCAGCAAAAAAAGAACCTTCCTAAACTACTTATTTTCACAAGCAGTTTAAGGATTTCAGAAAGCAGTATAGATAGAGTAGGGAAAAAAGAGCCTAATGAACAGGGTGGTTGGACATGTACATGGGAGGTTACGTGGGTAGAGAGCTACAAGTTCACCCAGCCTAGGCTAAAAGGGAAACCTTGTCTAAAAAAAAAAATTAAAAACCCTGCAAATGTTGGTCATGTCATGCAGAAGGATGCCTGGATACCCCACTCTCCCAAGATTTGCTTAGCTCTGGCTGGGTAGAGCACCACTTCTGCCCCACCACAGGCCCCTCGGGACTGAGCTCAACTGTGCTCACAGCTCCATGGCCACTGGTGTGAATATGTACTAGATTCACTGTGTGTCACTGTGAAGGACCTTGGGTGACTTTGGAAGTCATCCTTGGTTCCTTCCATTTCCTTTCTGCTTCCCTCTAGGATTCCTAAGGCTCCACCTTCCAGAACTGGAAGTGCAGGCAGCTGCCACTTTTGTCTGGCATTTTTTCAAGGGATCCCAACTGAAGTCCTTTTGTTTCCCAGATGGAGTCTAGATGCCAGTGGCATCTCTGCAGCCCACAACTGTTAACTTTCTATTAATGCCTCCTATTGCTGAAGCTGTTAAGTCTGTGTTAGATAAACTGAAGTGAGTGCCCTCCCTCCATGTCTTCTTCCATTGACATCCCCTCCCTGGGACAGCCCCACTAGCTCCCATCCTCTCCTGGCCACTGAAGGAAACTGGACACATTTCCCAAGATGAAAGAAAAATGGATGCAGAGGCAGAGAACACATTGAGACCTGGAAAGCCCACACCCTACTATCTGGTTGTACAATAAGAGGCCTCTCATTGCAGTGCCCACAACAAAATGGTTATATAGGTGCCTTCCATAGAGGCTGTGAAAGACAGTAATTTGAGGACATAAAGAAAGGTTATTGACTGCAAATGCTTTAAGGCAAGGCTTCTTGTGCAATAGGTATCTCCTCTAACTATTTTCAGTTAGCCCTGCACATAAAGCAGTAAAAACTGTTGTATTATGTGTATAATTAACATGTGTATGATTAATACAGATGTTAATTGTATACACAGTATATAAAATATACACACACATATATAATATATATGTACATATTAACTTTTAAAAATGGAAGTATATATAATATATATACATATAAACTTTTAAAAATGGAAGTATCAGGGAATTTAGAAAAATTTCCAAATTGATTCTTCTGAGAAGGCAGGCTGAGAACTAAATGGGAAGCAATTATCCAGGACATGACTATCTAGTGTAAATAAGAACAGAAAGAATTTTTAATTGTTTTTCTTAAATTCACTGTCACAGTGTATGGACAAAACTGCGTACATCCCTCATTTAACTTCTGTAGAGCCTGCCACCCACCAGCCCTCTCTTCCTGGGTCCCCCAAGCTCTTGTGTGAAGGCTCCACAAGCCAATGGTTCCTAGGACTCCTCTGTGGTCTGACCTTACCACAGCCCTACAATGCCACGTTGAGTGCTTCCCCTATGGTTACACAACATGGGCACAACATCAGCTCAATGGAACCAGAAACAGCTCAGCTACAAATACATGTGCTTTTGGGTTACCCCGGACACAGAAGTACTCAGACAGACACTGGGTTGAAATGCTTCCAAAACCAGACATGAGGGACCCAAAAGCAGCATCCACCCATGCACATAGATGGGTGCATTTCTCTCAAGTTCAGCATGACCCTACACTCACGGCAAACAGGATTTGTGGACACAGGCTGGGAGGACCATGAACAACCCAAGAGAGACTTTGTGACACTTTGCTTGAGGGGGAACATAAGGCACACGACCTATGCAGCCAAGGTACCTTGTGGTGCAAGACGGGGTGTAGTGACTACACAGTTCCCTGCATCCTTAGGATTCTGCAGACCCTCACTGTGTCTGACTTCTCAGACATAAAGAATTCTCCCTATAGTTCTCACACCTGAGAGTCACAGGGTGACAGCTAGGATCCAATATCTAAAGCATCCTGATAAGTGAAGAACCTGATAGATGTTTCCCACAGTGGCACATTCACAAAGGACCACTTAGAAACTGTGTGCCTCACTGTATATTCATCACCCTATGTCTTCCATTGCCCAAGGTTTCAAGTTCTAAGACCAAGACCTTGGGATGTGATGAACCTACAGAGCTTCTGTACAGCAAAAGAACTTGTCAGACAGTGAAGAGACAACACAGAGAGACAGAAAATATAAACTTCATCATGCAGAACAATAATGTGTAGAATACACAGAGAGCAGAGTAATCTAAATAAAGGGTTGTATCAGGTATCTCAATGGGAGAAATATTCATACAACAGCCTCTTATATTTCCTACATTAGAGGGGAAGTGAGGGAGCAAAATGAATGAATCTGAACCTCCTATCAAGGGTCTAGGGACTGTGTGTCCCAAGGCCTGTTGGTCTGTCTGTGCTTCTTGCTGTGTCTCCTTCTGTCTTTCATCATTTGCAGACATCTATCACCAAGTATATCTTCTATGTGTGTCTGTGATCTCCTCACGCTATAAGGACTTTTGCTTGGTACAGGACAAAGCAAGATTCAATGCTTTTGCACAGCTTTGATACCTCCAGATCTGCTGCCAGGAGCCACCTGCAGGAGGACTTGGGAAAGTCAGGCAGATAAAAGAGTAACTAAGATCATTTCTGCGATGGTCATTTCCCTGGACTCTTCACTGGGACAAAGAAGGACCCAAAGGCAGATCTGATGGAACAGGCTTGTGATCACAAGTAAATGACAAGGCAAGGCACAAGGATCACAGGTTCAAGGATAGCCAATCTCTCAGTGGCAAAGAAGATGCCAAGCATGTGGGAATATAGTGGTTTCTTCCTATTACCCCCCCCCCCACACACATACACACACAAAAATACATGCAACTCACAAACACAAATACACTGAAACATACAGAACACACACACATAGCACAATGAGTGAAATACCTTAGAAAGGGAAAGCATGTATGGAAAGTCACCAAACTATAAAGTGAGAATCCTGTGTTCAGCCAGTCTTAGAAATACCATGAACAGAATGTCAGAAATCATACAGAAAAGATTATGACAACTGACGGTCAGCAGGCAAAGATGGACAAGTGACAGCACAAACAGAGGTACTTTCATGACAAGATTTGGACTTCCAAGTGGGAGTCCCATAGTGGCACAATGAAGAGAGGATACAATATTTATCTCTTTGCACACAAATAGGATTAGAGTTTTCCTGACCAAATCAGGAATGCAGCCCAGCTACTCACCATTTCTGGACTCTGGAGTAGGTGTCAGGCCCTGGATCTTCACACAAGAGCTTGTGAGTTAAATCCAAGGAACCTCAAGATTATACCTGGAAAAGGGGTATGGCCAAATACATTGATGACTTCAGTCAGAATTGGTTTCCGTACTACTTTGTCAAATCGCACTGTTTAAAAGAATTATACTCGGTATTTGTTCAAATTTCTCAGCAAAACTACCAAGTGCTGGAATCCTTCACTTTGACTCCCAGCTGACAAGACTCTTTAAACAAACATCTGAGTCAATGAAAGGTTCCTCCCCTTTCCCAACTCTTCTTAATGTTCCCTCTTTCCATCCTGCCCATCAACAGTCTGTGTGTTGCACACTGGCTTAGATCTCCAGTTTTGTACAGTGAGCAACATCCCAAACCCATCCCCTGATTTCAGGGACTCAAAAGGGAGGAGAGGTGGGCTTCAAAGCAGCTAAGTAAGCAAATCCTGACTCTTGTTTTGTTATGGTCCCACTTCACTGGCCAGTAGGGGAGAGATTTTCCCAGTCTTCATAAAAATTAACTGTTAGATCTGTGACTCATTTATATTAGATTTCACAAGGAGAACGTAACTGAGAATGAATCTCAGGGCCCTATGACCCTATTATTAAACTAATACCTAGAGTTGGTGTGATGCCATAGGAGGTAAGATGACTGCTCATACACCTGAACATCTACAGTTGACTTCTGGAAGTAGACTGAAAAGAAGAAAACTGACTTTTGAAATTGTCTTATGACTTCTCTAGAGTTCCATGTTACACATCAGCAAAAATGCTGATTCAAACTGTCTCTCAAAATAATTAAATATAAAAAAAATGTGCTTATCTATATTCTTGCCAGGAACTTTCTCTGACTACTTTAGTAAGTTCCCAATTTGGCCTAAGACACATACACACACATTTCTATGCTTCCTGCTGCCTCAGTCTCCTGAAATATTGGTTTTGCCACACTACACTATCATGCCTGACTTGGGAATGAGGATTTGAACTCAGGTCTAAAACCCATTCCCTGTGCAGGCTCATACAGCCACTCTGGCGAGCCATCTGGAGATTCTTAAACAAATTAAAGATTGAAATGCCATATGACCCTGAGATTCTGCTTTTGGGAATAACCCCCCATGCAGCAGAGGTTCACCTCGATAGCACAAGTGTGACCATGTTCATAGCAGCACTGTTTACAATAGCAAAGTCATGGAATCAACCCAAATGTCCAACAGTTGATGACTAAATAAGGAAACGGTGGTACATCTATACAATGGAGTACTACTCAGCCATCAAAAATGATGAATTACTTGAATTTGCCAGGAAATGGCTGTCATTAGAGACAATTATATTGAGTGAAGTATCCTAGACAGAGAAAATTAAGGGCCGTATGTACTCCCTAATAGGTGCCTCTTAGTACCAAACCCACCCAGCCCACCTAGAGACACTCGATGATAAATCTCTGTAATACAGTAATTGCAAGGAGTATGAATAGGTGGGATGGGGTAGGAGGGCCACACCAGAAACAAGGAGAGAGGGGACCATGTTACAGCAGAGAAAATAGGCCTCCATCAAGGACTGCAAGTAAGCAATGAGACATCTGGTTAAGTTCACAGACTTTTCGTTCCTGATCATTTACAACTGATCTCACCAGAAGGGGAGGGCATATAGTCTGGCAGATAATAAGTAACCATTTTGCAAATGGGTGATTGACCCCTCCCTCACTGTGGTTTCCTACTTTTATTGCATCTACCTTTGAATATACTCTTATAACATGACTCTATTTTAACAGCTTTTTATCTCTGGCCAGGAGGTGACATCCAATACCCATCAGGATGGAGTGAAGGGCATTGTAGGAGCAGCAAAACTGCAAAAGAAAATCAACAAACCATAATCCAGAACTTCAGAGACTCTATATCAACCACCTAGAATTAGGCCAGCCTAATCTCTTCCCATCCTGAAGCTCAGGGAAATTTGCGGAAGAGGGGGCAGTAAGAGTGTAAGAGCACAAGGATGGGAGGAGCAATGATATGCAAGATACTCCACACAAGTTAGGGCCGAAGCAATCATAATTGGACTTTCCTTGCCCTGTGCAATGTCCAACACACTATTGTCCCCACAAAGTGCAGCATTTGCTAAAAGCACCAAGATCCTTGAAGGCAAGGGATTGACAGCCACAGTAGTTTTCCTATGCTTAAGGGGAACAAAGAAAGGGCTCAGGGAAATGCCGCTGGGTCCTTGTATGTCATCAGAGAGGAGGACCCAGAGGAGAGTCAGGCATGCACATTAAAGGATTCTCAGGGGATTGGGGGAGGGGAGGCACTGGGGGGTGGGGAAGGAGGGGTCAGAGGAGGGTGGCCAGAGGGGTGGGGGGAGGAGTAGGGAGGGAGGGATTTGGTGTACCTATTACATTTGTATGAGCGGAGATAATAAAAAATGTTAAAAAAATAAATAAATAAAACCCATTCCCTGTTGCATTTTAGCAGCACAAGGCAAGGGATATATGAATAGGTAAACACAAACACACATGAAACAGACAAAAGGGGCAAGGACACTGCACATGGTTTCTACTGAGAGCTGACTGGTAAATCACCCATCTGTGTGATGGATCAGCCAGCTGAAGAACTTTACCATGCTAGGAACTTTCACAACCAGTTTTAGGATTTCAGGAAGCAACATACACAGAAGAGGAAAAAAGATACTGATAAACAGAGTGGTTGGATCTGCCCTGGGAGGTTAGACTGGTCAGGTGCCATAAACTTCCCTAGTCTAGGCTATAAAGGGAAAACTTGTCTCATACAAACTGTTAAAACAAGCAGAAACAAAAACAAAAAATAACCCTGTAAGTGTGGGTCATGTCATGCAGAAGGACATGACCCACCTGTGGGAGTATATGACCCACAAAGTCTAGCATGGGCTAAAGGCACTAGGATCCTTGAAGGCAAGGGATTGACAGCCACAGTAGTGTTCCTATGCTTAATGGGAACCACCTGAAACCAGGACAGCCTAATCTTTCCCCATCCTGAAGCTCAGGGAAATTTGTGGAAGAGGGGGCATAAGATTGTAAAAATCTAAAGATGGGGAGGAGCAATGATATGCAAGATACTCCACACAAGTTAGGGCCGAAGTAATCATAATAGGACTTTGTATGATCTGCACAATGACCAAAATATCATTGAACCCCCCAAAGTCAAGCATGGATCACAGGCACTAGGATCCTTAAAGGCAAGGGGTTAATAGCCACAGACCAATGTTGCGGCCTCAAGACCAGGGCTCCCCCAACACATGCAACTCTCTTTAGGTCAAGTGAATTCTGAACCCATTTATTGAAACTTTCATGACAGCTTTTATACAGAAAATTTTGGGGTAAAGAATGGTGCACCTACAATAGATGTATAATTTTCTAATCAGCAAAATCACCTTCAGGGTGGACCGTTTTTCAAGAACCTAACCCATTGCTTGAGGGTAAAGGCGCTTAACAGAAACATTCTCTTATCTAATCTATAATGCTTCACTGGATAGCCATGGGGCTGAGCCCACATTGTTTTAACAGAGACTGCATTTTTAAAATACACAGAGGAGGATTGAGCTCCTTTAACAGTAAGGTTGCTTTTGTCTCCCTTTGAGGAATTCCAGAAGAATATTGCCATCAGTTAGATGACCCATCTGTGAACCATGCATACTCCATACCTGGGTTCCAATCTGTCAGGCCCCATATGCCTGCCATGGGTGTCTCTTTCAGGCCGGAGGCGATCATTGGTGGGAGTGCACAGGAATGGTCCATCTCTGTGATTTCTCATAAGAGTGCTGCTTGGGATAGGAAGGACACGGCCCCCTTTACTTCTGACATGGATTCTCCCAGTTTGGATTGCAAATACCATCTCCAGGGGCAGTCTTGGCATCTAGACTTTCTGGCATGATAGTCTCTTCCTTGGCCTCCAGCCAGGGTAAGAGGGTATCACAGTTTCTTTTAAGGTTCTAGTTGACTGATAGCATAGTCTTATACTTCTGGAATTTCTGAGTTAGTACATAGGTGGAAATTTTACCCACCTATGTTTTAAGACTCTAGAAGTTATTGTCTAATTTCCTTAAAATCAGTGCACACATTCTGGCTAACAAGTCTACTTATTGTAAGTGACTAGACATGAAATCTCTATTTAGAATTTGACTAAAAGTTAAAAAGCAGGCTTCTTCTCTAGATCATAGAGCAGGAAGCTATTCCCAAAAAAACCCTAAGAGCAGGTAAAGGGCACTCCTAATTCCCAGAAGAATTCTTCCTGCCCCAGGCAAAACTTGAATTATCTAGGAGAGTGTTTAGCCCCTTTTCATGGGCATTATTGTGACATTCCAAGAAATTCCTAGCACCTGCCCATGGGTTACTGTGACCTTCCCAGGGAACAGGCTTTAGGCCTGAACTGGGAAGAAACACCAAGGCCTGACAATTCCCATATTTTTCCTTATTTCTCTTAAAGAAAGCCATGTCCTTATCCCAAAAGATGTTTCTTTGAATCCATATTTTCCAAACTGAGACAAATTCTACCAGATTGGTCGGATAAGGACGTAGCAAATGCTATGGAGTCCTTACACCTCATCACAGAGGAGGACCCAGAGGGAAGTTTTATATGCACACTAAAGCATGCTCCTAGAATGGAGGAGGGCACTGGGAGAAAGGGAGAGGTGGGGGAAAGGAAGGGGAAAAGGGTGAAGGGACCAAGGGGATCCAGGGAGGGACGGAGGGAGGGAGGGGAATGGGGTACTTATCAACTTTGTATGAGTGGAAGTAATAAAAAAAAAGAAAAACATAAGGCATTCTCAATCAGTCACTCACTAATGTTAAGCAGACAGCTGAGTCTTGTTATGGAACTGTACACTTTTCTATCTTCTTTTGAGTAATTTATCATTGTATAGATCATTTCAATATTTTCGTGGTATTTCGTTTTGCAATCTTTTGGGATAGTCTACAAACCAATCCTCTATTAATATAGAGCTTGGAATTTTTTGTTATTCCATAAGAATCTTTTGAATGAATTACCATTTCATCTTGCTTTATTGAAGTTTAAATCTCATGAGATCAGTTATGGCTTTTCATTTCTATGCGGGTGAAAATCTATTCAGAAAATTTTCACTTTGTGCCCACTTGCTGTAACATGCTACCTACTCATTTTTCCACTAGTTTCAGAGCATCATGTATAATGGTGAGGTCCTTGATGGATTTGGAATTGAGATTTGTTTAAAAATAAAGATAACTGTGCAGGTTCATTCTTCTGATGTTGATATTCTGCCTTCACAAAATTTGTGAAGGACAATGCACTTCCTTCTATGTATGTTTTTGAAACACTTGTCAAAGAGAGGTAGTTTTACTTGCATCAGTTCATATGTAGGCACTCCTTTTTATTGATCTAAATGTCTGTACTTGTTTATAGTTTGCTATTTATATTACTGAATCTTGGTACAGAAAAATCAGCGATGGGAATTATTACTGAAGTGATTTTTAACTTTGTCAGATTTTCAACGGCTATCTTCATGTTTTTCATATGTGCTATGTCATCATATTTTTATGATTAATAATTAGCAGAAACTGCCCACCAAGTTATTATGTAGGATATTTTTTGCAATTGCATGATTGATATGGAAACACCCAGATCACAATAAATGGAACCATTTCCTGGGCAAGTGAATAGGATGGAGAGATAATTAATTTTGGGAGATTGAAACTTCTGGTGGAAACCTGAAATGCATTTATCCTTGCTCCTCTCTTTTATTTATTTATTTATTTATTTATTTATTTATTTATTTATTTATTTATTCATTCGTTCATTCATTTATTTATTTATTTATTTATTTATTTCCACTCATACAAACTTAATAGGTACAGTGGTCCCCTCCCTCCCTCCATCCCTTCCTGGATGCCTCAATTCCTTCCACCCCCTTTTTCCCCTTCCTTTCCTCCCTCCCTCCCCATCCCCAGTGCCTCCTTCCCCCATCCCTGGAGCATCCTTTAAAGTGTATGTCAAACTTTCCTCTGGGCCCTCCTCACTGATGAAGTGTAAGGACTCAGGGGCATTTCCTAGAACTTTTTCTTGTGTTCCTCATAAGGATAAGAACTCTATTGTGGCTGTTATTCACTAGCTTCTAAGGATCTTAGTGCCTTTAGTCCATGCTAGACTTTGAGCAGTCAATAATGTGTTGATCATTGCACAGGTCATGCAAAGTCCTATTATGATTGCTTCGGACCTAACCTGTGTGGAGTATCTTGCATATCATTACTCCTCCCCATCCTTGTGCTCTTACAATCTTACTGCCCCCTCTTCTGCAAATTTCTCTGAGGTTCAGGATGGGGAGAGATTAGGCTGGCCTGGTTCCAGTTGGTTGACATAGAGTCTGTGATGTTCTGAATCATGGTTTGTTGTTTTTTTTTTTTTTTTCAGTTTTACTCCTCCTGCAATGCCCTTGGCTCCATCCTGATGGGTATTGGATGTCATGACCTAGCCAGAGATAAAAAGCTCTTAAAAGAGTCTTATTGTAAGAGTATATTCAAAGTAGATGGTATAAAAGTGGTAGACCGCAGTGAGGGGGTGGTCAGGCTCCCATTTGCAAAATGGTTACTTTCTATCTACCAAACTATATGCCCTTCCTTCTGGTGAGATCATACCCCATCAGTTGCAAATGATCAGGAAGGAAAGTCTGTGAACTTAACCAGATGTCTCAATACTTACTTGCAGTCCTTGATGGTGGACTGTTTTCTCTGCTGTAACATGATCCCCTCTGTCCTTGTTTCTGGTGGGGCCCTACTTCCCCTTCCCTCATGTTTATAATCTTTGCAATTACTGGAGGTAAGAACAAAATTAAAATGTCTAATAAATGTCTTAAAAAATGTTCCACATCCTTAGCCATCAGGGAAATGCACATCAAAACCTCCCTGAGATATCATCTTATCCTGGTCAGAATGGCAAAATTCCACAATACAAACAATACCAAATGCTGTAGAGGATGTGGAGAGAGGGAAACTCTTCTGCATTGCTGGTGGGAATGCAGGCACATACAACCACTCTGGCGAGCAGTCTGGTGATTCTTAAAGAAGTTATAGATTGAAATGCCATATGACCCAGCTATTCCACTTTTGGGAATAACCTCCCATACAGCAAAAATTCACCTCAATAGCAAAAGCATGACCTTGTTCATAGGAGCACTGTTTATAATAGCAAAGTCAAGGAATCAACACAAATGTCCAACAGTTGACGAGTGGATAAGGAAAATGTAGTACATTTATACAATGGAACACTACTCAGCCATCAAAAATGATGAATTAATGAAATTTACCAGGAAATGGATGGAATTATAAACAATTATATTGAGTGAAGTATCCCAGACCCAGAAAATTAAGTGCCGTATGTACTCCCTAATAGGATCCTAGTACCAAACCCACATAGAGACACACTCCTTGCTCCTCTCTGAGATTTTAATGTGGATATGGGTAGAAAGTTCCCTACATCTCTGGCCATGATGAACTATGCCCTGTAATGATGAGTACCAATTTAAATTGCATGTTTTTCTAAATTGTTTGGCTCCAAATTTATTATATCAAAGAAATATGAAATTAACATTGGTCTTGATTTTCACTATATTTGTTCCCATATATAAGAGCAAAAGTGTACTCATGTTCTGGTATCTCTCTGTCTCTCTGTCTCTTTCTCTGCCTCTCTCTGTTTCTCTCTGGTCTCTCTCTCCTCTCTCTTTATATATATACACATATATATATTTTGTGCCTTAAAATGTTCATTGTAGACACTTGTTTCCTTCCTTAGGACTTATTCCTAGGTATTTTGTGACTATAATGAATGATATTGGTTATCTGATTTTTTTATATTGATTTTTCTCTTTGATATAAAGGAAGTATATTTTGCTTTGTGTTGACGTTTCACGGTACTGAAATAGTTTACCAGATCAAAATGTGGTTTTCGTGGAGTCTTTTTTATCTCATATGTACATAATCATATCCTTGACAAATAGAGAAATTTTTTTACTTACTTTGCTGTTCACATCATTTTATTTCCTTCCCTTGCCTCATTTTTTAGCTACTGTTTCAGGCACTATATTGAATAGATACTGATCATGGAACTCTTTATCTTGTTCCTGATCCTAGTAACATTTTGGTCAGTATGAGTCTCTTGGGCATGGTGGACATATTTAAGGAAGCCTGGGAGGGACCATTGCAGCCTGTGCTGGCAGCCTAGCTGTGGCATGGGGACACAGAGGGCTGTCACCGCTGGGGATCCACTCAGTCACTGGCTAGTGTAGCAGACGGCAGTCTCATCTTCCCATGTTTAATCACTACAGGACTAGGACAGATTAAGGGAAAGAGAGTGTCATTTCAGCGTAGGATTCCCATGTATATTTAGTTTCGTTGAACCAGGTTGAGTTTCTACTTGCAGCCGTGCTCACTATACATCACACCATTCTGGCATCTTCAACAACATTCTGGGTTCATATATGCAGCTCTAAGCTTCACCTTCCCTTGCCAGAACTCTGGCATTTGGTGCCAAGCTTGAACTGTTTTCCTTGGACACCAAGACCAGTCCAACCTGGGGGGAGGCTGGAAGATTCTGCAGCAAGGCTGAAACCTGCCTTGCTCCACCGGAAGCACAACTGTACCAGCTTTGGTGGGCTGACTCTGGAAAAGGTCCTTTCTAGGCAGCCCAAACTTCTAAAGGTCAAGTAAGTTCGTCAGCTGAGGTTTGTGGCCCCTGAAGGGATCTGGGTTTTTGAACCACGGAATGCCCATGGGTTGATCCTTATGCCTTCCACCATCCCAGTGCAAATCAATAGGTTTTCTTTCACTCATGTTCATTTCTCCAACAGTGGCAATTCTTCCACTGCTTTCCATTTCCACATTCAAAGTTTCATGCCTACCAACACTGCTCCCTTCTATCAAGCCAACCAGTAAACTTTCATAGGTAGAATACAACTGAATTGGAAAGTTGCTGTCTGTCCTTCAAGTTTATACCTTCTAGCATGTTAAAAAATAAAAAAAAAATCTTTTGTTTGTTTTTGATGTGTGGGTGACACAATAAATTCGATGTGTATATTTTTTAATTTTTATTAATTTATTTATAAGCAAACTGGGTTATGATTTTGTCCTGATCCCCTCCCATTTTTACTTCTCCCCTCTCCCACCCTTCCCATCCACACACTCTTCTCCTACTCCCATTCTCTTCATCCCATATTGATCACCCACACAGACAGACAGTCTCATAGCACACTGGAAAAGCTTACAAGTATTGGAATACATATGACATTGAAGGAGAGATTTTGGGTTTTAATTAGGAAGAAGGAGACTAAACTTAGTAGGTACGAGGAAGTCTAAGGAGAGGAATAAATGAAAACAATATTCATTGACATAAATATGTATATATAAATATGTATATAATATATATAAAACCTAATATATTATGCAGGTGCTACATGCTTAAGTTAAAAAATTAGCTCTGCTCATATTTTGTGTGTTCTGGACATTCCTCTCTTAGAAAGTTGCTTCTTATTTTAAAACTCAGGTTGGCTCCACCAAAGACCAGATTGGCAATGAATTTATAGCCTTTTCTTTTATAATGTGATGGGGGAATAACATCTCTTTGAAGCTAATTCAGTTGCTCACACAACTTCATGTGCAACATTCAGTGAAAACAGCAGACAGATTGTCTAGAGTAAATCATACTTTAAAATAATTAGAGCCAAGAAATTGTGGCTCTCCTCTCATTCACTGTAATTGTCAGGTCCTGTCATTTTGGGGCTGAGAAGGGCAGCATTGTCCAATGGGAAGGCCTGCGTTGAGGAAAATCCAATCAGCTCACAGACAGATAGGAGAGGAGGGGGCTTCCAGGGCCTCCCAGGGACCTTTGCGTCAAACTCTTTGTCTGCTTCCATCTTTCACTCAGACTTGCCTGTTCCTTGCTGTAGCTCTGGATCCTCAGCCTCGGGCAGGGACACGCAGTACCTAGACCTTTGATAGGAGGTTCAGATTTACTCAGTTTGGTCCCTCACTTCCCCTCTAATGTAGAAAATATAAAAGGCTGTTGTATGAATACTTCTTCTGGGGAGATGCCTCATACAAACCTTTATTTAGATTACTCTGCTCTTTGTGTATTCTAGACATTATTGTTTTGTGTGGTGATGTTTAGATTTTCTGTCTCAGTGTTTTCTCTTCACTGTTTGACAGGTTCTTTTGCTGGACAGAAGCTCAGTGATTTCATCACATTCCATTTGTTGATTTTTAGTTTTCCTTTCTGTGCTACCTGATCCTATTCACAAAATCCTTATTTATGCCTATGTGTTGCAGCATATTATTGATCCTCTAGTAGTTTCAAGGTATTCAGTTTTTGTCAAGGTCTTGATTTTAGAACTTGTAGCCCTGGTCAATGGAAGACATAGGGTGATGAATATACATTGACTCACACAGACAGCTTCTAAGGGGTCCTTTGTGCATGTGTGACCATGGGAAACATCTCCTGGGTTCTTCAGTTATCAGAATGTTTTAGAGTTAGATCCTAACTGTCACCCTGTGAGGATTCTTTATGTCTGAGAAGTCAGATGCAGTGAAAATCTGCAGAATCCCAAGCAAGTGGAAACTGTATACACGTGGCACCCCATTTTGTACCACAAGGTCTCATGGAGCATCATGTGCTTTATGCTCCCCTTCAAGCAAAGGGTCACAAAGTATGTCTTGGATCAGTCGTGTTCCTCTCAGCCTGTGTCCACAAATCCTCAGTCTGCCATGAGTGTGGTGTGGGTGCTGAACTTAAGAGATATGCACCCCTCTATGTGCATGGGTAGATGCTGCTCTTTGGTCCCTCATGTTGCGTTTTGGAAGCATTTCAACCCAGTGTCTGAGCACTTCTGAGTCCAAGGAAACCCAAAACCATATTTATTTGTATCTGAGCTGTTTTCTGGTTCCATTGAGCTGATGTTGTGCCCATGTGTTGTAACCATAGGAGAATGACTCAACATGGAGTTATAGGGCTGTAGCAAGGTTAGACCAGAGAGGCATCCTAGGGGCCATTGGCTTGTGGAATCTTCACACAAGAGTTCTGGGGATGCAGGAGGAGAGTGCTAGTGGGTGGCAGCCTCTAGAGAAGTTGAATGAGGGATATATGCAGTTTTGTCCATGACACTGTAGCAATAAATGCAAGAAGAAAATTTAAAAATAATTTCTTTTCTGATTTGTACTAGATAGTCATGTCATGGATAATTGCCTTCAGTTCAGTTCTCAGCCTGCCTCCTCAGAAGAATCAATTTGGAGATTTTTCTAAATTCCCTGATATTTCCATTTAAAAAATTTATATATGTATGTATCACATATATGTATATTATATATACTATGTATACAATTAACATTTATTAATCATACACATGTTAATTATGCACACATAAAATTCATCACCTGATATTGCTTCACATGCAGGTCTAAGGGAAAATAGTCATAGGAGATGCTTTTTGCACAATAAGCCTTGCCTTAAAACATTTGCATTCAAGAACTTTTATGTCCTCAATCTGCAGTCATTCACAGCCTCTACGGGTGGCACCTGAATAATCATTTCATTGTGAGAGGAATCTCATCATGCAGCAAATTAGTAGGGTGTGTACTTTCCACATTTCAATGGGGCCTCTATCTCTGCACCTGTTTTTCTGCCATTTGGCAAATGTGTCCAGTTTCCCTCAGTGGCCAGGAGACTTGGGAAACCGTTATGACCTCTTTCATCTAGTGCTGTACGGTGACAAGATGAAACGCAGGGAGTGGGATGGCTCATCAGTAGGAAATGTTGCACTGTGACTGTGTACTTGAGCCATAGGACAGAAGCCATTTGTCATCCTAGAGCTGGGATGATGACTCAGGCTCCATATCTTCTGTGGAGTTCTATAGCCTAACCTCCCATTTGTACCCCCGTACACTGGGTTCTCAGACTTGGAGTAGGACCATGTCAGGTATGGGAAACCTGAGCACTTATATTTCCTGTATGGAGATTGAGCCCTGGTTACAGTTGTCTTGGGGACTCTTCTGCAGTGTGCCTAGTGACTCCAAGTCAGGAAAATGGAAATTGCAGCATCTATATCAGCACCACTAGACATGAGCCTTGCCTGACGGTTGCCTGTGCCATGTGGCTCATGGTCACTGCCCTGTAGGGCTTCTCTCTTTAACTGTTCTGACCCTTATTTGGGGATTCAGGGTGTTGCATACTCCTGCCTTGAATAAGTGATATTCCTTCTACTCTTATAATAAGACTCGATTTTAACAGCCTTTCTCTCTGGCCAGAGATTGACATCCAATACCCATCAGGATGGAGCTAAAGGTGGTGCAGGAGCAGCAAAACTGAAAAAAAATTAACAAACCATAATTCAGAAAATCAGAGACTCTGCATCAACCATCTGGAATCAGGCCAGCCTAATCTCTCCCCATCCCAAAGCTCAGGAAAATTTGCGGAAGAGGGGGAGGTAAGATTGTAAGAGCCTAAAGATGTGGAGGAGCAATGAGATTCAAGATACTCCACAAAGTTAGGTCCAAAATAATCATAATAGGATTTTGTGTGACCTGCGCTATGACCAACGTATCATTGACCCCCCAAAGTCTAATATAGAATCACAGGCAGTAGGAACCTTAGAGGCAAAGGGAACACAAAGAAGAGCTCTAGGCAATGCTACTGAGTCCTTCCACTTCATCAGAGAGGAAGACCCAGAAGGAAGTTTTGACATGCACAATAAAGGATGTTCCAGGAATGAAGGGGGGAGGAGGGACTGGGAGAAAGAGAGGGATGGGGGAAAGGAAAAGGAAAAGTTGGGAGGAAACAAGGGGATCCAGGGAGGAGTGGAGGGAGGGAGGGGAATGGGGTACTTATCAACTTTGCATGAGTGGAAGAAATAAAAAAAAAAAAGAAAGAAAAAGTAATATTCTTCCCTGGATCTTAGAGTCATCTCTGAGCTTCCTACAACCCTGTCTGTGCCATGACTGCTTTTCAGGCTCTGCTGAAAATAATAACCTATACTACACTCTGACATTCAGGTCTCCACTCCTGGCAATGCGAAGCACCTCATTGCTGGCCATGTTTCTGAGGCTGAATAGGGAGTGTTGACTCTTTCCAGCCACAATTCTTGTGTGCAAGGGCCAGTGGAAACCCCTCAACACATCCACAGTGGCCTCAGGTTTTGGCACTCACAGAGGAGCCTCAGGACCCAGGGCCTACCTTGTTCTCTGGCAATTTCCACCAGTCCGTGATGCCTTGATGATGGCCATGGAGATGGCTCTTGGGGTTTCCCAAGCTAGAGGAGCTCCTTAAGTGACTTATCCATGCACCTAGTTGCTATGAGCTTTAGGAACTTTGGTTAGGTTACATGCTGCTAGCCAGTATCATACTGCCAGTTCCCTTATCCCACATGATTTGCCCTCAACCCTGGTGTACTGTAATGCGAAAGGCAAAGCCCGGGTGACTTTCCCACCTTGTTGCCCCCTCTATTGTGTGAGTGTTCTGTGGTCATATCTCTTGCTTTCGGTTTCTGAATCTCTGTGATTATCAATCTGGGTAACCAAGTCATACCCCATGCACACTGCCACTTATTTCATGACTGTCATGGGCCACTTTCCCTGTGTCCCTGAGTCTGATGAAAAGATTTCTCAGAGATGCATATTGAGAACTGACATTTGAAAAGTGTCTGTGATCTGCAGCCTTGCACCATGGCATGTACATGCATGCTGGTGTTGTCTCACTCTATGTCTCTCCCCCCCTATCTATCTATCTCCAATGCTTCAGAAATACATAAAATATTAAAAACAAAACAAAATACCTGAGGAGGAAGAGGATAGCTATGGAATGTCAGGCAGAAGGGTTCTGGGAGCAGAGGCAGGGAGAGCTCAGAAGAACAGGTAGCCAAAGTATCTGAGGCAGTACCCCTAGTGCAATGGAAGCCTCTGCAGGACTTGCAAAAGATAAGCTGATCTGATGAGCCAACCTGATAAGCTGATAAGTAAATGTCCACTCTGATGGACTTGTCTTCTGTTCTCAGAGGAACTGGTCACAGCTGCCTCTGGGTGTCATGACTTCCTCAGTCAGAGCTATGATTCTTCCATGTGACTCTGCCTGGCTCCTCCTCAGACTATGGGAATGTGGGCTCTCCCCTTGGTCAGTATTGAATCCCTGAGGTCTCCTACATAGCAGGCACTGCAGGAGGTAAAATAACTTTTATTTGGAGGAAGCTGAGGATGGACCCAGGGCTCTCATATGTCAGGCAAGTGCTCTGCCACTGAGTCAAGCACTCAGTTCTAGTCATTGCCAGTTGAATGGATAAGCAATCTCGGAGCTGAACTTCACCCTACCAGAGACACCACTCCCCAGAAACCACTGGCTTGATGCAGATACCTCCATAATCAACTGTATCAGAGGAGGGCATGGGAGCTAGTGAGGCTGTCCCAAAGGAGGAGATGTCAAGGGAAGAAGATGTGGAGGGAGGGCACTTGCTTCAGTTGATCTAACACACTGACTTAATAGCTTTGGCAACAGGAGGAGTTAATAAAAAGTTAACCGTTTTGGGCTGCAAGAGATGGCTCAGGCATCAATACTCTGGGAAACAGAAGAACTTGAGTTGGAGAACCCACCAGACAAAAATTGCAGCTGCCTGCACTTCCAGTTCTGGGAGTTGAAGCCTGGAAAATCCTAGCAGGAAGCAAAAAGGAGGTGAAAGCAATGCTCGATCATTCCCCAAGTCACCCTTGGTCCTCCACAGTGACAAAACAGTGAATCTAGTTCACAATCTCATTGTGTGTACATGGACAAACACACATGCACACATATTCCCACGTGTAGCCATGGAGCTGTGAGCACAGCTGAGCACAGTCCTGAAGGGCCTGTGGCAGGCAGAGGTGGGTGCTCCTCCCAGCTGGAGTCAAACAGATCTTGGGAAAGTGGGGTGTCCAGGCATCCTTCTGCATGACATGACCAAATTTGCAAGGTTTTTAAAAGTTTTTATATGAGACAAGGTTTCCCTTTTAGCTTAGACCAGGGCTCTCTATCCGCCTAGCCTCCCAAGTGTAAGTCCAGCCACCCTGTTCTTTAGTGTCTTTTTTTCCTCTTCTATCTATGCTGCTTCCTGAAATCCTTAAACTGGTTGTGAAAATAACTAGTTTGGGAAAGTACTTTTGCTGGCTGATCTTTCAAACACGTGAGTGATTTATCGATCAGTCAGCTTTCAGTGGCAACCTTGTGCAAAGGTCTTTCTGCTTTTGCCTGTTTTGTGTTTGCCTTTGTCCCTTTACATACATTTCCTTGCTGTGCTAAAATGCAACAGGGAATGGGTTCTAAATTTGAGGTCTCATCCCCTCTCCAAAGTCAGGCTGGGTAGAGCAGTGTGGTGGCACCAGTATTTCAGGAGACTGCAGCAGGAAGAAGCATAACCTGGAATTTATTAAAGTAGTCTTTAAGAAAGTTACTCCCAAGAAAAAAGTTAAGTAGGTTTTTTTTTTAATTAAATCTTTTGAGACACAGGTAGACTCATGAAGCCATTCTTGCCCGTACATGATGTAGAATGGCTAGAAGAGTCATAAGAAAACTTTCAAAAGTCAGTTGCCTTCTAATACATGGTCATGCAGAGGTCAAAGGTAAGTACTCAGGTATGTGAATAAGCACCATATCTGCTAAGATATCTCACCAACTCCAGGCATCAGTTTAATAGTAGAATGTATACCAGGAAGGATAGGCCATGGAACTGATTTGAGTCATAATCTCCTTGTGAAATCTGAAAGAAGTGAATCACCAATCTAATTGTGTATTTTTATGGAGAATGGGGAAATGTCCTCCATGCTAGCCAGTAGAATGGGGTCATAACAAAACAGTCATCAGGATTTGCTTACTTGGTTGCTTCAAAGGCCACCATTGCTGCCTGCTGAGCCCCTGAAATTAGGGGATGGGTGCCATGTGGATTTTACTCTCTGTACAGAACTGGAGTTCTAAGGTAGTGGGTAGCACTCAGGATGTTGACAGGCAGGATGGAAAGAGAGGTAACATTAAGAAGGGTTGGGAAGGGGGAGAGCCTTTCACTGTGATGTCTGCTTAAAATGTCTTGTCAGCTGGAGTCAAAGTCAAGGATTCTAGCACTTGGTAGTATTGGCTGTGAAATTTGAAAAAAATGTAGAGAATATCCTTTCTTTTTCTAACTTCATTTATTTTAATTGTGTGTGTTTGTATCAGAAGGCACTGTGTGCCTCTGTGGAGGACCAAGAGTGACTTCAGGAATCATCCTGGATTGCTTGTATCTCCTTCTTTGTTCTTTCAGGGATTCCCCAGCCTCTGCACACCAGGCCTGGAAATGCATGCCACAGCCCTTTCTGCCTGACATTTTTTAGACGGTCCTGAGATCTGAACTCAGGATGATTTGCTTACAAGGAAGAATCTTAACTACTGAGCCATTTCTCCAGCCTGAGAATGTCCGTCGTAAATGGTTACATTTTACAAAATAGTAAGATAATTGGATTTTAGGTTGCTTTTGTTGTTTTCTTAATTGTAATTTTTTAAATTTATTTATTTAGAAACAAACTGGCTGCCATAGTTAGATTCAGGTGTTAACTCGACTCTTGTGGGTTTGAGTTCTGGGTACATTTGTAGAGAATTAATGGTTGAGTTAAGCTCACACAAACCTGCAAGAGATTTTCTCGCTGACAGGGAAAACCCAGCCCATGGTGGAGGGGACGAGGGCTTGGAGAAAAATACCAAGAGCTGATTGAGAAATTTGGCCAGACATGCAGGTCTGGCAAGTAAGGATCATCCCTCTCTCAGCCATTATGTGGTGATGGTGGGGCCAGTTCTCTGGGCCCTAGTGTTGGCGCATGCTCTCTTGTGAAGATGGACTATAGACTGTAGTTGGACTATCATAAGAAAATAAACCCCTTGTTCCCTTAACTCATTTGATGGTGATTTATGGTAACCATGCAGGCGAACTGCAACACTGGCCTCATGTCTTTCCTATCATACCCTCCCCACTCATATATCCCAAACTCCCCATCCACATACCCTTCTCCCACCCTCTCTTCCCTTCATACATCCTGCTCTATCCCACTTACCTCCTGTCCTTTTGCTTGTAATTATCATTGGAATCCTTTTGGGATGCCTATGTTGACAAGGAGTCAGATTTCTGTTGAACTTTATGTGACTCTTCATTGGGTAAAGTCGTAAGTGGGGAGGTTCCTCTTCCCTTGTTTAGGCCCTGTCCCTGAGACACACTCTGAGAGCAGCTGTTTCTTCTAAGATCCTGGTTAGTCCTTGAGGAAATGACAACAAATAAATCCAATGAAAATCCAAGGACCTTGCACTTCAGTAAAATTTCTAGGAATTCAGTGGTGTGGGGCGTGAAGAGATATACCCTCTTAGGTAAAGGATGAGTTGTTGCACTTGGCCCCTCCCACCACTAAGAAAGAAGCAGAACTTTTAGTGGGCCTGTTTGGATTTGGGGGGCAGCTCTTCTAAATTGGTTTTCCTTATTTTTACTCATATTGTCAAAAGTTTTGTATACAGAATCCTGAAACTCCTCACTACTTACAAGAGGTGAATCAGAACTGTCCAACACACCTATCTTTATCAGTTCTCAAGACAGATCACTCCAAATCATATTAGTGTTCTCCATCCTGGCAAGGCAATCTTTAGTAGCAGGAGGTTTCACTATATTGGAGAGCCAGCTCCAGATATCACCAAATCTCCTACCAAAATTCTTCCTTACAATTCTGTTTCTCTAGAACCACACATGTTACCAAGAATCTGTATTATTCAGGGTTCTCTACAGCCTCAGAATCAGCAGAATGAATATATAAAACACCCAGGTTTAACTATTACAGACATTTTATTGAATGTAGCTTAGCCTATCCAGAAAGGATAGGTAAGAACTCTAAGCAGCCATTGGGGAGTTTCTCCCTAATTTCTTTTTTTCTTTTTTTTTTTTGTAACCATGTAGATTAAGGAGCATTATCTAGGCCACTAAAAGACTCTTAATGGGGATTCATGTGTTACAGGAACCTCACTGTGCTGGGTTAGGATACTCCTCCTATTCATAAATCTATGATAAAATTTATTTTTCTGAAAACTAGGTTCTGGAATACACATGGGTGTAGAAAAACTTGGTGCTTGAAGCCCTGAATTCATGCATAGTTGTACCTACACACTACTTGATGGTAGATTCCTGTAATCCCAATCTTGAGGAAGTATAAGCAGGTAAATTAGAAGGTATATATTTTTCTTTCTCCTTTCAAATAAATCAAATATCATCTTCTTTATGACAGTGACAGGACACACACACACAGAAACACTCACACACACATGAAACTGAGTTCCAATTTACATAACCAAAGTTGAAGTTAAAAAGACATGTGTAATTACAGGGTTCAGTATCCTTTAAGGACATAGCTGTGGACTTCACCTGGGAGGAATGGCAATGCCTGGATGTTGCTCAGAGGACCTGCTACAGGTGTGTGATGCAGGAGAACTACAATAGCCTAAGGTGTTTATATGAATCTAGGTCCTCTTTAACTTTTTTTTCTTATTATTTCCGCTCATACAAACTTAATAGGTACACCGGATCCCTCCCTCCTTCCTCCTCCCCCCGAACCCTCTGCTCACCCTCCCCTCACCCCTCCCTCCCCACCTCCCAGTGCCTCCCCTCCCCCAATCCCCTGAGAATCCTTTAATGTGCATGCTAAACTCTCCTCTGAGTCCTCCTCTCCGATGACGCACAGGGACCCAGTGGCATTTCCCTAAACTCTTTTTTTGTTCCCCTTAAGCATTGGAACACTATTTTGGCTGTCATTCCCTTGCCTCCAAGGATCTTGGTGCTTTTAGCAAATGCTAGATTTTGTGGGGTTAATAGTGTGTTGGACATTGTGCAGGGCAAGCAAAGTCCAATTATGATTGTTTCAGCCCCAGCTTGTGTGGAGTATCTTGCATATCATTGCTCTTCCCATCTTTGTGCTCTTGCACTCTTACCGCCTCCTCTTATGCAAATTTCCCTGAACTTCAGGATGGGGAGACATTAGGCTGGCCTAATTCTAGGTGGTTGATATAGAGTCTCTGAAGTTCTGGATTATGGTTTGTTGATTTTCTTTTCCAGTTTTACTGTTCCTGCAATGCCCTTCACTACATCCTGATGGGTATTGGATGTCACCCTTGCAGTCCTTGATGGAGGCCTATTTTCTCTTCTGTAACATGGTCCCCTCTCCCCTTGTTTCTGGTGTGGCTCTCCTACCACATCCTTCCTGTTCATACTCCTTGCAATTACTGTATTACAGAAATTTATCGTCGAGTGTCTTTAGGTGGGATGGATGGGTTTGGTACTAGGAGCCACCTATTAGGGAGTACATACGGTGCTTAATTTTCTGGGTCTGGGATACTTCACTCAATGTAATTGTTTCTAATTCCATCCATTTCCTGGCAAATTACATTAATTCATCATTTTTGATGGCTGAGTAGTACTCCATTGTATAGATGTACCACAGTTTCCTTATCCACTCATCAACTGTTGGACATTTGGGTTGATTCCATGACTTTGCTATTGTAAACAGTGGTTGCACTTGTGCTATGGAGGTGAACCTCTGCTGCATGGGGGGGTTATTCCCAAAAGTGGAATCGCAGGGTCATATAGCATTTCAATCTTTAATTTCTTTAAGAATCTCCAGACGGCTTGCAAGAGTGACTGTAAAAGCCTGCATTCCCACCAGCAATGTAGGAGAGTTCCCATTTCTCCACATCCTCTCCAGCATTTGGTGTTGATTGTATTGTGGATTTTTGCCATCCTAACCTGGGTGAGATGATATCTCAGGGAAGTTTTGATTTGCATTTCCCCGATGGCTAAGGAAGTGGAGCATTTTTAAGATACTTCTTAGTCATTTTAATTTCATCCCTAGTAAAGTTTCTTTTAAGTTCCAGGGCCTATTTTTTAATTGGGCCATTTGTTTCCTTGGAGCTTAGTTTTCTAAGTTCTTTGTGCACTCTGGATAATAGAGCTCTATCAGACATATGGTTAGTGAAGATTTTGTCCCATTCTGTGGATTGCCATTGTGCTTGTGTTACAATCCCTTTATCTAAACAGAAGCTCTTTAATTTCACAAGATCCCATCTGTTGACAGTTGGTTGTAGTGAATGTGCTATTGGATGTTTGTTTAGGAACTGTTGACCTAGCCCAATCAGTTTGAGGAAGTTTCCTATCCTTTCAACTATGGTTTTTAAAGTCTCTGGCCTTAAATCAAGGTCCTTGATCCATTCAGAATTAACTCTTGTACATGGTGACAAGTCTGGGTCCAGCTTTAATCTTCTGCATGTGGAGATCCAGTTTTGCCAGCACCATTTGTTGAAGATGCTGTTCTTTTTCCATTGGATTCTTTGGGCCCCTTTGTCAAAGATCTTCAACCCTTATCCATTGATCTGTGTGTCTATTTTGGAGCCAGTACCAGGCAGTTTTTATAACTATGGATTTGTAGTATAGACTAAGGTTTGGTATGGTAATACCTCCAGCAATGTTTTTGTTACTCAGGATTGTCTGCTATCCTGGGTCTTTTGTGCCGCCATATGAATTTTGAGATTATTTGGTCAACTTCTTTAAAGAATTGCTTTGGGATTTTAATTGGTATAGCATTGAATTTGTATATTGCCTTTGGTAGGATGGTCATTTTTACAATGTTGATTCTACCAATCCAGGTACATGGGAGATCTTTCCACCTTCTGGTGTCTTCTGCTATTTCTTTCCTTAGGGTTTTAAAGTTTTCATTGTAAAGGTCTTTTACCTCCTTGGTTAGGTTTATACCAAGGTATTTCATTTTTTAGGGGCTATAGTAAATGGGATTGTTTCTCTCAAGGCTTTTTCACTTCTTTCATTCTGGGCATATAGGAAGGTCACTGATTTCTGTATGTTTATTTTGTATCCTGCCACCCTTGTGAACTTCTCAATTAGTTCCAGGAGCTTCCTGGTGGAGTTTTTGGGATCACTCAGGTATAAGATCATGTCATCTGCAAATAGCTATAGCTTGACTTCTTCCTTGCAGATTTGAATCCCTCTTATGTCCCTTTCTTGTCTTATGGCTTCAGCTAAGACTTCAAGTACAATATTGAATAGAAGTGGTGAGAGTGGACAGCCTTGTCTAGTTCCTGATCGAAGTGGGAATGCTTCCAATTGTTCCCCATTGAGCATAATCCTTGCTGTGGGCTTGTTGTATACAGCTTTTATTATATTGATAAAGGTTCCTTTCATTCCTACTGTCTCTAGGGTTTTGATCATAAAAGGCTGTTGGATTTTGTTAAAGGCTTTTTCTGCATCTATTGAGAGTATCATGTGGTCTTGCACTTTGGACTGGTTTACATGATGAATTACATTTATTGATTTGCGTATGTTGAAGCAACCTTGTGTGCCGGGGATGAAGCCTACTTGGTCCCCATGAATGATTTCTTTGATATGTTTTTGAATCCGATTTGCTAAGACTTTGTTGAGAATCTTTGCATCTGTGTTCATCAGAGAGATCGGCCTATAGTTTTCTTTTTTAAGTGAATCTTTATTAGGTTTTGGGATTAAAACGATATTAGCATCATAGAATGAATTTGGTATTGTTCCTTCCTTTGCTATTTGATGGAACAGTTTAAGGAGTATTGGTGTTATTAACTCCTTAAATGTCTGGTAGAATTCTGTGCTGAATCCATCTGGCCCAGGGCATTTTTTGGTGGGAAGATTCGCGATTACTTCTTCAATTTCCTTGTATGTTATAGGACTATTTAAATAATTCACAACTTCCTGATTCAATTTAGGTAGGTTGTGTTTACTTAGAAATTCATCCATCTCTTTTGTGTGACAAACTTCACAGAGTACAAGTTTTTGAAATATGATGTTATAATTCTCTGGATTTCTTGGGTATCTGTAGTGATAACTCCATGTTCATTTCTAATTTTGTTAATTTGGGTTTTCTCTCTCTTGCTTTTGGTTAATTTAGCTGGGGGTGTATCACTCTTATTAATTTTTTCAAAGAACCACCTTTTTGACTGGTTGATTTTTTCTATCATTTTCTTAATCTCGATTTCAGATATTTCTCCCCTTATTTTGCTAATCTCCTCTCTTCTACTACTTTTGGGATCAGATTGCTCTAGTTTTTCTAAAGCTTTAAGCTGCATTGTTAAGTTATTTATTTCTGATGTTCCCATTTTTTTGATGTAGGCATTAAGAGCTATGAACTTACCTCTTAAAACAGCTTTCATTGTGTCCCAGAGATTTTGGTAAGTTGTATTTTTGTTATCATTCACTTTCAGGAAATCTTGAATTTCCTTTTTAATTTCTTCCTGAATCCAGTTCTCATTCAGCATCATATTGTTAAGTTTCCAGGAGTTAGTGTATTTTCTCTTGTTTGATGTGTTGTAGATGTCCAGCTTTAGGCCGTGGTGGTCTGATAGGGCACAAGTTAGAATTTCAACTTTTTTGTATATGTGTAGATTTGTTTTGTGGCCCAATATGTGATCTATTTTGGAGAAAGTTCCATGTGCTGCTGAGAAAAATGTGTATTCTTTGCTACGTGGGTGAAAAGTTCGATAGAGATCTGTGAGGTCCATTTCTTTAAGGGTTTGATTAAGTTCCAAAGTGTCTCTGTTAAGTTTTTGACCTGTTGATCTATCCCATGTTGAGAGGGTGGTGTTGAAGTCACCAAGAATTATCGTTTGGGGGTTGATTTCTTGCTTTAGACGCTGTAGGGTTTTCTTAATGAATGTGGAGGGGCCCGTATTGGGTGCATAGATGTTCAATATTGTGAAGTCTTCCTGGTGAATTGTACCTGTGACTAAAATGTAGTATCCATCCGTGTCTCTTATAATTTTCTTTGGTTTGAAGTCCACTTTGTCTGATAACATAATGGCTACTCCTGCCTGTTTTCTGCTTCCATTACCTTGTAGAATTGTTGACCAGCCTTTTTTTTTAGAGCGTGCCTATCTTTTGTGATGAGATGGGTTTCTTCCAGGTAGCAGATTAATGGATTGTAATTTTTAATCCAAGTTTGTAATCTGTGTCTCTTGATCGGTGAATTAATTCCATTAACATTTAGTGTTATAATGGAGAAACTATTTTTAATTCCAGACATTCATTATGTTTAGTAGTTTTTATAAGTATATTGCTTCGCTTTTAATGATGTTATATTTGCCTTCTGTTCTCCTGGATATGCCTGTTTTTTTCTTCACGCTTGAGTATCATTTCTAGCATTTTTTGAAGGCCTGGTTTGGTGGACATGTATCCCTTCAAGTTGTCTTTGTGCTGGAAAATTTTTCTTTCTCCCTCGATGATGACTGATAGTTTTGTAGGGTAAATCAGCCTGGGTTGACATTTTTGCTCATTCAATACTTGAAGTATGTCTCTCCAAGCTCTTCTTGCTTTTACTGTTTCGACTGAGAAGTCATTTGTTATTTTAATAAATTTACCTTTAAAAGTGACTTGTTTTTTCTCCCTTGAAGCTCTCAGCACCATTTCTTTGTCGTGAATGTGGAGTGTTTTAACTATTATTTGCCGTGGCGTGCTTCTGTTTTGGTCATATCTGTTTGGGGTGCGGAATGCCTCTTGTATATGGATGGGCCTCTCTTTTTTTAGATGAGGAAAGTTTTCCTTGATGATCGTTTGAAAAATTTCCTCAGGGGTGGTATTTTGAGATTCTTGCTTTGGTATTCCATGAATACGCATATTAGGCTTCTTCAGGGTGTCCCATATCTCTTAGATATTTTTTCAAGTATCTTTTTGGCTTTAACAACCTCTTCCATTGAGCTGGTTAGTACTCCCACTTTATCTTCAAGGTCTGAAATTCTGTTTTCTGCTTCGTTAGTTCTGTTGATAAGACTCTCTGTAGAGTTCTGGGTTGAAGACAACTTGTCTTGTAACTCAGTTTTAAACTCTGCTTGAGTCTGTTTTAACTGCTCTATGCCACTTTTTGTTTCTTGCACTGTTTTTCTCAACTCCTCCAGATGTCTGTTGTGTTCCTCTTCAAAGCGATTGATTTGATTATGTAATTCCTCCCTGATTTCCTCTTTCATAGTATTGAACATGGTAATGATCATATTTTGAAAGTCGTTATTCTGGGTCAGGCTTTCTTGGCCTTTTTCTGTGGGTTTGTTCTTGTTGGAGTCTAACATTATGGGATTAATTTCTTCAGTGGGAAATTTGTTTACTTGAGTGTTGCTTCTCATGGATTTGCATTTTGACTTTGGCATTGTCCTTTTAACTCTTAAGATCTTTCAATTTCACTAAACTGAATTATTTGGCCTGGGGTTCTGGGGGTGGGCAGGGACAGAGCTTACCTAGGTCATGGGTGAGGCCCGGCTGGGCCGCGCATGTCCTGACCAGCGGAACAGGGTGGGGAATGGGAGGATGGGAGCGTCTGTGTGGAGCTATTTAACCCGAGGGCAGCTGGGGCGGGGCCCGGGCGCAGAGGGAGGTCCTCCTAGTCCCCAGGCTCTGTGCGCGGCTCCGGCTGGATGGCGGGAGTCAGAGCCGGGTCCCTTTGGGCTGACCTGGGGTTCTGGTGGGCGGGTGCGGCCGGGGCTTACCTAGAGTCGCAGGGTGAGGCCCGGCTGGACCGCGCACGCGCGCGTCCCGACCAGCGGCGCGGGGTGGGGTGAAAGGGCTGAAAATCTATTTTCTGCTTCATTAGTTCTGCTGATAAAACTGTCTGTTGAGTTTTGGGTTGAAAATAAGTTGTCTTTTAATTTGATTTTAAACTCTGCCTGAGACCGTTTTATATATTATTATTATTTTATTTATTTATTTATTTATTTATTTATTTATTTATTTATTTATTTATTTATTTATTTATTTATTTATTTTGTTTCCAGTCATACAAACTTAACAGGTACACGGGTCCCATCCTTCCCTCCAACCTCCCAACGCCCTGTGCCCCGCTCCCCTCCCCTCCCGTCTCCCTCCCCATCCTCCAGTGTCTCCCCCTCCCATCCCTGGAGAATGTGCATCCATTAATGTGCATGCCAAACTCTCCTCTGGGTCCTCTTCTCCAATGATGTGCAAAGACCCAGTGGCATTTCCCAGAACCCTTTCCTGTGTTCCCCTTAAGCATAGGAACAGCATTGTGGCTGTCAATGTCCTGCCTCCAAGGATACTAGTGTCTTTAGCAAGCGGTAGACTTTATTGGGTCAATAGTATGTTGGACATTGTGCAGGACATGCAAAGTCCAATTATGGTCTTCTTGGGTTTTCTTTCTCATGGATCACCACTTTGACTTGGGCATTGTTGTTTTGTCTTTTAGGATCTTTCAGTTTCTGTGTATTTCTGACTGAACTGATTTAGTTGGTATTACTACGTTTGCTAGTACGTGCCTTGGAGTTGGGTAGGTTTGTCTTTTGTTATTGTTATTTCCTAGATGAGACTATTAGGCTGTGAGTACATCAGTTAAGTCAGGTTAAGTAGACAGGGGTGAATATTAGTATGCTAGTGAACTTTTATGATTTAGTGTCTTGGTGATATGTGAGAGTGAGTGGTGTACTCCCTGGAGTTATATATGTTTTGGGGGTGGTTGTATGGAAAAGTTAATCTACAGCGATTAATAGTAGAAAGGAACAGTAAGGTGAAAAAAAAGGAGGTTTACTTATCTTTGGGCTGGATGTGAAGAATCTCTCCCATGTGATAGGATGATTGTAGAGGTATTCATATGTATGGGCTTTGACCCTTAGAACTTTGCTTGAGTTTCCTTTGGACTCTATTGAATTCTGAGTAGCAGTGTGTCTACCGTGGACCACGAGCGTGGGTCCCCGGTGGGCCGGAGAGGCAGAGGGGTACAAGGTGATGGCAGAATTCTTCACCAGGGACCTGGGACTTGTTTTAGTGGCCCACCCAAGCTCCAGGGATGGAGGAATGTGAGCAAGTCCTGTCCCTTTGGGCAGACAGGTGGGTGGGAGGAAGCAAGGGGCTGGGGTCCAGGGCGTAGGCCAGGCAAAACTGGAGACAGCCTGCGTGTCCCTGGGGCTGGCTGGTGGTAGGAACTGGGACACGGGGCCACCTGGGGGGCTGGGTGAACTCACATTGGATGGAGGACTGGGAGCCTGGTCGTGCAGACAGGCGGGCGGGAGAGTATAAGTTTCTTAATTCATTTGCTGGTACTACAAAAATAAGATCTGGTAAGTGAATAAAATAATCCCATCTTTTTATTGAGAAATTTTCATAAATGAAGAAAATGCATTCATGTCCTTTCCCCTTCTCCTCCTTCTACAATTTCTTTTCTCTCTTACTCTAATCATACTTCACTGATCTCACCATCTCCTTCCTATTTTCCTAAAATTATGAATCTCAGGGCTCCTTTTGCTATGCCTGTGTTAGAAAGGATCCTTTTTCTATAGTTGCACATGCGGCCCTTCACTGGGAAAATTTCCCTTAATTTTTCCAGCACCTCCCCATGGGATTCTTTCTGAGGGTTGTTGTTTCTCCTGAGATCTTTGCTGGTTCATAGGGACAATTTTGTGACTTTAGTGTCTAGGCCAGCAGAACATCTCCCCATCTTCAGGCTCTTGCATTCTTACAGCCTTTGCCTCCTCAAGGTTTCCTGAAATTGAGATGTGTGAAGAGTCTTTGATAGTCTGATTGGTCCTGATCTTGCCAGAGTCAACAATACTCTGCACCCTGGCAAGTTGTGATTTCCTGTGTTAAGAATTTTGCATTGCAGTAGGGTGCATGTTGTTTGGGTGATGCAAGCTTTTCTTATCCATGGGCATCACAAGAAATATTTAGATGGTAGTTTATTATCAAATATTTGTAGTTATTGTTACGATATCTGTTCCTGTCTAGTAGTCTATTTTCTCACCTTCTACTGTTGTTTGAATAGGTTTAGAGTACCCAGAATATGTTTCCTGACTATAAGGTTGAGGGGATTTAGAACCCTTTCAGATAGAACTTGTTACCTGTGGGCCTTACTATTATTCCACTGGTTTTGTAACTTCAGCTGTTATAGCTGGATAAGACCTTTTTTTTTCATACAGAGACTGATTTTTTTTTCTCTTTTGCTTGTGCTGCTACACTTTACTGAGTTCTGTCCCAATTTTTTCATCCACTTTAAGACTTTTCTTCCACAATTGTCTTATCTATCTATTGGCCTATGTTCTTTTGTTTATGTTCTTTTGCAGTTTTCTTTCCCCCCATACACACATTTCTTTCTTTGTAGTTTGTGAGTTATAAAAGTTTCCCATTTTATATATCATTCTATAGTTTCAGTGCTATGATCCACTAATAATCCTTTATGTCTGCTTACCATATTATCCTTATCCATTCATCTACTGTTGGGCATCTATGTTGATTCCATTATTTTACTACTGTGACTAGAGCTTCCACAAACAGATGTGTGTGGTGATCTTCAGTAGAATGTAGCATTCATTGGGAGTATTCCCAGGAGTGGTCTATCATGTTCATACAATATATTGATTTTTTGATTATTAAGTAATCCTTTATTTCTAGTATACCATATTGAATGATGTCTTGTTTTACATAATGTGAAATCTCACATTTCTTTTAGAAAAAAAGTGTTCATAGTCATTATTTTATCATGAATCATGCTGTCTACATCATTATTTTGTCATGAATCATGCTGTCTACAGCCATACCACCCTGAATATACTTGATCTGGTTCAATGAATCGTGATGTGAAAAATATTTAGAGTAATCCACATAGTAGCTATTACTGCTAGTTATAAAAATATAATTGAAGTTATTGCCTTTCTACTTATAAGAAAGTAATGGCAGAAGTTTAGCTTGAGTGAAGCCTTGGATCAAATCCCCCAATGCAAAACAAAACACCATCAAACAAAACAGGAAAACCAATAGAGAAAGGGGTAGAGATAGCTTTTTGAAATGCTTTTACTTTTTGATTTGTGTAAAAGTTTTATGGTAATATACCCAACAGTCAATGTTAAGGCCAGTAAAAAACAAAGATATTAGAAATGCAAAGCCACTGAGGTTAAGTTTTCTGAATATGTGTGTTATAGGTGTATGTATTTATGAGTGTGCATGTATGCACATGTACATATGAGTGCACATGTCAGTGTAAGCCATAATTTAAGGCTGGGTATCTTCCCTGCTGCTGTTCATCTTATATTTTAAGACAGGATTACTGATGGAAACTGGAGTTCATCGATAACCTAGGCTGGCTGATTTGTCGTGAACTGTAGGGATCCTGATGCCTCAACACAATCCCATCTGCACTAGAGTTATGTGCCTACTTGGTTATTTTTCTTTTTTATATTTATTTTTATTTCCCAATCATACAAAATTAATAGGGACCCTGGTCCCCTACCTTCCTCCACCCCTCCTCTGACCTGCTTGCTCCCTCCCTTTTCCCCTTCCTTTCACTCTCTCCCTCCTTTTCTCCCAGTGTTTTCCCCTTTTCCCCTTCCCATTCATTCCCTGGAGCATCCTTTAGTGTGAATGTCAAGATTCCCTCTGAGCCCTCCACTCGAATGAGGTGTAAGGACTCAGCAGCATTGTCTAGAGCCCTTTCTTGCACTCCCCTTTAGTATGGGAACACTATTATGACTGTTAATCATTTGTCTCTAAGGATCCTAGTGCCTGTGATCCATGCTAGAATTTGGGGGGGGGGTTCACTGACATGTCTGTCATTGCGCAGTTCATACAAAGTCCCATTGTGGCTACTGCGGCCCTACTTGTGTGTAGTTATCTTACAAATTGTTGCTCCTCCCCATCTTTAGCCTCTCACGATATTACCGTCCCCTCTTCCACAAGTTTCTCTGAGCTTTAGGATGGGGAGAGATTTGGCTGGTCTGGTTTCAGGTGATTAATGTAGGGTCTCTGATGTTCTGAATAATGGTTTGTTATTTTCAGTTTTGCTGTTCCTGCACAGCCCTTGGCTCCATCTTGATTGGTATTTGAGTTCACCTTCTAACCAGAGATAAAAGGCTGTTTAAATGGAATATTAGTATAGGAGTAGATTCAAAGGTAAATGGAGTAGAAGTAGGAGAATGCAGTGGAGAGGGATCAGTCTCCCATTTTCAGAATGGTTACCATCTATCTGCCAGACTCTATACTCTCCCTGACTGATGAGATCAAGCCCCCTTAGTCGCAAGTGGCCAGGAAGGATAGTGAGTGAGCTTAAACAGATGTCTCACTACTTACTTGCAGTACTTGATGGTGACAAATTTTTTCTACTGTAGCATGATTCCCTCTCTCCTTATTTCTGGGGGGGCCCTCCTTCCCCTTCCCTCCTGCTTATAATCTGTGTAATTACTGTAGGTATTACAGAGATTTATCTTCGAATATGTCACTAAGTGGGTTTAGTACTAGGATCCACCTATTAGGGAGTACATACAGCATTTACTTTTCTATTTCTGAGATACTTCACTCAATATAATTTTTCTAATTCCATCAATTTCTGAGCAAATTTAATTAATTCATCTTTTTTGATGCCTGAAAGTATTCCATTGTATAAATGTACCACAATTTCATTGTCCACTCATCAACTATTGGGCATTTGGGGTGATTCCATGACTTTGCTATTGTAAATAGTGCTGTTATGGACATGGTTGCGCTTGTGTCATTGAAGTGAGTTTTTGCTTTATGGGGGATAATTCCCAAAAGTGGAATAGCATGGTCATATGGCATTTCAATCTTTAACTTTTTTAAGTATCACCAGACTGCTTGCCAGAGTGATTGTATAAGCCTGCATTCCCACCAGCAATGAAAGAGAGTTCCCTTCTCTCCACATCCTCTCCAGTATTTGGTGATGCTTGTGTTGTGGATTTTTGCCATCCTAACCGGGATGAGGTTCCTCTTTTTTTAATTACTTTTTTTGCCTAATCATACCAGCCTTTTTGTCTCTCCCCTCCCCATTGTCTCCATTTCACTCTTCCCCCTTCCTGTCTTCACCTTCTCCCTTTCATCCCTTTTTCTTCCCTCCTTCTCACTTGGTTCTTCCTGCTTTCTCCCTCCCATCCTCCAAATGATTGTGCTGTTTTCAAGTATTTTTTTTTAACCTGTGAGAGTAAACTCATGTGTGTTGCTGTATAAATTCCTGTGGTAGTTACTTGTAGATGAGAATTTGATGTTTGAAATATGAGCCTTTGAGCACATCTCTGTATTAGTAGTTAAGGTAAGTCTTGAGCATGCTTACTGGAGATTATGGAATTGATGGTGATGAACAATCCTATGGTTGTTGGGATGACGCCTAGGGAAGGTAGATTAAATGAATACAGCTAGTTCAGTATCATGACATATACACAGTCTCACAATAAAAAAATCATGTTCTTTTCCATGCTCTGGTGTAGGTAGGTATGACCTAGCCAGTTACTTAGACTGCTGGTGTTAGTATGAACTCTTCTATCATGCTGATAACTTATAACAATGAATCATGAATTAGAATAAAAAACCTCTTTTTCCCCTAAGGTAGGGTGGTCATGTGTTTTTATCATCAACAAAAGAAAATCTGAGAAAGTGTTTTTACCTCAGAGAACTGTGTAGCTGACTCAAGATGTATTTTTCATTAGCTGCATGAGTTAGTATTGGAATGAATGGTTTTTAGTTTTATTGTGTTGACCTATAGGTTTAAACATTTTATTTACATATTGTGATTGTTGGTTGCTGGGGTGTATCATGCATGATCTGAATTGATATGTATTCTCAGGTGCTGATCTTCTGTGCTGTTCTGTTATGTGCTGATGTGGACTGGAAGAACTGGATGAACACCGGATGTCTGACCTTGAAATTGTTGTGATGCTGGAGTGAAGGGTGGTAGCTGAGAACTTGGCTATCTTAGTGTGCATTATAAAAAGAACTGTTTGCAACATTCCTTTTTAAGTATTTATGTATTTCCTTATCTTGGAGTTTCGACAGTGTTAATATAATATTTAAGGGAATGATTATCTGGTGAATTGTATTAGAGTTCCTGCATGTTTTCTGGAGCTGGATGTTAATCCTGTGATGTAAATATCCTTCGTTGAGTCAATAGTATGCAGCACTTTGTAGTCTTCTGGAACATTGATATGTTTTGTTTTGTGAATTATAATATATGTGTGTGAAATGGTCCATCTTTATGCTTTCTCAAGGTTTTTGGCTTTCTGGGTCATTTTAAAATAACCAGTTTTGTCCTCATATTTTTCCTCTACATATTGTCAGTCAAGCTGTGGACTCTCATACTTTTTATCATGTTTCCCCCACAATATTGATTGTACTTTTCTCTTTTTTAGATTATCATGTTTTCATATGGACTTTAATACAATTACACTGATACTTCGAGTTTTCTTTGCATCAATTCCTATTGTTGATTGTGTAATTCAATATTACATGAGGTAGTAATCAGTGATTGAAGAAACTGTTAGTGAATCCACTCTAACAGTTTCCCATAAACAGTATCCCATGAACAGCACAGTTTATGATTTGGAATTGTTGTCTTTCATCAGTATATTTCCACTTAACACTCTGATTTCATTTATATATTGCTTTCTACTCATAGGATGCCGTATGACCAAACTTGACTTGATTTTCAAGCTGTAACACAGATTAGATTTGTGTTATGAGCAGAAACCTCGGTATAGAGACCACCAGGTAAGTGTGTGCATTCTGAGCAAGGAAATTCAACCCAATGTATCAGTAGTTACTCATGATGTTAACCTTCTATGACCAGGTGAATTGCAGCTTTTCTTAGTCATCTAAAGCTAGACTTTTCCTGTTTCTGGATAGACTGTTCTACAGACTCTGTTCCCTTTTTGGTTTCTCCTTGTGTGTGTTCTTGGGGATTGTTTTAGTCATTTTCTGTTTGAGCAATTAAGGTATCTTGTTATGTATTTAAGGCCATTTTCAAACATCCATTAATGTGGAGACTTTCTCAGGCTAAAATAGTGGAATGTAAATACATTGGCATAAGAATTGTTTTTTTTTGACCAATATTCTTGTTCAGAAGTGTGTATATTTGACCATGCTTGCAAGGGAATTGTTAGTTCTTATTTTGCATGTGAAAGACATGGTGTGGTATCATAATATTAGTCCTTTTGTCATAGATTATGGGACAACCAGAAATATCTGTTGACAATCCCTTTTCAGAATCCTCTACATGAAAATTAGTTTGGTCATATTTTCATATGCTTCAAGAGCAATGTAATTAAAATATGAAAGAAATGTAGACCAGAACTTTAGTATAAGCTAATGATTTATTAGGTTCAGAATATGAACCCACAAGTCAGAATTATATGCTTTTGTGAGAATAACACCAAATAAGATTGAATGACAAGAGGACATTATTTTGAACTATTGATGAGGATATTTTTGTTCTTTAGTTAATTATAAGGTTACTGCCAAAGTTGATCCCAGTGAAGAATATCATGGAACGTATTTGTGGCAAGTTTTCCAGCCAAGCAAGACATCACCAGCAAGGATTGCTGAAGTAAGTAAGCCGTTTCATGAAAATTGTCTTCATATTTGAAACTGAATCTAAAATAGAGAACATATTAGCAAATAGTTTACTTTCAAAGGGGCTTTTATGAAAACATGAAGACCAGTTTGGATTGCAAGCTCCCATGTGCAAAACAAGGTGTGGTGGCATTATTGCAGTTCTTAGAAAGTGATGAATACAGGGAAGTCATGCTGTTTGTTGGCCTGCATATTATTCTAGATCAGCAATGACCTCAATTAATAAAATATTCTTTCTCAAAATAAATTGGGAATATTGTATTTGAAGAACACACTAATCCTCTGATCTTCCACTATAAAAACCTATAAAATCATGAATGTGGTCCAGTATGCATGAAAATGTACCAAGGCAAATAAGCAAGAAAACTTAAGTATCATTTCACTGTTGTACGTCTCATAATATCCAGATGGAGGATTACCTGATAAATTTCAGATTAATTGACAGATGCTTGTTTTCTGTAAGTGTAATCATTTTATGAATTTCAATATATTTGATCCTGCATATCATTTTTACAAAGGTATTGATACAGACACCTGAAAATTTTTGAGACCAGAGATATCTAATGAATTTTTTTCATCATAGATCTTTTATATATTCAAAATGGATTTCATTGATATATGCTTCATTTACTGTAGTTGTCATTTCCTCTAATGTCACTTACTAAACTAGTTAAGTGGTTCAAATTTTAAAGAATTAAGACTCTCATCTTGAGAAATATTTCATTAGGAAAATCTATAAATGATCGAGAGAATGCACTTTAAAAAATACTTTGAATGATTTCTTCTCTCTCCAGACAGAGGTAAAGGTACAAGACAAGAATGTAAGATCTGAATTCTGTGATGCTCCATCACATAACATACATCAGAGAATTCATAATCAATGTGGAAAAGCTTTCTTACATGAAACACATCTCACTTTTTATCAGGGAACTCATACTGGTTAAAATCCATATGAATGTAAAGAAGGTGAAAAAACTTTCTCATCTAAGTCATACTTCACTCTTCATCAGAGAATGCATGCAGGTGAGAAACCATATGAACGTATCCAATGTGGAAACATTTTCTCATGCAAGCATCATGTCATTGAACATCAGGCAACCCATACAGGTGAGAAGCCATATGAATGTAAAGAATGTGGAAGAGCTTGCTCATTAAAGTCATACCTCACTTAGACTTCAGGGAACTCACACAGGCGAGAAGCCTCATGAATGTATCAAATGTAGAAGAACTTTCTCATGGAAGAAATATGTCATTCAACATCAGAGAACTCATACAGGTGAGAAGCCACATGAATGTATCCAATGTGGAAAAACTTTCTCGAAAAAGAAATATGTCATTGAGTATCAGAAATCTCATACAAGTGAGAGGCCACATGAATGTAAATAATAGGCCACATGAATGTGAAGAATGTGGAAAAATTTTCTCGTCTGAGTCATACCTCACTCTTCACCAGAGAACACATACAGGCAAGAACACATATGAATATATCCACTGTGGAAAAATTTTCTCATGGAAGAATCGTGTCATTGAACATCAAAAAATGCATGCAGGTGAGGAGCCATGTGAATGTAAAGAATGTGGAAGAGCTTTCTCATTAAAGTTATGCCTCACTATACATTAGAGAACTCATACAGTGAGAAGCTATAACAATGTAAAGAGTGGAAAAGCATTTTCATGGAAGGGACAACTCACTTATCAGAGAACTCACACGGGTGAAAAGCCATATGAATGTAAAGGATGTGGAAATTTTTTTTACTGAGGTTACTGTTCATTCTTCATCAGAGAACTCATATAGGCAAAAAGCCATATGAATGTAAAGAATTTGGAAAATCTTTCTCATGGAAAAAACACCTCATTTGTCATCAGAGAACTCATAAAGGTGAGAAGCCATATGAATGTGAACAGTGTGGAAAAACTTTCTCAGGGAAGAAATATGTCACTGAGCATCAGAAAATTCACAGTTCAGGTGCTACATCAATGTAAAATATGTGGAAAAGTTTTCTCATGGAAAACATAACTTACTATCCCATCAAGGAGCTTTTGCAGGTAAGAATCTACATGTATGTAAACCGTGTGGATAAACTTCATCACAGAAGACACATGAGTCTCTATATAAGAGAACACACACGGATGAAAAGCCATGGAAGTGCATGAAAATTACATCACACTCTGAATCAGGGAACTCATAAAATTGAGAAATTACATGAGTATATAGAATGTGGAAAGCCTTTTTTACAGAAACAGAAGTCATTTCACGTTAGAGAACTCATTCAGGTGAGAGGACATGCATATGTCTCACACAAATCAGATATCACTATACACTAGAGAATTCATACAATTGAGGAGTCATATTAATGAACAGAATATCAATGAGCTTTCTCACTAAAGTAATATCTCACTGCATAAGAATACTTCACATGTGATAAAGCCTGTGAATGTACAGAATGAAGGAACCTTTTCTCACTTACGTGAAAACTAATATTACAGTACTCATGCAACTCAGAATGTAAATGAATGAACTTGCTGTGGGGAAACTTCCTGAGGGAAGTCAAAAACTTTCCATTGTAGAACTCACAATTTAAAGCCACACTTTAAATCTTTGTCTACCAAGTCATCTCACTCAATATAAGAATGTATACAATGGAAAAATCCTTTGTACTGCTACAAATTATGTCCCCTCATCACCTCACTAACTCCTTCACACTGAAATTTCTTACCCATACTATTCTCTCTTTGGTCTATTCTTCAGAATGTTGTTCCCTTACACATAACAATGCAGGATGCTGTACACTATAGATAACACTTTCTACCATTGAACTGTTCCCTGAAGCCTGGTGAAATAGTTTAATCGCAAACATAGAACTGCAGTTGATTCCTAGAATCCTATCTCATAGAAGGGATATACGAGAGTTGTGATAAAATTTCTCCCCACAACATGCATGCATGATTATGCCTTTTTTTTAGCTTTCGTCCTCTCTCATTTTTCTTTCTTGCCCCATTTCCTCAAATAAACTTGAAATTTCTCCATCCTGTAGTTTGTTGCTGTTGTGTTTTATATATCTTTTAAGATAGTATCTTTTAAAGTTTCCCAGGTTGGCCTTGAGCTCATCCAGCAGCCAGGTTTCCCTTAATCTTTTCATATTTCCTCCTGCCTCATTTTCCTCAGTTGCTTGGTTTAATTCCTGGAATATCCTATCTGATTTAGGAAGGAAGATTTGAACCCAGGTCTAGAGCCTACCCTTCCTCATTTCAACAGAACAGAATAGGGATATGGAAATAAACACAGGACTAGGAATAACATGGGAGATCTGTGCACATGGCTGCTTCTGGAAGTCACTCAAGTCCCTGTAAGTAAAAAGACTGTTCCCAAATCAGAGACCTTCATGTCCCATTGTAGTGTTTTAGGGAAATACCTTGTTGGAGTCCAAAGGGAGAGCCAAGTGTTAACTACAGCTGCATTTAACAAAGGTCCCACCACTCTAGGTACAAAAGATACTCTAGACAACCACACCTGAATCTGTGACAGTCTTCCATGCCTTCTACCTTACTGCCACAATAATTGTCTGGTATCTGTTTAGTAACACCTGAGACAGGAAAAGATTGTGGACCTCGAGAGGGTCTCTCTTTTCTCCCCCTCTCAGTGCTCTCCATAATGTGTGAAGAAGAAAAAGGGTTAGAGGTGCTGCCAGTCAGAACTGGTTATGTGACTCAATCCCTCTCCCCTTCTGTCCTTCAGAAGAGAGCTCTCAGAGAGGATCCTAGTAATCTAGATAACTCACAGCTTCTTTGAGATAAGATGGATAAAACATCTGGAAGTGTGGCTGACCACACGGTCTTTGGCTGTAAAGAGTTGGAAATGTAAACCTGATAATGAACTGCTATGTTACCCATCCTCTCCTCATCTTTCATGCAGTATAAAACAGGTTATCACTTACAAATCATAAAAACACTGCTGTCTGCAGAAGTCCCAGAGGAACTTTCCTGAGTAGATGCAGGTAGATGGGCGAGTGGCACCACCATGAATGGTGGGGAAAATGTCTCCTTGGCTGCTGCAGTCTGTATCTGGAGGGCTACAGGGGAATCTCCAAAGCCAAAGGGTTAGAAGGAGTATGTAATATGAACATGGGGTGAGCAAAAGCAGCAGGACACTCAGTGGTGATGACTCGTTTGGGTGCTGCCCCTAGTTCTGTGCTGTACTCAGAGTGCCTGGTCTTTTGACTTTGGAACTATGTCTCGATCATGTCCTCAGGATCCAATCACTGCAGAAGGGTTCCACTTAAAATCTGCTTCCAGGGCATCTTAATGAGTGGGCTTCCACAACACCTTCCTGTATCAGTATACCCTGGGCACACAGTCCCTCCCACCATGGCCATTGGCTTCTGTCACAAGGAGAAATAATATTTGAAAAGAACCCACAATCACAAAGACAAATGTTGCACATTGTTTCACATTCTCACATACATGTGATCTAGATTATCAAAATTCTGATTATAAAATCCTTACATCACTACCAAATGTTTTCACTAATATATACAATTACATGTAGGACAAAAAGAACAGTTCATTAGCATGATATCATGACAATTCTTGTAGCTCACCTAAAATCCCATACTCTAGAATGCACATAAAATATTCATGCTATGTTTACTTGGTTTTATGTCAGCAGCAATTGCTTGTGATTAATAATAATATAAATTTTAATATATTTTATTAACATTAATTTATTATACATAATAATGTATTCCATTATGACATTTTCAAAATATTTGTTCCCAGACCCAGAAAATTAAGCACCGTATGTACTCCCTAATAAGTGGCTCCTAGTACTAAACCCACTTAGAGACACTCAAGGATAAATCTCTGTAATACCTACAGTAATTTCAAGGATTATGAACAGGAGGGATGGGGTAGGAGGGCCACACTAGAAACAAGGAGAGAGGGGACCATGTTACAGCAGAGCAAATAGGCCACCATCAAGGACTGCAAGTAATTAATGAGACATCTGGTTAAGTTCACAGACTTTCTTTCCTGATCATTTACAACTGATGGGGTATGATCTCATCAGAAGGGGAGGGAATATATAGTCTGGCAGATAAAAAGTAACCATTTTGCAAATGGGTGATTGACCCCTCCTTCACTGTGGTTTCCTAATTTTATTACATCTACCTTTGAAAATACTCTTATAACAAGACTCTAGTTTAACAGCTTTTTATCTCTGGCCAGGGGGTGACATACAATACCCATCAAGATGGAGTGAAGTGAATTGCAGGAGCAGCAAAACTGAAAAAAAAATCAACAAACCATAATCCAGAACTTCAGAGACTCTATATCAACCACCTAGAATTAGGCCAGCCTAATCTCTCCCCATCCTGAAGCTTAGGGAAATTTGTGGAAGAGGGATCAGTAAGTTGTAAGAGCACAAGGATGGGAGGAGCAATGATTTGCAAGATACTCCACACTAGTTAGGGACAAAGCAATCATAACTGGACTTTGCATGCTCTGCGCAATGTCCAACACACTATTGACTCCACAAAGTCTATCATTTGCTAAAGGCACTAGGATCCTTGGAGGCAAGGGATTGACAGCCACAGTGGTGTTCCTATGCTTAAGGGGAACACAGGAAAGGGTTCTGGGAAATGCCACTGGGTCCTTGCACCTCAGCGGAGAGGAGGACCCAGAGGAGAGTTTGGCATGCACATTAAAGGATACTTCAGAGATGGGAGGAGGAGGCACTGGGGGATGGGGATGGAGAGGGGAGGGGAGGGAGGCACAGGGCACTTGGAAGTTGGAGGGAGGGAGGGAGGGGACTGGTGGATCTATTAAGTTTGTATGAGCGGAAATAATAAAAATATTTGTTCCCATTAACAATCAGTTCTCATTAAACAGATCACCTTACTCCTAAGATACATGCTCAGAAATATCCTTGATCATGTACTGTTATAATCATTCCAAAATCACCAGTTATCTTACATTTGGATCATTTTGATTTACAAGTACAGGAAATAATATATCTAGGATGAAAATCAGTAAATTAATATTTTGGTTATGTATCAGTCATCTGAGTTCCTTTTTGAAATTTTACAAATCTCTCTATCTTTATTTGTGCATTTTATTCAATGGAAATGCAGAAAGTAAAGAAAATGGAATGAAACAGGTATTTTCCACAATAAGACTGGCTTTTCCTGTCATAAATCACTCACCAAAATTTCAATATGTCTTATAAAATTTTTGAAGAGAAAAATCTATTTTATTAGGAAATGCCATAGTATTCTGGAAAAGAGACACCCATTAAAAATACAATAAAGGGCCTTTACATATTCTTTTTTTCACCATTTTTTTCTACTTTTATAAACATATTGAGTATTCATCCTAACTTCTCTCCTCCCTTTCGCTATCCCTTCCTCTCCTTCAATATTCCCTTCCACTCCCTCCCCCTTTCCACTTGTATGCCTCTGTGGACCTCAGGGGGGTTCACTATGGCTTGTATACTCTTGTGGGTACCAAATTCTCTGAGACACATCAAGTTACTTTTTTATAGGCCACTCCACTAAATTTTTTAAATTTCCTTATTAATTATTCAATTGTGTGTGTGTGTGTGAGTGTGTGTGGTGTGTGTGTGTGTGTAGAACCACGGGCAAATTCAGGGACCACCATGGACCGCCTCCACCTCCTCCTTGTTTACTCTGCCCCGGGATTCACAGGCTCCACTCTACCAGGACCAGAAATGCAGGCCATCCCACTTCTGCCTGGCGTCTATAAGTGGGGTCTAAGATCCGAACTCAGGACCTTCTGCCTGCAAGGCAGAGGCTTAACCCCTGAGCCACCTCTCCAGTCCCCCCCACTAACTTTTTATTAGAAAAAATTCTAAGCTGCAATAAGCACTGCATTTATTTTTAATGAAAAATAATTACAATAATGTCACAGATTATCATTGGGAATCATTGTGAGATGAATGATGAACAATGTACAGAAATATAAATGTTGTCTCCTCAAGTCACCAAAATTGTTTTCAAGTGCTAGAGCTCTTTATAGTCATACAACTTCTGTAATGACAGAAAAGATAGATGTGTATGTGATTTAAAAGCAATGCAGGAGAGAATACAAGGTGTGCATGGGACTTTGAGAAACCCTGTAGCATCACATCATGTGAACTTCTTTGCCTGAAGGAATCAAAGTGGATATTTATGTCCTCCTCCATCAGTATATAAATTCTTCTGCTTGCTTTCATGTTGATGTCATAGTTTTTATGTGAATTGACCCCCACAGCTCATGTGCTTAAATCTTCAGTGGAGGTTAATGCCTGAGAAGATGGTGGCATCTTTAGGATATGGAGTCTTAATAGAGGAAGGCATATCACAGGTATTAAAGTTTGATAGCCCTGCCCCGTTTCCTCAAATCACTCTTGTTCTCCCTGCCTTCGTGAAGCACCTGAATCTCATCTCTGCTTCCATTTGTCATCTAATAAATAATTCCTACCCTAATGGGCTTCATTTGCCCTCTGTACCCAATAAGCCAAATAAATTTTCTTTTTTTCCTTAAGTTGCTTAAAGCTGAATGTTGTCTCACAACAGTCAAATAGAGCCTCCACTTTGTCAACAGTGTTTCCAAGATACCTTCCTCTCTCCTTTCTCCCTCTCCCATCTTATCATGCTTTTTCCCTATTGTGCTATAATAAATGCCATGGGCTCCATATATCTCATTTTATTAAGCTGCATAAAGATTCAGTTTCTATCCTCACAAATGAATTTTTTGACATGCTAATAGCATGCTGATATATTTCATCTGTTCATGATATATCAAAGTTAAGGGGTGGGTAAAAGATCTAATTATTGACTGCTGTCTGAGGAAGAATGCTGAATTAACTAAGTTCACAATTACATTTAATACATTTTACCCCAAGTCTGAGAACTATTAATTATAATCTAGTGATAGCAAACACAAGAAAACATCCATCCTTTATTTGCAGAATTTATTATGGTGAAAAAGACATAGGAAATATGTATAATAACAATAATAGCACCATTGCAAGTTATATTGATCTTTTGAAAACTGTCTTATCATCCAACTCCAGAAGATCTCCCCATCCTGAATCGAAATTAAGTGCCCATGTTTTTGAAAATTGACAATTGTTCGTCTTCAATCCTACCAACTACTATACTATGTTCAAAGGATTGAAATCAATACAATCAAAGCTTCTATATATTTCACTTTCCAGATTATAGTGTAAGTGGATATAACTAGACTGAGATTAGAATTTCCAACTACAAAACTTCTTCAAGGTGTTACTAAAATCTCCATTCCTTAGGCTGTAGATGAAGGAGTTCCTTATGGGAGTGACTATACTATACATCAATGAAGCCACCATGCCCTTTCTTGGAGAATGTGATACAAATGGACTAAGATAGTATCCAAGTCCTGTCCCATAAAATAAGCAAACAATTGGCAAGTGGGCGCCCCAGGTAGAGAAGGCTTTGTATCCCCCATCCTGATGATGACATTTTTAGAATGGAGGAGGTAATTCTGTAATAGGACCAAAGGATACCAGATACAAGGAGAAACCCAAATAGGGCTTCAACAAAATATGTGACTATATGTTTAGACAATGTTTCAGAACAGGACGGACTAAAGAGATCAGAAGGATGACAAAAAATTTCTTAATTTCAATATCCTTGAAACAGGTATTTTGCAAGGCCATCAAATTTTGAACAGGGAGTCCAAAAGAATCATAAAAATTGATACTAAAACTAACAAAATGCACAATTGAGGATTCATGATAACTGAGTAGTACAAGGGGTGACAGATAGCCACAAACCTGTTGTAGGCCATCACAGTCAGAAGCAGGTCAACCATGCATCCAAAAATGACAAGAAAAGACATCTGAATCAAGCAGCCTATGTAGGAAATGACTCTCCTATGAGTTGGATGTCTACAATCAACTTTGGTACTATAGAAGAAATAAAACCAATGTCAGCAAAAGACAAGTTGGACAGGAAGAAATACATGGGAGTATGGAGGTGAGAGTCTAAACTGACAGCCAGGATGATCAGCAGGTTCCCAAGTACAGCAACCAGCTACATGGAGAGGAACAGTGCAAAGAGAACAGGCTGTATTTCTGGATGCTCTGACAGTTCCATGAAGTTAAATTCAGAGAGATGTTTGATTGTATGTTTCAGCATTCCTACAAAGCCTTTTTAAAAATGAACAAAAGTGAAGCAAACTAATGGAATGCAGCACTTTGCATGCGTGTTGAGTTCAGATGTCCACAACTCAAAATAGCTAAGTTCTAGTTTACACACTTTGAACATTCCATAACTGTGTCAAGCCAAATAATTTGTAAAGACTTTCTTTTTTTATCTTTAGCAATTTCATAAAATGATACATTCTTGTGTTCTGATTAGTGTCTCCACCCCCCACACTCTCAAGGTATCTTCTTTATAGAAGTTACTCATGAATTGTAAATCTAATACAACTAAATTAATTATTATGACTATCTTGTAATGAATTTACAGCATGACCTAGGTCACAAAAGTGAAAAAATATATGTATACACCATGGGAAAATAATTTTATGATACCTTAAACACTATGGTTGTTTAGAGATGCTTGTCATTATTTCCCTTATTGAATTATTTCTAAGGGAAATAATAAACCATTATCATCTACCACTTGAGAAACAGATTCAAAAATGCCACCTCAGATTGGTGAGTAATAATTTCTTCATCATGCCATAAAAAATCATTATATATAGAGGATGATATCTCCACTTATCTTTTACACAGAAGACAAACCTGTCATATAACTAGAGAAGGAAGTCAGAACATGTACATTTTCTCCACATTTTACAATGAATGGGTTGTGATTTATTTTTTTTTCAATGTAAGATTCATGTCACTGTAGAGGCGGCAAAAATATGAGTAGTGTTTTAAATGAAACAGGAAATGTGTGAGATACTATATTGGATATAAAAATGCCTAACCTTTTTCTTCTTCCTCCCCTTCCCTATTACTCACCTTTTCTTACCAATAAATTTGTACTCCATGATTGATATATATACAGTTATATAGATTGTAGAACACCTGTCTCTATGATACACACACACACACACACACACACACACACACACACACACACACAAACGCACACCCATTGTTTTATTTTGTCTCCACTTCCACAGATAAATATGCCCAAAAAAACCCCTAAAATGTAAGACAAGAAATCACCATGAAATTAAAGCTGGATCACTTACATTCACTAGTTACAAACTAAGAAATGCATACACTCCATTTTTCATATAACCAGTAATGATTTTGTCTAACAGGTTATAACATCATAAGAATCATACCTTAAATGCAACTAGGGCACACATATAATAAAAAGGTACAATTAAAAACTATGACAAAACTGTGGATGATAACTTCAGTCTCTGGATATTCTAATGACATAGATTATCATTATTCAAAATATCTAACTTTTTTTCATTTTTTAAATTTATTTATTTCTTCCACTCATACAAAATTGATAAGTACCCCATTCCCCTCCTGCCCTTCACACCTCCCTGGATCCCTTTGCTCCCTCCCCTTTTTTTCCTTTCCTTTTCCCCCCTCTCTCCCTTTCTCCCAGTGCTCCAAACACCCCCCATTCCTGGAGCATACTTTAGTGTCCATGTCAAACTTCCCTCAGGGTCCTCCTCTCTGATGAGGTATAAGAACTCAGTGGCGTTGCCTAGAGCTAATTTTTGTGTTCCCCTTCACTATAGGAACACTATTGTGGCTGTTAATCCCTTGCCTCTAAGGATGCTAGTGCCCGTGATCCATGCTAGACTTTGGGGGATCAATATGTTGGTAATTGCACAGGTCTTGCAAACTCCTATTGTGATTACTTCAACACTAACTTGTATGGAGTATCTTGCATATCAATGTTCCTCCCCATCTTTAGGCTCTTACAATCTTATCGTCCTCTCTTCCCCAAATTTCCCTACGTTTAAGGAGGGGAGAGATTAGGCTGGTCTGGTTCCAGGTGGTTGATATAGAATCTCTGATTTTCCAAATTACGGTTTGTTAATTTTTTTTTCAGTTTTGCTGCTCCTGCACTCCCCTTGGCTCCATCCTGATGGATATTGGATATCTCCCCCTGGCCAGAGTAAAATGTGGTTAAACTAGAGTCTTATTATAAGAGTAGATTCAAAGGTAGATGGAATAAGAGCAGGAGACCTCTGTGATGGGGGAGGATCAGACTCCCATATGCAGGACGGTTATCTTATATCTACCAGACTCTATGCCCTCCCTTTCTGGTGAGATCATACCTCATCATACTCAAGTGACCAGTAAGGAGAGTCTGCGAGCCCAACCAGATGTCTCATTACTTACTTAAAGTCCTTGATGGTGGCCTATTTTCTCTGCGGTAGCATGATCCCCTCTCTCCTTGTTTTCGGCGGGGCCCTCCTCCCCCTTTCCTCCTGCTTATAATCTTTGCAACTACTGTACATATAAAAGAGATTTATCTTTGAGTGTGTCACTAAGTGGGTTTGGTAAAATTATCCACATATTAGGGAGAACATACAGTGTTTAATTTTCTGTCTGGCATACATCACTCAATATAATTTTATCTAATTCCATCCATTTCTTAGCAAATTTCATTAATTCATCATTTTTGATGGCTGAGTAGTATTCCATTGTATAAATGTACCACATTTTCATTATCCACTCATCAGCCGTTGGGCATTTGGGTTGATTCCATGACTTTGCTATTGTAAACAGTGCTGCTATGAACATGCTCATGCTTGTGCTATTGAGGTGAATTTTTGCGGTATGGAGGATTATTCCCAATAGTGGAATAGCAATGTCATATGGCATTTCAATCTTTAACTATTTTCAGAATTGCCAGATGGATTGCCAGAATGGTTGTACATACCTGCATTCCCACCATCAATGTAGAAGAGTTCTCTTCTCTCCACATCCCCTACAGCATTTGGTGTTGTTTGTAGTGTGGATTTTTGCCATCCTGACTGGGGTGGGATGATATCTCAGGGAAGTTGTGATTTGCATTTCCCTGATGGCTAAAGAAGTGGAGCATTTTTAAGGTGATACCTCCAGCACAGTTGTTGTTACTCAGGATTGTTTTTGCAGTCCTGGGACTTTTGTGCCTCCATATGAATATTGAGATTGTTTCATCGACTTCTTTGAAGAATTGCTTTGCGATTTTAATTGGGTATAGCATTGAATCTATTTATTGCCTTTGGTAAGATGGTTATTTTTATATTTATTCTGCCAATCCAGGAACATGGGAGGTCTTTCCACCTTCTGGTGTCTTCTGCAATTGCTTTCTTTAGGGTTTTAAAGTTTTCATTGTAAAGGTCTCTTACTTCCTTGGTTAGCTTTATACCAAGGTATTTCACTATTTTAGGGGCTATAGTATGGGATTGTTTCACTCAGGGCTTTTTCACTTCTTTCATTCTGGGCATATAGGAAGGTCAGTGATTTTTGTACATTTAATTTGTATCCTGCCACTCTGCTGAACGTCTGTATTAATTCTAGGAGTTTCCTGGTTGAGTTTTTGAGATTACTCAGGTATAAGATCATTTCATATTCAAATAGAGATAACTTGACTTCTTCCTTGCTGATTTGAATCCTTTTTATCTCCCTTTCTTGTCTTATGGCTTCAGCTAAGACTTCAAGTACAATATTGAATAGAAGTGGTGAGAGTGGACAGCCTTGTCTAGTATTGATCAAAGCAGGAATGCTTCAAGTTTTTCCCCATTAAGTATAATTCTTGCAGTTGGCTTGTTGTATACAGCTTTTATTATATTGATAAAGGTTCCTTTCATTCCAATTGTCTCTAGGGTTTTGATCATAAAAGGCTGTTGGATCTTGCCAAAAGCTTTTTATGCATCTATTGAAAGTATCATGTAGTCTTAGATTTTGGACTGGTTTTTATGGTGAATTACATTTATTGGTTCGTTTATGCTGAACCAACTTTTTGTGCCTGGGATAAACCCTACCGTGAATGATTTTTTTGATATGTTTTTGAATGCAATTTGCTAAGACTTTGTTGAGAATCTTTGCATCTGTGTTCATCAAACAGATTGGCCTATAGTTTTTTTTAAGTGTATCTTTATTAGATTTTTGGATTAAGATTATATTAGCTTCATAGAAAGAATCTGGTAGTGTTCTTTCCTTTGCTATTTGATGGAACATTTTAAGGAGTATTGGTGTTATTAGCTCCTTAAAGGTCTGGTAGAACTCTGTGCTGAATCTATCTGGTCCAGGACATTTTTTGGTGGGAAGATTCGAGATTACTTCATCAATTTCCTCATGTGTTATGGGACTATATAAATAATTCACAACTTCCTGATTCAATTTCAGTAAATTGTGCTCACTTAGGAATTCATCCATTTCCTTTGTGTTGTCAAATTTCACAGAGTATAAGTTTTTGAAATATGACATTATAATTATCTGAATGTCTTGGGTATCGGTAGTGATTACTCCATTTTCATTTCTAATTTTGTTATTTTGGGTTTTCTCTCTCTTGCTTTTGGTTAATTTAGCTAGGGGGTGTATCAACCTTATTGATTTTTTCAAAAAACCAGCTTTTTGACTGGTTGATTTTCTTTATTGTCTTCCTTATCTCAATTTTAGATATTTCTCCCCTTATTTTGCTAATCTCTCTTCTACTGCTTTTGGGATCATATTGCTCTAGTGTCTCTAAAGCTTTAAACTTCATTGTTAAGTTATCTATGTGTGATGTTTCTATTTTTTTTTTTTTTTTGATGGAGGCCTTAAAGCTATGAACTTACCTCTTAGGACGGCTTTCATTGTGTCCCAAAGATTTTGATAAGTTGTATTTTCATTATCGTTTGCTTCCAGGAAATCTAGAATTTCCTTTGTAATTTCTTCCTGAATCCAGTTCTCATGCAGCATCATAATGTTTAGTTTCCAGGCGTTAGTGTATTTTCTGTTGTTTATTGTGTTGTGGATGTCAAGCTTTAGGCTATGGTCGTCAGAAAAGGTATAGGCTAGAATTTCAACTTTCCTGTATGTGTGGAGATTTGTTTTGTGGCCCAATATGTGATCTATTTTGGAGAAAGTTCCATGTGCTGCAGAGAAAAATGTGTATTCTTTGGTGCATGGATGAAAAGTTCGACAGAGATCTGTAACATCCATTTCAGTAATAGTTTGATTAAGTTCCAAAGTGTCTCTGTCAAGCTTTTGACCTGTTGATCTATCCCATATTGAGAGGGCGGTGTTGAAATACCCATGAATTATCGTTTGAGGGTTGATTTCTTACTTTAGACACTGCAAGGTTTGCTTAATGAATGTGGAGGGGCATGTATTAGGTGCATATATGTTTAGTATTGTGAAGTCTTCCTGTGAATTGTACCTGTGACTAAAATGTAGTATCCATCTGTGTCTCTTATGATTTTTTTTGTTTGTTTGAAGTGTACTTTGTCCAATAGCCTAATAGCTATCCCTGCCTCTTTCCTGGTTCTATTACCATGCAGAATTTTGGACCCCACTTTTATTTTTAGGATGTTCCTATCTTTTGTGATGGGATGAGTTTACTGAAGGCAGCAGATTGATGGGTTGTGATTTTTAATTCAAGTTTGTAATCTGTGTCTCTTGATTGCTGAGTTAATTTCATTGACATTTAATGTTATAATGGAGAAATTATTTTTAATTCTGGACTTTTTTATGTTTAGTGGCTTTTGTAATTGTATTATTTGGCTTTTAGGTTTTGGTTGTATTATACTTCCCTTCTGTCCTCCTGGATACGCTTGTTTTTTTCTTCAAGTTTGATTAACATTTCTAGCATTTTTTGAAGGCCTGGTTTGGTAATCATGTAAGCCTTCAAGATGTCTTTATGCTGGAAAACTTTTCATTTTCCATGAATCACGAGGGATAGTTTTGCCAAGTATATCAGCCAGGGTTGACAGTTTTGCTCATTTAATCCAAGCTTTTCTTGCTTTTACTGTTTCCATTGAGAAGTCATTTGTTATTTTAATAGGTTTACCTTTAAAAGTGACTTGGATTTTTTCCCTTGAAGCTCTCAGCACCTTTTCCTTGTCTTGAATATGGAGTGTTTTGAGTATTATTTGTTGTGGTGCATTTCTATTTTGGTCATGTCTGTTTCGGGTGTGGAATGCCTCTTGTATTTGGATGGGCCTTTCATTCATTAGATGAGGGACGTTTTCATGTATGATAATTAAAAATTTCCTCAGGTGTGGTATTTTGGGATTCTTGCTCTGGTATTCCATTAATGCGCATGTTCGACTTCTTCAGGGTGTCCCATAACTCTTGAATATTCCTCTCAAGTATCTTTTTGGCTTTAAAAACCTCTTCCATTCTGCTGGTTAGTTCTTCCAATTTGTCTTCAATATCTGAAATCTATTTTTTGCTTTGCTGGTTTTGGTGATCAGACTTTCTGCTGAGTTCTAGGTTGAAGATAACTTGTCTTTTAGTTCAATTTTAAACTCTGCCTGAGACTTTTTTAACTGCTCTATACCTGTTTTCATTTCTTGAACTGTTTTTTTCAACTCCTACAGGCATCAGTTGCGTTCCTGTTCAAAGTAGTTGATGCAGTTGATGCTTGGAATCTATCACTGTGGGGTTAATTCTTTCCGTGGGAGGTTCGTTTTCTTGGGTTTTGTTTCTCATGGATCTGCACTGTGACTTGGGTGTTGTTGTTTTGTGTCTTCAGACCTTTCAGTTTCTGTGTGTTTTTGACTGAACTGAATTAGTTGGTATTACTACTCTCGGGCAGCTATTACTAGTGTTTGCCTTGGAGTTGGGTACGTTTGTCTGTTGTTGTTGTTATTTCCTAGATGAGGCTATTAGACTCTTTGTACATCAATTTGGTCAGGATCAGTGGGCAGGGGGTTCAATATTAGTATGGTAGTGCATTCTTATGATTTAGTACCATGGTGATATGAGAGGGTGAGTGGTATAGTCCCTAAAGTTGTATATATTTTGGGGGTGGCTACATGGAAAAGATAATCTACAGTGATTAATAATTGAAAGGAGCAAGATGGTAAAAGGGGGTTTACTTATCTTTGGGCTAGATGTGAAGAATTACTCCCATGTGATAGGATGATTTTAGAAGACTTCAGATGTATGGCCTTTGTCCCCTAGAACTTTGCTTTGATTTTCTTTGGACTCTGTTGAATTCTGTGTCATACCTCAACCGTGAACATCCCTGGGCAGGTGGAAAGGGCAGAGGGGCTGATGGTGATGGTGGCACAGTTCACTTGGGAACTGGAGAGTGACCTAGTGCCCCACTCTTACTGGGGAAGCCTGAGTACTACTCAGGTTGGCTGGTGGGAGGAGCTGAGATGAGTGGGTGATCTGGGGGCTGGTGGTATTTACCTGAGAAGCAGTATGTCCTCCCTGGACTGCGAGCATCTCAGGCAGGTTGAAAGGGCCAAGCATAATGTTCATTTTATCTCTTATGTCCTTCTTTTTGTGTGTTTTTGGCTGAACTGAATTAGACAATATTTTTACACTTGAGCAGTTATTGTTAGTTTTTCCCTTGGAGTTGTATATGCCGGTCTGGTGTTGCTGTTTTTTCCAAGGTGAAGCTATAAAACTGTTTGTACACCAATTCAGTCAGGTTTGGTAGATAGTGATTGAAGATTAGTACTTTGAAGATTAGTGTACTTTTTAGGTTTACTTCCTTGGTGATATGTGAAGATGAATGGTATTTTCCCTGAAGTTATATTGGATTTTGCATGGGTTTTGGGTGACTAATCATTGAAAGTAAAAGGATGGTAAAAAAACATTCTCTCCCATGTGATGGGATGATTTTAGAAGATCTCTCAGATGTATGGTGTTTGTCCACTAACCCTTTACTTGCGTTTTCTCTGGACTCTGTTGAATTCTGAGGAAGAGGGGTCCTCAAAGATCCAAAACAGAAAGGCCCACTTTACTCAGTAGTAGGGAGTCTGCTGCAGTCTGGGTCCAGGGCAGAAAGGCAGAGTGGCTAGTTAGGTTTTCAGATGACTGGGAACTGAGGCATGACCTAGGGGCTATCTTTTAAAAATAACTAAATGAACTAGGAATTAAAATTGGTTTCACCAAGGTCAGATAGATTCATAGCACAGTTTCAATTTTACTTTGATAGATAAACATGCTGATTTCATTATGTGCTTACTGGTAATTTATAGGTTGAAGTTTGACAGTTGTTCATTTCATTAGTCCATTTATGGACTGATTTGCTTGATTTTTTCACTATTTTTTATCCTATATATATTATAGCAAAGAATTATATGTATATATATGCACTTACATATGTATACTTACATATCCAATATGTAAGTAGAGTGCTTTTCTCCCATTTTAAATGCTGTTTCTTCACTCAGTTGATAAGGTCATCATTGAGAAACCAAATAACCAGTAATGTAAACAAGTATGCCTAGAAAATGAAATTCACTGTTCTGTCATGAAATAACATGTCTTCTCAATTGTTTCAAAGAACTCACTATAAAGTCATAAATCTATCATTTAGTTGTCATGTACCTGTTAAATCTATTAACTACCTACTCATCATTATTCTATCATCTATTTAGTATTATTCTATTCCTCATATATTGATCTTAATACTATCTATGTATTTATCCTTTTTTTCTCGATTTTTTCTTTTTTCTGATTTTTATTTTACTAATTTTACAAGCATAGTCAGTACTTATCCCTGCTTCCCTCCATTTTGCTCCCTCCATTTTCCCTTCCTTTCCCTTTGTCAACCTATCGCACTCCCTCACATCCTCCTGTTTGTCTGTTTTTAAGAACCCTAGTGTTTCCTCTAGCTTTTCTCCTATGAGGGTTCAGGCCTCTTGTAGCATACCAATTTGTCTCTCTTTAGGCTACTCCACTGATAGGGCCATTTCCCTTTACTCATCCAGCTTTAGTCCCTAAGGTTTCCACTGTATGATCTTATTTATCATTTATGTAGCATGTGTTTTCTGTCATCCTTGTATTATTCCTATTTCATATATATATATATATATATAATATATATCAATGCACTGATCTTTTTTATGTAGAAACTATCACATATTTATGTAGCTTTAATCTCTGTATGTTTATGTATTCATGTATCTATCTATCGATCCATGTATCTATCTATCTTGATAGGATATGGAAATGTCTAATGACCAAGGAAATAAACAGTCAGAATTTTCCTGTCTTATCACAATGTGCCTATAAACAGTTCCATGGGAAGGCAGCTGTCTGCACTATTTTGGGCCTATTTACTCACCATTTCAATTCTCTAGAAGAAAATGTTGCCATAGGCATATATAATCAGAAAACAGAAATGAAATTACATTGAATTCATTGCTCTAGAAATAGGTTTTATGAAGCTTTCAATGAACAATATATTTTGATTACTCTCAGTCTCATCATATTTTCAATTATTATGGTAATGTTTTGCATTGCCTATTGGTAATTTGTAAGTACCTATTACCAGCTATTATGCAAAAGTTATCAATAGCATCTGTTGGTAGCTATATAAAGGAAATTTAAAAGAATTCCACCCTCCCCATTAATACAAAGAACAAAGCTTTTGTATTCTTTAAGAATGAAATGTCGGACTGGAGAGGTGGCTCAGGGGGTAAGCCTCTGCCTTCCAGGCGGAAGGTCCTGAATTCGGATCCCAGATCCCACGTATAGACGCCAGGCGGAAACGGGGGCGGCCTGTGCTTCTGGTCCTGGTAGGGCGGAGCCTGTGAATCCCAGGGCAGAAGGAGGTGGAGGCGTCCATGGTGGTTCACGAATTCATCCGTGGTTCTACACATACACAGACATACACACACACAGACACACACACGTGCGGACACATACATACGCACATGTGCAGTTGAATAAATAATAATAAAAAAAATTAAAAAAAAAGAATGAAATGTCTTGGGGCTGGAGAGGTGGCTCAGGGGTTGAGCCTCTGCCTCGCAGGCGGAAGGTCCTGAGTTCAGATTCCGGACCCCAATTATAGACACCCGGCAGAAGCGGGGGCGGCCTGCGTTTCTGGTCCTGGTAGGGTGGCGCCTGTGAATTCTGGGGCTGAGTAGACAAGGAGGAGGCGGTCCATGGTGCTTCCCGAATTCATCCGTGGTTCTACACACACATACACGCACACACACACATACACGCACACACACACGTACACGCACACACACACACATACACATGCACAATTGAATAAATAATATTAAAAAAATTAAAAAAAAAGAATGAAATGTCTTTTGGATTAGTATACTAACAGTGGTTTACAAAACAATGTGAGATCAATATATCCATACATACACACACACACACACACACATGCAAATGCATGCATGGAGTCCTTCTGCACTTACTGGATTACACTGTTTCTTTGCTGTGTTATAACTATGGAATGCAGATCTGAAGACATTCCCAATACTGGAATTAAAAAGAATGAGTTCAGCTTAGACAATCATCATCAAAATGAATACAGCATCACAAGGATTTTCTGGTGAAGACAACCAAGGCAGAAACACATTTGTGGAATGAACTATAATGGAAACATCATAAAAAAGATGGAGAAAGCCTAACACAAAAGGATTGATAGTGTCATAAAAGTGCTTGCATGTGGCCTTGGAGACTTTATGCACACAGCACATAATTAGCCAAATTGTTCTTCACTAGAAAATTCCCTGAGGAAATCTTTTATTATTGTGAGAGACAAAGAAGAAAAATGAAAAATCTAGAAAAAAGGTTAGGGCCCCCCTTCTATTCAGGAAAAAAATTCTGTGTGAAATAAATATGTTTCATTTCATTGAAATCATCAATTTATTTCAATTACCCATTTAATTAGTGCGATGTAAACATCACATTTAGCTATCAAAATAACTAGTTAACACACACACACATCAGTGAAGTGAGTTATCAACTGTTGTGAAATTATTACCAACTACCTTTACAAATGGCAATATCATAGATTTTTTAAAATTTGTTATTCATCTCTCTCTACATGCAATCACCATTCTGTCACATACTACAATGATGAACAAAAGTCAGGTAAAGGTAAAAAGACAACACAAGACACAGGATTCTATGTATGTTATATTTATAGAATATATAAATATTAATAAAAAAATAAAAAAAGAATATATAAATATTGTTATATTTATTGAGTGAAAGTGATAAGAGATAGTTAATGTCCAGAAAATATTTTTCAAACCCTGAACTCTCACTAATTGCATAGGTCTTATTTCCCTTCAGTAGTTCCACAGTAGGTATGTTTTGTATCATCAGTATTTTTCTTAGTAACATATCTAATAAATGCTCAAGGTTTACCTCATATATACATAATACCACACAGCACATGTTGGTTTTGGAATATTTTAGTTTGCATGAAATTTTAAAGTACAGTTTCTAGGGAAATTGTCTAGAGCTACCTGACATAGTTTACATCATCAACTTAACCTCGGGGAGGAAAGTAAATTATTTGACAGTTATTTCATAAAACCATCTTCTAATGTTACCTTATATTACATGCAATTAGAATTTTCCAAAATTAGTTGGGTAGGTGATTTACAATCACTGACATATACAAAATTTCTCTAGAAATGTATCTAATTTCTACACTGATATTTTTTCATTTGCATGCAATACTCTAATATGAAAGGGACAATTGATAGTGGTGATTGATATATGAAGAGTTGAAACATTAAATGAATAGTATTAGCTTCATAAAAAGAGTTTGGAAGTGTTCCTTTTCTATTTTGTAGAATAATTTAAGGGACATTGGTGTTAATTTTTCTATGAATATCTGGTAGAATTCTGTATTGAATAAATCTGGTTCTAGGCTTTTCTTAGTAGGGAGGTTCATTAATGCTTCAAATTTGTCCTTTTCTATAAGAATATTTAAATAATTCAGTTAATCATGATTTAACTTTGGCATGTTGTATGTGTTTAGAAATTCATCCATTTCTTTGTAATTATCAAATCAATGGTGTATAAAATGTAACATATGACTGTATAACTGCCTGAATTTCCTTGACATCTGTTTGAATACCCTCACTTTAACTCTAATTTTATTAATCTAGGTTTTACCTTTTTAGTTTTGGATGATTTGGCTAAGGGTTTGTAAATTTTGCTTTTCTAAAAACAAGTATTTTTGGTTGATTGTATTTTTTTTCTTACTTTTTTGGTCACTTTTTTTGTATTGTTTTATGGGATAGGAAATTGACTTGATTCATTCTCCTGTCTCAGAGAGTTCCCACTCTGATCCTCCTACTCTTTGGGACTTTTACTTTTTCTTGTTTTTGCTGCCATCAGCCTCTTCAGGTTCACTACTGACTAGATCCTCTTTGGAGAATTTTTTCCTGTCCTTGGGAACACTGGCTGCCTCTTCTGGTTCACTGGTCACTTTCTTTTTAGGTAAAGATTTTGTTTGTAATTTTTTTTCTTTCAATTTCAGTTATTTCACCTCTGATCCTATTAATCTCAGTATGTCTATATCTTTGGGAGTAGGCTTATTCTTGTTTCTCAAAAGCTTTAAGCTGCATTGTTAGGTTGCTCACGGGTGATTTTTGCCTTTGATGTAGGTTTTGAGTGCTATAAATTTTCCTCCTAGGAATGTCTTCATCTTATCTTAGAGGTTTTCATATGATGCATGTCCAATATCATTGTTACAGGAATTTTTGAATTTCCATTTTTATTTCTATAGGGAACCATTCTTCACTCAGTAGCATGTTGCTGAAGCATCCAAGAGCTTGCATACTTTCTGCTGTTTACTTTGTTATGGATTTCCATCTTCATTTCTTGGTGGTTGGGCAGAGTAGATGTGCTGATTTCAAAAGATCATGACAACTAAGGAAGATACAGCCTATTGTAATGGAAGAACAGTGAAATAAACAACAATAATTAACCAGAGTACAAAGTACCAATGACATTAAAATTCTCTGCTTGAAGCAGGCCAACCAAATCTCTCCCCATCTTAAGACTCAGGGATTCTTGAAGAAAAGGGAAGGGCATAAGATTGTAAGAACCTAAAGATATGGTGTTCCATTGTTGGCCAGGTATTCTACTCAAGATAGGGTTGCTGCATCAAGGAACTTTCTGCAATAAGACACATCCTCGTGAGCCGTGCACTAGGTCTGACATATCAACATTCCTCCATAGACTAGTAAGGAACTCAAGAGAAACAATTCTGTGCAGGTGGAAGTTTAGGTGTTAGGACTGGACAGGATAAAGAGAGTGTCTTTATTTGTGGGTCTATCCAAGCAAAGGCCACATAATCTGCCATGGAAGCCTGAGCCCATACTAATGCAGAAAATTCAAATAGAACCCTAGTACTCACACAAGCAGATAGGCAGTAGTAGGGTGGGAGGAAGATGGATGTATAGATTAAGGGAGGGGAAGGTAGGAACAGAAGTGAGGGGTAAAGAAGAAAAAAAGCAAGGGGAGAAGGAAGTGGGAAGGAAGGGGGATCCTTGATCCCAAATTAAAAAACACCAGGTGAAATGGCAGCAGCCTTCAGTCACACACACACACACACACACACACACACACACACACACACAAATTCTTTAAGTCTTAAAAATATTTTTTTCAAAAAAAAAGCAAAGTAGAGAGTTTTCGAAATAAAGGATCACTAGAATACTAATACAGTTATGAGATCTGGACTGTAACTTCCTTGAAAGCACACAAACATTTTTTATTTTTGTGACAGATTCTCACTTCATAGTCCAGGCTGGTCTTTACCTCTGTTTGGTCTGCTGAGTACTGAGATTAGAGCCTGTACCACCATGCCTATTGTTCACATGAAGTATTGCTGTGCTGTCCAGGCAGATCTCAAACTCACAGACTAATGGATTCTTCCTACATTAGCTTCCAAGCATAGCTGGAACTATAGGCATGTGCTACCATGCCCAGCTATACAGTGCTAAACGGTTTTTGGTTTATTTTTCCAGGGCTAGGGAATTGTGAATGTTAGAAAAGCTAAATCCTATCTCCAAACCTATGTTGCTCAAGTTGGTCTTCAACTTGCTATATAACCAAGCTGATATCATCCTGGTTCTCCTGTCTGTCTCCCAAGTACTGAGATTCCAGTGATGATGTTTGTGAAAGTAAAAAATAAAAAATAAAAATAAATGAAGAAAATGAAGAGAGCTGTCCTAAGGGAGTTTCCATAGTAGAGACAAAAGTTTAGAGTTTAATAAGATGGGATTCTTTCAGTTTTCTTAGTAAGATAGGGCCATAAATCTAAGCCGGTCCAGACAGCCTATGATAATGATGAAAATACATGCCATATCAAGGTATTAAAGAGGGGAAAGATATTTTACTCTGCCAAACACCTTTTCAACAGTTCATCAGATCCTAATCATAAGCCAGATCTATCTAGAAGTAAGACATTAGTTTAGAGAGTGATAAATGTACAATACCCAATTCCATGCCACCCTATCCAGCAGTATTCTTTAGAAAGAACTTATCATAAAAGACTGGGATTGTTGGTAGTGTATTGAACTTTGTTAATGTATTTCTTAGTATTCACATAGCCTCTTATTACTAAGATTGATTACCATGCAATTTGATTAGCCAGCTGTGTATCTTCAGAGATCTCCAGAGGTTATCCTTATCTTCCTGATATTTGTCATAAAAGAAATTTGCCTGGGGGCTTACTTTGTTATTCTCCCTCCATCAATAAAAATATTTTATTTCACTGATGACATAATGTTAACTCTGTGTACTTTACAGATATTTAAAAACATCTCAAAGTCAAAGATGAATCTCAAGTAATGCAGAAGGGAGGCCAATCCACAGAAGGTGGAATGACCAGCAATAATAATCAGTTTCTTAGGGGCATTATGTTCAGATAAGAAGAGTTTAACCTACTTCAGGTTATTGAGAAAAATCTCTTTGTAATCTGTGCCTATAAATGTAACAGATACAGGTATTCTAGTTGCTCCTGGAGATTAGTTGATATCCAACTAATAATTAGGGATATCCCTACATATCTGATAGCTTTGGCTCTGGATGTGATGTGACCAATACTATGAGATTCTGATACTGCATGATTAAAACAAAAAATTCCATAGTGTGCCAGTACCAATGTCCTTTCAAGACATTAATCCACCTTCAATAATTGAACCTATAACTAAGTCATATAAAGTGTTGGATGGGTGTCATTTACCTCAATATGTATCTGGTATATAATTTATTCAAGGGAGGCAACAAACAAGAATAACTTTCTCTGTCAATACAAATACACTCAGATGACATGTCAGAAGAAAAGGAAAAGGAAAGAAGACCCAACTGGTTGAGTTAACAGCACCATCTACAAATAGTTAAACATTAGACTTAGCCAATGGTAATCTGTAGCATCAAGCAATGTACAGAAAATAAGAAACATGAATTTAAAAATTTTCCTGTGGGAAAAGTTGAACTTACTGATTCTCTATTGACCATTGTTGGACAATGTATATGGAAGAAAATATAAAATGCATATTAATTTCAATAAGAGCATATTATAGTTTGGTATGTAACATGATAGAACTTTGAGTCCATAAGGAATAAGAATAGCAGATATCCATACTGAATGTATTAGAAACTGCTCTCTGCTTTCAAAGAACATGAAATACACACAACTTAAAGAAGGTGTTATTCGTGCTCATTGCTTGAGGGAGCAATCCATTTTGGTGTAGAAAACATGTTGCAGGGGAATGAAGTGATGGGCCCCACATCTCTATCTCACATCATTACCTAATCTCACACTTTATCTACATCCGAAACAAAAACTGTACATAATGCTTCAATATTTTTCTGCCAAATTGAGATGCAACTTGATGGTTCTTCTATCACAGCTGTCGTGGACTGTGTGAACCTAGGTGATTACATCTGAGAAAGAAGTATGGATACTTTTCTTTTAAAAAGGGGAGACTTCAATGACACTCTCATTTCATAAGATTCATTTGCATTTGGTTGTATCTTCTTGTAATTATTTTCATGGAGGTGGAATGACTGACAGGTTCATCATAAGCTTTATCCAACTGAGAGTTCCATAAATACCCACATGTAGGACACAATGACAGGAACAATGATTCTTAATGCGTTGTGCTGAACTGGTTGGAGGCTATCCAAGTTCAATGCTACTCCCATGCACTTTATAATCCTATTACATTTGGGATAATTTACAAACATACACACACAACCAAGTTGCTAGAGTATCAGTAAAAAATGGCCCAAAGAACTACCTCAGCCAATGAGCATAAGTTTCTAAGTTTAATGACCAGAAAGACAGTAACTTCTGTGCTTCACACATATACATTGTATTTCTCGCTCTCTTTCTCTGTCTTTGTCTTCTGTCTTTCTTCCTTCTCATTCTTCTGTTTTTGTCTCTGTTTCACATATGCAAATGATAAATAAATGGATATAATAAATAAAACACCAGTTGAATAATATAAAAGCTTAATTTATTTCCTATGAATTAAAAGCTGGAAATTTCTACTGCCAGAAGTCAAAATTGGAAATCTCTTTTGATTAAAAATACCAGAGTAAGGTGCCTATTATTTAATGGAGAGGACCCTGTAGCCACACAAATTACTTTATATTATTGCTGTTGTTAATTTAATGTCAGAACTAAATGGCAAATACTTGTTGCAAAGTGTCAGACTTTGGACTCAGGACATAGAGAAATCAGACTGGGAGTGAACTGGAAACTCTTTGTTAAGTATATTCACAGAGCCACATTTGCTCTAATAGCTTCTGTGAGACAATTGGTATAATCAGTCCTGAACTGTATGTAACCTGCATGCTACAGAGCCAACATGCCAAATGACATATATCCACTGCTGCAACAGAGTCACAACTGTTATGGGCACAATCAACTGTTTTCAGACTGGATTGAAGAACTGTTTCATGAAAGGAAACTCATTTCTCCATACTGTCAGCCAGGGTGAATGCCCATAGATGAGGGGATCATAGGGGTCATTGAGGAAGACAAGGGTGCTGTTCGTTAAATAAATGCAATACTCTGCTGATTTTCTTTTACACTTTGTCTTTGTCAAGGTTCACTAGAGTTATAGAATCAACAGAATAATATATATAAAAGGGAAATTTTTTGAGTTGGCTTATGAGATATAGCCAAGGTAGTCCAACGATGGTCGCCAGTTGTTACTAAGTCTAGTAGTCCAGTGGGTGACAACTGAAGGCTGGAGGATTCTTAGAGAATCTTTAGTCACATTGAAGACTTGGTACATTAGAGAGCTGGAGGGTTGAAGAAACGAAGAAATCAGGTTGCAGGAGGGAAGAGCGTTTTCTAGCAAAGCTTCAGAGAGTCTCTACTCTCTTCTGTCTTCTGTTCTGTGGTTCCTTTTATCTGGTCCACTTCTGGAAGGTTCCAATGAGATCTAGGGAGGTTGTGATCAGTTCTAGGGCTCATTTTTGTGTTATCCAGATAATCTCTTTATGTGGTCTCAGCTAATCTTAGTTAATGCTAGGTGTATCAAATTGACACACAGGATAAACTATGACACACTTCTATTTATGCCCATAAATTATTGTTTGTGGTTCCTCCCACCCGCCTGCCTGCCCAAGACCGGACTCACAACTGTTCCGTCGATCCTCCATCTCAGGTAAGTTACTGAGCCCCCAGGTCGCCCCTTGTCTCAGCTCCTCACACCAGCCAGCCCGGGCAATACCGAGACTGCCTCCCATTTACTCCAGCCCCTCTGTTCCTCCCGCCAGCCTGCTCCCCCCCACCCCGGAGATGGGACTCGTGCCCCGTTGGTCAGTCCTCAATCCCAGGTGAATTACCTACCTCCAGGTCGCCCCCTGTCTCAGCTCCTTCTACCAGGCAGCCTGGGCAACACCGGCCCCTCTGTTCCTCCTGCTGCCTATCCCCCCCAGGTGGGACTCTCCTGGTCAGTCGTCCTCCATCTCAGGTGAGTTACCCAGCCCCCAGGTTCCCCCCTGTCTCAGCTGCTCCCATCAGCCAGCCGGGGCAACACCCAGGCTGCCTAATATTCACCCCTCTCTACTTAACCTGACTTAACTGATGTACTAACAGCCTAATAGCCTCATCTAGGAAATAATACTAACAGCAGACAAATGAACTCAACTACAAGCCAAGCACTAGTAATAACTGCCCGAGAGTAGTAATACCAACTAAATCAGTTCAGTCAAAAACATACAGAAACTGAAAGGTCATAAGAGACAAAACGACAATGCCCAAGTCAAAGTCCAGACCCATGAGAAACAAAACCCAGGAAGACCAATTTCCCACTGAAAGAATTAACCCCATAACGATGGATGCCAAATAGAACAAATTCACAGATAATAGCCAAGAAAGCCAGACCCAAGATAATGACTTTCAAAGTATGATCATTACCATGATTAATACTATGAAAGAGGAAATCCAGGAGAGTTAAACAATTGCATTAACCATTTGGAACAGGAACACAATAGACACTTGGAGGAGTTGAGAAAAACAGTTCAAGAAACAAAAACAGACATAGAGCAGTTAAAACAGTCTCAGGCAGAGTTTAAAATCGAACTAAAAGACAAGTTATCTTAAACACAAAACTCAACAGAGAGTCTTATCAGCAGAACAAATGAAGCAGAAAATACAATTCCACATCTTGAAGACAAAGTGGGAGAATTTATCAACTCAATGGAAGAAATTCTTAAAGCCAAAAAGATACTTGAGAGGAATATTCAAGAGTTATGGGATACCCTGAGGAAGCCTAACACGCATATTCATGGAATACCAGAGCAAGAATCTCAAAATACCACACTTGAGAAAATTTTTCAAACTATCATAAATGAAAGCTTCCCTCAACTAAAGAATGAGAGGCCCATCCTAATACAAGAGGCATCCTGCACCCCAAATAGATATGACCAAAATATAAAATTACCACGGCAAATAATATTCAAAACACTCCACATTCAAGACTAAGAAAAGGTGCTGAGAGCTGATGAGAAATTTGACAAAACTTACCTTTCCTTAGCCCATAGACTCCTTATGGGATTGTTATATAGGAATATATTCTGTTTGTAACATTACATCTTGGAAACCTAAGGTTTCAAACTACCAATGTCAGTTTCAGGGTATGCAGAGATGAAATTCTGAGTTACTGAGCAAGATTATATATTATACTGTCCTTTGTTATAAGTTTGGTAAGAATCATTGGGGTTAAAAGTTTTAGCTTTAAAAAGGTAAATTATCCTCTGTATTACCGATTATCTTCATCACATATAATCTTGTTATTCCTTTAATACAAATTCATTAAAGTAAGAATATATAAGCCAAAAATAAATAAATAAAGCAAATGCAGTAGAAAGTCACACATAAATTTATTCAGAGATCTGTTTTAGGGGATTTCTTTTTAAAAATGGGTCTGAACTGCTTCATTGTAAAAATAAAATAAGTCCTTAGGCACTTGAAAAAAAAGGATTTGAGTGATGACTCAGTTGGTAAAGTTCTTGCAAGCACAAAAACCTGAGTCAGAGCCCCAAAATCAATGAAAACAAAAGAAAACAAACAAACAAATAAACAAAAAATTTGTCATGCCAAAGAGTCAAAAAAACTCCACATTCAAGAAAAAGAAAAGGTGCTGAGAGCTTCAAAGAAAAAAAAAACAAGTCACTTTTTAAAGGTAAACCTATTAATAACAAATGACTTCTCAATAGAAACAGTAAAAGCAAGAAGACCTTGGAGAGATGTACTTCAAGTATTAAATGAGCAAAAATGTCAACCCAAGCTGCTATACCCAGCAAAACTATCTGTCATGATAGAGGGAGAAAGAAAAGTTTTCCAGCACAAAGACAACTTGAAGGGATACATATCTACCAAACCAGACCTTCAAAAAATGCTAGTAAAGATACTCAAGCATGAAGAAAAAAACAAGTGTATCCAGGAGGAAGACAGAAAGGAAGTATAATACCACCAAAACCTAAATGTCAAACAATACATTTACAAAAGAAACTAAACATAAAAATGTCAAGAATTAAAAATAATTTCTCCATTATAACATTAAATGTCAATGGTATTAACTCACTGATCATGAGACACAGATTAAAAACTTGGTTTGCAAACCATAACCCATCAATCTGCTGCTGTCAGGAAATTCATCTCACCACAAAAGATAGGTATGCTCTAAAAATAAAAGGCTGCTCAATAATTCTGCAAGCTAATGGAACCAGGAAACACACAGGGGTAGCCATAATGCTGTCTGACAAAGTGGACTTCAAATAAAAAAAAATCATATGAGACACAGATGGATACTACATTTTAGTCACAGGTACAGTTCACCAGGAAGACTTCACAATACTGAACATATATGCACACAATACGGGCCCCTCCACAATCACTAAGCAAACTCTAAAGAGTCTAAAGCGAGAAATCAACCACCAAACAATAATTCCTGGGGATTTCAACACTGCCCTCTCAACATGGGATAGATCAACAGGTCAAAAGCTTAACAGAGACACTTTGGACCCTAACCAAACCCTTAAGAAATGGACCTTACAGATCTCTATCAAGCTTTTCATCCATGCACCAAAGAATACACATTTTTCTCAGCAGCACATGGAACTTTCTCCAAAATAGATCACATATTGGACCACAAAATGAATCTTCACATATACAGGAAAGTTAAAATTCTAGCCAGGACCCTATCAGACCACCACAGCCTAAAGCTTGATATCCACAACACAATAAAAAACAGAAAATACACTAACTCTTCGAAACTTAACATTATGATGCTGAATGAGAATTGGATTCAGGAAGAAATTAAAAAGGAAATTCAAGATTTCCTGAAAATACAACTTATCAAAATCTCTGGGACACAATGAAAGATGTCCTAAGAGGTAAGTTCATAGCTCTTATGCCACATCAAAAAAATGGAAACATCAGAAATAAATAGCTTACCAATGCAGCTTAAAGCTTTAGAGACACTAGAGCAATTTGACACCCAAAAGCAGTAGAAGAGAGGAGATTAGCAAAATAAGGGGAGAAATATCCAAAATTGAGATTAGGAAAACAATACAATCAACCAGTCAAAAAGCTGGTTCTTTGAAAAAATGAATAAGCTAAATTAACCAAAGCAAGAGAGAAAAAACACAAATTAACAAAATTAGAAATGAAAATGTAGTTATCACTATAGATACCGAAGAAATGCAGAGTATTATAATGTCATATTTCAAAAACTTATACTCTGAGAAATTTGACAACACAAAAGAAATGGATGAATTCCTAAGTAAGCACAACTTACCGAAATTGAATCAGTAAGTTGTGAATTATTTAAACAGTCCTAAATCATATGAGGAAATCGCTGAAGTAATCTCAAATCTTTCCGCCAAGAAATGTCTTGGGCCAGATGGATTCAGCACAGAGTTCTACCAGACATTTAAGGAGCTATTAACATCAATACTCCTTAAAATGTTCCATCAAATGGCAAAGAAGGAACACTACCAGATTCTTTCTATGACGGTAATATCATCTTAATCCCAAAACCTGATAAAGATACATTTGAAAAAGAAAACTATAGGCCAATCTTTTTGATGAACAGAGATGCAAAGATTCTCAACAAAGTCTTAACAAATCGGATTCAAAAACATATTAAAAACGTCATTCACAGGGATCAAGTAGGCTTTATCTCAGGCACACAAGGTCGGCTCAAGATATGCAAATCAATAAATGTAATCCACCATATAAATCAGTCTAAAATCCAAGACCACATGATACTCTGGATAGATGCAGAAAAAGTTTTGATAAGATCCAACAGCCTTTTATGATCACAACCCTAGAGACAGTTGTAATGGAAGGAACCTTTGTCAATATAATAAAAGCTGTCTACAACAAGCCCACAGCAAGGATTATACACAATGGGGAAAAACTCAAAGCAATCCCACTTCGATCAGGAACTAGACAAGGCTGTCCACTCTCACCACATCTATTCAATATTGTACTTGAAGAGTCAGCTGAAGCCATAAGACAAGAAAGGGACATAAAAGGGATTCAAATCGGCAAGGAAGAAGTAGTTATCTCTATTTGCTGATAACATGATTTTATACCTGAGTGATCCCAAAATCTCCACCAGGAAACTCCTGGAACTAATGCAGAAGTTCAGCAGGGTGGCAGGATACAAAATAAATGTACAAAAATCAGTGGCCTTCCTATATGCACAGGATGAAAGAAGTGAAAAAGCCCAGAGAGAAAAAATCCCATTTACTATAGCCCCTAAAAAAATGAAATACCTTGGTATAAACCTAACCAAAGAGGTAAAAGACCTTTATAATGAAAACTTTGAAAACCTAAAGAAAGAAATTACAGAAGACTCCAGAAGGTGGAAAGACCTCCCATGTTCCTGGATTGGCAGAATCAACATCGTAAAAATGACGATCCTACCAAAGGCAATATACAAATTCAATGTATAAAATTAAAATCCTACAGCAATTCTTTAAAGAGGTTGACCAACCAATCTCAAAATTCATATGGAGGCACAAAAGACCCAGGATAGCAAAGACAATCCTGAGTAACAAAAACACTGCTGAAGGTATCACCATACCAAACCTTAGTCTGTACTTCAAATCCATAGTTATAAAAACAGCCTGGCACTGGCTCCAAAATAGACACACAGATCAATGGATAAGTGTTGAAATCCCAGATATAAGCCCACAAAAATACAGCCATTTGATTTTTGGCAAAGGGGCTCAAAGAATCCAATGGAAAAAGAACAGCATCTTCAACAAATGGTGCTGGCAAAACTGGATCTCCACATGCAGAAGATTAAAGCTGGACCCGTACTTGTCACCATGTACAAGACTTAATTCCAAATGGATCAAGGACCTTGATATAAGGCCAGAAACTATAAAAACCATAGATGAAAGGGTAGGGAACTCCCTCGAGCTGATTGGGCTAGGCCAAGAGTTCCTAAACAGACATCCAGTAGCCCAACCACTGCTACCAACTCTCAGCAGTTGGGATCTGGTGAAATTAAAGAGCTTCTGTTCAGATAATGATGTTGTAACACGAGCTCAAAGGCAACCCGCAGAATGGGAGAAAATCTTCACTAAACACATATCTGATACAGCTCTATTATCCAGAGTGCACAAAGAACTTAGAAAACTAAATACTAAGGAAACAAATGGCCCAATTAAAAAATGGGCCCTGGAACTTAAAAGAAACTTTAGCAGGGATGAAATTAAAATGTCTAACAAATATCTTAAAAAATGCTCCACTTCCTTAGCCATCAGGGAAATGCAAATCAAAACTTCCCTGAGATATCATGTCACCCCAGTCAGGATGGCAAAAATCCACAGTACAAATAACACCAAATGCTGGAGAGGATGTAGAGAAAGGGGAACTCTCCTACATTGCTTGTGGGAATGCAGGCTCATATAACCACTCTGGAAAGGCATCTGGAGATTCTTAAAGAAATTAAAGATTGGGCTGGAGAGGTGGCTCAGGGGTTAAGCCTCTGCCTTGCAGGCGGAAGGTACTGAGTTCGGATCCCAGATCCCACGTATAGACGCCAGGTGGCAGAGGGGGTGGTCTGCGCTTCTGGTCCTGGTAGGGCGGAGCCTGTGAATCCCCGGTCAGAAGGAGGTGGAGGCGTCCATGGTGGTTCGCGAATTCGTCCATGGTTCTACACATACACAGATACACACACAGAGACACACACACGCGCGCGCGCACATACACGCACATATGCGCACAGTTGAATAAATAATTATAATAAAAAAATTAAAAATTAAAAAACAAAAAAGAAATTAAAGATTGAAATGCCATTTGACCCTGCTATTCCACTTTTGGAAATAACCTTCTCATACAGCAAATTTCACCTCTATAGCACAAGCACGACCATGTTCATAGCAGCACTTTTTACAATAGCAAAGTCACGGAATCAACCCAAATGTCCAACAGATGACGAATGGACAAGGAAATGTAGTACATCTATACAATGAAGTACTACTCAGCCATCAAAAATGATGAATTAATGAAATTTGCCAGAATGAATGGGATTAGAAACAATTATACTGAGTGAAGTATCCCAGACACAGAAAATTAAGCGCTGTATGTACTCTCTAATAGGTGGCTCCTAGTACGAAACACACTTAGAAACACTCAACGATAAATCTCTGTAATAATTACAGTAATTGCTAAGATTATGAACAGGAGGAATGGGGAAGGAGTGTCACACCAGTAACGAGAGAGGGGACTGTTACAGCAGAGAAAATAGGCCACCATCCAAGGACTGCAAGTAAGTAATGAGACACCTGGTTAAATTCACAGACTTTCCTTCCTGATCATTTACAATGGATGGGGTATGATCTTACCAGAAGGGGATGACATATAGTCTGGGAGATAGAAAATAACCATTTCGTAGAAGGGTGATTGACCTCTCCCTCACTGAGGTTTCCTACTTTTATTACATCTACCTTTGAATATACTCTTATAACAATACTCTAATGTAACAGGTCTTCATCTCTGGCCAGGGGGTGACATCCAGTACCCATCAGGGTGGAGCCAAGGGCATTGCGGGAACAGTAAAAACTGAAAAAATAATCAACAAACATAATCCAGAACATCAGAGATTCTATATCAATTACCTGGAACTAGGCCAGTCTAATTCCTCCCCATCCTGAATCTCAGGGAAATTTGCAGAAGAGGGAGCTGTAAGATTGTAAGAGCACAAGGATGGGAGGAACAATGATATGCAAGATACTCCACATGAGTTAGGGCCAAAGTAATCATATTTGGACTTAACATGCCCTACACAATGTCCAATGCCCTATTGACCTCACAAAGTCTAGTATTTGCTAAAGGCACTAGGATCCTGGTAGACAAGGGACTGACAGCCACAGTAGTGTTCCTATGCTTAATGGGAACATAGGAAAGGGTTCTGGGAAACGCTACTGGGTCCCTGCACCACATCCGAGAGGAGGACACAGAGGAGAGTTTGGCATGCACATTAAAGGATGTTCCAAGGATGGGAGGGGAATGCACTGGTGGATGGGGAGGAAAGGGGGGGTGGGCACAGGGGGATAGGGGGTTGGAGAGAGCAGGGGACTGGTGTACCTGTTAAGTTTGAATGAGTGGAAATTAAAAAAAAAAGTTTTGGTACTTTTACGTCAATTTCTGAGAATAAAAACAACCTACCACTATAAAAAAAGTGACCATCCTACCAAAGGCAATGTACAGATTCAATGCTATACCAATTAAAATCCCAAAGCAATTCTTAAAAGAAGTTGACCAAACAATCTCAACATTCATATGGAGGCAAAAAAGACCCAGGATAGCAAAAACAATGCTGAGTAAAAAAAAAAAAAAACACTGCTGGAGGTATCTCCATACCAAACATTAGTCTATACTACAAATCCATACTTATAAAAACAGCCTGGCACTGGCTTCAAAATAGGCACATAGATCAATGGATAACGGTTGAAGACCCAGATATAAGCCCACACAATTACAGCCATTTGATCTTTGACAAAGGGGCCCAAAAATCCAAAGGAAAAAGTACAGCATCTTCAACAAATGGTGCTGGCAAAACTGGATCTCCACTTGCAGAAGATTAAAACTGGACCCGTACTTGTCACCATGCACAAGACTTAATTCCAAATGGATCAAGGACCTCAATATAAGCCCGGAGACTATAAAAACCTTAGTTGAAAGGGTAGGTAACTCCCTGGAGCTGATTGGAAATTCAATAACACAGTCAATACAACCAACACTCAAGAGATGGGATCTTATGAAATTAAAGAGCTTCTGTTCAGATAAAGAGATTGTAACTCAAACACAAAGGCAACCCACAGAATGGGAGAAAATATTCACTAACCATACATCTGATGGAGCTCTTTTCCAGAGTGCACAAAGACCTTAGAAAACTAAACACCAAGGAAACAAATGGGTCAATTAAAAATGGGCCTTGGAACTTAAAAGAAACTTTACCAGGGACGAAATTAAAATGTGTAACAAATATCTTTAAAAAAGTTCCACATCTTTAGCCATCATGGAAATGCAAATCAAAATCTCCCTGAGATATCATCTCACCCTGGTCAGGATGGCAAAAATACACAATTGGAACAACACCAAATGCTGGAGAGGATGTGGAGAGAAGGGAACTCTCCTACATTGCCTGTGGGAATGCAGGCTCATACAACCACTCTGGGGAGCCCTAATGCAATTTGCCAGGAAATGGATGGAAGTAGAAACAATTATATTGAGTGCAGCATCCCAGACACAGAAAATTAAGCACCATATATACTCCCTAATAGGTGGATCCTAGCACCAAAATCACTTAGTGACACACTCAAAGACAATTCTCTGTAATAATTGCACAGAATATAAACAAGAGAGAAGGGGAAGGAGGGCCCCGCTAGAAACAAGGAGAGAGGGGATCATGCTACAGCAGAGATAATAGGCCACCATCAAGGACTGCAAGTAAGTAATGATATATCTGGTTAAGCTCACAGACTTTCCTTCCTGGTCACTTGCAACTGATAGGGTATGATCTTACCAGAAAGGGAGGGCATAGTCTGGCAGATAGAAGGTTACCATTTTAAAGGATTCTCCGGAGATTGGGGGGGAGAAGCACTGGAGGATGGGGAGGAATGGGTAAGGGGAGGGGGAGCAAGGGGTTTGGGGGGAGGAGGAGGGAGGGAGGGAACCGGTGTACCTACTAAGTTTGTATGAGCGGAAATAATAATAAAAAATGTTTAAAAAAAGAAAAAAAAGGTTACCATTTTACAATGGGAATCTGACCAATCCCTCACCACAGTCTCCTACTCTTATTCCATCTACCTTTGAATGTATCCTTATAATAAGACTCTATTTTAACAGCTTTTTATCTCTGGCCAGGGGGTGACATCCAGTACCCATCAGGATAGAACCAAGAGCATTGCAGGAACAGCAAAACTGAAAAAAAATCAACAAACCATAATTCAGAACATTAGAGACTCTATATCAACCACCTGAAATCAGGCCTGGCTAATCTCTCCCCTTCCTGAAGCTCAGGGAAATTTGTAGAAGAGGGGGTGATAAGATTGTAAGAACACAAGGATGGGAATATGCAAGATATTCCATATAAGTTAGTGCCGAAGCAATTGTAATAAGACTCTGCATTATCTGCACAATGACCAACTTATCATTGACCCCTCAAATTCTAGCATGGACTAAGGGCACTAGGATCCTTAGAAGCAAGGGATTAACAGTCAAGATAGTGTTACTGTACTTAAGGGGAACATGAGAAAGAGGTCTAGGAAATGGCACTGAGTTCTTACACCTCATCAGAGAGGAATACCCAGAGGAAAGTTTGATATACACATTAAAAGATGCTTCAGAGATGGGGGGAGGGGGCACTGAGGTAAAGGGAGGGAGGGGGAAAGGAAGGGGAAAAGGGTGGAGGGAGAAGGGAGGTGCAGGGAGGAGTGGAGGGAGGGAGGGGACAGGGGTACCTATTACGTTTGTATGAGCAGAAAAATAAATAAATTTAAAAAATAATTGGTTTTCTCAGCTTTGGTTATTATGGAGAAAAGTTCATCTTTCAATAGGTGGAGGTTACTGTGAAGACTCATCACCCATATAGCTACTAAAATAATTGACAATTTTTATTGCATAGGTATCCAATGAGCAAACATACATGGAAGAATACTATCAGATATAAGCAGAAGAGAAGAATCAGTTCTGGATGTCACTCCAAGCAAGCCTCTAAAATAATCACACAACAAGGGATGGAAAATATGTAGCAGCAGGACTGGAAGGGAGTTGAGAAAATTGTAGTCTTTTTCTGTGAATGAAACAGTCCTACATGGAATGCAAAGACAACAAACCTTACTAGTTTTAAGAAGCTCATAAAACTTACAAGTCTTGGGGAGCTCAGAAAGTTATAAGATTCATAAGATCCATCCACAAACTGTAAACAATTGCAGAAAGAGAGGAGGTTGTTCCTAGAGAGCTCCAGACATGCAAATATTATAATTACTTCTCATGTGAGCATGAGATTTTGGGTGACATAGATGATAAGAGTCACCCATCCTTCTGTAAACAAATCATCCTGCCACTCTAAGTGACTCAAATAAACTAAAAAGAGTTTGAAGTTGAAGTTATGTGCAATTATTTCTTTTGTCTGTGATTGGATTAATTTCACAAGAATGCTTTACACTCCTGGTACTTAAATTGCCTTAGATATTATTCAGATGATGTGATAAAAATACATGACCTAATAATTTAGGAGAACAAAGGGGGGTTTCATGCTCACAGTTTTGGATTATAATCCACTTTTTAATGGAGAGTGATCCTAGCATCAGATAAAAGGATACTGAAAGAGGGGTATACATTCTAGGTTACCAATCTGTGAAACTAGAACCAGATTCTTCATTTCATCTATCTGCCAAGGACTGGTTTGGTTCATTATGGGCTGTGGCTGAGATTTCTTCTATCAGTTAAACTCCAGTAAGATTTCTCAGAGTCTTGACAATGCAATAATTCTTCATAGGTATTCAAAAAGACTCATTTTACAATTGTCAAGATACCTATGAGCTTATATGATTAGGCAAAAAAAGTGTGTAATCAAAAAAGAAGTAAAAAAGGACACATAAAACAAACTGCTGTTGTTAACATTGTCCTACGTAGAATAAATACACATTTATGTAAGTCTCCCTAAAATATCATAAGGTCTACACCTTTAATATTTATTAGTTTATTCCTTCTCATATAGTTATGAATTATAGGTCTTTTTCAATACATAATTTAATTGAATGGATAAGCAATTAATGACAACATTCTCTTGCATTCATCACCCAGGATCATTTGAGTCAGGATGAGCACATATCCACATGTAAAGTTATGCAAGACTGTTTTGGTTATCATTTCAAAATTACTTGCTTTATCAAGTGGAAAAGGAAAAGGAAGGCATAGTTGAGGTGAGAACAATAAAAAAATGTAGAGAATTGAGTGTGACGATATCTATTCTATATGATGTCTTAAACCATCAGAGAACAAATAAGATAATCAAAAGGAGAAATTAATCTGAACATCAATGTTCATTTTTCTTACATTTTTGAGTAAAGGTGCTATGTTGCCATGGCCTCTTACTCTGGTTATCTTGCCATTCATACTATGATGGTCTCTGCCATGAAATAAAACCTACAGAAAATTCCCCTCCCTTATGTTGCTTCTTATCAAATATTTTACTACAGTTGCAAGTAAACTATTAAAAGACCAATGTTTACTTCTCCCAGGAGATGTTCAGGGAAACCATGATAGAATCTAAAAAAATACAAATTGAAGAATCAAGTTCCATTCACATGGTCATTTTTCTGTAGAGAAATATTTCAGACTAAAATAATATTAACCTTTAATGTTAATTTGAAGCAAGATTTAAAAGCTCCTTACATTAGTTACATTTCTTTTTAACTGTGGCAAAATACCTGACAAAAATTAGGTAGATTGACTTATTTCCCTCATTTTTTAGAGTTACCATCAATCATGAATCAGAAACCACACATTTGGCATGGCGGTGCCCTTGGTATTCTTTAATTATTGTTCCTTGTTTGCATCCTATCGAACTGGAAGAGAAGACTTTTGTTATCAAGGCATGTCCTCTAGATATGACCTTCCTTCACCTGAATGTTCCACAATCTTCCAAAATAGTACAGTTTTGGGGCATTCAAGTCTTGGAGCAAATGAGTTAATGAGAGATATTACACCTTCAAAACTCAACATTCTGTGTGATACCATAGTAGGGACTTACATTGTCACAACAATCTCCTTGCCTGAGGATTGCATCCAGTTTACTGCTTCTGACCAGTAAAATGTCATCAAGATGAATGATACAACCCATCTGAAATTAAGATATGGATGCATTGTAATTTAATTTTTTCAAGGGCATAACTGTTTTGTATGCATGAATGTATGCATGAGTGTTCTCATGCATGTGGGAAGTGGTGAAGGGTCCATTACATTCTGATATGGTTGTCAGACTCAATCTAAGACAGACAGTTCCAGAGAAGAAATAGTCCATTATGGCAGACATCACATGCAGAATGTATGGCTAGAAGCATGAGGTAGGTTCAGGTCAATGCAGTCATCAGGAATGTAGAAAGAATAACAGGAGAGAAAGAAAGACATATAGACATTCAATTGCCTATCTGTGGAAAGCAGAAGACAAGTTTTAGAATTAGTTTCTCTACTTTCAACAATGATCATTCTCAGGTCACTAGACTGACTACTGGTACTTTTTGCTCACTAAACCATTTACGTATTTCCTACGCCTAGTACTTTCTTTCCTCTCCAAAAATAGTTCTATTTATGTCAGTGAAAAAGGCATCAATTACTGTTTTTCACTTACCATTTCATTCTTAATTTCTGCCCTTCTGCTCTTCCTCTATTTTCTTGTAGTTTTTGATGTTCACGATGATAATATCCAAGTGACAACTATGTGATAAAAACATGTTAACCAGGAGAACTGGTTTACTAGATCTGGCTCATCAGAGACAGTTTTCTTCATATTATCAGATCACTAAATCTTTTTCTCAAGGAGAAATAGAATGTGCACTACATAGTTTCTGATTCCATAGTACAAAAACTGAAGCCATGAACCTTAATATATTAAAATCTACTTAGCTAGACTGTGAAAGGCTCTTATATTCCTGGGTAAACATTTTTCCTAATGGAACAGTTAGTATTCACTGATTATGGTTTTATATAATGGGCCATAATAATAACCCTCAAACTGCAGTCATTGCAATTTGTGTACCTTTCCTTTGTATTGAGATTGTATTCAAAGGCTGACTACTTTAACATCAACCTATTTTCAATGTGGACATCTAAATAAAATATAAAAGCAACCTCATCGCTTCTGACCATGGTATGTGAATAAAATACAAATATCACTCAAGTCTAGTTTTCAAACTAATAAGTTTATTTATAAATTCCATATGGGTTCACAGGCAATGATGTGTCTTATATTCTAGTATATTGATGTCCAAACTGCCTTGTCAAATACTTTCTTCTTCTAAAGTACATATTATTTTTTAAACTGCAAATTATTTAAATGAAAAATGTGACCCATTCCTCCCACCTCTTCACTAATATGTCCATACACTACATATTATGAAACAAATTGAGAAATTAAAGTAATCAGATTGGAAAAATAATGTACTATTGTAGAAAGTAATGTTTAATAGTGGAAAGATTCATGGTTGATATCATCTCAAAAGTTTCCTTAAACAACTAGTTTCAGGCCCTAGGAAAGATCCTTCTGCTATAGATTCTCCTCAGGGCACTTTGGATGTCTTTGTTGCTCAGGCTGTAAATGAAAGGATTCAGCATAGGTGTGACAACAACATAAGTGACTGTGGCTACCACAACCCTTGTTGGAGACTCTGATGCAGTTGCTCCAAGATACACACCAATGACTGTTCCATAGAATAATAAAACAACTGTCAGGTGAGACCCACAGGTGGAGAAGGCTTTAGTCCTCCCCCTGCAGATGAAATTTTCATAATGTTGGATACAATTTTACAGTAAGAGAAAAGAATTGCCAAAACAGGAAGGAATCCAAGCACAACACCAATAAGATACAAGAAAAATATTCATAAAGGAGTCAGAGCAGACAAGATTAACAAGTTGAGAGGGAACACAGAAGAAATTGGAGATTTCCATGTCTTTAACATTGCTAAATTGCAAGACAAACAAATTGTTGACCTGGGAATCCACAATACTCAGCAACAAAGTCACCAAAACTAAGAGAGCACAATGGTGTGGGTTCATAATGACAGAGTAATGCAGAGGGCGACAGATGGCTACAAACCTGTCATAGGCCATCACAGTGAAGAGCATGTCATCCATGCATGCAAATAAGATATTGACAGACATTTGTGTTAAGCAGCTGACATTGGAAATGGCTCTGCTATCATTTTGGATGTTCACAATCACCATTGGGACTGTGGTAGAAATGAACCCAATATCAGACAAGGACAGGTTGCAGAGAAAGAAGTACATGGGAGTATGTAGGTGGGAGTCATAGATGATAAGCAAGATGATTAGTAGGTTCCCAAGTATGGTGATGAGGTACATGGATAGGAACAGTCCAGTGAGGATTTTCTGAAGATCTGCATTGTTTGATATTCTCATGAGATAGAATTCTGAGATCAATGTTAGGTTTTGCTCATGTATTTTCCTTGAACACCTATTCACAAAAGAGAATATTAAGTAACAATATTAAGTTTTACTCTATACAAACTTTATATCTTATACAAATTTTAGAGTACTTCTGAAAGTAAATATAGTATTGCCTTAAACTCATGAGTATCCTCCTGCCACTTACTAAGAATAGATATGTGTGACTACATTCAAATATTCATAACACTGAGAATTGTGAACCTTAAACAGTAGTTCTTATTCACATATGCAAATTCATGGAGTTCTTTATCTTTTCTGTGTTGATATTCTCTTCTGTAAACTCTATGCTTTAGTGAGATTACATTTCTGGCAATGTAGACAAAACAATTCTAGAGATCGCATACACAGTCATGGTATATGCTACCTCTACTTTTCCAACAAATAGTGATCAATAAACAGTGTTTGGGCTGATGAGATGACCAGTGTGTAAAATCACCTGTTTGACAACTGAATGTTCTGAATTCTATCACCAGTGACCACATGATGGAAGGAGAGAACTAATCCCCAATAATTCACCATCCATGCAACTGAACTCATCTGCTGTGGCATATATGCAGACTTCCTCTCTCTTTCTTTCTCTTTCTCTCCACATAAAATATTTTAAAATATGTTAGACATACAATTCTATAACAGTGTGCTTAAGTTGCTGTAGGATCTTGGTAGGAGAACTCATAACAACACTGAAGACTCAGGAAACTGGCCAGACCGTAATTTCATATTTATTGCTGAGAGGGATGATCATCACTTGCTAAACCAGTATGACTGGCCTAATATACCCCAAAATGTCAAATTCCTGAAACCATTCCCTCAATTGTATTCATCTGCCCAGAAAATAATCCCACACTCAAAATGGGCTGGGACTCCCTCACACTTTTATACAATCTCTTGTAGGATTGTCTACGGTTTAACCACTATTTCTTCATAACTGAGTCCACAGCACAAGCCTTCAATTGTCAATTTTGCACCTATATTTGACTATGACAAGTTCAATAATAAAATCATTTTCAGTAGAAGACACTAGGAATCTATTAATTTTATATTATATCATTTTAATACAACTGCTCAAATTCATATAATATGGTGTTTATGTATGATACAATACATCTACAATTTTATCTCTGGCCAAGGGTGACATCCAATACCCATCAGGATACAGCCAAGTGCATTGCAGGAGCAGCAAAACTAAAAAGAAACTATTAAGTTTGTATGAGCAGAAATAATAAAAAATGTTTGAAAAAAAACTATCCAGCAAGGAGAAAGTCCTCAGGCCATTTCCAGTTAATATATTTTGCCCATGTTCTGTGATCCATTTTTATTGCATGTAATATGGTCTTCATGAGAGTTTTGGGAGAACAACCAAGAGCAATGGCAAAACCTATAATATTGGGGGTCTTTAAGACCTCTCTGAACAACATTCTATCAGAAAGTGCCACATTCCTGTTATTCCTATTATACTTTTGTCCCTGGGTTCTAAGTGGATCAGCTCATGGCTTTTTTCCCTCTTTTCCTCACTTTATGCTTCTCTGCATAGGACTGCACATTCCTGTACCTTTATATAAAGGCATGTTTTTAAACATATTACTGGCATAGGATGTTCCTTTGGGGTTACTTCCTATAATCATAGGGGTTTTCTATAATTCCCTTTGTCCGTTCATCTCCCATGTCTCCTATCTCCCATTCCTCCATTCCTCACTACGTATTTTTCCCAATTATTCCTCATCCTTGTCCTGGAATCCTAAATCAAACTTTTAAATGGTTTTACCCTAACCATATTTTCCCACTTTCCCACTGATAGGGCTGTTTTGAAATTTTCTGACTTTTACATTGCTTTGTGTCCAAATCCATTGACAAGAATAGCTGTTTAATTATCTGCACATTAGAAAATATGCAGTATTTAACTTCTTGTGTCTGAGATACCTCATTCAATATTAAAGATTCCAGTCCATTCATTCACCAAAAAATTCCATAATCTCATTCTTTCTGATGGCTGAGTAATATTACATTATGTATATGCACCATATTTTCATTATATTCCTCTGTTGGTGGGTATGTCAGCTGATCCCCTTAATTGCTCTTGTGACTAGAGCTACAATGAACATAAGTGAACAAGTGTTCTTGTAATAAGATGCAGATACTTTTGAGAATATTCCAAGAACTGGTGTAGCTGGGTCACATGGTAGTTCCATTTTTCAATTTTTGAGGAACCTCTACACTGATCACCACAGAGAATGTAACAGTTTACCCTTACATCAGCAGTGAATAAGTATCCTTTTTTTCTCTAGTCTTGCCAGCAATTTCTGCTGTTTCTGTTCTTGGTCTTAACCATTCCCATTCTGACTGGGGTAAGATTATATAACAGAGTTTTTTTGATTTCATTTCTCTGAAAATCAGGGAAGTTGAACATCTTTTAAGGTATTTGATTGACATTTCAATTTCTTTGTGAATGAAATAACATGTGAATTTTGATATTTTTTTCCAGATCTGTGAAGAATTACATTGGGATTTTCATTGGAATTGCATTGAATAATTATGTTGCCTTGTGTAGGATGGTTATTTTCGCAATACTGATCCTACCAATCCATGAATAAGGAAGGTCTTTCCACTTTCTAGTATCTTCTTTAATTTCTTTCCACATTGTTGTCCATGATATAGGTCTTTTATTTCCTTAGTTAAATTTATTCCTAGGTATTTTATTTTCTCTGTAGCTATAGTGAATGGGATTGATTCTCTCATTTCTTTCTCAGCTTGTTTGTCTCTGGTATATAGGAAAGCTACTAATGTTTCATTATGTTGATTTTGTAACCTGTCACTTTATTAAAATTCATTGTAGTTTCTTGGTGGAGTCATATGGATGTTTCAAGTATAGAATTATATCATCTACAGATAGAGATACTTTGACATTTCCTTACCTATGTGTATGCCTTTAATTTTTAACTTTTATCATAAAGGGATGTTGGATTTTCTCAAATGCTTTTTCTGCATCTATTGAGAGAATCACATGATTTTGATTTTTTAGTCTATTAATATTGTGAATAGTATTTATTGACTTACAAATGTTAAGCCATTCTTGCACTCTTGGTATGAAACCAACTTGATTTTGTTTTATGGTCCTTTGGATATTTTTTGATCCAGTTTGCTAGTATTTTATTGAGGATTTTTGCATCTGTGTTCATTAGTGAGTTTGGCCTATAATTCTCTTTCTTTGATGTGTCTTTGTTTGGCTTTGGAATCAGAGTTATACTAGCTTAGTAGAAAGAGTTTGAGAGTCTTCCATTCTTTCTCTATTTTATGGGATAATTTGAAGAGTAATGGTGGTACTTTTCCTCTGATGGCCTGGGAGAATTCTGCATTGAATCCATTGTAGAGACAAAAGTTTGTGCTTCAGCATTCTCAGCAGTTCATTAAGCCCTTATAATAAGCCAGATTTACTAAGGACTATGACAGTTGTTTAGAAAACATGACATAAATAGTTCCCCCATTCCATGCTATCCCACCCAGTAGTATTCTTTAGTAAGAGCTCATAATAAAAGACTGGAAATATTAGTAGTACTTTATTAATGATTTTTTTAGTATTTACATAGCCTCTTATTACTAAAATCGATTATCATGCAATTTGATTGGCCAAATGTGTATCTTCAGAGAGCTCTCCAGAGACTATCTTCCTAATATTTGCCATGAAGCAAATTTGCCTAGGGCCTTACTTTGTTATTGTTTCCACATCAGTGAAAAAATTTCATTACATTGATGATAAGATGTTAACTCTGTGTAATTTAGAGACTTTTAACATTATTTATTCATTGTTTTGTTGTGTGTATGTGTGCTGTGTATGTGTGTGTGTGTGTGTGTGTGTGTGTGTGTGTGTGTGTGTATCAGAGGGCATATGAGTCCCTTTGGAGAGCCAAGGATGACTTCAGGAATCATACTAGATTGCTTCTCCCTCCTTCTTGCTTTACTCTTGGATTTCCCAGGCTCCTCCCACCAGAGGTGGAAGTGAAAGTCACCACCATATCTGCCTTACATTTGCACATGAGACCTGGAATGTGAACATAGAACCTCCTTATTGTGGGGTTGAGTCTTAACCAATCAACCATCTTTCCATTCCTTTACAGATTTCAAAAGGATCTCAAATTCAAAGTTGAATCTAAAGTAATGATAATGGGAGGCCAATCCGCAGAAGGTGCAATGACCAGCAATAACAGTCAGTTTTTTTGGAGCATTATGTTCCGGTAAAGGAGTTTAATACCTTTCAAAGTTTCTGTGAAAATCCCACCATAATCTGTGCCTATAAACGTAACAGATGCAGATATTCTAGCTGCTTCTGGACATTAGTTAATTTTACTATCTCTGTACCCAAGCTCACAACATTTGAATAACTTAATAAAAAGTTATATGGAATTTGGGTAAAGAGGTTCATTCATGTTTTCAACATTAATCTGTTAATGTAGCTCTACTTCCTCCATGGAGTACTATTGCAATTCCTTGCCCTCTACTTAGGCTATAGATGTGATGTAACCAGTATTATGGGATCCTGATGTCGGCATGATTAAAACCAAAAAAAAAAAAAATCCATAGTGTGCCAGTATCATTGTCTTTTCAAGTTGTCAATTCACCTTCAATAATTGAGTCAAAAGCTAAGTCATGTACAGTGTTGGATGAGGATGTTACTCATTTCTACATAAATGCTGCAAGGGAGATAACAAACAAGAATAATTTTCTCTATCAATATGAAACCACTCAGATGTCATGTGGTCAGAAGGAAAGGAGAAGGAAAGGATACCCAGGTGGTTGATTTGACAGCATTATGTACACTAGTGATATATTAGACATGAATTTCAGATTTTCCAGTGGGAAAAATTGAACTTGCAGAATCTGTATTGACCATTGTGTGGACATTATATATATGGAAGAAAATATATAATACACATTAATTTCAATAAGAGCACATTATAGTTTGTCATGTAGCATTGATATAACATTGAATCCATAAGAAATGAGAGTATCAGACATACTTACTGAATGTATTAGGAACATTTCTCTCTTCTGTCAAGGAACATGCAACACACACAACTTAAAGAATTGTTTGTTTAATGGTGATTTTTCTCATGAAAAACAAAAATCATTTCTACCATGTTTCCAGCAGATCTGGTCACATGTTTTATGCTTTAGATATGATTTGCACCCATGTGTGCTCAAGCACCAGAGCCTCAAATCGACCAACCCAAAGAGCAGTGGAAAGCATGGAGCACATGCCATCCCAGCTGCTGGGGACACTGAGCCAGGAGTTGTTTGCAGGCCCACGAGATTGAAATCAGCCTGAGTAAAGTCAGACTAAGTCTCAAAACACAAGTCAAAGAGATCTGCTTTTGTTCCTGTGTCCTTTTCTTGGCTTGTGGCACTGACTGGCACCTGTGCATTAGCATTCCTGAGAAGTGGCAGGAGCAGACCATCTTTGTTTTACTTCTGCTGGAAAAAGGCTTCTCTTTCATTATTAACTGTAATGTTTGCTGTAGATTTGGATAGGCCTACTCTATCAGGTTAAATAAATTCCCTTTTATTCCTAGTATGCTGAAAAGAGCAATTATGAATAAATTATGAATGAATGTTGAATCAAAAAAAAGAATTGTTTGAGCTCATTGTTTGATAATGCAATCCATCTTGGTGTGGAAAACATGGAATCAGGGCAATGAAGAGATGGGTCTCATTATCTCTGTCCCACATCATTATCTCATCTCACACTTTATCTACACCCCAAACAACTGCACTTAATTGTTCCATATTTTTCTTCCAACTTGAGTTGAATGGTCCCTCTAGCACAGTTCTCTTGGACTGTGAGAACATAGGTGATTAAATCTGAGATAGAAGTTTGGCCACTTTAAAAAAAAAAGGTAGAGGACTTTTTCATTGATAATCTCAGATCCAGAAAACTCGTTTTTATTTGCATTTGGCTGTCTCTTCTTGAAATTATTTCCATGGATGTGGAATAACTGAAATGCTCAACATAAGCTTCATCCAATTGAGAGTTCTGTATAGTATCCACAGGTAGGAGAGAGTGACAGGAACAATAAAATCTTTTTTTTCCAAGTCCAATGCTATATCCACCCACTTTACAATCCTATCACAACTGGGGTAATTTACACACACACACACACACACACACACACACACACACACACACACATGCAAAACACACACAAAGTTTCTAGAACATCAGTAAATAGTTATCTTAGTAGATAACATCACATTATACTGTGCATAAGGTTCTAAGTTTGATGACAAGAACCATGCAATTAAAGAAAATAACTTCCATACTCCACACATATGCTGTGCAATTCTCTCTCTCTCTCTTTCCTTTCTTTTTCTCTCTGTTTCATATATGCAAATGTTAAATAAATGGATATAATAAATGAATGAAAAACCAGTTGAAGAATGTAAAAGCTTCATTTATTTGCTGTGAAAAGAAAATTATACCTTCACAAGTTAAAGTTGGAAAGTTATTTGAATTCAAAATAACAATGCAAGGTGCATGCTGTCAAATGGGGAGGCCCCTGAGACACACGAATTACAGGTATAATATGTTATTGCTGTTTTTAGTTTTATGTCAGCACTAATTGGTAAATACTTGCTTCAAAGTGACAAAATTTGGATGCAGGACATGGAGAAATCAGCCTGAGAATGACCTAGAAACTCTCTATTAATTTCCTTCACAGAGATAAATTTGCTATGTGGATTTTCTTGAGATGATTCTTATTATCAGTCCTGAACTTTTTGTACCCTGCATGCTACAGAGAGCCAACATGCTAAACGATATATATCCATTGGCCCAACAGTACCACAACTGTTACAGGCACAAACAATTCTGGATGATTTTCTATATTCTATCAGGTACATTCAAGTTTCCTTTTAATTGGTGTAATGTAATCATCATGGATATCTACTATTACTTAACTAATGACACACCTCAATGAAAGTAATTTTCCGTTGTTGTAAAATTATCTCCAACCACCATCTACATAAACTCCCCCTATATTACAAATGGTGACTTTACAACAATTTTTTAAATTACTTATCGATCACTTGGTAAAAAAATTACCATTATAAAATGAACTGTACTGACAATCAAAACTGCCAAAGAACAGGTGCAGTAGACAGAATTATTTTTATTTTTCTCCCACATTTTATATTTTTCTAATCATACAAGCTGAATAGGTACGACTGTCCTCCCTTATCCCTTCCCCCTCGAAAGTGGTCCTAGATTGCACTTTTTTCCCTTTCTTCCATTTCTTTCACCATACTCCATCCCATCACCTGTTCTAGTGCTTCCCCTTTCCTCCCTCCCATACCCTGGAACATCCTTTTACATGAATGCCAAATCTCCCTCTGAGTTCTCCATCCCAGTGAGAGTTGAGGACTCAGTGGCACAGCCTGGAGCCCCTTCTTGGGCTCCTGTTAGTATGAGAAATATGTTATGATTGTTCAATCCCTTGCCTCTATGGATCCTACTGCCTGGAGCCTTCTCCCCAGTGATCCATTCTAAACTTTGGGGGCTCGTTGACATGTCAGCTATTATGCAGGTCAGACAAAGTCAAATCTGGCTGCTGCTTGATAAATTTTGTGGAGTACCTTGCAAATCCTTGGACCTCCCCATGTTTGGGCTCTTACAATCTTACCACATCCTCTTCTGCAAGGTTCCTTGAGCTTTACGATGAGGAAAGATTACGCTGGTCTGGTTCCAAGTGAATAATGTAGGGTTTTAGTGTTCTGAATTATAGTTTCTTGTTGTTTTCAGTTTTGCTTTTTCTGCACTGCCCTTGGCTTCATCCTGATTATTATGGAAGTTCCTCTCCTAACCAAAGATAAAAGACTTTTTAAATGAAACTCTTAATCCAAGAGGAGACTCAAAGTTAGATGGAAGAATAGGAGTAGGACACAGCAGTGGGAGGATCAGTGTCTCATTTGCTGGATGGTTACTGTCTATCTGCCAGTCCCTTTATCCACCCTGATTGATAAGGTCAAATTTGCTCAATCCCAAGTGACCAGAAATGAAATTGAGAGTGAGCTGTACCAGATACCTTGGTACTTTCATGCAATACTTGACTGGGGCCTATTTTCTGTACTGAGGCATGATGCCTTATTTTCTTTCTTTTGTGGTCCTTCTTCCCCTTCTCTCTTATTCATAATCCTTTGTGATTATAGTGAATAATGCAAAGATTTACCTTTGAATAAGTCAGTAAGTGGGTTTGGATTTAGGATCCACTTACTAGGGAATACATAATGTGTCTAAATTTCTGTGTCTGGGTTACTTTAATCAATATAATTTTTCTAATTCCATCTATATCCCAGCAAATTTCATTAATTCATCTTTTTTGATGGCTAAGTAGCATTTCATTCCATAAATATGCAGCATTTTCATTATCCATTCATGAACTGTTGTGCATTTGGGTTGATTACATGAATTTACCATTGTAAATAATGCTGCAATGAACATGGTTGTGCTCATGTCACAGTCGTGAATTTCTGCATTATGGGGAATTATTCCCAGTAGTGGTATAGCAGGGTCATATGGCATTTCAGTCTTTACCATTTTTAGAAATCACCATACTGATCGCCAAAGTACTTGTATACAGCTGAATTCCCATCAACAATGTAAAGGAGTTCCCTTCTCTCCACATATCCAGCATTTGGTGTTGTTTGTATTGTGGATTTTTGCCATGCTGAATGGGGTGAGATGATATCTCAGAGTAGTTTTGATTTGCATTTCCCTGATGGCTAGGGATGTGGAATTTTTTTATGATATTTGTCAGATATTTCAAATTTGTCCCAGGAAAATTTTCTTTTGAGTTCCGAGGCCCATTTTTTCATTTGGGCTCCTTAATGTTTAGTTTTTTAAGTCCTTTTTCATTCTGGATAATAGAGCTCTATCAGACATGTGGTTAATGAAGATTTTCTCCCATTTTGTTGGTTGCCTTTTTGCTTGATTTACATTTCTTTAGCTGTACAGAAGCTCTTTAATTTCATAAGATCCCATTTACAGAGTGTGGGTTTGTGCTATTTGATTTCTACTTAGGAACTTGAGGCCAAGACCAATCAGCGCAAGGCATTTCCCTACACTTTCAACTAGGGTGTTTATAGTCTCTGGCCTAATATTGAGGATCTTGACCCATATGGAATTAATTTTTGTGCATGGTGACAAGTACTAGTCCAGTTTTAATATTTTGCATGTGGACATCCAGTTTCGTTAGTACCATTTGTTGAAGATGCTGTTCTTTTTCCATTGAATTTTTTTGGCCTCTTTCACAAAGATCAAGTGGCTGTAATTGTGTGGGCTTATATCTAGGACTTCAACTCTTATCCATTGATCTACATGTCTATTTTGGAGCCAGTACCAGGCTGTTTTTATTACTATGGATTTGTTGTATAAATTAAGTTTTGATATGGTGATACCTCTAAGAGTGTTTTTATACTCAGGATTGTTTTTGATATGCTGGGCCTCTTGTGCTTCTATATGAATTTTGAGATTGTTTAGTCAGTTTCTTTAACGAATTGTTTTGGGACTTTGATTGGTATAATGTTGAATCTGTGTACTGCTTTTGGTAGGATGGGTATTTTTATGATGTAGATTCCCCTGATCCAGGAGCATGATAGACCTTTCCATCTTCTGGTATCCTCTGCAATTTCTCTCTTTAATGTTTTAAAGTTTTCAATGTAAATGTCTCTCACTTCTTTGTTTAAATTTATATCATGGTATTTCATTTTTCTTAGGGGCTTTAGTAAATGGGATTGTTTCTCTTAGGACTTTTACCTTTTTCACCTTGGTGTTAAGGAAAGCCACTGACGTTTTCGCTTTTGTTTTTAAACCTATCCCTTTGCTGAACTTATGTATTAGTTCCAGGACTTTCCTGATGGAGTTTTTAGGATCACTCAGGTATGCGAGCATGTCATCTCCAAATAGACAAATCTTGACTTCTACCAGACATTTAAAGAACTGACATTACTACTCCTTAAACTATTTCATAAAATAGAGAAGGAAGGAACATTTCCAAATATTGCTTGGGTTTTCTTTGGACTTTATTGAATCCTGAGGAACAGGGAGTACACTGGGGTTCAGGGTCCAGGGTCTGGGGCAGAAGGGCAGAGTGGTTAATGGGGTTCCCAGATGACCTAGGGCCTGGGACATGGTCTAGGGGCCTTACCTGAAGAGCAGAAGGCAAATTGGGTGCTGATGACCTGAGGCCTGGGGCACGGAACAGACAGAATTTTTATACACACACACATTTATGTGTGTGTGTATGTATGTGTGTGTGTGTGTGTGTGTGTGTGTGTGTGTTCATATAATGCTATTGCTTTTGCACCCTATTTTCTCTATATATCTATTTTCTTACATATTTATGGAAGAGTGATTTGCACAAAATACATCCCTCATGACGTTGCATTTTCTTGTATTTGGTAATTTATATTTCCTATCAACAATTTTACTTCACTAATTAGCTTCCTGTCATCCATGCTTCTCTTAAGTACATACCTAATCTGTATCTAATTTTCACCACATTTGTACACAACACAAGGCTGCACATTTACTGGGAAATGTTTTGGTTTAAATTAATTTGTGGGGTTCAGGCTACCTGGGAATCACATAGAAACACTTAACATGATTTGAGTGATTTGCAGCAAAAACTCATATATTTAAAAATAATTTATTTCACAATTATTTCATAGCACTGTCAAAGTTCTGGTACCTCTTTATGTATCACACAATTAGAATTTCTCAAAAATAGTTAAATAGGCAGTAAATGTTTGATTTCCCCATTACTGATGTGTACCTAATTAAACTACTAATTACTTTTCTTTTTAATTTTTTTATTTATTTCTTCCACTGAAACAAAGGTGAAAAGTACCCCAATCCCCTCCCTCCCTCCAACTCTCCCTGGATCCTCTTGCTCCCTCCCCCTTTTCCTTTCCCCCCTCCCTCCCTTTCTCCCAGTGCTCCTCCACCCCATTCCTGGAGCATTCTTTAGTGTGCATGTCAAACTTCCCTCTGGGTCCTCCTCTCTGATGAGGTGTAAGGACTCATTAGCATTGCCTAGAATTCTTTGTGTTCCCCTTTAGTATAGGAACACTATTGTGGCTGTTAATCCCTTGCCTCTAAGGATCTAGTACCTGTAATCCATGCTAGACTTTGGGGGTTCAATGATATGTTGGTCATTGCTCAGGCCATGCAAAGTCCTATTATGATTACTTCGGCCCTAACTTGTATGGAGTATCTTGCATATCGTTGCTCCTCCCTATCTTTAGGCTCTTACAATCTTAATGTCCCCCTGTTCTGCAAACTTCCCTGAGCTTTAGGATGGGGAGAGATTAGGCTGGCCTAGTTCCAGGTGGTTGATGTAGAATCTCTGATTTTCCGAATTATGGTTTGTTGATTTTTTTTTCGGGTATACTGCTCTTGCACCACCCTTAGCTCCATCTTGATGGGTATTGGATATCACCCCCTGGCCAGAGATAAAATGCTGTTAAAATAGAGTTTTATTATAGAAGTAGATTCAAAGGTAGATGGAATAAGAGTAGGAGACTGCTGTGAGGGGTGGACAGTCTCCCATTTGCAGGATGGTTACCTTCTTTTTTTAAAAAATATTTTTTATTTGTTCAATTGTGCATGTGTGCACACACGTGTGTGTGTGTGTGTGTGTGTGTGTGTGTGTGTGTGTGTGTGTGTGTGTAGAACCACGGACGAATTCAGGAACCATCATGGACACCTCCACCTCCTCCTTGTTTACTCTGCCCTGGGATTCACAGGCTCCACCCTACCAGGACCAGAAATGCAGGCTGCCCCCGCTTCCGCCCAGTGTGTATACGTGGGGTCAAGGATCCGAACTTAGGACCTTCTGCCTGCAAGGCAGAGGCTTAACCCCTGAGCCACCTCTTCAGCCCCCAAGGATGGTTACCTTCTATCTCCCAGTCACTATGCCCTCCCTTTCTGGTGAAATCATACCGGATAAAGATTCAAATGAACAGACTGGAGAGGTGGCTCAGGGGATAAGCTTCTGCCTTGCAGGCGGAAGGTCCTGAGTTCGGATCCTAGACCCCAGGTATAGATGCCGGACGGAAGCATGGGCGGCCTCATTTCTGGTCCTGGTAGGAAAGAGCCTGTGAATCCTGGGGTAGAATAAACAAGGAGGAGGTGGAGGCGTCCATGGTGGTTCCCGAATTCGTCTGTGGTTCTACACACACACACATACATACACACACATGCACACACGCATACACATGCACAATTGAATAATAAAAAAATTTTAAAAAGATGCAAGTAAACAATAAGGAGAGTCTGCGAGCAAAATGAGATGTCTCATTACTTCCAGTCCTTCATGGTGGCCTATTTTCTCTGCAGTAGCATGATCCCATCTCTCCTTGTTTCTGGCAGGGCCCTCCTTTCCCTTCCCTCTTGTTTATAATCTTTGCAATTACTGTAGGTATTACAGAGATTTGTCTTCCATGGTAAAGTTTCTTTTAAGTTACAAGGCCCATTTTTTAATTGGGACATTTGTTTCCTTGGTGTTTAGTTTTCTGGTACTTTGTGCACTCTGGATTATAGAGCTCTATCAGATATGTGGTTAGTGAAGATTTTCTCCCATTCTGTGGGTTGCCTTTGTGCTACAGTTACAATCTCTTTATCTGAACAGAAGTTCTTTAATTTCATAAGATCCCATCTTTTGAGTGTTGTTTGTATTAACTGTGCTATTAGATTTCCATTTAGGAACTGTTGGCCTAGTCCAATCAGTTTGAGGGAATTCCCTATCCTTTCAACTACGGTTTTTATAGTCTGTGGCCTAATATCGAGGTCTGTCACCCATTTGGAATTAAGTCTTGTACATGGTGACAAATATGGGTCGAGTTGTATTCTTCTGCATGTGGAATACAGTTTTGCCAGCAGCATTTGTTGAAGATGCTGTTCTTTTTCCATTGGGTTTTTTGGGCCCCTTTGTCAAAACTCAAATGGCTGTAATTGTGTAGGCTTATATCTGGGTCTTCAATTCTTATCCATTGATCTGTGTGTCTATTTTGGATCCAGTACCAGGCTGTTTTTATAACTATGCATTTGTAGTATAGATTAAGGTTTGGTATGGTGATACCTTCAGCAGTGTTTTTGGTACTCAGGATTTCTTTTGCTATCCTGGGTCTTCTGTGCCTCCATATGAATTTTGAGATTGTTTTGTCAACTTCTTTAAAAAATTGATTTGGGATTTTGATTGGTATAGCATTGAATCTATATACTGCCTTTCTTAGGATGGTCGTTTTTATGATATTGATTCTTCTAATCCAGGAACATGGGAGGTCTTTCCACATGCTGGTGTCTTCTGTAATTTCTTTAGGGTTTTAAAGTTTTCATTGTAAAGGTCTCTTACTTCCTTGGTTAGGTTTATACGAAGAAATTTCATTTTGGGGGGGAGCTGTAGTAAATGAGATTATTTCTCTCAGGTTTATTTCACTTCTTTATTCTGGGCATACAGGAAGGTCACTCATTTTTGTACGTTTATTTTGTATCCTGACACCCTGCTGTACTTCAATATTCTTTCCAGGAGTTTCCTGGTAGAGTTTTTGGGATCACTCAGATATAAGATCATGTCATCTGCAAATAGAGATAACTTGACTTCTTCCTTGCCAATTTGAATCCCTTTTATATCCCTTTCTTGTCTTATGGCTTCAGCTAAGACTTCAAGTACAATATTGAATAGAAGTGGTGACAGTGGACAGCCTTGTCTAGTTCCTGATTGAAGCAGGAATGCTTCAAGTTTTTCCCCACTGAGTATAATCCTCGCTGTTGGCTTGTTGTCTACAACTTTTATTATGTTGATAAAGGTTCCTTCCATTCCAACTATCTCTAGGGTTTTGATCATAAAGGGCTGTTGGATCTTGCCAAAAGCTTTTTCTGCATCTATCGAGAATATCATGTGGTCTTGAATTTTGGACTGAATTTTGAATTATATTTATTGATTTGCATATGTTGAACCAAACTTCTGTGCCTGAGATAAAGCCTACTTGATCCCTGTGAATGATCTTTTTATGTGTTTTTGAATCCGATTTTCTAAGACTTGTTGAGAATCTTTGCATCTGTATTCATCAAAGAGATTGGCTTATAGTTTTCTTTTTTAAGTGTATCTTTATTAGGTTTTGGGATTAAGATGTTATTAGCTTCATAGAAAGAATCTGGTAGTGTTCCTTCCTTTGCTATTTGATGTAACAGTTTAAGGAGTATTGGTGTTACTTGTTCCTTAAATGTCTGGTAGAACTCTGTGCTGAATCCATCTGGTCCAGGACATTTTTTGTTGGAAGATTCGAGATTACTTCATCCATTTCATCATATGTTATAAGAGTATTTAAATAATGCACTATGTCCTGATTCAATTTAGGTAAGTTGTTCTTACTTAGAAATTCATCCATTTCTTTTGTGTTGTCAAATTTCATAGAGTATATGTTTTTGAAATATGACATTATAATTCTCTGAATTTCTTGGGTATCAGTAGTGATAACTCCATTTTCATTTCTAAATTTGCTAATTTGGGTTTTCTCTCTCTTGATTTTGGTTAATTTAGCTAGGGGTGTATCAACCTTATTGATATTTTCAAAGAACCAGCTTTTTGACTGGTTGATTTTTTCTATCATTTTCTTTTTTTAATATTAATACATTTTTATTATTATTTCAGCTCATACAAACATATTAGGTACACCAGTTCCCTCCCTCCCTCCTCCTCCCCCCATACCCCCTGCTCCCCCTCCCCACCCCCCTCCCTCCCTATCTCCCAGTGCCTCCCGCCCCAATTCCCAGAGAGTCCTTTCTTGTGCATGTGTGATTTTCCTCTGGGCCCTACTCTCCGATGACGTACAAGGACCCAGTGGCCTTTCCCTGAACACTTTCCCATGTATCCCTTAGGTATAGGAACACTGCTGTGGCTGCCAATCCTTTGCCTCCAAGGATCTTGGTGCCTTTAGCAGATGCTAGACTTTGTAAGGTCAACAGTGTGTTGGACAATGCGCAGGGCATGCAAAGTCCAATTATGATTGCTTCAGCCCTAACTAGTATGGAGTATCTTACATATCATTGCTCCTCCCATCCTTTTGCTCTTACACTCTTACCGCCCCCTCTTCCGCAAATTTCCCTGAGCTTCAAGATGGGGAGAGACTAAGCTGGCCTAGTTCTAGGTGGTTGATATAGAGTCTCTGAAGTTCTGGATTGTGGTTTGTTGATTTTCTTTTGCAGTTTTGCTGCTCCTGCAATGCCCTTCACTCCATCCTGGTGGGCATTGTATGTTACCCCCTGGCCAGAGACAAAAAGCTGTTAAACTAGAGTCTTGTGATAAAAGCACATTCAAAGGTACATGTAATAACAGTGGGAAACCACAGTGAGGGAGGGGTCTATCACCCATTTGCAAAATGGTTACTTTTTATCTGCCAGACTATATAACCTCCTCTTCTGGTGAGATCACACCCCCTCAGTAGTAAATGATCAGGAACAAAAGTCTGTGAACTTAATCAGATGTCTCATTACTTATTTGGGTCCTTGATGGAGGCCTATTTTCCCTGCTGTAACATGGTCCCTTCTCTCCTTGTTTCTGGTGTGGCCCTACTACACCATCCCTCCTGTTCATAATCCTTGCAATTACTGTCTCTAGGTGGGCTGGATGGGTTTGGTACTAGGAGCCACCTATTAGGGAGTACATACGGCGCTTAATTTTCTGGGTCTGGGATACTTCACTTAGTATAATTGTTTCTAATGACATCCATTTCCTGGCAAATTCCAGTAATTCATCATTTTTGATGGCTGAGTAGTACTCCATTGTATAGATGTACCACAGTTTCCTTATCCACTCATCAACTGTTGGACATTTGGGCTGATTCCATGACTTTGCTATTGTAAACAGTGCTGCTATGAACATGGTCGTGCTTGTGCTATCGAGGTGAACCTCTGCTGTATGGGGGGTTATGCCCAAAAGTGGAATAGCAGGGTCATATGGCATTTCAATCTTTAATTTCTTTAAGAATCTCCAGACGGCTGTATGAGCCTGCATTCCCACCAGCAATGTAGGAGAGTTACCCTCTCTCCACATCCTCTCCAACATTTGTTGTTGTTTGTATTGTGGATTTTTGCCATCCTGACCGGGGTGAGATGATATCTCAGGGAAGTTTTGATTTGCATTTCCCTGATGGCTAAGGAAGTGGAGCATTTTTTCAGATATTTGTTAGACATTTTAATTTCATCCCTGGTAAAGTTTCTTTTAAGTTCGAGGGCCCATTTTTTAATTGGGCCATTGGTTTCCTTGGTGTTTAGTTTTCTAAGTTCTTTGTGCACTTTGGACAGCAGAGTTCTATCAGATGTGTGATTAGTGAAGATTTTCTCCCATTCTGTAGGTTGCCTTTGAGCTTGCGTTACAATCTCTTTATCTGAACAGAAGCTCTTTAATTTCACAAGATCCCAACTGTTGAGAGTTGGTAGCAGTGACTGTGCCATTGGATGTCTGTTTAGGAACTGTTGGCCTAGCCCAATCAGCTCGAGGGAGTTCCCTATCCTTTCAACTATGGTTTTTATAGTCTCTGACCTGATATCAAGGTCCTTGATCCATTTGGAATTAAGTCTTGTACATGGTGACAAGTACAGGTCCAGCTTTAATCTTCTGCATGTGGAGATGCAGTTTTGCCAGCACCATTTGTTGAAGATGCTGTTCTTTTTCCATTGGATTCTTTGGGCCCCTTTGTCAAAGACCAAATGGCTGTAACTTTGCGGGCTTATATCTGGGTCTTCAATCCTTATCCATTGATCTGTGTGTCTATTTTGGAGCCAGTACCAGGCTGTCTTTATAACTATGGATTTGTAGTATAGACTAAGGTTTGGTATGGCAATACCTTCAGCTGTGTTTTAGTTACTCAGGATTGTTTTTTATATCCTGGGTCTTTTGTCCCTCCATATGAACTTTGAGATTGTTTGGTCAACTTCTTTGAAGAATTGCTTTGGGATTTTAATTGGTATAGCATTGAATCTGTATATTGCCTTTGGTAGGATGGTCATTTTTACGATGTTGATTCGGCCAATCCAGGAACAAGGGAGGTCTTTCCACATGCTGGTGTCTTCACTTTCAGGAAATCTTGAATTTCCTTTTTAATTTCTTCCTGAATCCAGTTCTCATTCAGCATCTTATTGTTAAGTTTCCAGGATTTAGTGTATTTTCTCTTGTTTGATGTGCTGTGGATGTCCAGCTTTAGGCCGTGGTGGTCTGATAGGGCACAGGTTAGAATTTCAACTTTCTTGTATATGTGTAGATTCATTTTGTGGCCCAATATGTGATCTATTTTGGAGAAAGTTCCGTGTGCTGTTGAGAAAAATGTGTATTCTTTGGTGCGTGGGAGAAAAGTTCAATAGAGATCTGTAAGGTCCATTTCTTTCAGGGTTTGATTAAGTTCCAAAGTGTCTCTGTTAAGCTTTTGACCTGTTGATCTATCCCATGTTGAGAGGGCGGTGTTGAAGTCCCCAAGAATTTTCATTTGGAGGTTGATTTCTTGCTTTAGACGCTGTGGGATTTTCTTAATGAATGTGGTGGGGCCCGTATTGGTTGCATAGATGTTCAGTATTGTGAAATTTTCCTGGTGAATTGTACCTGTGACTAAAATGTAGTATCCATCCATGTCTCTTATAATTTTCTTTGGTTTGAAGTCCACTTTGTCTGATAGCATAATGGCTACCCCTGTCTGTTTTCTGCTTCCATTGGATTGTAAAATTGTTGACCAGCCTTTTATTTTTAGAGCGTGCCTATCTTTTGTGTTTAGTTGGGTTTCCTGCAGGCAGCAGATTGATGGATTGTGATTTTTAATCCAAGTTTGTAATCTGTGTCTCTTGATCGGTGAATTAATTCCATTAACATTTAGTGTTATAATGGAGAAACTATTTTTAATTCCAGACATTTATTATGTTTAGTAGTTTTTATAAGTATATTGCTTCGCTTTTAATGGTGTTATATTTGCCTTCTGTTCTCCTGGATATGCCTGTTTTTTTCTTCATGCTTGAGTATCATTTCTAGCATTTTTTGAAGGCCTGGTTTGGTGGACATGTATCCCTTTAAGTTGTCTTTGTGCTGGAAAATTTTTCTTTCTCCCTCGATGATGACTGATAGTTTTGCAGGGTAAATCAGCCTGGGTTGACATTTTTGCTCATTCAATACTTGAAGTATGTCTCTCCAAGCTCTTCTTGCTTTTACTGTTTCGACTGAGAAGTCATTTGTTATTTTAATAGGTTTACCTTTAAAAGTGACTTGTTTTTTCTCCCTTGAAGCTCTCAGCACCAGTTCTTTGTCGTGAATGTGGAGTGTTTTAACTATTATTTGCCGCGGCGTGCTTCTATTTTGGTCGTATCTGTTTGGGGTGCGGAATGCCTCTTGTATATGGATGGGCCTCTCTTTTGTTAGATGAGGAAAGTTTTCCTTGATGATCGTTTGAAAAATTTCCTCAGGGGTGGTATTTTGAGATTCTTGCTCTGGTATTCCATGAATACGCATGTTAGGCTTCTTCAGGGTGTCCCATATCTCTTGGATATTTCTCTTAAGTATCTTTTTGGCTTTAACAACCTCTTCCATTGAGCTGGTTAGTACTCCCACTTTATCTTCAACGTCTGAAATTCTGTTTTCTGCTTCGTTAGTTCTGTTGATAAGACTCTCTGTGGCGTTCTGGGTTGAAGATAACTTGTCTTTTAGCTCAGTTTTAAACTCTTCTTGAGTTTGTTTTAACTGCTCTATGCCATTTTTTGTTTCTTGCACTGTTTTTCTCAACTCCTCCACATGTCTATTCTGTTCCTCTTCAAAGCGATTGATTCGATTATGTAATTCCTCCCGAATTTCCTCTTTCATAGTATTGAACATGGTAATGATCATATTTTGAAAGTCTTTATCCTGGGTGAGGCTTTCTTGGCCTTTTTCCGCGGGTTTGTTCTGGTTGGAGTCTAACATTATGGGATTAATTTCTTCAGTGGGAAATTTGTTTACTTGAGTGTTGCTTCTCATGGATTTGCACTTTGACTTTGGCATTGTCCTTTTAACTCTTAAGATCTCTCAATTTCACTAAACTGAATTATTTGGCCTGGGGTCCTGGTGGGAGGTGTGCTGGCGGAGACTTACCTAGGGCGTGGGGTGAGGCCCGGCTGGACCGTGCCCGCGTGGGTCCAGACCTGCGGAGTGGGGTGGGGTGAAAGGGAGGATGGGGGCATGGGCGTGGAGCTATTTAACCCGAGGGCAGCTGGGGCGGGGCCCGGGCACAGGGGGAGGTCCTCCACATCCCTCGGCCCTGCGCAGGGCTCCGGCTGGATAGTGGGAGTGGGAGCCGGAGCCGGGTCCCTTTGGGCTGATCTGGGGTCCTGGTGGGCAGTGCGCGGGCGGAGACTTACCTAGGGCGCAGGGTGAGGCCTGGCTGGACCGCGCACGCCCACGTCCTGACCAGCGGAGCGGGGTGGGGTGAAAGAAAGGCTTTTTCTATCATTTTCTTAATCTCAGTTTCAGATATTTCTCCCCTTCTTTTGCTAATCTCCTCTCTTCTACTACTTTTGGGATCAGATTGCTCTAGTGTCTCTAAAGCTTTAAGCTACATTGTTAAGTTATTTATTTGTGATGTTTCAATTGTTTTATGTAGGCATTAAGAGCTGTGAACTTACCTCTTAGGACAGCTTTCATTGTTTCCCAAAGATTTTGATAAGTTGTATTATCATTATTGTTCACTTTCAGGAAATCTTAAATTTCCTTTGTAATTTCATCCTGAATCCAATTCTCATTCAGCATCATAGTGTTAAGTTTCCAGGGGTTATTGTATTTTCTGTTGCTTGTTGTGTTGTGGATGTCGAGCTTTAGACCATGGTGGTCTGATACGGTACACGCTTGAATTTAAAATTTCCTGTATATGTGGAGATTCATTTTGTGGTCCAATATGTGATCTATTTTGGAGAAAGTTCTGTGTTCTGATGAGAAAAAAGCAGTTTCTTTGGTGCATAAATGAAAAGTTCGATAGAGATCTGTAAGGTCCATATCAATAAAAATTTTGATTAAGTTCCAAAGTGTCTCTGTTAAGCTTTTGACCTGTTGATCTATCCTATATTGAGAGGGTGGTGTTGAAATCCCCTAGATTTATCATTTTGGGATTGATTATTCTCTTTAGATGCTGTAGGACTTGTTTAATGAATGTGGATGAGCCCGTATTAGGTGCATATATGTTCAGTATTGTGAAGTATTCTTGGTGAATTGTACCTGTGGCTAAAATGTAGTATCCATCTGTAACTCTTATGATTTTTTTTTTGGTTTGAAGTCCACTTTGTCTGATAGCACAATGGCTATCCCTGCCTGTTTCCTGGTTCCATTAGCTTGCAGAATTTTGGACCAGCCTTTTATTTTTAGGATTTGCCTATCTTTTGTGGTGAGATGAGTTCCCTGAAGGCAGCACATTGATGGGTTGTGGTTTTTAACCCATGTTTGTAATCTGTGTCACTTGATTGCTGAGTTAATTCCAATGACATTTAATGTTATAATGGAGAAATTATTTTTAATTCTGGACTTTTTTATGTTTAATGTCTTTTTTTTTTAACTGCTAAAAATGTTATTTTATTCCTTGTATTTGGAGATTCTAGTTTACATATCCATGGTTCTGTCTATATTCAGCGCTATCAGACACCTCCAGGCCTGAGCACTCCAAATCTACATGGTCCACAACTAGGCTATGCATTTTCTTTTTTTTTTTTATTAAAAATTTAATTATACATTTTAAAATTTTTTACCAGTTCCCTCCCTCCCCCCTCCTCCCCCTCCCCTTCCCCCAGTGCCTCCCCCCCAATTCCCAGAGAGTCCTTTACTGTGTACGCCTAACTCTCCACTGGGTCCTCCTCTCCGATGACATATAAGGACCCAGTGGCATTTCCATAAGCCCTTTCTCTTGTTCCCCTTAAGCATAAGATCACTACTATGGCTGTCAATCCCTTGCCTCCAGGGGTCTCGGTGCCCTTAACAGATGCTAGACTTTATGAGGGCAACAGTGCACTGGACATTGCGCAGGGCATGCAAAGTCCCATTATGATTGCTTTGGCCCCAACTATTGTTGAGAATCTTGCAAATCGTTGCTCCTCCCATCCTTTTGCTCTTACAATCTTACCGCCCCCTCTTCCGCAAATGTCCCTGAGCTCCAGGATGGGGAGAGATTAGGCTGGCCTAGTTCTATGTGATTGATATAGAGTCTCTGAAGTTCTGGATTGTGGTTTGTTGATTTTCTTTTGCAGTTTTGCTGCTCCTGCAATTCCCTTCACTCCATTCTGCTGGGCACTGTATGTCACCCCCTGGCCAGAGACAAAAAGCTGTTAAACTGGAGTCTTGTTGTAATAGCACATTCAAGGGTAGATGTAATAAGAGTAGGAAACCTCACTGAGGGAGGGGTCCATCACCCATTTGCAAAATGATTACTTTTTATCTGCTAGACTATATGTCCTCCCCTTCTGGTGAGATCAGGAAAGAACGTCTGTGAACTTAACCAGGTTTCTCATTACTTACTTGCAGACCTTGATGGAGGCCTATTTTCTCTGCTGTAACATGGTCTCCTCTCTCCTTGTTTCCGGTGTGGCCCTCCTAACCCATCTCTCTTGTTCATAATCCTTGCAATTACTGTGTTACATAGGTTTACTTTTGAGTGTCTCAATGTGGGCTGGGTGAGTTTGGTACTAGGAGCCATCTATTAGGGAGTACATACGGCGCTTAATTTTCTGGGTTTGGGATACTTCACTTAATATAATTCTTTCTAATGACATCCATTTCCCAGCAAATTCCAGTAATTCATCATTTTTTGATGGCTGAGTAGTACTCCATTGTATAGATGTACCACAGTTTCCTTATCCACTCGTCAACTGTTGGACATTTAGGTTGATTCCATGACTTTGCTATTGTAAACAGTGCTGCTATGAACATGGTCGAGCTTGTGCTATCGAGGCGAACCTCTGCTGCATGGGGGGTTATTCCCAAAAGTGGGATAGCAGGGTCATACAGCATTTCAATCTTTAATTTCTTTAAGAATCTCCAGACGGCTCGCCAGAGTGGCTGTATGAGCCTGCATTCCCACCAACAATGTAGGAGAGTTCCCCTCTCTCCACATCCTCTCCAGCATTTGTCGTTGTTTGTATTGTGGATTTTTGCCATCCTGACCGGGGTGAGATGATATCTCAGGGAAGTTTTGATTTGCATTTCCCTGATGGCGAAGGAAGTGGAGCATTTTTTCAGATAATTGTTAGACATTTTAATTTCATCTCTGGTAAAGTTTCTTTGAAGTTCCAGGGCCCATTTTTTAATTGGGTCAGTGTTTTCCTTGGAGTTTAATTTTCTAAGTTCTTTGTGCACTCTGGACAGTAGAGCTCTGTCAGATATGTGGTTAGTGAAGATTTTCTCCCATTCTGTGGGTTGCCTTTGAGCTCGTGTGACAATCTCTTTATCTGAACAGAAGCTCTTTAATTTCACAAGATCCCAACTGTTGAGAGTTGGTAGCAGTGATTGTGCCATTGGATGTCTGTTTAGGAAGTGTTGGCCTAGCCCAATCAGCTCGAGGGAGTTCCCTATCCTTTCAACTATGATTTTTAAAGTCTCTGGCCTGATATCAAGGTCCTTGATCCATTTGGAATTAAGTCTTGTACATGGTGACAAGTACGGGTCCAGCTTTAATCTTCTGCATGTGGAGATCCAGTTTTGCCAGCACCATTTGTTGAAGATGCTGTTCTTTTTCCATTGGATTCTTTGGGCCCCTTTGTCAAAGACCAAATGGCTGTAACTTTGTGGGCTTATATCTGGGTCTTCAATCCTTATCCATTGATCTGTGTGTCTATTTTGGAGCCAGTACCAAGCTGTCTTTATAACTATGGATTTGTAGTATAGACTTAGGTTTGGTATGGTAATACCTCCAGCTGTGTTTTTGTTACTCAGGATTGTTTTTGCTATCCTGGGTCTTTTGTGCCTCCATATGAACTTTGAGATTATTTGTTCAACTTCTTTGAAGAATTGCTTTGGGATTTTGATTGGTATAGCATTGAATCTGTATATTGCCTTGGTAGGATGGTCATTTTTACAATGTTGATTCTGCCAATCCAGGAACAAGGGAGGTCTTTCCACCTTCTGGTGTCTTCTCCAATTTCTTTCTTTAGGGTTTTAAAGTTTTCATTGTAAAGGTCTTTTACCTCCTTAGTTTGGTTTATACCAAGGTATTTCATTTTTTTAGGGGTTATAGTAAAAGGTATGGTTTCTCTCAAGGCTTTTTCACTTCTTTCATTCTGGGCATATAGGAAGGCCTCTGATTTTTGCACATTTATTTTGTATCCTGCCACCCTGCTGAACTTCTCAATTAGTTCCAGGAGCTTCCTGGTGGAGTTTTTGGGATCCCTCAGGTATAAGATCATATCATCTGCAAATAGGGATAGCTTGATTTCTTCCTTGCCGATTTGAATCCCTCTTATGTCCCTTTCTTGTCTTATGGCTTCAGCTAAGACTTCAAGTACAATATTGAATAGAAGTGGTGAGAGTGGACAGCCTTGTCTAGTTCCTGATCGAAGTGGGAATGCTTCCAATTGTTCCCCATTGAGCATAATCCTTGCTGTGGGCTTGTTGTATACAGCTTTTATTATATTGATAAAGGTTCCTTCCATTCCTACTGTCTCTAGCATTTTGATCATAAAAGGCTGTTGGATCTTGTCAAAAGCTTTTTCTGCATCTATCGAGAGTATCATGTGGTCTTGGACTTTGGACTGGTTTACATGATGAATTACATTTATTGATTTGCGTATGTTGAACCAACCTTGTGTGCCAGGGATGAAGCCTACTTGGTCCCCGTGAATGATCTTTTTGATATGTTTTTGAATCCGATTTGCTAAGACTTTGTTGAGAATCTTTGCATCTGTGTTCATCAGGGAGATCGGCCTGTAGTTTTATTTTTTAAGTGAATCTTTATTAGGTTTTGGGATTAAAACGATATTAGCTTCATAGAAGGAATTTGGTAGTGTTCCTTCCTTTGCTATTTGATGGAACAGTTTAAGGAGTATTGGTGTTATTAACTCCTTAAATGTCTGGTAGAACTCTGTGCTGAATCCATCTGGACCAGGACATTTTTTGGTGGGAAGATTCGAGATTACTTCCTCAATTTCCTTATATGTTATAGGACTATTTAAATAATTCACAACTTCCTGATTCAATTTAGGTAAGTTGTGTTTACTTAGAAATTCATCCATCTCTTTTGTGTTGTCAAACTTCACAGAGTATAAGTTTTTGAAATATGATGTTATAATTCTCTGGATTTCTTGGGTATCAGTAGTGATAACTCCATGTTCATTTCTAATTTTGTTAATTTGGGTTTTCTCTCTCTTGCTTTTGGTTAGTTTAGCTGGGGGTGTATCAATCTTGTTGATTTTTTCAAAGAACCAGCTTTTTGATTGGTTGATTTTTTCTATCGTTTTCTTAGTCTCGATTTCAGATATTTCTCCCCTTATTTTGCTAATCTCTTCTCTTCTACTGCTTTTGGGATCAGATTGCTCTAGTTTCTCTAAAGCTTTAAGCTGCATTGTTAAGTTGTTTATTTCTGATGTTTCCATTTTTTTGACGTGGGCATTAAGAGCTATGAACTTACTTCTTAGAACAGCTTTCATGTGTCCCAGAGATTTTGGTAAGTTGTATTTTCGTTATCATTCACTTTCAGGAAATCTTGAATTTCCTTTTTAATTTCTTCCTGAATCCAGTTCTCATTCAGCATCATAGTGTTAAGTTTCCAGGAGTTAGTGTATTTTCTCTTGTTTGATGTGTTGTGGATGTCCAGCTTTAGGCCGTGGTGGTCTGATAGGGCACAGGTTAGAATTTCAACTTTCTTGTATATGTGTAGATTCATTTTGTGGCCCAATATGTGATCTATTTTGGAGAAAGTTCCGTGTGTTGCTGAGAAAAATGTGTATTCTTTGGTGCGTGGGTGAAAAGTTCAATAGAGATCTGTAAGGTCCATTTCTTTCAGGGTTTGATTAAGTTCCAAAGTGTCTCTGTTTAGCTTTTGACCTGTTGATCTATCCCATGTAGAGAGGGCGGTGTTGAAGTCCCCAAGAATTATCATTTGGGGTTTGATTTCTTGCTTTAGACGCTGTAGGGTTTTCTTAATGAATGTGGAGGGGCCCGTATTGGGTGCATATATGTTCAGTATTGTGAAATCTTCCTGGTGAATTGTACCTGTGACTAAAATGTAGTATCCATCCATGTCTCTTATAATTTTTTTTGGTTTGAAATCCACTTTGTCTGATAGCATAATGGCTACCCCTGCCTGTTTTCTGCTTCCATTTGCTTGTAGAATTGTTGACCAGCCTTTTATTTTTAGAGCATGCCTATCTTTTGTGGTGAGATGGGTTTCCTATAGGCAACAGATTGAAGAATTGTGATTTTTAATCCAAGTTTGTAATCTGTGTCTCTTGATCGGTGAATTAAGTCCATTAACATTTAGTGTTATAATGGAGAAACTATTTTTAATTCCAGACATTTATTATGTTTAGTAGTTTTTATAAGTATATTGCTTCGCTTTTAATGGTGTTATATTTGCCTTCTGTTCTCCTGGATATGCCTGTTTTTTTCTTCACGCTTGAGTATCATTTCTAGCAGTTTTTGAAGTCCTGGTTTGGTGGCCATGTATCCCTTAAAGTTGTCTTTGTGCTGGAAAATTTTTCTTTCTCCCTCGATCATGGCTGATAGTTTTGCAGGGTAAATCAGCCTGGGTTGACATTTTTGCTCATTCAATACTTGAAGTATGTCTCTCCAAGCTCTTCTTGCTTTTACTGTTTCGACTGAGAAGTCATTTGTTATTTTAATAGGTTTGCCTTTAAAAGTGACTTGTTTTTTCTCCCTTGAAGCTCTCAGCACCAGTTCTTTATCTTGAATGTGGAGTGTTTTAACTATTATTTGCCGCGGTGTGCTTCTATTTTGGTCGTATCTGTTTGGGGTGCGGAATGCCTCTTGTATATGAATGGGCCTCTCTTTTTTTAGATGAGGAAAGTTTTCCTTGATGATCGTTTGAAAAATTTCCTCAGGGGTGGTATTTTGAGATTCTTGCTCCGGTATTCCATGAATACACATATTAGGCTTCTTCAGGGTGTCCCATATCTCTTGGATATTTCTCTCAAGTATCTTTTTGGCTTTAACAACCTCTTCCATTGAGCTGGTTAGTACTCCCACTTTATCTTCAAGGTCTGAAATTCTGCTTCGTTAGTTCTGTTGATAAGACTCTCTGTGGCGTTCTGGGTTGAAGATAACTTGTCTTGTAGCTTAGTTTTAAACTCTGCTTGAGTTTGTTTTAACTGCTCTATGCCACTTTTTGTTTCTTGCACTGTTTTTCTCAACTCCTCCAGATGTCTGTTGTGTTCCTCTTCAAAGCGATTGATTCGATTATGTAATTCCTCCCGGATTTCCTCTTTCATAGTATTGAACATGGTAATGATCATATTTTGAAAGTCGTTATCCTGGGTCAGGCTTTCTTGGCCTTTTTCCGCGGGTTTGTTCTTGTTGGAGTCTAACATTATGGGATTAATTCCTTCAGTGGGAAATTTGTTTACTTGAGTGTTGCTTCTCCTGGATTAGCACTTTGACTTTGGCATTGTCATTTTAACTCTTAAGATCTCTCAATTTCACTAAAGTGAATTATTTGGCCTGGGGTACTGGTGGGCGGGGCCCGAACGGGGGACTTACCTAGGGCGCAGGGTGAGGCCCGGGTGGACCTCGCGCGTGTCCCGACAGGCGGAGCGGGGTGGGGTGAAAAAAAGGGACCGTTTAATGTCTTTTGTAAGTGTATTGTTTGGCTTTTAGGTTTTGGTGATATTACACTTCCGTTCTATCCTCCTGGATACGCTTGTTTTTTTCTTCAAGCTTAAGTATCATTTCTAGCATTTTTGAAGGCCTGGTTTGGTAGACATGTAAGCTTTTAAGTTGTCTTTGTGCTGGAAAACTTTTCTTTCTCCCTCGGTCATGACAGAGAGTTTTGCCGGGTTTATCAGCCTGGGTTGACATTTTTGCTCATTCAATTCTTGAAGTATGTCTCTCCAAGCTCTTCTTGCTTTTACTGTTTCCATTGAGAAGTCATTTGTTATTTTAATAGGTTTACCTTTAAAAATGACTTTTTTTTTCCCTTGAAGCTTTCAGCACCTTTTCTTTGTCTTGAAAGTGGCTTGTTTTGACTATTTTTTGCTGTGGCAAGTTTCTATTTTGGTCATATCTGTTTGGGGTATGGAATGCCTCTTGTAATTGGATGGGCCTCTCTTTAGATGAGGGAAGTTTTCATTTATGATAATTTGAAAAATTTCCTCAGGTGTAGTATTTTGTTTCCTGTTCTGGTATTCCATGAATGTGCTTGTCAGGCTTCTTAAGGGTGTCCCATATCTCTTGAATATTCATCTCAAGTATCTTTTTGGCTTTAACAACCTCTTCCATTGAGCTGGTTAGTACTGCAACTTTATTCTCAAGGTCTGAAATTCTATTTTCTGCTTCATTAGTTCTGTTGATAAGACTCTGTTGAATTCTCAGTTGAAGATAACTTGTCTTTTAGTTCAATTTTAAACTCTGTCTGATGCTATTTTAAGTGCTCTATTCTTATTTTTGTTTCTTGAACTGTTTTGCTGAACTCCTCCAAGTGTCTGTTGTATTCCTGTTCAAAGTGGTTGGTGCAGTTATTTAACTCCTCTCAGATTTCCTCTTTCATAGTATTGATCATGGTAATGATCATGCTTTGAAAATTGTCATCTTGGGTCTGGCTTTCTTGGATATTTTCTGTGAATTTGTTCTGGTTGTAATCTATCATTATGTAGTTAATTCTTTTGGTGGAAGATTTGTTTTTCTTGGTTTTGTTTCTCATGGATCTGCACTTTGACTTGAGCATTGTTGTTTTGTCTTTTAAGACCTTCTTTCAATTCCTTTGTGTTTTTGACTGAACTGATTAAGTTGGTATTACTACTCTCAGGCAGTTATTACTAGTGTTTGCCTTACAGTAGGGTACATTTGTCAGTTGTTATTGTTATTTCCTAGATGGGGCAATAGGCTGTTATTACATCAATTAAGTCACATTTAGAAGACAGGGGGTGAATATTAGTATGGTAGTTCACTTTTACAATTGAGAACCTTGGTGATATGTGAGGGTGAGTGGTGTAGTCCCTGATGTTGTATCTGTTTTGGGGGTGGCTATATGGAAAAGTTAATCTACAGTGATTAATAAGTGAAAGGAGCAGGTGATACAAAAGAGGTTTACTTATCTTTGGGCTGAATGTGAAGTATCTCTCCTATGTGATAGTATGATTTTAGAGTACTTCAGATGTATAGCTTTTTTTTTCCCTAGAGCTTTGCTTGAATTTCCTTTGGACTTTGTTGTAGTCTGAGGAGCAGTGTGTCCTTCCTGGACCATGAGAGAGTATTCCAGGCAGGGCAGAGTGGCAGAGGGGCTGATGGTTATGGCGGAGTGCTTTACTTGGGACCTGAGCCATGGTCTAGTGGCCCACCGAGGCTTGTGGAAGCCTTGATGTTGCTCAGGCTGGCTGGTGAGAGGAGCTGGGAGGAGTGGGTGACCTGGGGACTAGTGGAACTTACCTGGGAAGGAAGACTGTGAGTGAGCGAGCATCCCAGGTGGGTGGAAGGGGTAGAGGGCTAGTTTCCATTCATTCTTGCCTGAAATTTTTTTAACAAGTGTTCAATACCATGTTTCATTTCTTTAATTGCTTTTTTCATCTCATCCAGGTGCCTGCTGTGCTTCTGTTCATATTAGCTTATGTGGTTATTTAACTCATCTCTGATTTCCTCTGTCATTGTTGTGATCATATTAATAATCAATGTTTGAAAATCATTTGTTTGGTTGTTGAATTTTTGGCTTATATCTGAGAAGTTATTCTGATTTGAATCCATCATCATCGGATCGACTTTTTTTGTAGATTTTTGTCTTAGTTTTTGTTTTATCTCATGGGTTTATAGTGAGACTTGGGCATTTTCTGTTTGGTGTCTAATATCTTTCTGAGATATGTAATTTTTTGTGATTTTAACCTTTTGAGAAAGAGATGACATTGTTTATCTCTAGTTTTTATTGATTGTTTTAAGATTGGGTGTCAGGGTTTATTATGTGAGGTTTGAGCTAAATATTAGCATAGCTATTGGATCATAAACAGCATGGGTTTAGTGTGATTTGGCAGGTTTTAAATCCTCAGAGGTCTATAAGGATGAAAGATTAAGACTCTGAGGAGTGATTATATGTGACTCTGGGTGTATTCTGTGCAAATACTGAACTGTGATAAATATCTACAGAGGATAAAAGAAAAATAAAATTAGTTTTTTATCTTAGATTTTCTTCTGTTGGATGGTAAGATTTTTGGTGTTTTAAGTTGTATGGTCTTGGTCCACTTATTGCTGGCTTCTAGTTTCTGTGGAATTTATTAAATACAAGAAGGAGTTTTAGTGATTAGGAGGACAGGGGGATTGTAGACTGCCAGTGAATGGGCTTTGGGACACTCATGCATGAGAGGATTTCTGCATCTTTTCACCCTGATGAAGTGATAACATGTTTAATAACAGTGTATGATCTGCACAGGCAATTAAGGCAATGTCAAATCTAGATAACAATTTTCCCCCTTTGCAACAGTTAAGAAAATTTGACTTAAGTTGTAAATGCCAGCATTTACAGTAACATGGGGTTTCTGAAAGGAAGCGACAAGAATTAACTCCAGGCAGGGATTAGAGGGATCTTCGGACAGCATGACACTACTGAGACAAGTTTATTCTCAGCTAGATGTGCTTATAAGTGTTTCACATGAGGAATCACCCAGAATCAGTGATTATAAAGATTATAACAAGGAACAGCAAAATCTCATGGGAACAAGGGCACATAAGTGAATGACAGGAAGGTATTCAAGGAAATACATGTAGACATCAGCAGTCCTAAACAATCAACAACTGTCACAGTGAAGGTGTAAAGAAGTACATAAAGACATATGTGATTTAATGCATCCTTAGAGGGTCAGTAAATGTATACAGTTAACAGTGTCTAAAAGAACACATTTTCTGCCACAATGCTGGGAACAATGTGGACTTTAAATTTGGTTTCAGGGCAGAAGCATGGTAAGCAGTGTGTTATCAATCTTCCCATTCTGAGATTAGATCACAGGACAAATAACAGACACTGGAAAGGCCAAAGAGCAGGAGATAAGTTTCCACTGCTGTCTGTTTTGCACCAGCTTGACCTATATTCAAGGAGTCCTGGGAAGGCCAGTTATAGCCCCTACAGAAGTGTGTTGGTCAGAAGTATTTCATCCCACCTTTAGTCTCTTATAACCTTACTGCCCCCTTTCTGAGAGGTGCCCTGAGACTTGGTGTGGAATAAGATTTTGATGAGCTGATTAACTCGCTTTTCAACAGAGACATCATAAAGGGGAGACTGTGATACACACAAGCAGTGAGACAGAAAGGAGGTTGCAACAGAGCATATGGATGAAGGAAGCAGAGGGTAGGAGAAGAGTATGTGGATGAGGAAGTTGGATGCAGAGGGAAGTGGGTGGGGAAGGGATCTGGACAAAGGCATAACCTTAGTTTACTTGTAAATAAATAAATGAATAAAACAAAATAGCAATAAAAAAAGAAAATTTTGACTTTTAAAGATTAGGACTGTTAGTGGTATGGGGAGATTTTATTCTTTAGATGTACATGTATTTCTCAGGTGCATGTGTATATCTAAGCATATTTGCATGTGGGTGGCCAAATGTGCTTGCATGGGTAAAACTTCATGTGAGTGTGCATGCATTTGATTGTACATGTGTGTGGCACACTGAGGATGATATAGACATTTCCTTCATGGCTCTTTGACCTTAATGCTTTGATGTTGGGTTTCTAATTCAATGCAGATGATGCCATCATGTTCTGAGTATTCCCACCATCCATCTTCCACACTTGGAATTACAGTTGTGCCACCACAAGCACCCATTATTTACTTTGGATTTGGTGACAAGCATTCCAGTTAATTTGTTTAAAATACATATACTTTATCTGCTGGGATGTCTCCATCACTTCTGTTTCACTTACTTCTCCTCGTTGCTGTGAGACAACACTCAGACAAACAGCTTAAGAGAGAAATGGAGATTATTAGGCTTATGGTTCCAGAGGGCAGATGTATTCCTTTATGACAGATAAGTCATTCGAAGTAGCAGGAGTGAGAAGTATCGCAAATCAATTTCATCATGGAAGGTTTAAGAAGTTGGTTCCTGATGCCAGCAGTAAGATCTTAATTCTGCCTAACCTGAAATAACTATTCAATGTACAACAGGACTTACATTATTTTTCCCAACATAACAAAGTACCTTCAGAAATGCTTAGTCTTTATTACTTCATAGACTGCATTAATCTAACATATTTTAAAATTCTAAAGTCAGAAAAGTTACATACTTCCAACACACAATTGCACAGAATAAATATACTTATTCCAAGAAAAGGAGAAATTGGGGCATATCCAGGAAAGAACTCATTCCATAACAGTCCAAAAGTCGGTTAGAGAAACTCATGTTTTGTAGCTCCAGTACCAGCATATGAGCCTCCTGTTGAAACCATCTCAGTTTCATCAAAATAAATGGTGCTTATTTCCATTGCTCCCATACAGCTTCCCTCAGCACACATCACACTGTCATGGGCTGGGTCCTCAAATGATTTATAGCTCTCTTTGGCAGATGTACCACATTGACTCTGGTATCATACCATTCTCACATCTTGACAGCCATTCAGACTTCAACTCTATAGCACTAAATTACCTTCTTGGACATCTTTGCCAGATTTCCAATCCTACCGTACAGTGCATTGCTTCAGCTTCATTGTTAAACCTTGTAGGAGAAATTCATAGCCTTGTTTAATCTTGCATCTCTAATGCCTCTAAAAACAGTATTACATAGACAACATTGCCGGATTCTGTCACAACCCTTGGTTGGAGACTGGTGCCTTTACATCACCAGTTGCTCAGCTTCTTTGTGTTAAATGTGGGAAGACTCATTATGGGCCAGTTACTTTAGAGAAGCAGAAGAACATTCCCTTGGAAATCTGACATTCATTTCTTTACTTGCAATAAAATTTTCATTCTTATGGGTGGAATCTTTGATGAGGGTCTCGCCCTTATGGTACAGACTCTTCTATTGTCCCAATTAAGGACAGGTTTTATTTCACTAATGAGGCTTATCTCTTTAACAATTTCACTATTTGACTACCTCTGTCCTCCTTGATCAACACTCTAAGCTCGTTCACACATTTTTCATTATCAAATTTCACATTCCTTTCTTACTGTCTGTATTCTTGCCCCTTTTCAATGTAACTGAACAAGATCAACATAAGTTCAAGACAACATTTCCTTGAAACTTCATCGGCTAAAGACTTATTCTTTTTTTTATTTCCACTCATATGAAATTAACAAGTACAACGGTCCCCTCCCTCCCTCCACCCCCCACACCCCTGTGCCCCCCTTCCCTCCATCCCCATCTCCCAGTGCCTCCCCCTCCCATCCCCGGAGCATACTTTAATGTGCATGCCAAACTCTCCTCTGGGTCCTCCTCTCCGATGAGGTGAAGCACCCAATGGCATTTTCGAGAACCTTTTCCTGTGTTCCCCTTAAGCACAGGAACACTACTGTGGCTGACAATCCCTTGCCTCCAAGGATCCTAGTGCCTTTAGCAAATGCTAGACTTTGTGGGATCAATAGTGTGTTGGACATTGCGCAGGGCATGCAAAGTCCTATTATGATTGCTTCGACCCTAACTTGTGTGGAGTATCTTGCATATCATTACTTCTCCCATCCTTATGCTCTTACAAAATTACCGCCCTCTCTTCTGCAAATTTCCCTGAGCTTCAGGATGGGGAGAGATTATGCTGGCCTAGTTCCAGGTGGTTGATTAGAGTCTCTGATGTTCTGGATTATGGTTTGTTGATTTTTTTTTTTTTCAGTTTTGCTGCTCCTGCAATGCCCTTCACTTCATAATGATGAGTATTGGATGTCACCCCTTGCAGTCGTTGATGGCGGCCTATTTTCTCTGCTGTAACATGGTCCCCTCTCTCCTAGTTTCTGGTGTGGCCCTCCTTTCACATCCCTCCTGTTCATAATCTTTGCAATTACTTTAGGTATTACAGAAATTAATCCTTGAGTGTCTCTAAGTGGGTTTGGTACTAGGAGCCATCTATTAGGGAGTATATACGGTGCTTAATTTTCTATGTCTGGGATACTTCACTCAATACAATTGTTTCTAATTCCATCTATTTCCCAGCAAATTCCATTAATTCATCATTTTTGATGGCTGAGTAGTACTCCATTGTATAGATGTACCAGATTTTCCTTATCCACTCATCAACTGTTGGACATCTAGGTTGATTCCATGACTTTCCTATTGTAAACATTGCTGCTATGAACATGGTCATGTTTGTGCTATCGAGGTCAATTTTTGCTGTATGGAGGATTATTCCCAAAAGTGGAATAGCAGGGTCATATGGCATTTCAATCTTTAATTTCTTTAAAAATCTCCAGACGGCTCGCCACAGTGGTTGTATGAGCCTGCATCCCCACCAGCAATGTAGGAGAGTTACCTTCTTTCCACATCCTCTCCAGCATTTGCTGTTGTTTGTATTGTGGATTTTTGCCATCCTGACTGGGGTGAGATGATATCTCAGGGAAGTTTTGATTTGCATTTCCCTGATGGCTAAGGTTGTGGAGCATTTTTTAAGATATTTGTTAGACATTTTAATTTCATCCCTAGTAAAGTTTATTTTAAGTTCCAGGTCCCAGTTTTTAATTGGACCATTTGTTTCCTTGGTGTTTAGTTTTCTAACTTCTTTGTGCACTCTGGACAGTAGAGCTCTATCAGATATGTGTTTAGTGAAGATTTTCTCCCATTCTGTAGGTTGCCTTTGTGCTTGAGTTACAATCTATTTATCTGAACAGCAGCTCTTTAATTTCACAAGATCCCATCTGTTGAGAGTTGGTTGCAGTGACTGTGCTATTGGATGTCCATTTAGGAACTGTTGCCCTAGCCCAATCAGCTCGATACCCTTTAACTATGGTTTTTATAGTCTCTGGACTTATATTGAGGTTCTTGATACATTTGGAATTAATTATTGTACGTGGTAACAAGGACGGGTCCAGTTTTAATGTTCTTCATGTAGAGATCCAGTTTTGCCAGCACCATTTGTTGAAGTTACTGTTCTTTTTGGATTTTTTGGACCCGTTTGTTAAATATCAAATGGCTGTAATTTTGTCGGCTTATATCTGGGTCTTTAACCCTTATCCATTGATCTGTGTGTCTATTTTGGAGCCAGTACCAGGCTGTTTTTATAACTATGGATTTGTAGTATAGACTAATGTTTGGTATGGAGATACTTCCAGCAATGTTTTTGTTACTCAGGATTGTTTTTGCTGTCCTGAGTCTTTTCTGCCTCCATATGAATTTTGAGATTGCTTGGTCAACCTCTTTAAAGAATTGCTTTGGGATTTTAATTGGTATAGCATTGAATTTCTATATTGCCTTTGGTAGGATGGTCATTTTTATGATGTTGATTCTGCCAATCCAGGGACATGGGAGGTCTTTCCACCTTCTGGTGCCTTCTGCAATTTCTTTCTTTAGGGTTTTAAAGTTTTCATTATAAAGGTCTCTTACTTCCTTGGTTAGGTTTATACCAAGGTATTTCCTTTTATTTAGGGACTATAGTAAATGGGATTGTTTCTCTCAGGGCTTTTTCACTTCTTTCATTCTGGGCATATAGGAAGGCCACTGATTTTTGCACATTTGTTTTGTATCCTGCCACCCTGCTGAACTTCTGCATTAATTCCAGGAGCTTTCTGGTGGAGTTTTTGGGATCACTCAGGTATAAGATCATGTCATCTGGAAATAGGGATAGCTTGACTTCTTCCTTGACAATTTGAATCCCTTTTATATCTCTTTCTTGTCTTATGGCTTCAGCCAAGACTTCAAGTACAATATTGAATAGAAGTGGTGACAGTGGACAGCCTTGTCTAGTTCCTGATTGAAGTGGGAATGCTTCAAGTTTTTCCCCATTGAGTATAATCCTTGCTGTAGCTTTTATTATATTGATAAAGGTTCCCTCCATTCCAACTGTATCTATCGTTTTGATCATAAAAGGCTGTTGGATCTTGTCAAAATCTTTTTCTGCATCTTTCGAGCGTATCATGTGATCTTGGACTTTGGACTGGTTTATATGGTGAATTACATTAATTGATTTGCATATGTTGAACCAACCTTGTGTGCCAGGGATAAAGCCTACTTGAGCCCCGTGAATGATCTTTTTGATATGGTTTTGAACCGTTTTGCTAAGACTTTGTTGAGAATCTTTGCATCTGTTCATCAGAGATATTGGCTTATACTTTTTCTTTTTCAGTGTATCTTTATAAGGTTTTGGGATTAAGATGATATTAGCTTCATAGAAGGAATTTGTTAGTGTTCCTTCCTTTGCTATTTGATGGAACAGTTTAAGGAGTATTGATGTTATTAGCTCCTTAAATGCCAAAGACTTATTCTTAACTTCAGGCAACCTTTCAGGATGTTGAAAAAACTTGGCAAATTCTCTATCATTTCAATGCTCTAATAAACCCTAGTCCAATTCCCAAAATTGTCTCAACTTCATACTACACATTCACAAGGCGACTTCCATTCTCTCCAAGTACTACTCTCACCAAGCTCTCTTTCAGAATGCTCACTATAATGGCCCTTTAACTTCTGTCTCCAAGATAAAAATTTCCCCATTCAAAGTTCCAAAGTTCTTCATATTTACCCCAACAAATAGTTCCAAAGGCACACAAGCCACATCATAGCAACGGCCATACTTAGTGTTTTCAGGTTTTTTTTTTTGTTCAGGTTCTGGTCCTTGTCTCACAATTTTTATTAATAGAAATAAAGAATGGAACTCAAGGACATGGAGTCAATAAGGGAGAAGGCAACTGAAGATGATCAACAGGGTCAGAGATATTTATAGGTTTAGGCAGGCTGATAAAAGTGCTTTTCCTTATTGGCTGGTTGCAGTTTATGAAAGCCTTATTAGAACTGTTAGTCCTCCATATCTTATTGGTACCAGATTCTTTAAGTTTCACAACACCAGCCCATATTTTGCCACAATTTCCATCACAGTTACTCTTCTTTTTTGCTGTGAAACAACACTCATATTACCAACTTAAGAGATAAAGAGAGATTTACTTAAGCAATATCAATTAATCCCAAATCATCTTGCTTCAACCACCAAAATTCCTCTGCAAATATTTTTTCCTTTCCAAACTACGTATCAAAACAAAAACAAGTGTATCATGTATCATACAGTGAAAAAGGGATTTTTCTTTATCTGCTTTTATTTGTATAATATGTGAAGATAATAAATTATGAATTCTCCATGAAGATAGAAGTATAACACATTTTTCTCTTTTATTTCATTTATTTTTTCCACTCATACAAACTTGATAGGTACCCCATAACCCTCACCCCCTCCACCTCTTCCAGCATCCCCTTGCTCCCTCCACACTTTTCCTGTTCTTTTTCCCTTTCTTCCCTTTCTCCCATTGCCCCCCCCATATCTGGAGCATCCTTTAATGGGCATGCAAAACATCCCTCTGGGTCCTCCCCTCTGATGAGGTATAAGGACTCAGTAGCATTACCTAGAACTTTTTTATTGTTGTTGTTCCTCTTTAGTATAAGAATACTATCGTGGCTGTTAATCCCTTGCCTCCAAAGATCCTAGTGCCTGTGATCCATGCTAGACATTGGGGAATCAATGATATGTTGGTCACTGCACAGGTAATGCAAAGTCCTATTATTATTACTTCGGCCCTAACTTGTGTGGAGTATCTTGCATATCATTACTCCTTCTCATCTTTAGGCTCTTAGAATCTTACCGCCCCCTCTTCCCAAAATTTCCCTGATCTTTAGGATGGGGAGAGAGTAGACTGGTCTGGTTCCAGGTGGTTGGTATAGAGTCTCTGATGTTCTGAATTGTGGTTTGTTGTTTTTTATACCATTTTGCTTTATCCTGATGGGTATTGGATGTCACCCCCTGCCAGAGATAAAAAGTTGTTAAAATAGAGTCTTATTTTAAGAGTAGATTCAAAGGTAGATGGAATAAGAGTAGGAGACCATGGTGAGGGGGGGATCAGTCTCCCATTTGCAAAATGGTTACCTTCTATCTGCCAGACTATATGCCCTTTTTTTCTGGTGAGATCATACCACATCAGTTGCAAGTGACCAGGAAGGAAAGTCTGTGAGCTTAACCAGATGTCTCATTACTTACTTGCAGTCCTTGATGGTGGCCTATTTTCTCTGCTGTAGCATGATCCCCTCTCTCCCTGTTGCTGGAGGGCCCTCCTTTCCTTTCTCCCTGTCTATAATCTTTGCAATTACTGTAGGTATTACAGAGATTTATCTTTGAGTGTATCACTAAGTGGGTTTGGTACTAGATACACTATTAGGGAGTACATATGGTGCTTAATTTTCTGTGTCTGGGATACATCATTCAATGTAATTTTTTCTAATTCCATCCATTTCCCAGCACATTTCATTAATTCATCATTTTTCATGGCTGAATAGTACCACATTTTCCTTATCCACTCGTCAACTGTTGATCATTTGGGTTGATTCTATGACTTTGTTATTGTAAACAGTGCTGCTATGAACATGATCGTACTTGTGCTATCGAGGTGAATTTTTTTCTGTATGAGGGATTATTCCCAAAAGTGGAATAGCAGGGTCATATGGCAATGTAGGATAGTTCCCTTCTGACCATATCCTCTCCAGGATTTGATGTTCTTTGTATTGTGGATTTATGCCATCCTGACAGGAGTGCGATGATATCTAAGGGAGGTTTTGATTTGCATTTCCCTGATGGCTAAAGATGCGGAGCATTTTTTAAGATATTTGTTAGACATTTTAATTTCATCCCTGGTAAAGTTTCTTTTAAGTTCCATGGCCTATTTTTTAATTAGGCCATTTGTTTCCTCGGTGTTTAGTTTTCTAAGTTCTTCGTGTACTCTGGATAATAGAGCTCTATCAGATATGTGTTTAGTGAAGATTTTCTCCCATTCTGTAGGTTGCTTTTGTGCTTGAGTTACAATGTCTTTATTTGAACAGAAGCATTTTAATTTCATAAGATCCCATCTGTTGCGTGTTGGTTGTATTGACTGTGCTATTGGATTTCCAATTAGGAACTGTTGGCCTAGTCCAATCAGCTCGAGGAAGTTCCCTACCCTTTCAACTAAGTTTTTTATAGTCTCTGGCCTAATATTGAGGTTCTTGATCCACTTGGAATTAAGTCTTGTGGATGGTGACAAATATAGGTCAAGTTTTAATCTGCTTGTGGACTACCAGTTTTGCCAGCACCATTTGTTGAAGATGTTGTTCTTTTTCCATTGGATTTTTTGGGCCCCTTTGTCAAAGATAAAATGGCTGTAATTGTGTGGGCTTATATCTGGGTCTTCAACTCTTATCCATTAATCTGTGTGTCTATTTTGGATCCAATACCAGGCTGTTTTCACAACTATGGATTTGTAGTATAGACTAAGGTTTAGTATGATGATACCTCTAGCAGTATTTTTGATACTCAAGATTGATTTTGCTATCCTGGGTCTTTTCCATCTCCCTAGGACTTTTGAGAGTATTTGATCAACCTCTTTAAAGAATTGCTTTGGGGTTTCAATTGGTATAGCGTTGAATCTGTATATTTGGTAGGATGGTCATTTTATTATTATTATTATTATTATTTATTCAACTGTGTGCATATGCATGTGTATGTGCGTGCGCATGTATGTATCTGTGTCTGTGTGTGTGTGTGTCTTGTGTATGTGTAGAACCACAGACGAATTCGCGAACCACCATGGACGCCTCCACCTCCTTCTGCCCCAGGATTCAAAGGCTCCGCCCTACCAGGACCAGAAGCGCAGGCCACCCCCGCTTCCACCTGGCGTCTATATGTGGAATCTGGGATCCGAACTCAGGACCTTCCGCCTGCAAGACGGAGGCTTAACCTCTGAGCCACCTCTCCAGCTCAGATGGTCATTTTTATAATATTGATTTTGTCAATCCAACAAAATGGGAGGTCGTTCAACCATCTGGTTTCTTCTGCAATTTCTTTCTTTAGGGTTTTAAAAGTTTCATTGTAAATGTATCTTACTTCCTTAGTTAGATTTATACCAAGGTATTTCATTTTTTTAGGGACTATAGTAAATGGTATTGTTTCTCTCAGGGCTTTTTCACTTCTTTCATTCTGGGCATATAGGAAGGCCACTCATTTTTGTACATTTATTTTGTATCCTATCACCCTGCTGAACTTCTGTATTAGTTCCAGGAGCTTCCTGGTGGAGCTTTTGGGATCACTCTGGAATAAGATCATGTCATCTGCAAATAGAGGTAACTTGACTTCTTCCTTGTGGATTTGAATGTTTTTTATCTCCCTTTCTTGTATTATGGCTTCAGCTAAGATTTCAAGTACAATATTGAATAGAAGTGGTGAGAGATGACTGCCTTGTCTAGTTCCTGATTGAAGCAGGAATGCTTCAAGTTTTTCCGCATTGAGTATAATCCTTGCTGAAGGCTTCTTGTATACTGCTTTTATTATATTGATAAAGGCTCTTTCCATTCCAACAATCTCTAGGATTTTGATCATAAAGGGCTGTTGGATCTTGTCAAAAGGTTTTTTTTTTTTTTTCCATCTATCAAGAGTATCATGTGGTTTTGGACTTTGGACTGGTTTATATGTTGAATTATATTTATTGATTTCCATATGTTGAACCAACCTTGTGTGCCTGGGATAAAGCAAATTTGATCCCTGCGAATGATCTTTTTGATATGTTTTTGATTCCAATTTGTTAAGACTTTGTTGAGAAACTTTTCATCTGTGTACATCGAAGAGATTGGCCTATAGTTTTCTTTTTTAAGTATATCTTTTTAGGCTTTGGGTTTAAGATGATATTAGCTTCATAGAAGGAATTTGGTAGTGTTCCTTCCTTTGTTATTTGATGGAACACTTTAAGGAGTATTGGTGTTATTAACTCCTTAAATGTCTGGTAGAACTCTGTGCTGAATCCATCTGGACCAGGACATTTTTTGGTGTCAAGATTTAAGATTGCTTCATTGATTTCCTCATGTGTTATAGTACTATTTAAATAATTTACCACTTCCTGATTCAATTTCGGTAAATTGTGCTTACTCAGGAATTCATCCATTTCTTTTGTGTTGCCTAATTTCACAGAGTATAAATTTTTGAAATATGAAGTTATGGTTCTCTGAATTTCTTGGGTATTGGTTGTGGTACCTACATTTTCATTTCTAATTTTGTTAATCTGCGTTTTCTCTCTCTTGCTTTTGGTTAATTTAGCTAGGGGTGCATCAGTCTTATTGATTTTTTCAAAAAAAAAACAGCTTTTTGAATGGTTGATTCTCTGTATCATTTTCCTTATCTCAATTTTGGATATTTTTCCATGATTTTCCTAAACTCCTCTCTTCTACTGCTTTTGAAATCGGATTGCTGTAGTATATCTAAACCTTTAAGATGCATAGTTACGTTATTTAATTGTGATATTACCATTTTTTGATGTAGGCATTAAGCTGTGAAATTACCTCTTAGGACAGCATTCATTGTGTCCCAAAGATTTTGGTAAGTTGTATTTTAATTATTGTTCACTTCTAGGAAACCTTGAATTTTCTTTTTAATTTCTTTCTGAATCCAATTCTCATTCAGCATCATAGTGTTTAATTTCAAGGTGCTAGTGTATATTCTGATGTTTGTTGAGTTGCAAATGTCAAGCCTTAGACTATGGTGGTCTAATAGGGTAGAGGGCATGATTTCAACTTTCCTGTATATGTGGAGATTAATTTTGTGGCCCAATATGTGATCTATTTTGGAGAGAGTTCCATGTGCTGATGACGAAAATGTGTATTCTTTTGTGTGTGGATGAAAAGTTCAATAGAGATATATAAGGTCCATTTCAGTAAGGGTTTGATTAAGTTCCAAAGTGACTCTGTTAAATTTTTGACCTGTTGATCTATCCCATGTTGAGAGGGTGGTGTTGAAATCACCAAGAACTATCATTTGGGGGTTGATTTCTCGCTTTAGATGCTGTAAAGTTTGCTTAATGAATTGGAGGGGCCCATATTAGGTGCATATATATTCAGTATTGTGAAATATTCCGGACGAATTGTACCTGTGACTAAAATGTAGTATCCATCTGTGTCTATTATGATTTTTTTTTGTTTGAAGTCCACTCTGTCCAATAGCACAATGGCTACCCCTGACTGTTTCCTGGTTCCATTAGCTTGCAGAATTTTGGGCCAGCCCTTTATTTTTAGGATGTGACTATCTTTTGTGGTGAGATGGGTTTCCCAAAGGCAGCAGATTGATGGGTTGTGGTTTTTAATCTAAGTTTGTAATCAGTGTCCGTTGATTGGTGAATTAATTCCATTGACATTTAATGTTATAATGGAGAAATTATTTTTAAATCCAGACATTTTTTGTGTTTAGTGGCTTTTGTAAGTGTGTTATTTGGGTTTTAGGTGTTGGTGGTATAATACTTCCCTTCTATCCTCATGGATATGCTTGTTTTTTTCTTCAAGCTTGTGTACATTTTCTAGCATTTTATTGAGGCCTGGTTTTGTAGTCAGGTAAACCTTCAAGTTGTCTATGTGCTAGAAAACTTTTCTTTCTCCCTTGATCGTGACAGAGAGTTTTGCTGGGTATATCAGCCTGCGTTGATATTTTTGCTCATTCAACATTTGACGTACTTCTCTCCAAGCTCTTCTTGCATTTATTGTTTCCATCAGAAGTCATTTGTTATTTTAATAGGTTTACCTTTAAAGGTGAATAGTTTGTTTTTTTTTTCCCTTGAAGTTCTCAGCACCTTTTCCTTGTTTTGAATGTGGAATGTTTTGACTATTATTTGACATGTCAAGTTTCCATTTTGGTCATATCTGTTTGGGGTGTGGAATGCCTCTTGTACTTGGATGGGCCTCTCATTCTTTATATGAGGGATGTTTTCATGTATGATATTAAAAATTTCCTCAGGTGTGGTATTTTGGGATTCTTGCTCTGGTATTCCATGAATGCGCATGTTAGCCTTCTTCAGGGTGTCCCATATCTCTTGAATATTCATCTCAAGTATCTTTTTGTCTTTAACAACCTCTTCCATTGATCTGGTTAATACTCCCACTTTGTCTTCAAGATCTGAAATTTTATTTTCTGCTTCATTAGTTCTGCTAATAAGATTCTCTGTTGAGTTCTGGTTTGAAGATAACTTGTATTCTAGTTCAATTTTAATCTCTGCCTGTGACTGTTTTAACTGCTCTATTCCTATTTTTGTTCCTTGAACTGTTTTTCTCAACTCCTGCAACTGCCTGTTGTGTTTCTGTTCAAAGTGATTGATGTGGTTATTTAACTCCTCTTGGATTTCCTCTTTCATAGTATTGATCATGGTAATGATCATGCTTTGAAAGTTGTTATCTTGGGTCTGGCTTTCTTGGATATTTTCTGTGAATTTGTTCTTGTTGGAATCTATCATTATGGGGTTAATTCTTTGGGTGGAAGATTCATCTTCTTGGGTTTTGTTTCTCATGGATCTGGACTTTGACTTGGGCATTGTTGTTTTGTCTCTTAAGACCTTTCAGTTTCTGTGTGTTTTTGATTAAACTGATTAAGTTGGTATTACTATTCTCAGGCAGTTATTACTAGTGTTTGCCTTGGAGATGGGTACGTTTGTCAGTTGTTATTTTTATTTCCTAGATGAGGCTATAGACTGTTAGTACATTGTTGGGCCCACCCAGAGATAACTGTCTGGGTGGGAGTGAGCAGGGCATAGCTTAGCACATGGGACCAAAGATGGCGCTGGGAGCTAGTGTCCTAGGCGTAACCCTGATCACATTACAGAGAGTCCTAATTGGCTTATAGAAGCCAACATAGATTTATGTTTAGTCTGACCTATGCAGAGTATGTGCTATACTGACCATCAAGGTAATTGGCTGGTGTTTCGCATGCTTGGAGTCTTTGTCCATATAAGCTGATTTGTTACCCCCAATAAACTGAGATTTTGCTTTGACAAACTCCCCATCCGTTACCGAGTCTCTGGGCTGAGGCGGAGGTGCGGCGGTCGGGTCATTACAGCCAGGAGCTGTGTGAGTGAGTGAATGAGTGAGTGATGGAGTGTCGCCTTGACAGACTCCCTGCTGTGCCCGGAGTCCCCTGGATTTGGGTAGGGGTAAAGGGCCTGCAGCATATTTGCCTTTCTCCGCCCCAACGGCCTGGAGCCGCCCGACGGCCTGGAGCCGTCACAGTGTGTCCCTGGGGGAACCGCCCCAGCATTCTGGTGCCCCGTGTGAGGCAGCTTCTCAAAACCGGTGGAGCTAAGCAAACTTTGGGGTAAGTGAAAACTTGGAAAATATGGGAAATTCATCGTGCAAGGATGAAGCAGTGCCAGGAGCAGTGGGGTCGGTACTAAGAAGCCAGGATATAAAGGTTACAAGCTCTGCTATTTCAAAAATGTGGCAAAGAGCCCTTGAATTAGCACCTTGGATCCAATCAGGTAATGTGTTTTCGTCCACTACCTGGACTAGAGTGAAATATCTAGCTGAGAAGAGGGAGGAACATTTTAAGGTGTCCCCTCCTCCAGGATATTATTCCATTGTTTCTGCCCTTGAGGCAGCATTCCGTCCCTATCCAATCCAGCCTCCACCAGAGGCAAATGCAAAGGGGGAGGTGGGGGAGCCGCCAGAGCCAGCTTCTAGCTCCCTGGGCAAAGGGGGAGGGCCCCAGCCATCAGAGCCAAAAATAAGTCATCCTGGGTGCCCTTCCACGCAGTGGGGCAGGGAGTGCAGCAGAGGTTCTGCCTGGCCACCAGCCGGGGTCACAGAGCAGCAGCTCGAGGAAACCCTCCGTGGGAATGCAGGGCTGCAGGGCCGGGAAAGTAGTGAGGAGCAGCCAGAGCAGCTTCTAGCTCCCCACACAACTTCGGAGCTGGGGCAGCAGAATAGAGATTCTGCTGGGCTGCCCTCCGGGGACGCAGGGAAGCAGGGCAAGGAAAACCTCCGTGGGACCTGGGCCACTGGACCGGGGACAGGGGAAAGCAGCAGGAAGTGGGCCAGTGACTTAGAGGAATTCACACTGATCCAAGGTGCCCCAGTGCTGGGAGCCCAAGGAGATTGGGAAATGTCCACGAGGGAGAAAACCCAGACACGCCAGGCAGAAAGCCGCGTGGAGCAGAGAGAGGGGGCGGAGCTGCCAGAGCTCCTAGAACTGACAGACCCTGAGAGCAAATGGCTCAGAGAGGGGGTGGGGCTGCGCACGCCTCCAGACCTGCAGGTCAGGGAGTGGCCAGGGATGGTGCTTGGCAAGGACAGTTCCTTTCATCCAAACTTAGCTGTACTCGTGGGGGAGGGGCTGCGCACAGTCCAGGGGCTGGAAAAAAATGCAAGTGAGCAACTGCAAAGCGGGACTGGTCTGCGAAGTGGGACTGGAATGGGGAGCAGGACTGGTCTGGGGAGTGCAACTGGGACCGGTCACCAGTATCCAGACTTAGCTCTTCTCAAAAGGGAATGGGGCACAGACGGGCTGGACGAGAGCTCTTCCCCACTCACCCTCACCAAAATTTCTTCCAAACCGGCACTTGGGTACACTGGTCCCTATCAGGCTAAAGCAGGGAATCCAGAGCTGGAGCCCAAGGGTACTGAGAACCTAGATACAGAGGGCAATCGCCCTGCAGTATGGTATCCCTGGGAAGCAAAGAAATTAAAGAGGACAACATGGAAAAAACTAGGTAAAGATCCCTCTAGAGTGCCAATAGCAGACATTGTACAAAAACCTGGTGAGTCCCCACCCTTGCCCCCAGCACGTACCAGGAAGAGGAAATTGCCATCAATCACCATTACTCAGGGGGGGTTGAGGAAGGCTAGTGCAAACTCCTCAGTTCCCTGTGCAGGCAGATGGGGACTGTCTCTGTGTTTATCTAAGCTTGATTTAAAACAGCTTTTGCACCTCATGCACTGAAGGGACCACAAAAACTGTCTATTGTTCTGTGTACTTTGCCTGTGATAAAAATAGGACAACTGATCTAGGTCTTAATTTGAAAAAAGGAAACAAAAGAAAGAAAGAGCCACAAAACAAAGAAATCAAAACTTGACATTTGCCTAAGGAGATAAGTAGAAAATTAACAGGCATGCCCAAGCAGACCAACCCAGGACCCCTTCCAACAGGGCAGAGATAAAAAGATGCTTTGAATATGACCAGACTGGGCACTTTGAGACAGTTTCAAGCACCATTAGCTTTCGTGTGGCCTATGTCCCAAACATGGGAATTTCCACTGGAGGAAAGATTGCCCCCTGAACCCCAGGGCCCAGGGGTCGAGCACCCTGGTGGAGACCAATGAAATGGCTTGAAGCTCTTAGCTTCCCTCTGGTGGGAAAAAGGAATTTGCCTCTGATATCCAGCAAAAGAAGGCCCAAAATGCCAGATTAAGCATCTCATAGAACCTTGGGTTTAATATTCAAGTGGGAAGCCTCTTTGTTTCTAGATTAGGGAGCACAAAATTCCAGTGCTCAACTTCCATCCTAGGCTTTTGTCAATCTTTGATTTTACTAAAATGTTAATGATCAAGAAAATGACAAGTTCATCAGTCACTCACAAAGTAACTACTGACATTCCTTATATACTTAACAATGTTGCTTTTAGACATTCCCTCGTTTAATAAAACAAAATAGGCAGTCCACATGGTTTTAAACAGGTTTTAAGATGTGATCATAGAGATTCACAGCTGCCAAAGAAATAAGGTCTTCAGTATACAGATTAATTCTTAGTGTTTCGCCAAACAAAGACAATGACTATTCCAGGTGAGGTAATAGGTTTTCCTTACTAACTCTTGCCTGTACCCACAGTAAAATTACTAAGCTCGTTTTGTTTATCCCATGTGCCTTTCCAGTTACAACGGTTTAATCCTTGTATAGATCTTAAAAATTTAATCTGTGTTTTGTCTCTGCTATAAGAAACTTTAAGTAATAGAGCCATATCCCAACACTTGTTAGATGAGGATGCCAGGCTGCTCTCTCACTCTCAGCACCTCATTTCAGCAGGAAGAAGCCAGAACGATCATCAACCCTTATCCCCTGAGCAATCTGGATCCTCAAATAGGCTAGAGGTAAAATAGGCAGATTTAAAACACCATGCTGGGATGGGTCTCTCAAGGTCTTTGAAAGTCTTTAAAATTCCAAAAATGATATCCCCCTCTGCTATATGACCCTATACTCAACTAAATTAAAGGTCCAACTATTAAAACAAAAAGGGAGAGTATTTACCATCAGCATTTTAGATTTTAAAAAAATCGATCTGGGTTTGACCTAACATCTAGAAAAATATTGTTCCTTTAATAACTATATCGCTTAAGTGTTTCCTCAGCACATCTCTCAACAGCATTCCATCTACAAGACCACGCTATGAATATCCATGCCATGGCCCCCCCCAGAGACATGATTCAAGCTTGGAGGCTTGTGAGGCCTTGGTCTAATGACAGACCAGGCAGGCCTGTATTGCCCGTGTGAGCCACATACAACTTCCTCAAGCTACCTGCTGCCATGCCTGTTGCTGATGCCAACTTGCCTGACTGAGAAGACCAACTGGGACAGGACAACAGCAAAAGCTCATGCTGGGATTTATGGGACATTGGACATATGTATAGTTAATTGTAAAATACCGTCTTTATTAAAACAAAAAGGGGGATATGTTGGGCCCACCCAGAGATAGCGGTCTGGGAGGGAGTGAGTAGGGCATAGCTTAGCACATGGGACCAAAGATGGCGCTGGGAGCTAGTGTCCTAGGTGTAACCCTGATCACATTACAGAGAGTCCTAATTGGCTTATAGGAGCCAACATAGATTTATGTTTAGTCTGACCTATGCAGAGTATGTACTATACTGACCATCAAGGTAATTGGCTGGTGTTTCGCGCGCATGGAGTCTTTGTCTATATAAGCTGATTTGTTACCCCCAATAAACTGAGATTTTGCTTTGACAAACTCCCCGTCCGTTGCCAAATCTCTGGGCTGAGGCGGAGGTGCGGGCGGTCAGGTCATTACAGCCAGGAGCTGTGTGTTTGAGTGAGTGAATGAGTGAGTGATGGAGTGTCGCCTTGACAGACTCCCTGCTGTGCCCGGAGTCCCCTGGATTTGCGTAGGGGTAAAGGGCCTGCAGCATATTTGCCTTTCTCTGCCCCGACAGCCTGGAGCCGCCCAACGGCCTGGAGCCATCACAGTGTGTGCCTGGGGGAATCGCCCCAGCAGTACATCATTTAAGTCAGGTTTAGTAGATGGGGTGAATATTAGTATGGTAGTGCACTTTTACGATTTAGTACTTTGGTGATATGTGAGGGTGAGTGGTATAATTCTTGAAGTTGTATAGGTTGTATCTGTTTTGCGGGTGGCTATATGGAAAAGTTAATCTACAGTGATTAATAATTGAAAGGAGCAGAATGGTAAAAAGGGGTTTTACTTATCTTTGGGCTGGATGTTAAGAATCTCTCCCATGTGATAGTATGATTTTAGAGGACTTCAGATGTATGGCCTTCATACCCTATAGCTGTGCTTGAGTTTCATTTGGACTTTGTTAAATTCTGAGTAGCAGTATGTCCTCCTTGCACTGCAAGCAATGGTCCCGTGCTGCCTGGAAGGGCACAGGGGCTGATGGGATCAGGTGCGCTTTACCTGGGACCTGGGTCATGGCCTGCTCAAGCTTAGGGCAGCCTGGGTGTTGCTTAAAGTGGCTGGTCAGGAGCTGGGATGAGTGGGTGACCTGGGAGCTTGTGGAACTTACGTGGGAAGGAGGACCATGAGCAAGCATCCTGTCCCACATGGGCAGGAAGGGCTGAGGGCTGAAAATCAGGTTTTTGACATTAAGGAGAATACAAAGAACTCATTACTCAGAGTCTGGGACTTTCAAAAGACATCTCATATATTTTGATCACTATCTTCCTCATCAAAATCCTCTTCAATCCTCTTTCTTATAGGATATGGAAATTACTCTGCAGATACATATATGTTTTGAGCACAAACCTTCAAAACTACTATAAAATATTGTTACACACATAAAGGAAGAATAAATATATATTCAAATTAAGGTTTCCATAACTAATGAATGATGTTATTTGTATTAATATATATATCTATGACCAAATGATGAAACAACAATACTTGATTTATTTTCGCAAGCTTGGGGTTCTTCCATACTTACTGTGTTATGCTGCTTCTTTACTGTCCATCACTCTAAACTGCAACTCTGACAACATTCCCACGTCCTAGAAACAAAAAGAAAAACAAAAGAGCTCAGATTAGACCATTGCTCTCCAAATATGTACACTTTCAGAAGGATTTCTTAACGAATACAACCAAAACAGAATAACAGATATGGAACTAATAATTATAGTGGATGCATCATACTCAAATAAGTAAAACTTGCTGATTATGTAATGATTCAAATGAACATATGAACCGATCTATGACCTTGGAAGCTCAATGCACAGAGATCACAATTAAGGAAATTGGCCCAAACTAGCCCATTCCTAAGGACACCTACAAGTTCACTGAGGGAGAGGAAAGATCGATACCAAGAAATGTTTTGGGAAACTTCATTTAGGAAGCAGTTTTTGTGTGAAATTTTATTTCATTTTTCACATCAAAAGAGACTCATTCAATTAGTCTGACCATTTAATTAGTTTCACAAAAACATCATGGACACCTACAATTAGAATTTTACTAACTGCACAAATCATTGAAATCAATTATATATTGTCCTTAAATTTTCACCAGCCACCATGGACATGAAGTCCATATTTACAATTGCACCCTTCCCATCATTGTAATTTTATTTATCTCTGTTGTAAACAACCTCCATTCTAGTATGAACTTTATCAATAAAGAAAAAGCACTAAACTGCCAAATGACAGATATAAGATACAAGATTTATAGGGATATATATAAAATGTTATTTTTGCAAACTATATCACAAAAGTATCTTTGTGTTTATTTAGGGACAATAATCAGAGAATGCTAATGCTTTGAAAATATTTTCCTCTATGATCCTAACTTTAATGGATTTAGTAAGTGATAATTCCTTTTAGCAATTATAGGTCAGTGATAAGATTCTGATCATCAACATTTCTTGTAAGAACTTATCTAAAATTTGCATAAAGTTCACCTCATTTGTACACAGGAGGGTGCATGTTGATTCCCAAAAGTGCCCTAATTTACATAAAATTGTGGAATTCATTCTCTATGAATCACATAGAAACACTTAACATGGTCAAGTTATTTAATACCTATCATCTCACGGAGTGAAATCTTTTTTTTGACAATTATTTTACAGAACACTCATTAACAAGTTTTTGTGCCTTTTTTGTTTATTAATTTTATTTTTTATCTAGCTATATAAGCTCAATGTGTAGGTATCCTCACCCCTCCCCTTTTCTAACCGCCTATTCTAATTTCTCTCCTACACCTCCTTTCCCCCTCTTACCCTTCCCCACTTGGTGTTTCCCTCCTCCCTCCCACCCTCCACAGTTCTGACATTAGTGTTCAGCCCAAGAAGGGGCCCCAAGATATGTTATGCCTTTATATATCACACAAAAAAGACTTCTTCAAAGAGCAAACACAAAGTACATATTTGATTTATAATTACTGATTTAATAATTTTGCTACTAATTATCCTCCAATCTTATAGCAATGATTTGTCATTGTGGCCAATATTCTGTATTTTTAATATGCACCATGGAAAATATTATTATGGTACATATAATAATGATTTTAATTTAATTCAATTAAAATTCAATGTAACACAGAGAACATTGCTTGTCTTATCTGTGGTAGAAATGATCATGCTCTGAGGTGGAAGAAATCAAATGAACATCTTAATTTTTCTATCACAGTTTTATGTCAATCAAATGAAGATTCGCAAATTTCTCCTTTTTACTACTTAATGGATATCATTTTCTGTTGCTTCACTACTGAAGAAAAGGTGTCACATAACCACTATGGATGCCAAATATTATATCCTAGAGTATGCATGTACTTCGGTGAAATAAATTACTCATTGTTGCCAAATTACACCAAACATCACTGCCTTAGATATCTGCTACAAATTGCGACCCTGACCCTATAATTATTTTTTAAAATATTATTGATTTTTCTTTAGAGATAATTATTATTGTAACATGAAATCTATTGATAAATAAGAAGCATAAAATTGTCAAATGATAGACACAGAACACCTGGATTTTTCATAGGATCTATAGAGTGCTGTTGCTTTTTCCAAACTTTATCCTCAAGGTATCATTATATTTATAGAGGGAAAACTAGAGGAGAAAATTTAGAATATGAATGTTGAGAAGTGACTTGCATCAAAGCACCTAAAGTTCACGAATTTTTAGTCAGATTATAAAAGTGTGGTTAAATCAATGTTTATATTCTTCCTCGAACAAATGTACAATTTATGAAGAGATCAGAGGTAGTAACTAACACAGATATGAGGTAAATATATTTGTAAACTCTGCCCATTTTCTTATTAGAAATATGATCAAGTTATGTGCATCTTTCCAAGCATGGTAAAAGATCTTGAATGCTGCAGAAATTATCATTAATAGACTGAGAGCAACCTGTTTGATTTGTCAGGTCCAAACTGCTTATGGATTCTTTGCCTCTAACTTACAAATCTTTTCCTAAAGCAGTGCGCTGATTCTGCCTGCTGTCCATTTCTTTCATCTTCCAGGAACTCCTAAAGGTGGAGTATGGATTGAAAGAAGTCTCTTCCTTGGGACATGAAGAGGAAATGACCACTAGATTGTGAAGCTTCTGCATTGCCCATAGTGTTGTTCAGCTGAATCAACGTAGAAATGAAGACAGAGAAAGCTGGGGTTGAAAAGATTAGTAGTTGGAATGGAAGCTAATAGTAGCTGTTTGTCCCAGGTGTCTTTATTTTTGTAGGCAAACACAATTAAAAATTCTACATCAGCGTGTTTCAAGTCTTAGGAAAGAGGAAGTTGTGAATTCCTATGCAGCAGTCAATACAGTCTGAAAGGAGGTGAAAAACCAAGCTTAATTGAAAAATGAGGCAGACATGAATTTCCCCTAGTCATGTTCGTGCTCTGGTTTTGAGACAGGCTGGGTTTGCCTAAGGTCACATCTTCAGTCCAGTAAGGTAATATATGCAAATGTGTTGTACGATATGACTTTACTGTCTACTTTGCAGCTGCTCCCCACATGAAACAAAAAGCCTTTCAGGTTCCTTCTGGTGTGATGGCGTGGGTCTTTATCGAGACTATTCATCATAAACATTCATTCATTCCCATGAAACACTTTAGATGGATTTATTAGAAGGGTAACTCTTCTTTTCCTGAATATTCTATTAAATTGAACCATTTTATGTGACTGAAATGTGAGAAAACGCAGCTACACAAGGCCATGAAACACTTCAGATGGATTTATTAGAAGGGTAACTCTTCTTTTCCCGAATATTCTATTAAATTGAACCATTTTATGTGACTGAAATGTGAGAATATGCAGCTACACAAGGCATTTTGTTCATTGTCTGGAATTTAGGAAGCTCTCAGATGTAGTTCATCATGTCTGTAAAGGATATAGTCTACCTTCATGCTTCTTGCACAGTGGTTCTAAAACAGTTTATGAGGACACATTTGCTTTTATTTTGGGTTGGCTATCTACAGGAAGTGAAAACAAGGGAGATGGAAGGAAATTTTGAATCAGGTTATTTTTTTTTGTTCACATGGAACCTAGAATATTAAACAATGACTCATCCAAACTGTCATATGTGTATTTCTATGGAAGGAAAAATACCTCTGCATGCCCTTCCTACATTTGCAGTTCAGTCTGAACTTACTGGGATGCAATGCTTCTCTTCTGGGTAATAAGAAAAGAGGTAGGAGAAAATTCTACCCCATGCTGTTCAGCAATGAGACATCTGACTCTATTCTCAGAAGTGGCATGAATGCAGGAGCAGACAGGAGCTTCTTTTGAAAGAGGACCATGAAAGAGGAAATATTTGTAGAAAACAAAACTTCCTAGAATCACAGAGCAGCTGGAGTAGAGCAGGTTGTTTGGTGATTATTTCATGACACTGGTGTCTCGATTCACTAAGCTCATAATTAGAATAACTGGTTTATATTGTTGGACATTCCTCTCTAAGGACATTCCAACTTGTAGGTTGAAGAAGAAAAAAGAAATGTACAGACTACATTTTAAACCACTCCTCTTTTTATAGAACGTTTGTCTGTACTAATGACTGCTTTAATTTCCATGCTTAGCAATTAATCTGCTATTTTTATCATTTCTTGTATTTTGATTATATTTTTTATCCTTTGACATTAAATGCTTAGACACAATGAATTTGTGTTATTTTTCATTCTTTACTACCAAACCACCAGTCCCTACTGTCACATCTCATATTTTCTCATTTCCAGTCAGTTTTTCTCCTACTTTCACATTTCATTTCCATTTTTATGGCTGTAAAAACATATATTACAAAACCTACCATTTTAACGATAGTAAGTAAAAACCACAGTAACATAATGCTCACGTCATTTTGAAAAGAATCATGAAAAGCATCACTGAAAAGTAAATTTATTTTTAAAGCTAACAGTACAATACTTTTTAAAAATTATTCTTTTATTGGTTCATACATGAGTACAATAAATTTATGAGAGTTGCACACCCTAATATCATTTTCAAAAATCTAATCAACCACTATCTATTCTTGAAAACCAATTTTATTCTCATGTGACTCATGAGAAATCATCCCCCGTAACAAAGGCCCATAATCTCTGGATAAGGTGTGAAGTTTTCTAAACTTTTTTAAAAACACTGCAATCTAAATTGAATACCTACTGAATGCCAATATACTGTTTCACTATGTAGCATTCCTGGGACATGTAGCATTCTGGCACACTGACAATATCTTTACATGCTTCAGCATGAAACAGCTGTGCAATCCAGTGAGACCAACATGGAGAAAGTACACATGTCATGGAAATGAAACAAGTGAGGGAGATAAATGTCAAGTGACACCTAGAATGTAAGAACAATGTATCTTTCATTTAATGATGGTATTCAAAGAAAAGAACAAACAGTTTAACAGTGAGACAAGTTTATCCCAACTGCCACCAGTTCCTCAGCTAAAGAGAGAGCTGTTACGAGACACTCCTAATCCTGTGCTGACTGTTGAAAGGTTGGATCTTGTGCAGTCACAGTTGCTGTGATTTCCTGAGTGTGATAATCATGTCACAAAGAGAATACAGTGTTTTTTGTCATTCTGCATATTCTAGTCATTCATATTTTAAATTTTTATGATTTTATTGTTTCATACAGGGACACATCAAATTTATAACAGTTTCACACCTTAATACCCAATTCCATTTTCCCTCCCCTTCCCACTACAACTCTTTTTCTTCCCTCTTTATTGATTTTTCTTTGGCATGAGTGACCAATGGATTTTATCATTTGTGCTGCTTTTTATTGCATGTCCCTGAACATTTGCTACAGTGTGAGTCATATATCAACAGATAAATCAATTAGGAAAGCATCTTGCCTATCCCCCCAACCTCTTGCAATCAGGGTTGATCTTCATTAGTCTCTCAGAGAGCCATGTGACACTTTAACTTTTTTCTTTCATGGTGACATGCCTATAGGTCAAATACCATGCAGGTCTTATGGAAATATATAGCTGTTGTATGTTTATGTACACAGAAGCCCTTTCCTGTCCAAAAGATAATGTCTGTCCAACCTCCTTCTGTCCTGCAGGTGCTTATAACCTTACCACTCTCTTCTGCAATGCTTCTTGCAGCAGCCAGGATATAGCCACAATGAGATTTGACTTTTCCTGACCTGCACAATGGCTGACATGTCAATTATCCCCCAAAGTCTAGCAGAGATCACAGGAGAAAAGACTTCAGGCAGTAGGATCCTTAGAGCCCAGGGGTTAAACACTCATAATAGAGTTCCCATGCTAATGGGGAGCCCAAGAAGGGACCCTGGGCTGTGCCACTGAGTCCTAAACCCTCACTGGTGTAGATGAATCAGAGGTAGGTTCAAAGCCCACATAAATGGATGCTCTGGGGGATGGGAGGAGAAAGAGAGGCAAGGAAAACGGGGAAGAAGAATGCAATGGGGGATGAAGGAGAGGGGAGGGGGAGCAGGAGGGCTTACTTACTGAGCTTGCAAGGTCAGGCAAAAAATATGTACTTAGCAGGTGAGTCCGCCCAGCCACCTAACCAGTGCCCCCATCTCCCAGCAGCACCTAGGCAGCCTCCGGCATTGCCTGGGCCACGCCCTGAACCCCAGCCCCTCCCCTCAAGTCCCGCACGCTCGCTGCCGACTCCTGCCCGCCAGGTCCTAGGTCCCAGAACCTCTGCCTCTCCGGCCCACCAGGGACCTACACACGTGATCCAGGGAAGACACACTGCTACTCAGAATTCAATAGAGTCCAAAGGAAACTCAAGCAAAACACCAAGGGACAAAGGCCATACATCTGGAGTCCTCTACAATCATCCTATCACGTGGGAGAGATTCTTCACATGCAGCCCAAAGATAAGTAAACCTCTTTTTTTATACCTTACTGATCCTTTCTAGTATCAATTGCTGTAGATCAACTTCTCCATACTGCCACCACCAAAACATATACAACTTCAGGGAGTACACCACTCACCCTCACATATCACCAGGATAACAAATCGCAAAAGTGCACGACCACACTAATATTAACCCTTGTCTACTAAACCTAACTTAACTGATGTACTAAGAGCCTAATAGCCTCATCTAGGAAATTACAGTAACAAAAGACAAACATACCCAATCCAAGCCAATATAAGTAAACACAACTTACCTAAATTGAATCAGGAAGTTGTGAATTATTTAAATAGCCTGATAACATATGAGGAAATCGAAGAAGTAATCTCGAATCTTTCCACCAAAAAATGTCCTGGACCAGATGGATTCAGCACAGAGTTCTACCAGACATTTAAGGAGTTAATAACGCCAATACTCCTTAAACTGTTCCATCAAATAACAAAGGAAGGAACACTACCAAATTCCTTCTATGAAGCTAATATCATCTTAATCCCAAAGCCTTAAAAGATATACTTAAAAAAGGAAACTATAGGCCAATCTCTTCGATGTACACAGATGAAAAGTTTCTCAACAAAGTTTTAACAAATTGGAATCAAAAACATATCAAAAAGATAATTCACCGGGATCAAATTAGCTTTATCCCAGGCACACAAGGTTGGTTCAACATATGGAAATCAATAAATGTAATTCAACATATAAACCAGTCCAAAGTCCAAAACCACATGATACTCTTGATAGATGGAAAAAAAAAAACCTTTTGACAAGATCCAACAGCCTTTTATGATCAAAACGCTAGAGACAGTAGGAATGGAAGGAACCTTTATCAATATAATAAAAGCTGTATACAACAAGCCCACAGCAAGGATTATACTCAATGGGGAAAAACTTGAAGCATTCCCACTTCAATCAGGAACTAGACAAGGCTGTCCACTGTCACCACTTCTATTCAATATTGTACTTGAAGTCTTGGCTGAAGCCATAAGACAAGAAAGAGATATAAAAGGGATTCAAATTGGCAAGGAAGAAGTCAAGCTATCCCTATTTGCAGATGACATGATCTTATACCTGAGTGATCCCAAAAACTCCACCAGAAAGCTCCTGGAACTAATTGAGAAGTTCAGCAGGGTGGCAGATTACAAAATAAATGTACAAAAATGACCTTCCTATATGCCCAGAATGAAAGACGTGAAAAAGCCCTGAAAGAAACAGTCCCATTTACTATAGCACTTAAAAAAATTAAATACTTTAAAACCCTGAAGAAAGAAATTGCAGAAGACACCAGAAGGTGGAAAGACCTCCCATGTTCCTGGATTGGCAGAATCAACATCGTAAAAATGACCATCCTACCAAAGGCAATATACAAATTCCATGCTCTACCAATTAAAATCCCAAAGCAATTCTTTAAAGAAGTTGACTAAACAAACTCAAAATTCATATGGAGGCACAAAAGACCCAGGATAGCGAAGAAAATCTTGAGTAACAAAAACACTGCTAGAGGTATCACCATACCAAACCTCAGTCTACACTACAACTCCATACTTATAAAAACAGCCTAGTACTGGCTCCAAAATAGACACACAGATCAATGGATAAGGGTTGAAGACCCAGATATAAGCCCACAAAATTTGGTCTTTGACAAAAGGGCCCAAAAATCCAATGGAAAAAGAACAGTATCTTCAACAAATAGTGCTGGCAAAACTGGATCTCCACATTAAAACTGGATCCATACTTGTCACCATGTACAAGACTTAATTCCAAATTGATTGATGACCTCAATATAAGGCCAGAGACTATAAAAACCATAGGTGAAAGGGTAGAGAACTCCCTTGAGCTGATTGGGTTAGGCCAACAGTTCCTAAACAGACACCCAATAGCACAGTCACTGCAACCAACTCTCAACAGTTGGAATCTGGTGAAATTAAAGAGCTTCTGTTCAGATAAAGAGGTTGTAACACTAGCTCAAAGGCAACTCACAGAATGGGAGAAAATCTTCACTAACCACATATCTGATAGAGCTCTATTATCCAGAGTGCACAAAGAACTTAGAAAACTGTATACCAAGGAAACTAATGGCCCAATTAAAAAATGGGGCCTGGAATTTAAAAGAAACTTTACCAGGGATGAAATTAAAATGTCTCACAAATATCTTTAAAAAATGCTCCACTTTTTTAGCCATCAGGGAAATGCAAATCAAAACTTCCCTGAGATATCATCTCACCCCGGTTAGGATGGCAAAAATCCACAATACAAACAACAGCAAATGCTGGAGAGGATGTGGAAAGAAGGGAACTCTGCTACATTGCTGGTGGGAATGCAGGCTCATACAACCACTCTGGCGAGCTCTCTGGAGATTCTTAAAGAAATTAAAGATGGAAATGTCATATGACCTTGCTATTCCACTTCTGGGAATAACCCCACATACAGCAAAAATTCACCTCAATAGCACAAGCACGACCATGTTCATATCAGCACTGTTTACAATAGCAAAGTCATGGAATCAACCCAAATTTCCAACAGTTGATGAGTGGATAAGGAAAATGTGGTACATCTATACAACGGAGTACTACTCAGCCATCAAAAATGATGAATTACTGGAATTTGACAGAAATTGGATGGGATTAGAAACAATTATATTGAGTGAAGTATCCCAGACCCAGAAAATTAAGCACCGTATGTACTCCCTAATAGGTGACTCCTAGTACCAAACCCACCCAGCCCACCTAGAGACACTGAAAGATAAATCTATGTAATACCTACAGTAATTGCAAGGATTATGAATCAGAGGGATGGGGTTGGAGGGCCACACCAGAAACAAGGAGAGAGGGGACCATGTTACATCAGAGAAAATAGGCCTCCATCAAGGACTGCAAATAAGTAATGAGACATCTGGTTAAGTTCACAGACTTTCGTTACTGATCATTTACAACTGAGGGGGTATGATCTCACCAGAAGGGAAGGGCATATAGTCTGGCAGATAAAAAGTAACCATTTTGCAAATGGGTGATTGACCCCTCCCTCACTGTGGTTTCCTACTTTTATTACATCTACCTTTGAATGTGCTCTTATAACAAGACTCCAGTTTAACAACTTTTTGTCTCTGGCCAAGGGGTGACATCCCATCAGGATGGAGGGAAGGCCATTGCAGGAGCAGCAAAACTGAAAAAGAAAATCAAGAAACCGCAATACTGAACTTCAAAGACTCTATATCAACCACCTAGAACTAGGCCAGCCTAATCTCTCCCCATCCTGAAGCTCAGGTACATTTGCGGAAGAGGGGGGGTAAGATTGTAAGAGCACAAGGATGGGAGGAGCAATGATTTGCAAGATACTCCACACAAGTTAGGGCCGAAGCAATCATAATTGGACTTTGCATGTCCTGCGCAATGTCCAGCATACTATTGACCTCACAAAGTGTAGCATTTTCTAAAGTCACCAAGATCCTTGGAAGCAAGGGATTGACAGCCACAGTAGTGTTCCTATACTTAAGGGGAACTCAGGAAAGGGTTCAGGGACATGCCACTGTGTCCTTGTAAGTCATCAGAGAGGAGGGCCCAGAGGAGAGTCTGGCATGCACATTAAAGGATTCTCTGGGGATTGGAGGGGGAGGCACTGGGGGATGTGGAAGGAGGGATGAGGGGAGGGGAACAGGGGGTTTGGGGAGAGGAAGAGGGAGGGAGAAAACTAGTGTACCTACTAAGTTTGTATAAGCATAAACAATGATAAAAATGTTATAAAAATGTGTAATTTTAAAAAATTGAAATTAAAAGGAAATAAAACTAACCAATAGGAAAAGCTCACTTTTTAAGTCTACATTGCTCTATAAATACCCTGAATCCACACCTTCCTGTGCCTTCCTCTTGCCCCTTTAGAGCCAAGTATTTTCTCATTCTCAATAAATCCTTTTGTAACCTCTCAAGAAAAATTTAATTGTGAAGTAATAATAAAATTTAAACTGTGAACTTTTACAAAAAAAGAAAAACAAGTACTTTGAAAACAATGTTGGAGGTGATTTGTGCATAGCTATTCATTCTGACTACAAGTAGATACCTTTACTATAAAATCTCTGAAGACAGTCCTTTATCTCCATTTTAGGGCAAAAAAAATCAAGAATGTGGAACAGGATGAAGTTTTTCAACATTGGAAGTCCAAGACAAGGTGAAGTTCAGAAATATTGAAGCTTAGATGTTTAAAATAAAATGAATGGTCCTTTTCAGATGTTAGGCTAAGATGCATGGAATTGGGAAAATTATTTGCAGCAAAACTTTAATCAATAGTTGTAAAAGATTTCTCAATAAGAACCTTTCTGTGATCACTGAAGCCTATGGGGACAGTGCATGGGCCCTCTACACTTTCTCTGTTGGTTACTGGTGCTTTGGAAAGAATCCATTTGAAGACAATACTTACAATGAAAACTTTTAGCTGCAGATGGAAAAAATCTCTTATATGTTTCTATTTCTCAGTTTTCTTTTCACCTTATGTAACTGCAAACAAATAATTGGAAATGTGGCGAGAGGCAGGAAAATGTTCAGATTGTAATGAACAACAGAGAACACATGTCTTCATGAGAGGTATGAAGTGAAGGCTATAGTGGGTCTGTGTTGATGATGTGTAAACTTTCAACTTTATTCCCTGAGGTGGATGAAGATTTGCCTGCCCTAGATAGAGATTTGAAAATGGAGTCTGAATTATGTTTCAAAGCTTTTTCCTTTTCTTTTTCTTTTTGTAATTATTCTTTTAGGTCTTTACCCATATATTCATATCAATTTTATCACATATTATACAATCCTAATCCCCTTATTTCCCACTGCAAACTTTCTTCTTTTCCATCTGCCTCCCTTGCACTCCCATATCTTTCTGGTCATGTATGGCTTACCAAATGTTGTTGGATTACTGTTAATTGCTCATCCCTAAATAGTTTGTCCATATTACTCCAATTCAGGTAGAAGGGATAGCAAGAACATAAAAGACTGAAGGTGGGTAGAGGCATAGACAGATCATATCTTCTGCGCATGACCACAACTCAGTGACTTGCATTCCCTGTGACTGGGTTTTAAATCATGACACTAAAATATTTGACTCATCTGCTTTACAAAATGAAAGGGCAGAGAACTCAAGTGATACTACATGTCCCTCAGAGAGTCAAGAGGGTAAGGTTGGATGGGAGAAAACAGGAGTGATTTTCACTAGTGATATGCCCATCTGCTTCAACAAGTGCACAAACGTGTAAAGATTTATTTATTTATTTATTTTTTATTTTAATTTTTTTAAATTTATGTCTTCCACTCATACAAAGTTGATAAGTACACCATTCCCCTCCCTCCCTCCACCCCTCCCTGGATCCCCTTGCTCCCTCACCCCTTTTCCTTTTCTTTCCCCCCTTCCCTCCTTTTCTCCCTGTGCTCCCTCTCCCCCTCCCCATTCCTGGAGCATCCTTTAGTGTACATGTCAAACTTCCTTCTGGGTCCTCTTCTCTGATTAGGTGTAAGGATTCAGCGGCATTGCCTAGAACTATTTCTTATGTTCCCCTTTAGTATAGGAACACTATTGTGGCTGTTAATCCCTTGCATCTAAGTGTCCTACTGCCTGTGATCCATACTAGACTTTGGGGGTTCAATGATATGTTGGTCATTACACAGGCCACACAAAGTATTATGATTACTTAGGCCCTAACTTGTATGGAGTATCTTGTATATCATTGCTCCTCCCCATCTTTAGGCTCTTACAATCTTATCACCCCCTCTTCTGCAAATTTCCCTAAGCTTTAGGATGGGGAGAGATTAGGCTGTCCTGCTTCAAGATGGTTAGTGTAGAATTTCTGATTTTCCTTATGATGGTTTGTTGATTTTTTTCAGTTTTGTTGCTCCTGAACCACCCTTGGCTCCATCCTGATGGGTATTGGATATCAATCCCTAGCCAGAGATAAAATGCTATTAAAATAGAGTCTTACTATAAGAATAGAGTCAAAAGTAGATGGAATAAGAATAGGAGATGGCGGTGAGAGGGGATCAGTCTCCCATTTGCAGGATGGTTACCTTCTATCTGACAGACTCTATGCCCTCCCTTTCTGGTGAGATCATACCCCATCAGGCTCAAGTGACCAGGAAGGAGAGTCTGTGAACCCAACCAGATATCTCATTACTTACTTGCAGTCCTTGATGGTGACCTATTTTCTCTACTATAGCACGATCTCCTCTCTCCTTGTTTCTGGTGGGGCTTGCTACCTCTTCCCTCCCTACTTATAATCTTTGCAATCACTGTAGGTATTACAGAGGTTTATCTTTGAGTGTGTCACTAAGTGGTTTGGTACTAGGATCCAACTATTAGGGATTACATACAGCACTTAATTTTCTGTGTCTGGGATACTTCACTCAATATAATTTTTTCTGATTCCATCCATTTTCAAGCAAATTTCATTAATTCATCATTATTGTTGGCCGAGTAGTATTCCATTATATAAATATACCACATTTTCATTGCCCACTCATCAACTGTTGGGAATTTGGATTGATTCCATGACTTTGCTATTGTGAACTGTGCTGCTATGAACATGGCTATGCTTGTGCTATCAAGGTGAATTTTTGCTTCATGGGGGATTATTCCCAATAATGGAAAAGCAGGGACATAAGGGATTTCAATCTTTAACTTTTTTGAGAATCACCAGACAGCTCGCCAGAGTGGTTGTATAAGCCTGCATTCCCACCAGAATGTAGGAGAGTTCCCTTCTCTCCACATCCCATCCAGCATTTGGTGGTGCTTTTTGTATTGTGGATTTTTGCCATCCTGACTGGGGTTAGATGATATCTCAGGGAGGTTTTGGTTTGCATTTCCCTGATGGCTAAGGAAGCAGAGCATTTTTTAAGATATTTGTTAGACATTTCAATTTCTTCCCTCGTAAAGTTTCTTTAAGTTAAGGGCCCATTTTTTAATTGGGCCATTTGTTTCCTTGGTGTTAGTTTTCTAAGTTCTTTGTGCACTCTGGATAATAGAGCTCTATCAGATATGTGGTTAGTGAAGATTTTCTCGCATTCTTTTTTTTTAAATTTTTTTTATTTCTGCTCACACAAACTTAACAGGTACACCGGTCCCCTCCCTCCCATCACCCCTCCCTACCCCCTTGCTCCCCCCTAGGCTCCCCCTCCCTACTCATCCCCCAGTGCCTCCCCCCATCCCTGGAGCATCCTTTAATGTGCATGCCAAACTCTCCTCTGGGCCCTCCTCTCCGATGAGGTGCAAGGACTCAGTGGCATTTCCCAGAACCCTTCCCTGTGTTCCCCTTAAGCATAGGAACACTTCTGTGGCTCTCAATCCCTAGCCTCCAAGGATCCTAGTGCCTTTAGTCCATGCTAGACTTTGTGGGGTCAATAATGTGGTGACCATTGCGCAGGTCATGCAAAGTCCTATTATGATTGCTTTGAACCTAACTTGTGTGGAATATCTTGCATATCATTACTCCTTCCATCTTTGTGCTCTTACAATCTTGCCACCCCCTCTTCTTCAAATTTCCCTGAACTTAAGGATGGGGAGAGATTGGACTGGCCTAGTTCCAGGTGGTTGATAAAGAGTCTCTGATGTTCTGAATTATGGTTTGTTGTTGTTTTTTTTCAGTTTTGCTGCTCCTGCAATGCCCTTGGCTCCATCCTGAAGGGTATTGGATGTCACCCCCTGGCCAGAGATAAAAACCTGTTAAATTAGAGCCTTATTATAAGAGTATATTCAAAGGTAGATGTAATAAAAGTAGGAGTTCCAAGGCCCATTTTTTAATTGGCCCATTTGTTTCCTTGGTGTTTAGTTTTCTAAGTTCTTTGTGCAATCTGGATAATAGAGATCTATCAGATGTGGTTAGTGAAGATTTTCTCCCATTCGATGGATTGCCTTTGTACTCGAGTTACAATTTCTTTATCTGAACAGAAGCTCTTTAATTTTACAAGATCCCATCTGTTGAGTGGTGGTTGTAGTGACTGTGTTGTTGGATGTCCTTTTAGGAATTGTTGGCCTAGCCCAATCAGCTCCAGGGAGTTTCCTACCATTTCAACTAAGGTTTTTATAGTCTTTGGCCTTATATTAAGGTTTTTGATCCATTTGGAATTAAGTCTTGTATATGGTGACAAGTACGGGTCCAATTTTAATCTTCTGCCTGTGGAGATCCAGTTTTGCCAGCACCATTTGTTGAAGATGCTTTTCTTTTTCCATTGGATTTTTTGGCCCCCTTTGTCAAAGATAAAATGGCTGTAATTGTGTGGCTTATATGTGGCTCTTTCATTGATCTTTGTGTGTAATTTGCAGCCAATACCAGGCTGTTTTTACAACTATGGATTTGTAGTATAGACTAAGGTTTGGTATGGTGATACCTCCAGCATTATTTTTGTTACTCAGGATTGTTTTTGCTATCCTGGGTCTTTTGTGACTCCATATGAACTTCCATAAAGAATTATTTTGGGGGCTGGAGAAGTGGCTCAGGGGTTAAGCCTCTGCCTTGCAGGCGGAAGGTCCTGAATTCGGATCCTAGACTCCACGTATAGAAGCCAGGCAGAAGCAGGGGTAGCCTGCGTTTCTGGTCCTGGTAGGGCGGAGCCTGTGAATCCTGGGGCAGAGTAAACAAGGAGGAGGTGGAGACGTCCATGGTGGTTCCCGAATTCTTCTGTGGTTCTACACACATACATACACACACACACACACATACATACATGCACACATGCACAATTGAATAAATAATAAAAAATAAAATAATAAAATATAAAAAAGAATTGCTTTGGGATTTTAATTGATATAGCATTGAATCTGTATATTGCCTTTGGTAGGATGGTCATTTTTGTGATATGGATTCTACCAATCCAGGACCATGGTAGGTCTTTCCACCTTCTGGTGTCTTCTGCAATTTCTTTCTTTAGAGTTTCAAAGTTTTCATTATAAAGGTCTCTTACTTCCTTGGTTAGGTTTATACCAAGGTATTTCATTTTTTTAGGGACTATAGCAAATGGAATTGTTTCTCTCAAGGCTTTTTCACTTCTTTCATTCTGAGCATATAGGAAGGCCACTGATTATTGTCCATTTATTTTGTATCCTGCCACCCTGCTGAACTTCTGTATTAGTTCCAGGAATTTCCTAGTGGAGCTATTCTAATCACTCACATATACAATCATGTCATCTGCAAATAGAAATAACTTGACTTCTTCCTTGCCAATTTGAATCCCTTCTATCTCTTTTCTTGTCTTATGGCTTCAGCTAAGACTTTAAGTACAATATTGATTAGAAGTGGTGAGAGTGGACAGCCTTGTCTAGTTCCTGATTGAAGCGGGAATGCTTCAAGTTTTTCCTCATCGAGTATAATCCTTGCTGTTGGCTTGCTGTATACAGCTTTTATTATATTGGAAAAGGTTCCTTTCATTTCAAATGTCTCCAGGGTTTTGATCAAAAAGGATGTTGGACCTTGTCAAATGCTTTTTGTGCATCTATTGTTTGTATCTTGTGGTCTTGAGTTTTGGACCGGTTTATGTGGTGAATTACATTTACTAATTTGCATGTGTTGAAGCATCCTTGTGTGCCTGGGATAAAGCCTACTTGATCTCCATGAATGATCTTTTCTATGTGTTTTGGAATCAGATTTTCTAAGACTTGGTTGAGAATCTTTGCATCTGTGTTCATCAAAGAGATTGGCCTATTTTTTTAAGTGTACCTTTATTAGGTTTGGGGATTAAGATGATATTAGCTTCATAGAAAGTCTTTGGTAGTGTTCCTTCATTTGCTATTTGATGGAACAGTTTAAGGATTATTGGTGTTATTAGCTACTTAAATATCTGGTAGAACTCTGTGCTGAATCCATCTGGCCCAGGACATTTATTTGGTGGGAAGATTCGAGGTTATGTCATCAATTTCCTCATATGTTATAAGACTATTTAAATAATTCACAACATCCTGATTTAATTTAGCTAAGTTGTGGTTACTTAGGAATTCATCCATTTCTTTCGTGTTGTCAAATTCCACCGAGTATAAGTTTTTTAAATTTGATGTTATAATACTTTGAATTTCTTTGTTATCAGTAATGATAACTCCATTTTCATTTCTAATTTTGTTAAATTGTGTTTTCTCTCTCTTGCTTTTGGTTAACTTAGCTAGGGCTGCATCAATCTTATTGATTTTTTCAAGGAACCAGTTTTTGAATGATTGATTCTCTGTATCATTTTCCTCATCTCAATTTCAGATATTTCTCCCCTTATTTTGCTAATCTCCTCTTTTCCACTGCTTTAGTGTCTCTAAAGCTTTAAGCCTCATTGTTTTTTATTTGTGATATTTCCATTTTTGATGTAGACATTAAGAGCTATGAAATTACCTCTTAGAACAGCTTTCATTGTGTCTCAAAAATTTTGATAAGTTGTATTCTAATTATCATTCAGTTTCAAGAAATCTTGAATTTCCTTTTTAATTTCTTCCTGAATCCAAATCTCATTCAACATCATAGTGTTAAGTTTCCAGGAGTTAGTGTATTTTCTCTTGTTTGTTGTGTTGTGGATGTTGAGCTTTAGACCATGGTGGTCTGATAGGGTACAGGCTAGAATTTCAACTTTCCTGTATATGTGGAGATTCATTTTGGGGCCTAATATGTGATCTATTTTGGAGAAAGTTCCGTGTGCTGCAGAGAAAAATGTGTATTCTTTGGTGCGTGGATGAAAAGTTTGATAGAGATCTGTAAGGTCCATTTCAGTAAGGGTTTGATTAACTTCCAATGTGTCTCTGTTAGTTTTTTGACCTGTTGATCTATCCCATGCTGAGAGGGTGGTGTTGAAATCACCAAGAATTATCATTTGGGGGTTGATTCCTCGCTTTAGACAGTATAGGGTTTGCTTAATGAATGTGGAGGGGCCTGTATTGGGTGCATATATGTTGAGTATTGTGAAGTCTTCCTGGTGAATTGTACCTGTTACTGAAATGCATTATCTATCTGTGTCTCTTATGATTTTTTTGGTTTGAAGTCCACTTTGTCTGATAGCATAGTGGCTACTCCTGCATTTTTCCTGGTTCCATTAGCTTGCAGAATTTTGGACCAGCCTTTTATTTTTAGGATGTGCCTATATTTTGTGGTGAGATGAGTTTCCTGAAGGCAGCAGATTGATGGATTGCGATTTTTAATCCAAGTTTGTAATCTTGATCAGTGAATTAATTCCATTGACATTTAGTGTTAAAATGGAGAAATTATTTTTAATTCTGGACATTTTTTGTGTTTAGTGGCTTTCATAAGTGTTATTTGGCTTTTAGGTTTTGTTGTTATTATACTTCTCTTCTGTCCTCCTGGATACGCTGGTTTTTTTCTTGAGTCTTGAGTATCATTTCCATCCTTTTTTGATGGACTGGTTTTATAGACATGTATGCCTTCAAGTTGTCTTTTTTATGGAATACTTTTTTTCTCCCTCAACCATGACAGATGTTTTTGCCGGGTATATCAGCCTGAGTTGACATTTTTGCTCATTTAATACTTGAAGTACATCTCTCCAAGCTCTTCTTGGTTTTACTGTTTCCATTGAGAAGTCACTTGTTATTTTAATAGGTTTACCTTTAAAAGTAACTCTTTTTTTCCCCTGAAGCTCTCAGCACCTTTTTTTTGTCTTAAATGTGGAGTGTTTTGACTGTTATTTGCGGTGGTGATTTTCTATTTTGGTCATATCTGTTTGGGGTGCGGAATGCCTCTTCTATTTGGATCGGCCTCTCATTCTTTAGTTGAGTGAAGTTTTCATTTATGATAATTTGAAAAATTTCTTTAGGTTTGCTATTATGGGATTCTTGCTCTGGTATTCCATGAATGTGCATGTTAGGCTTCTTTGGGGTTTCCCATAACTCTTGAATATTCTTTTCAAGTATCTTTTTGTTTTTAACAACCTCTTCCACTGAGCTGGTTAATAGTCCCACTTTGTCTTCAAGATCTGAAATTCTATTTTCTGTTTCATTAGTTCTGCCAATGAGACTCTCTGTTGAGTTCTGAGTTGAAGATAACTTGTCTTTTAGTTCAGTTTTAAACTCTGCTTGAAACTGTTTTAACTGTTCTATGCCTATTTTTGTTTCTTGAACTGTTTTTCTCAACTCCTCCTAGTGTCTGTTGTGTTCCTTTTCAAAATGGTTGATGTGGTTGTTTAACTCCTCCCAGATTTCCTCTTTCATAGTATTGATCATGGTAATGATCATGTTTTGAAAGTCATTATCTTGGGTCAGGCTTTCTTGGCTATTTTTCGTGGGTTTGTTCTGGTTGGAGTCTATCATTATGGGGTTAATTCCTTCAGTGGGAGATTTGTTTTCTTGGTTTTTTTTTTTTTTTTTCTCATGGATTTGCACTTTGACTTGGGCATTGTTGTTTTATCTCTTAAGACCTTCTTTCAATTTCTTTGACTGAACTGAATTACTTGGCCGGGAGCAGTGCTTTCTCTGACTGGCTGGTGGGAGGAGTTGGGACCAGTGGGTTACCTGGGGTTTGGGGGTGAGCAGGGGGTGCTTACTTAAGGTGCCCTGTGACCTTAAGGGTGGGGAAATTGGAGAGGTGCTGGTCATGGAAGCAATTAACCTGTGGAGCTGGGGAGTGTCCCAGGGGTCCTCCCCCACCTGGGGCAGCTTCTGCTCTGACTGGCTGGTGGGAGGAGCTGGAACTAGTGGGTTACCTGGGATTTGTGGGTGAGTAGGAGGTCCTTACCTAGGGCACCATGTGTTTTGGCTGGACTGCATGTGTCCCGGGTGGGTGGGAAAAGGGAGCAATATTTCCTAGATGAGGCTATTAGGCTGCTAGTACATCAGTTAAGTCAGGTTAAGTAGACAGGAAGTAAATATTAGTATGGTAGTACACTTTTATGATTTAGTACCTTGGTGATATGTGAAGATGAGTGGTATAATCCCTGGAGTTTTATATATTTTTGGGGTGGCTGTATGGAAAAGTTAATCTACAGAAAGTTAATCTACAGTGAGTAATGCTAGAAAGGAGCAGTATGTTAAAGAGGTTTACTTATCTTTGGGCTGGATGTTTAGAATCTCTCCCATGTGATAGAATGATTTTAGAGGACTTCAAATGTATGGCCTTTGTACCCCAGAGTTTAGCTTGAGTTTTCTTTGGACTCTGTTGAATTCTGAGTAGCAATGTGTATTCCCTGTACCGAGAACAAGAGTTTCGAGCAGACCAGAGGGGCGGAAGGACCAGGATGGAGGACTGGGAGCGAGCCCTGTCCTAGGCCTGCAGGCGGGAGGGACAGAGTGGCTGGGACCTGGGACTTGGCTCACACAAGCCCAAAGCAGCCTGGGTGTTGCTTGGGCTGGCTGGTGGGAGGAGCTGGGATGAGCAGTGACCAGGCCCCAGGGGACCTTTCCTGGGATGGGGAGCAATTCCTGTCCCTAATAATTTTCTTTTGTGTAGTAGAAAAGTTCATGCTCTGAGACACAAGGAGTTAAAAGAACATCTTATTTTTGTATCTTGAACTTATATTTGATCAATATGTGGAATGTGTGTAAATTTCTTCAAATTCTGCTTAATGGATATAGAAGAGACTAACATTTATTCAGTAAAATTATACCATTAATTATCATTGTAGAAGACAATATATGAAAATGTATTCAAAGTTATTTACTAAACTATGGGAACATTTCTTTCCTATTGTTCATGTGTGTATAGGTGCTGTTTATGCATGTTTGTATGTGGTTGGGCACATGTGTGTTTGTAATTAAATTTTTTTTATTATTTATTCAATTGTGAGTGTGTGTGCATGTGTATGTATGTATGTGTGCATATGTATGTATGTGTGTGTAGAACCACAGACAAATTCGGGAACCACCATGGACGCCTCCACCTCCTCCTTGTTTACTCTGCCCTGGGATTCACAGGCTCCGCCCTACCAGGACCAGAAACGCAGGCTACCCCTGCTTCTGCCTGGCACTGCCATCTTACTATTTTGAGTCTTACTTTCTAATTATACACAGAACATAAAGGCTTTGTGTGCAAACCTGTTCTGGGTATGCTCAGCATGCATCTTCCAGAGATGGAATTAATGATATGGCACCATATCAAATCAGCATTTATCTTAGGTTCTGTGCGCCTTAACTAAGGTGTTTTCATCCATAGTAAATATCTTATAATTCCCAATTCTGAAAACATTTGTTTTTGACATGAATACATTCCATATTAAAAGACTGGTTACATTTTCTCTAGTCTATCCCTGTACTCAATATGAATCCCATTTATCAAAAATGATGTCACTCCCTTTCATGTAGTGATATCCAATCAAGTATATTACTTTTTTATAGTTATCTTCACTTTAATTATTTGTTATAAAATATTTTTCTTCATCGTAATTATTTTCTGATTATTCATATTAAGCCACAGAAATTTATTACTTTCTGATATTATTCTTATCAAAATGAATAATTCAGTAAATCACTTTCACAATGAGATGTAGACATTTCTATATTTTAAAATATTCTATGTGGAAAGAAAGAGAGAGCAGACAGGTACACAGAGAAAAATGTGTAAATAGATGCAATGGCAATGAGTCAATTTCATATACATTTTTCCACATACACACCTGATCCAAACAAGATGCATAAATGCAGAAACAAACTCATGTAGCTGATACACTTACATAAATGCAAAGTAAAACCATGCACTTATACTAGTAGTTCCAAAACTTTAAAGGTCTAAGATTTCTTAAATGTAACAAAATGTGAAGAAGGTGTGTTCTGAACATGACACATCATCACACTCATGCACTTACTGGTGTTTATGTTACTTGCACAAAATAAAACTTGTTATTATTTCCTCATAGAAAGTGAAAAATCTCTTGAACTCCATAACTCACTGTGGTGCTGTTGGAAAAGGAGCAGCTTTCTTCAGTGGTATACTCACTGCTAATTTGGCATTACTTTAGAAAATAACCCACCAGACACACTCATATCTAATGTCTTCCACAGTTACAATGAACAGTATACTTGTGTTGAATGGACCTGATAAACATTTGGTACATTTTAGGAAAGTTCTTAATAAAAGCAGTGATAACAGGAAGCTTGTAAATGACCTAAAAGTGTTCAAAGGAAATGTTATCTATCAAATTCTTGAGAGTTTGGTGTGTTGAGGAACACCCTTCAGGACATTTACTTTCTCATCTTAATTTCTGTCAAAAAATTTGTGGAAATTTAGAAAACAATAACATTTTTATGTAAGCAGTTTCATGTATTTTGTTTGTCAATACAGTTCACAGTAGATGAAAAGATTAATTACTGTGACAAATCAATAGCAGATTTTTAAAAATAAAATTGTCATTTTACACAGGGGCAATCCATGGATATGGTGGGTGTTGATATTTTACAGCAATGGATGATTAATTGAACTGAGATGTGTACTTATTATAGTTGCAATGATAAGTTATGCTTATGTTACACTAAAAAATGGCAAGTGGAAATCAAATGGACCTTTTCAAATGTGGAAAATGAAGTGCTATAATCACACACACAAGTAAAATGCTGTTCAGTTGGGTGGCATATTTTAATTCCTCCCCTGGAAGATGGAGGTTGGGAATACTGAGAGGATACTAGACAGCAGGATTAATCCCAATAGCATGTTTTGTGTTTAATAAGAGACACTTTAAAGTCATAAGGAGGAAAAAAACAATGGAGGAAGATTGTTATAACCCTCAGGATGCCACATGCATACACATTCACATGCATGAGACGGAATAAGAAGTTTTACCCAAATATATGCATACATGTGCAGATACAGTTTTTGCATCTGATATGCACATACACATACAAAGAAAAAAATTCCATCATTAGTAATTACAACACCATAAAGTCTAAATTTTCTTCATTATGACAAAATGTGAAGAAGGAATTTTGTATGACACAGGGACTGTACTCACTACCTGTACAAAGATGCATAATGTCAGAATTGCCATTATTCCATCACAGAAGGGAGAAGGTCTTATAAAGTCTCTATTAGCAGCTAATGCTGGATGAACATGGAACAACTTTCTTCAGTGGTGTAGTCACAGGCAAGTTGCCATTACTTCAGAAAATGACCTTATGTAAATGCTCATATATTGACTTTCATGGTTACAATAAAATTTTATTTGAGTAGATATTAGCTTTTTATGTTCATTAAACAGAATAGTAAGAAATATACATGCATTCTATATACTTGTTGAAAAAAACTGATAGATGACTTTGAGTCCTAGCATCTCAGAGCATGATGGTTTCTACTGTGGACAAGGCAAATACTATCCCCTGTACTAGATGGGACTTTTACTGAGTGATCTTAAAATATTGATAGAAGGACCTTACTGTCAATTTCCATGGTGTATGTTACAAACACAGAATATTGGCCACAGTGATACACAATTAATGTCAGAATGGGACTTAGATTTAAATTCTATTTGTAAAATTTATCCTGTGCATGTAAATATAGTGACTTTATAATATGCCCAACCCATAGACTGAAATCCTATTCCCACCTTTTCTCCTTTCAAGCCTTCATTTCCCACTCCCCCAAACTCTCCTATTTTCAAGTTATTTCACTTGTGGGGCCCACTGTGTTTCATCTAGTCTGTCTTTGATGACATACACCTAACCTGATTCATGCTCCAGCAAGCATCTCAGATTATTGATGAACACTTTCTTCCTTATTTCCCCATCAGCATTAGTCCTCATCAGTCTCTTAATGATAAAATTATGTGTACATAAAACATTGGAAATCAAACATGTATCATCTACTCAACTATTTGGAAAAATTTTAATTTGTGTTCCTATAAGCTGTTTGATGGTCACTTATCAGTAACCATGCAGGTAAACTGCATATAGGATAACTGCAAGAGAGTTGTAAGCCTATTTGTATTTTGAATATTCTATGCAATATGATAGAGAGGAGGAAGGCAGAGAAAGTGAGTGAGATCTATACAGAGACAAAGACAGAGAGGTAAGGAATAGGAAAGGCAGAAAATGTGTATTTTCACCAGAGCAATATATAGAGGCAAAGACAAAATACTTTTAGAAGTAAGTTCTCTCATTCGGTCATGTCATTGAACATGGAACACAGGGCCCCAGGATGGCTTTGCACACTAGAAATCTCACCAGTTCCAAGCCTGTTTTTCATTCCTTATTTTTCTGAAAATCATAGAAAACATGTATGTGTGGTTTTAAATTTGATTTCTATTTTTTTTCTGTTTGCTATCACAGAAAAGTGATATTCCTAAAGCATATAATTTAACAAAAAAGAAAACCAGCACAAATTCACAGAGAAAACTCAGGAATTTCCATATGTAACAATGAAGAGATTTTGTTTAAGTTTGATAGTTCACAAATACTGTCTTAATTCTGGATGCTTAAATGTATTGGCACACAACTCTAGACTTAGCATTTGGTAGAATGATTATTTACTTTGAAAAGATGAATAAAATCGATAGAATATAAATAACCATATACAAAGTGACCTGATATTTGTACCATATTACCTATCATTGTTTGTCTCATTTGTGAACATGTGTCAAAGAAAAATGCAAGAGCAAAATCAAATAATAATTTCAGAATTTTTTTCTCATGTCAATCTCAGAATATCCATATATTCAGACAATCCTCATTGGACTGTTCCTGTTCATGTACCTAGTCACTGTGTTATGGAACCTGCTCCTCATCCTTTTGACCATCTCTGACTCCCACCTCCACACCCCTATGTACATATTTCTCTGAAACCTGTCTTTCATTAACATGATCTTCTGCTCTACCACAGTCCAAAAAATGATCATGAATATACAAAGTAGGAAAGGAAAAATATCTTATGGGGCTACCTGACTCAGATATTTGTTGATGTACTATTTTTATGTATGAATAACATGCTCTTGACTGTGATGACCTATGACAGGTTTGTGGCCATCTGTCACCCCTTGCATTACTTTGTCATCATGAATATTCGTCTTTAGTTTGGTGGGGGTTTTTATTTTATTTATTTATTTATTTATTTATTTATTTATTTATTTATTTCTTCCACTCATACAAACTTAATAGATACCACGGTCCCTTCCCTCCCCCTACCAATCCCTGGACCCCCTTGCTCCCTCCCGCATTTTCCTCTTCCTTTCCCCTTCCCTTTCTCTCAGTGCCCCCTCCCCCCATCCCTGGAGCATCCTTTAATGTGTATGTGAAACTTTCCTCTGGATCCTCCTCTCTGATGAGGTGTAAAGACTCAGTGCCATTTCCTAGAACTCTTTCTCATGTTCCCCTTAAGTATAGGAACAAAATTTGTGGCTGTTAATCACTTGCATCTAAGGATCCTAGTGCCTTTAATCCATGCTAGACTTTGAGGGGTCAATGATATGTTGGTCATTGTGCAGGTCATGCAAAGTCCTATTATGATTACATAGGCCCTAACTTGTGTGGAGTATCTTGCATATAATTGTTCCTCCCCATCATTAGACTCTTACAATCTTACTACCCCCTCTTCTGAAAATTTCTCTGAGCTTTGGGATGGGGAAAGATTAGGCTGGCCTGGTTTATATAGACGCTCTGATGTTCTGAATTATGGTTTGTTGATTTTTTTCAGTTTTGCTGCTCCTGAAACACCTTTGGCTCCATCCTGATGAGTATTGGATGTCACCCTCTAGGCCAGAGATAAAAGGCTATTAAGATAGAGTATTATTATAAGAGTAGATTCAAAGGTAGATGGAATAAGAGTAGGAGACTGCAGTAAGAGGGGAGGGTCAGTCTCCCATTTGCAAAATGGTTACCTTCTATCTGTCAGACTGTATGCCCTTCCTTTCTGGTGAGATCATACCCCATCAGCTCCAAGTGACCAGGAAGGAAAGTCTGTGAGCTTAACCAGATGTCTCATTACTAACTTGCAGTCCTTGATGGTGGCCTATTTCTCTGCTGTAGCATGATTCTCCTCTCTCTTTGTTTCTGGTGGGGCCCATCTTCACTTTCCTTCCTGTTTATAATCTTTGCAATCACTGTAGGTATTACAGAGGTTTATCTTTGAGTGTGTCTCTAAGTGAGTTTGGTACTAGGATACACCTATTAGGGAGTACATGTGACGCTTAATTTTCTATGTCTGGGATACTTCACTCAATATAATTGTTTCTAATTCCATCCATTTCCCGGCAAACTTCATTAACTCATAATTTTTGATGTCTGAGTAGTATTCCATTGAATAAATGTACCACGTTTTCCTTATCCACTCATCAACTGTTGGACATTTGGGTAGATTCCATGACGTTGCTATTGTAAACAGTGCTGCAATGAACATAGTCGTACTTGTGCTATCAAGGTGAATTTTTACTCTATGGGGGATTATTCCCAAAAGTGGAATAGAAGGGTCATATGGCATTTCAATCTTTAACTTTTTTAAGAATCGCCAGACGGCTCATCAGAGTGGTTGTATGAGCCTGCATTCCCACCAGAGGTGTAGGAGAGTCCCTTCTCTCCACATCCTCTCCAGCATTTGGTGTTTTTTGTATTGTGGATTTTTGCCATCCTGACTGGGGTTAGATGATATCTCAGGGAGGTTTGATTTGCATTTCCCTGATGGCTAAGGAAGCAGAGCATTTTTTAAGATATTTGTTAGACATTTCAATTTCTTCCCTGGTAAAGTTTCTTTCAAGTTCCAGGGCCCATTTTTTAATTGGGCCATTTGTTTCCTTGGTGTCAGTTTTCTAAGTTCTTTGTGCACTCTGGATAATAGAGCTCTATCAGATATGTGGTTAGTGAAGATTTTCTCCCATTCTCTGGGTTGCCTTTGTGCTCGTGTTACAACCTCTTTATCTGAACAGAAGCTCTTTAATTTCACCAGATCCCAACTGTTGAGAGTTGGTTGCAGTGACTGTGCTATTGAGTGTCTGTTTAGGAACTGTTGCCCTAACCTAATCAGCTCAAGGGAGTTCCCTACCCTTTCACCTATGGTTTTTGTAGTCTCTGGCCTTATATTGAGGTCCTCAACCAATTTGGAATTAAGTCTTGTACATGGTGACAAGAACGAGTCCAGTTTTAGTCTTCTGCATGCTGATATCCAGTTTTCCAGCACCATTTGTTGAATATGCTATTCTTTTTCTATTGGATTTTTTGGCCCCCTTTGTCAAAGATCAAATGGTTGTCATTGTGTGGGCTCATATCTGAGTCTTGACCCCTTATCCATTGATCTGCATTTCTATTTTGGAGCCAGTACCAGGCTGTTTTTATAACTATGGATTTGTAGTATAGACTAAGGTTTGGTGTGGTGATAGCTCCAGCAGTATTTTTGTTACTCAGGATTGTTTTTGCTGTCCTGGGTCTTTTGTGCCTCCATATGAATTTTGAGATTATTTGATCAACTTCTTTAAAGAATTGCTTTGGAATTTTAATTGGTATAGCATTGAATTTGTATGTTGCCTTTGGTAGGATGGTCATTTTTACGATGTTGATTCTGCCAATCCAGGAACATGAGAGGTCTTTCCACCATCTGGTGTCTTCTGCTATTTCTTTCTGTATTGTTTTAAAGTTTACATTGTAAACGTCCTTGGTTAGGTTTACACCAAGGTATTTCATTTTTTAGGGGCTATAGTAAATAGGATTGTTTCTCTCAGGACTTTTTCACTTCTTTCATTCTGGGCATATGGTAAGGCCACTGATTTTTGTACATTTAATTTGTATCCTGCCACCCTGTTGACTTCTCTCTCCCCATCCTGAAGCTCAGATAACCTTGCAGAACAGAGTGTGGCAAAATTGTAAGAGCCTAAAGATTGGGAGGACGAACAATATGCAAGATACTCCACAAGAGTTAGGGCCACAGTAGCCATAATTGGACTTTTCATGACCTGTGCAATGATTGACATATTGACAACCCCCCAAAGTCTATTGTGGATGACAGGCATTAGGATCCTTAGAGACAAGGGATTAACAGTCATAATAGTGTTCCCATATTAAAGGGAAACTGAAGAAAGTGTTCTGGACAATATCACTTAGTCCTTTCACCTCACTAGAGTAGACAACTCAGAGGGAAGTTTGGCATTCACACAAATGGATGCTCCAGGGAATGGGGGGTAGGCACTGGGAGAAGTGGAGGGAGGGGGCGAAAGCTAGGGGAAAAGGGGGGAGGGTGCATGGGGGCCTAGGGAGGTGTGGAGGGAAAAAGGTGACCAGGGTACCTATTAAGCTTGTATGATTGGGGAAAAATAAATAAATATATAAAAAGAATAGGCTGGACTGGAGTTTTATTCTTGCACATCAAGCAACTTTTTGGGTGCCCCATGGCACTCCTAGCTCTCATAGTTATTTTGTTTACAGGGTTTGTGGTTTGTCTGACACTTGCAATCAGAGCAGAATGATACCATTGCAACCCAGTGCCATTCCCAGCTGTTTTCTCAAGGAGAAACTTTACAATCAGTATATTATCCAGCAATCAATTATGGTACCTTCGGCTATGTGACTTTAGCTGCCCATCACCTCAGGGTCTTATGGTCACCATGAAAGTTCTGAGGAACAAAGAAAAGAATGTCCAATGGATTTCTCTGAAATGAGTATCATGGAAGACCTCGTCCACCCTCACTCATATCATTCCTTTATATCAAGTTATTGTAGCATCTTAAAACTTCTATTTTGTAACAGAATATGGTGGATTTGTAACTCTCATGCAATGGGTAAAGGAAGCTGGTCAGCTGCAAGAAGATGAAGCCCAGCCAATATTGAGATAGATTTTAAGGACGGGAACTACTATCAAAGGAAAAACTCCATTCTCCAAGACCTGAAGCCTCATGACATGCTCCTAGACTCACAAGAACATGAAAAGTTTTCTGACTTTGGCCTGGAGATGAGAATTGTACCTGTAAGAATATTACACAGATGCAATTGCACATATAATTTTAATATACCTGAAGTATTCCTAGGACAATGTTACCAATGATTTCAAGGCACTGACCATTCCAAAGGATGACACTCTGTGACATCCAGGAAAAGATTCTGAGGGTGGAGAATACAAGCTACCAGAGCATCTGTCTCTGCCACTGGAAAATCTTATCTACCAATGTTAAGCACAGAATCAGAAAGAAGCCTAACAAAGACATAACCAACCATCCATCCATAGGCTCAAAAGTGCATCACTGCTCACAGACCCAGAACCAGACATCTTAGCACTAATGTCTGAGTTAGGTTATGATGCTAACAATATTCTTCAATTGCAATGAAATAAGTATAATGAAGATATGGAGGTATACTTGCTCTTACAGCCAAGGTCCAGACAGGAGGACTCAACAAGGTGTTGATAGTCAAACCAATAAGGGTTCTCCTCCAATGCCTCAAAAGGGGCTTGGTCTTAAATGGGCCCCTACAGAAAAGCCCTTATACACTGGCCATACACCATTCCCTTCCCTGTGTGCTACCCCCAGGAAGGGCCTTCCAGCAGCAGTCACAACTCCCAGTATGGTACCCCAGATGCTCCTTCAAGACAAAGCAGGAAAAAGTCGGTAGATCCACCCATATTAAAAGAACATCCAGAAGAAGAAGCAACCTTCCCTTCTGAAAGGAACAAGTAGTGGGAAAGACTGAAGAGAATCATACAATGTCTTTTGAAATTCTGATGCCACCTGACTGCCAATTAGACACACTTGAAACCCAGGAAATAAAGGCATTGATCTGCCAACAAACTGGCACACATGAAGGTAGAAAACCAGCCCTGAACAGAAAGCAAGTAGGTGGACAAGATAGCCTATGCTTTGCAATTTATGGGTTCTATGCTCTTCCTGCCATCTATAAATGGATAGACCATACTGCTACATATTCATGTGGTACAGTGTAATGTACAGATACACCTATGTACTAGCTCAGATAAATCATGCTCCTGGGCATACCACTTCAGGAAATCTTGCCAGGATTTTCTAACAGGAAACAGCCAGGCTAAGTATAAAGAGACAGTATAAGGCACATGAGAACAGACTGGGGAGGAGTGGCAGTGTAGATGGTCACAGGAGAGCCAAAGTCTAGACAGGAGGACTCAACAAGGTGTTGATAGTCAAACCAATAAGGGTTCTCCTCCAATGCCTCAAGTTCTAGAGCACTGGAAGTGTACACTAAGCTCCTCAGATCCACACAGCCTTGTGTGAGACCTGACAAACAGCTGTCTGCTGAGGGCTTCCCATGCCTGTTCCAATGGGGTCCAAACAGCACAGGAGAGGGGTATCAAGGCATGCCATGGCCAGCTGTTATCTCATATTCTAGTAAGATAATGGTCACTACACATCACTGCCCCACTTTCTGGATTCATTAAAGATCCCAAGAAATCACTTCCAGACCATGTCCCTCTCAGACCCCCAACAATTCTGAGCATGTAAAATCTGTCATTCCCTTCCCTCTATTTTCTTTTCCTCAAGGTTCCCTAATCCTCAGGATGGGGAACATTGAGAATTCTTAACTGATCATCCCCAATCTCAAGCAAAACCTATGATAGTCTATAATCAACAGTATATGAGAGGAAAGACCCTTGAGGCCAAAGGAAAGTCAACATCTGTGGTTATGCCCAGCCGTGGTTGGTCCATTTCTTGCAGACCTCACAAGGAGCCATTGTTAGGGCACAACCACAGCATGCATAAAAGGGAATGGGATGGGCTGGAATTTTGTCCCTATAGATCATGGAACAGTTTGGATGTTCTGTGCAACTCCTGGCTCACACAGCTAACTTTATTTGTGTTTTTTTTTTCTGAAAGCTGTAATAAAAGTTGGATGATGCCATTAAGACTCAACAACATGGCTCGCTGCTCTATAAAGGGGAACTGTAACAGTCAGTATAGTATCTATCCTCCATCAGTCATGGCAAATTTGGCTCTATGACATTAGCTGCCCATGGCCTCATGGAGACAATGATTGCCATCAAAGTTCTCAGTAACATAGTAAAGAATCTCTATTAGGTCTTATCTAAAATGAATACCATAGAAGACTTTAAATATTCCCAGATGATTCATTTATATCAGGCTATATATAACGTGAAATTTTTTATTTTGTAACAGAATATGACAGAGGAGAAACTTTCATGTGAGAAGTAAAGCAGGCTGGCAGGCTGAATGAAGATGAAGTCCAGCAAGATTTTGGACAGATATTAGCCATGGTGGACTACCAACATAGCAAAAATATTGTTCATTGAATCCTGAAGCCTCACAACATACTCCTAGAATCACAAGGACATGCAAAGTTATGTGGCTATCACCTGGAGACAAGAACTGTACCTGTAAGAATATGACACAGATGCTGTGGCATATGTATGATTAAGGCACCTGAACTATTCTTAGGATAAGGTTATAAAGGGGAGAAAGCAGACATTGGGAATGTTGTCATTTTTTTTTTCACAATTAACTCAGGGCACCTACCTTCCAAAGAATGGCACTCTATGACCTTGAGAAAAATCTGAATAGAGCATAAGACATCCCAAGCATCTATCAGGAGCCCAGGAAAAACTCATCCACCAAATGCTAATCTCACACATACAGCTAAGAGGTAAATCAAAGTATAACCAACTATCCATTGGTTCAACAGTGCAATCACTTCTCAGAACTTGAAAGTGAGACAGACCCTGAACCCAAAATCATAGCCCTAATGTCTGAGTTAGGCTATGATATTAAGAATATTCTTTAATTATTCCAATGAAAGAAGTGCAATGAGGACATGGTGGTATAAATCCTTGGACACTGTTTTGCCTGGGGCTTGAGCTAGACTGGGCAACTACAAGAAAGTGTGTACAGCCCAGTCATACAACAAACACTTCCATGACTGATTAATCAACCTTCACCCTTCTCTTCAAGTGCCTAGCCAGTGATCCTGCCCCAGGACACCTTATCACAGGGAGCTCAATGTAGTGCCCAATGAAGACACAACTATTGGGTGAAATGCATGTGGAGCTGCCGTGTCCTCTACCAACCATGTTGGATGACAAGGTGCCGACATGGGGAGGACTGCTTCAGGGAAGCATTTTCTGGAAACAGGACATGACTTATTTTGGAATAAATAGAAAAAATATGAAAAATATGGGGGTTGTCAGGTTTAAGCCTGCTCTCTGGGGGATGAGAATAGGCAGTTGCTAGGTACCCCTCCCCTTTCACAAATTGAGTTTTGCCTCTTATCTGCATAGACAATGGCAGACGAATTCCTCCCTTTTTGTGCATTGGGTTTGTGCATCTGTTCTTAGGTCTCTTTTGTTTTTTCAGGACTGTCTAGGTTGTCACTTCCCCCTACAGTTCTTTCTCTCTGCACTGGAAATATGCTAATGTGTGGACCAAGTGACTCTGCATTGAGGCTTTTTTTTCATTCCATTTTAGCAAATAAGTGTCAGGCCTGCTTTTAACTTTAAATTAAATTTTAACTGTAGATTTCATGGCTAGTCCCACACAGCAAGTAGATGTCACTCCTGCCTTTTCTTTGTTAGTCAGAATGTATATACGATGATTCTAAAGAGATTAGTGAGTAATTTCAAGAGTCCAAAAGCATAAGTGTGTAAAATTCCCTCAAAAATATGACTCTTGCTGAACTAATTCAGAGATTCAATAAATGAGATTATACTATCTGTTCACTAGATTTAGTACACAACTATTTCTTATAAAGTACATAAATTATTAGAAAATAGAAATAAAAATAAATTCTAATATAGTTCCTACCATTATGACCAAATATAGACTAGCTTATATGATAGCAGCCAGAATTTGGTATCCTCCAAAAGGAAAAATTAATGTATGGCCCATGTGCTCCCTCCAACAGATTCACCTTTGCCATTTACAGGAATACATAATAGATATGGCACACGTATAGTTAATTAAAAACATGTTCCTTATTGAAATCTAAATTCTATGGACAGACCAAAAAGGAGCTCAACCTCTCTGGTGTATTTTAACTAAATCACAAAAACAATCTTTATTAATACAATGGCAGCAGTATGGACCTAAATTCTGTGACTATTTGTTGGAGCATTGTAAATAGATAAATTTGCAGATACTGGGGAAATGGAATGGAGCTTGTTAATATGTAATAGGACCTGTTTTTGCCTTTACCCTCAAACAATGTGTTAGGTACTTAAAAAATTGCTTACATGAAAAATGATTATTGCTGAGCACATAGAATAGGAGACTGGGAGGGTACATGTCTTTTTGGTTTTTCTCTGTTTGTGGATGCAGCAACACATTCTTTGCCCTAAAATTTTCTAATATAAAATCTGTTACAAACTTCAATAAAATAAGTTCAGATTCATCCAACTTGGAGCTGTCTGTTTGTTCATCTCCACTGACTCCTTGTGCACTTAGTAAGATCCTGGATCCAGGCTGCATGGAGCCTGCCGGTTGCAGTCACAACTCCTGGTATGGAGCCCCAAATGCTCCTTCTAAACAAAGCAGGAAACCATTAGCAGAGCCAAACACACTAAATGAAGAACACCCCAGTGTGGAAGCAGACACCACTCCTGAGAGGAACCAGCAGTATAAGAAGCTGAAGAGAATCACACAATGTTTTCTGAAATCCTGCTAATGCTGCCTGCCAATGAGACTCACTAGAAATCCAGAAAACACACAGCCATGCTCTATCAACAAAATGGCACTCATGAAGTCAGCAGAAAACAGAACCCTACCAGAAATCAAGTAGGTGGAGAGATCAGATTGTGCTTTATATTTTCTGTGCTCTGTGAACTTTCTAATGACCATCAATGGACACACCACAGTGCTACATATACATGTGGAAGGCTGCGATGTTCACTTACACCTATAAACTGATTTGCTTAAATCATGCTCCAGGGCATTTTGCTTCAGGAAGAAATCTTACGAGGAAGTCCTGATGTCAAACTAAGTTAAGTTTAGTAAAATTAGATAGAATAAGACAGGTGAGAAGGAGGAGTGTGAATGGAGATGTTGGTCACAGGGGAGCAAAGGTCCAGACAAGAGGACTCAACAGGGTGTTCATAGTGAAATCAATAATAGTTCTCCTCAATGCCTCTCCACAGTTCCAGTGCACAGACAATGCACAATGAGCTGTGCAGATCATGACACATGGGTGACATTGCAGAACTTCCAGGACAGGGTGGGCCCTGCATGCCTGCTTCAGTGGGGTCCAAACAGCACATAAGAGATGTATTCAGACATGCCATGGCCAGCTCTTCTGTCCCAATGTTAGTGAGTGTTGGGCCTGCCCAGAATTTGCCCCAGGGCATGGCCGAGCACATGGGACTACAGATGGCGCTGAGGGCAAGTGTCCTGGGCATAACCCTGATCACATTACAGGACCCCCTAATTGGCTTTCAGGTATTGACTTGCCTCCTGTACTGAATGACTTTGGACTTCACCTGTGGTACCTGAAGGTTGTTTTAACCTTTGACCCAATTGGCCACCCGTTTGGTGCTTTTTGGTCTTTTGTCTATATAGGCTCCTTTGTTTCCCCCATTAAACTGGAGATTTGCTTCTGACAAACTCCCTGTCCCATGGTCAAATCTCTGAGAAATTGAGGCAGAGGCTGGGACTTCCGGAACCTGCATTTCTTCATCCTCACAACCAGGAGCTGCTCAATCGTGTGAATGAGTGTGTGAGTGGGTGCAGACATGCCATGCTGGTTGTGAGTGGACTCTATGAACTGGTGCCCCAACATGGGGCAATTCCTAAAATGAACGAAAGCTAATTGGGGGGTCTCAAGGTAGGTTTCTGACTCTGAGTATGGGGAACACATCTTACAAGGTTGTTGACCCAGTGCCATTAGCACTGAGATATGTATTAAGAAGCCATGGTTTTGAAATCCCAGAGCCTCGCATTGCCAAGGTGTGGGAATTAGCTCGTGAGTTAGCTCCGTTTGCCCGAACATCCAACATTTACTCATGGGACACATGGAATAAGATAGAGAATCTAGCCAGAGAGCAAGAAAAAAAATTTAAGATATTCCCTTTGGATTTTCATTCCGTGGTGGCTGCACTCAAGAAAGCTTTCCTAAAAAAAAAAAATAAAATAAAATAAAAAAAAAAGAAAGCTTTCCTTCCCAATTGGAAAGAAAGTGCCCACAGGTGGAGCAGACAGAAGGGAAGGGGGAAGGGATTGAGGACCCGAGGAGGCTGGGCGGGGACTCCACCAAGGAGCCAGGGCTGGGTGGGCAAAACCGTGAAACTGAGCCAGGGTCGGGCATAGCAGAGCCCCCGGGAACTGGGGCAGAGTCGTAAGGGACCGTGGCAGCGCATGGCAGGGAAGCTACGCAGCGGGGAGGTAGAGCCAGCAGGGGGCGGAGGTTCCATACAGAAACATGGGGGCACGCTATGAGGTTCCTTACAGAAACATGGCAGCACGTGATGAGGTTCCGTACAGAAACATGGCAGCGTGCAATGAGGTACAGCCATACAAAAATATGGCGGTGCTCGGCAATGGCACCGGCAGTGGTGGCAGTGCTGGCACTGGCAGCAGCAAGCCGTGCAGAACCGGGCTGGCTCCGATGGCACGCATGAGCAGAGGAAAATGCTTGCGGGCAGAGCTGCCCACTCGTCCCAGCATGTGTTAAAGGTTGCCAGACCAGCATGGGAAAATGGCTGCCGGGAAAGAGTGTCTGGCAGTTCCCTTCTTCAAGGGGAAAGGGGGTGGAAGCGATTCAGGAAAAACCACCTCCCATGAGCCTTCACAGAAACCTATCTCAAATCCGCGTGGGAACAGGCTACAGCAGGGAGCTTGGGGGTCGGGGGGGTACAAATTTCTCAGTTCCTTATGCAGATGGGTGAGAACTTCTCTGTACATTGCCTGGGATGATAGTTAATTTAAAAAGTTCTGACTTGTTTGGCTATTTGAATTTCCTATAAAATATGTGTGTTTTATGTTTCAAAATAAACATTGTGGCCACTTTTGGTTTTACTGCATGCTTATAATCACATTTTGGTTTTGACTTTGTTCATTATTTGGCATGCTTAATTTAAATGCACGTGCACACTTAAAAATGAACATCGAAAGGCCTGAGTACATAGTGATTAAAATATCTTGATTTTTATGAAGCTTCACAAAGAGATGGTATTGTGCTTTTACATCGGAAAGTTTGTTTTCACATGTGTAAAACCATCAAGAAAGATAAAAAAAAAAGTATTAAAAAAGTATGGCACTTGAATGTATCAAAGGTTTTAAATAAGGTTTATAGGATAAAAAGTCTCACTTAAAAAATTAAAATGTGTACAGGAAGTTTGAATTGTTTGCTTAAAAGGATGTTAAAATATGCTATAAAGGTTTATGGAGTGTTGGGTTTATAAACAGATTAAAAATTAGAGATGGTGATTAAAAAATGTTATACACTATGCTTCTTCTGTGCAATAGAAGAAAAGGCATTGAGCCTCGGGGGTTGGAGATTAAGAATTAAGCTTCATATATTCAGATGTATTTCAATTGTCTGTTTTGATTAAGCAGGAATTTGGTTACTCATAGAATTCCAACTTCTCAAGGAACCTTATCCATGGGGTCATAAGTAAAAACTGGGAAGGTCTGAGACTAGGGCTTGCAGCTGCCAAGCAGGGCTCTGCTTGGGAAAAGCATAGGCCCCACCCATCAAATGCCATCTTGGCTGTAACTTGAATCCTGGATCTCGGTAAAGCGAACAGGCTTCTCCTGGGAGGGGGAGGAAAATCTGGAAAAATGTTTTAACTTCTGTGTGAATGTGTAAATGAATGTAGGCCTGAGGTGGGAAACCTATTACACCTGTGCTCCCCACAACGGGATCCCTTGAAGCCATAGGATTTGATTGGGCCAGTTCTGCATTTCCATGGTGATATCGTACAGTCTAGAGTGGGTTCAGATTAGAATCTAATTGCTGGGTTTATATAGTGATTGACAAAACTCTGCTGAGCCATATGTCCTTTCCCCAAGTCCAGGTCCAGTAAACTGAAGCCAAAGGAGAGATTTCCCCTCCTGTGTCCAGGGACTAGCTAGAAAATACAAATGCTTAGTCCTGCCAACCTGAAAGTCAGCTTGTAGTATATTCTCGGACATTCCTTGTGTACATCTTAGACAAGTGATAACCCCTTTTAAACTCATTTTTAGACCATTTGAAGGACTTTAAAATAAGAGTAATGATCTAAGACTTAATGTGGAAAAAGGAAAGAAAAGAGAAAGAGCCACAAAACAAAGAAATCAAAACTTGACATTTGCCTAAGGAGATAGGTAGAAAATTAATAGGCACCCCCAGACAACCCAGGACCCATTCTGATAGGGGAGAGATAAAAATATGCTTTGAATATGACCAGACTGGGCACTTTGAGATGGTTACAAACACAGGAAGCTTTCATATGGCCTATGTCCCAACCATGGGAATTTCCACTAGAGGAAGATTGCCCCCGAACCACAGGGCCCAGGGATCGAGCCTTCTGGTGGAGACCAATAAAGTGGCCTGAAGCTCTTAGCTTCCCTCCAATGGAAAAAGGGAGTTTGCCTCTGATATCCAGCAAAAGAAGGCCCAAAATGCCAGGATTAAACATCTCATGAGAACCTTGGGTTTAACATGCAAATGGGAAGACTTTTGTTTCCAGACTAAGGAGCACAAGATTCTAGTACTCAATTTCCTTCCTAGGCTTTTGTCAATCTTTGATTTTACTAGAATGTTAATGATCAGGAAAATGACAGGTTCATCAGTCACTCACAAAGTAACTATTGACATTCCTTATATACTTAATAATGATGCTTTTAGACATTCCCTCGTTTAATAAAACAAAATAGACAGTTCACAAGGTTTTAAACAGGTTTTAAGATGTGATCATCGATATTCACAGCTGCCAAAGAAATAAGATCTTCAGTATGTAGATTAATTCTTAGATTTTCACCAAACTAAGACAGTGTTTTCCAGGTGAGGTAATAGGTTTTCTTTACTAACTTTTGCCTATACCCATAGTAAAATTACTGAGCTTAGTTGGTTTATCTCATGTGCCTTTCCAGTTACAATGGTTTAATCCTTGTGTAGACCTTAAAAGTTTAGCCTGCATTTTGTCCCTTTTATAGGGACCTTAAAGTAATAGAGCCATCTCTCAAGGACCTCTAGACCATCCCAGCACCTATTAGATGAGGATACCAGATTGCTTTCACTCTCAATGTCCCATCTCAGCAGGAAGTAACCAGAATGGTCGTAGACCATTATCCCTTGAGCAGTCTGGATCCTCAAATAGGTTAAAAGGTAAACTAGGCAGATTTAGAACATCCATGCTGGGATGGGTCCCTCAAGGTCTTTGAAAGTCTTTAAAACTCCAAAGAAGGACATCCCCCTCTGCTAGATGACCCCATACCCAACTAAATTAAAAATGCAATACTAAAACAAAAAGGAGGAATAAGCCCACACCAACAGCTAGGGTTGGCATTATTTACCATCAACGTTTTAAATTTTAAATTTTCAAAAAGGACAACTTAAATTGAGATCCCAAAGTCACTGGAAAGCCTATCCACCAAAGTGTGGATCACAGTGTGCTCTAAAAAAAATTTTAACCATAATTGCTAAAGGCCTGGCCTAACTCAAGATGACTTGATAAATACCTTGCCTAAACCAAGGTGGAGTCAATCTAGGTTTGACCTAACATCTAGTAAAAATTGTTCTTTCAATAACTATATCGCTTAAGTGTTTCCTCAGCACATTTATCCACAGCGCTCCATCTATGGGACCACACTACAGACATCCATGCCATGGCTCCCCCAGAGACGCGATTCAAGCTTGGAGGCTTGTGAGGCCTTGGTCTAATGACAGACCAGGTAGGCCTGTATTGCCCGTGTGAGCCACATGCAACTTCCCCAGGCCACCTGCTGCCATGCTTGGTGCTGATGCCAACCTGCCTGACTGAGAAGACCGAGACTGGACAACAGCGAAAGCTCACGCTAAGACTGATGAGACATTGGACATATATATAATTAATTGTAAAATATAGTCTCTACTAAATCAAAAAGGGGGAGATGTTGGGCCTGGCCAGGATTTGCGCCAGGGCATGGCCGAGTACATGGGACTAAAGATGGCGCTGGGCTGGAGAGGTGGCTCAGGGGTTAAGCCTCCGCCTTGCAGGCAGAAGGTCCTGAGTTCGGATCCCAGATCCCACGTATAGACACCAGGCAGAAGCGGGGGCGGCCTGCGCTTCTGGTCCTGGTAGGGTGGAGCCTGTGAATCCCAGGGCAGAAGGAGGTGGAGGCGTCCATGATGGTTCCGAATTCGTCCGTGGTTCTACACACACACACACACACACACACACACACACACACGTGTGCGCGCGCGGGCACATACATACGCACACACACACAATTGAATAAATAATAATAAAAAATTTAAAAAAAAGATGGCGCTGAGGGCAAATGTCCTGGGCGTAACCCTGATCACATTACAGGGACCCCTAATTGGCTTTCAGGTATTGACTTATCTCCTGTGCTGAATGACATTGGACTTCACCTGTGGTACCTGAAGGTTGTTTTAACCTTTGACACAATTGGCTGCCCATTTGACACTTTTTGGTCTTTTTTCTATATAGGCTCCTTTGTTTCCCCCAATAAACTGGAGTTTTGCTTCTGACAAACTCCCCATCCCGTTGCCAAGTCTCTGGGAAATTGAGGCGGAGGCCAGGACTGCCGGAACCTGCCTTTCTTCGTCCTCACAGCCAGGAGCTGTGCAATCATGTGAATGAGTGTGTGAGTGGGTGCAGACATGCCACTCCGGAGGTGAGTGGACTCTACAAGTGGGGCCAAGATCAAGACTGATCACTGCCAACTTCTTGAACTGATAAAACGTCCAAAAATCACCTCTAGACCCTATCCCTTCAGACTTCCAACAGCTGTGAGCATGTAAAACCTGCCATTTCCTTCCCTCTCTTCTATTTCCTCAAGGTACCCTAAACCTCAGGATAAGGGCCATCAAGAATTCTTAACTGATAATCCCCAATCACTCAAGCAAAATGTATGAGAATCTATCATCAGTAGTTTAGGAGGGGAAAGACTCTTGAGGCCAAAGGAAGCCAACATCTGTGGTTATGCCCAGTTGTGGTTGGTCCATTTCTTGCAGACATCACAAGGAGCCATTGTGAGGGTGCAAACAACAGCATGCATAAAAGGGAATGGATTGAGCTGGTTTTTTTTTTCTCCCTGCAGCTCAGGCAACAATTTGGGTGCATTGTGGGACTATTAGCTTCCAAAGCTACTTTGTTTATAGTTTTTTTTAATGAAAGCTGTAAGAAGAGTTGGATGATTCCATTTAGACCCAGTACATTGGCCAGCTGTTCTATAAAAGAGAACCTTAGCAGTCAGTATTTTATCCTGGAATCCATTGGCCAAGCACCTTTGGCTTTGTGACATTAACTGCCCATGGCCTCATGGAGATCATAGTCACCATCAAAGTTCTGAAAACATAGAAAAGAACCTCAGATGGGTTTTATCTGAAATGGATATCATGGAAGACCTTGACTATTCCCACATCCTTCATTTATATCAGGCAATTGTAACATCTGAAGCTTTTATTTTGTAACAGAATATGATGGAGATGTAACTTTCATGTAGTGGGTAATGACTGCAAGAAGGTGAAGCCCAGCAACTGCTTGGACAGATGTTAGTTGTGGTGGACTACTGTCACATTAAAATGTATTTCATTGAGATCTGAAGCCTCACAAATTACTAATAGAATCATAAGGACATGAAAAGTTATGTGACTATGGCCTGGGAACCAGACAATACCTGTAATAATATTACACAAATGCTGTGGCTGATGTAAGATTATTGTACCTGAACTATTTCTAGAGTGAGGTTTCCAAGGGGAAAAAGTAGATGTTGAGAGTCTTGGCATACTTCTTCATGCAATTATATAAGGACAACTATTCTTCCAAGGGATGACACTCGATGACCTCCAGTGAAAGATTCTAGTGGATCATATGAGCTAAATAAGCATCTGTCTAGAGTCTTGGAAAACCTCATCAACCAATTGCTTACCACAGACCCATACAGGAGGGGAATCAAAGATATAAATAATCATCCATGGCTTCTACAGTGCAATCACTGTTCAAAACTTAACAGTGAGACATACATTGATCCCAAAATCATAGCCTCAATGTCTCAGTCTGTAATGTGAACAATCTTTCAAATGAAAGAAGTACAATGAGGACATGGGGATATAATGCCTCTTAGAGACTATGGTTCCCTAGGATCTTGGGCTTGACTTTTCCATTATACAAAATCCTGAATAGTCTGGTCATACACCAATCCCTTCCCTGGCTGAATCATCAAACTTCATGCATTCCTTTAACTGTCAAGTAAGTGATTCTCCTCCAGGAAACGCAGCCACAGGGACCTCAATAGAGTACCTACCCAATTAAGACACACCTATTGATCAAATGTATGTAGAACTTGCTTGTAGAAGTCACAATTGCCATTATGGAAGCCCAGATACCCCGTCCAGACAAAGTAAAACATCAACACAACCAACCATAGTAAATGAAGGACATCCTGAAGTGGAAGAAAACTCCCCTCCTGAGAGGAATCAACAGTGGATGAGACTGAAGAGAATCAGACAATGTCTTTTGAAATTCTGCTGTTGCTGCCTGACACTTAGTCACACTCAGAACCCAGGAAACACATGTCCATGATCTGCCAACAAAGTGGTACCCATGAAGGAGGCAGAACACAGTAAGTAGAGAGGATAGCCTGTGCTTTGCATTTTATGTACTCTGTCCTCTTCCGACTGTTCTTCAATGGACAGATCACATTGCTACTCATGCATGTGGTAGTCTGATGTTAACATACACGTATATGCTGATTTGGTTAAATCATGCTCCTGGGAATACCACTTCAGGAAGAAATCTTTCTAGAAAGTCCTGATGGGAAAAACTAAGCTACATTTAGTAGAAATAGATTTTGTAAGACAGGTGAAAATAGCTCTTCTGCCCCAAACCCGGACCTGGACCCAGACCCGACTCCCTGCTCCTCAGGTTAGGCCTCTAGACCATGCCTCAGGCCCCAGGATATCTGCTCATCCCACCTGCCAGCCAGAGCAGCAGCCACTCTGCTCTAGCATGGGGGAAGGTCGCTAAGCCACACCACAGGTCCTAGGTGATCTGCAAGCCACACTAGACACACTGCCCTCCTGCCCTAGACCCAGACACCATGCTCCTCAGGGTGAACTCCCTGCTCCTCAGAATTCAACAGAGTCCAGAGAAAACCCAAGCAATGCACGAAGGGACAAACACCATACATCTGAAGTCCTCTAAAATCATCCCGTCACATGGGAGATAATCTTCACATCCAGCTCAAAGATAAAGTAAACCTTTTTACCATCTGTTCCTCTCATTTGTTAATCACTGAAGTTTAACTTTTCCATATAGCCACCCCAAAACGCACACAATATGAGGGACTATACCATTCACCCTCACATATCACAAAGGAATTAACCAAAAAAGCGAACTACCATACCAATCTTCACTCCATGTTTACTAAACCCAAATTAATTCATGTATTAAAAGTCTAATAGCCTCATCTAGGAACTAACACCAAAACCAGACAAACATACATAACTGCAAGGCAAACACTAGTAATAACTGCTCAACAAGAGTAATACCATCTAATTCAGTTCAGTCAAAAACACAAAGAAACTAAAAGAAGGTCTTAAGAGATAAAACTACAATTCCCAGGTCACAAAGTAAATCCATGAGAAACAAAAACCAAGACAACAAATCTTCTACCAAAAGAATTAACTGCATCATTATAGATTCCAACCAGAACAAACTCACAGAAAATAGCCAAGAAAGCCAAACCAAAGACAATGACTTCCAAAGCTTGATCTTTACTATGAACAATACTATGAAAAGAAAATCTGGGAGGAGTTAAATAACTGTATCAACTGCTTTGAACAGGAACACAACACACACTTGGAGGAAATGAAAAAAAAAAACAGTTCAAAAAACAAAAACAGGCATAGAGCAGTTAAAACAATATCAAGCAGATTTTAAAATTGAACTAAAAGATAAATTATCTTCAATGCAGAACTCAACAGAGACTCATATCAGCAGAACTAATGAAGCAGAAAATAGAATATCAGATCTTGAAGACAAAGGGAAAGAATTAACCAGCTCAATGGAAGAGGTTGTTAAAGCAAAAAAGATACTTGAGAAGAATATTCAAGAATTACAGGACATCTTGAAGGAGCCTAACATGTGCATTCATGGAATACCAGAACAAGGATAGCAAAATACCACACATGAGGAAATTTTTCAAATTATCATCAAGGAAAACGTTCCCCATCTAAAGAAACAGAAGCCCACCCAAATACAAGAGGCATTCCACACCCCAAACAGATATGACCAAAACAGAAATTTACCAAGGCAAATAATAGTCAAAACACTCCACATACAAGACAAAGAAAATGCGCTGAGAGCTTCAAGGGAAAAAAAAAAACAAGTCACTTTTGAAGGTAAACCTACTAAAATAAGAAATTATTTTTCAATGGAAACAGTAAAACTAAGAGGAGCGTGGAGAGACATTCTTCAAGTATTGAATGAGGAAAATTGTCAGCCCAGACTGATGTACCCGGCAAAACTACTGGGCATGATTGATGGTGAAAGAAAAATTTTCCAGCACCAATACAAGTTGAAGGCTTAGATAGCTAAAAAACCAGGCCTTCAAAAAATGCTAGAAAAGATACTCAAGCTTGAAGAAAAGAACAAGCATGTCCAGGAGGACAGAAAGGAAGTTTAATATCACCAAAACCCACAAGCCAAATAATACTCTTAGGAAAGCCACTAAAAACAAAAAGTGTCAGGAATTAAAAGTAATTTCTCAAACTGGAGTCTTGTTATAAGAGCACATTCAAAGATAGATGTAATAAAAGTAGGAAACCACAGTGAGGGAGGGGTCAATCATCCATTTGCAAAATGGTTACTTTTTACTTCCAGACTATATGCCCTCCCCTTCTGGTGAGATCATACCCCCTCAGTTGTAAATGATCAGTAACGAAAGTCTGTGAACTTAACCAGGTGTCTCATTACTTACTTGCAGTCCGTGATGGAGGCCTATTTTCTGTGCTGTAACATGGTCCCCTCTCTCCTTGTTTCTGGTGTGGCCCTCCAACCCCATCCCTCCTGTTCATAATCCTTGCAATTACTGAAGGTATTACATAGATTTATCTTTGAGTGTCTCTAGGTGGGCTGGGTGGGTTTGGTACTAGGAGCCACCTATTAAGGAGTACATATGGTGCTTAATTTTCTGGGTCTGGGATACTTCACTTAATACAATGCCCATCAGGATGTAGTGAAGGGCATTGCAGGAACAGCAAAACGGCAGAAGAAAACCAACAAACCACAATCCAGAACTTCAGAGACTCTATATCAACCACCTAGAACTAGGCCAGCCTAATCTCTCCCCATTCTGAAGCTCAGGGAAATTTACAGAAGAGGGGGCAGTAAGATTGTAAGAGCACAAGGATGGGAGGAGCAATGATTTGCAAGATACTCCACACAAGTTAGGGCCAAAGCAATCATAATTGGACTTTGCATGTCCTGCGCAATGTCGAACACACTATTGACCTCACAAAGTCTAGCATTTGCTTAAGGCACCAAGATCCTTGGAGGCAAGGGACTGACAGCCACAGTAGTGTTCTTATGCTTAAGGGGAACACAGGAAAGGGTTCAGGGTAATGCCACTGGGTCCTTGTACATCATCGGAGAGGAGGGCCCAGAGGAGAGTCTGGCATGCACATTAAAGGATTCTCTGGGGATTGGGGGGGAGGCACTGGGGGATGGGGAGGAAGGGGTGAGGGGAGGGGGAGCAGGGGGGTCGGGGGGAGGAAGAGGGAGGGAGGAAACGGGTGTACCTACTAAGTTTGTATGAGCGGAAATAATAATAAAAAATGTTATATATATAAAAAAAGTAATTTCTCCATTATAACACTAAATGTAAATAGACTTAACTCACCAATCAAAAGACACAGGTTACAAACATGAATTAGAAATCACAACCCTTCCATCTGTGCCTTCAAGGAATACATCTCACCACAAAACATAGGCACATTCTAAAAGAAAGGGCTGGTCGAAAATTCTGTATGCTGACGGAACCAGGAAACAAGCAGGGGTAACAATTATACTATCTGACAAAGTGTACTTCAAACCAAAAACAATCATAAGAGACACAGAAGGACACTACATGTTAGTCACAGGTACAATTCACCAGGAAGACTTCACAATATTGAACATATGCACACCTAATATATACTCTTCCACATTCATTGAGAAAATGCTACTATATCTAAAGCAAGAAATCAACTCCAAAATCATAAGTCTTGGGGATTTCAATACTGCCTTCTCAACATGGTGTAGACGAACAGGTCAAAAACTTAACAGAGACATATTGGAACTTAATCAAACCCTTAATGAAATGAACCTTACAGATCTCTATCGAACTTTCCATCCACGCATGAAAGAGTACACAGAACTTTCTCTAAAATAGACCACATATTAGGCCACAAAATTAATCTCCATATATACAGAGAAGTTGAAATTCTAGCCTGTACCAGCATGGTCTAAACTTTGACATCTGCAACACAATAAACAGCAGAAAATACATTAACTCCTGGAAACTAAAGATTGTGATGCTAAATGAGAACTGGGTTTAGGAAGAAATCATGAAGGAAATTCAAGATTTCCTAGAAACAAACGATAATGAAAATACAACATATTAAAATCTCTGGGAAACAATGAAAGCCGCACTAAGAGGTAAGTTTATAGCCCTTAATGCCTATATCAAAAAAAAAATAGAAATGCCACAAATAAATAATTTAACAATGCAGCTTAAAGCTTTAGAAACATAAGAACAATCCAATTCCAAAAGCAGTAGAAGTGAGGAGATTAGCAAAATCAGAGGAGAAATATCCAAAATTGAGATAAGGAAAATGGTAAAATGAATCAACTAGTGATAAAGATGGTCCTTTGAAAAAAATCAATAAGATTGATACACCTCTATTTAAATTAACCAAAATCCAGAGAGAGAAAACCCAGATAAACAAAATTAGACAAGAAAATGGAGTTATCACTACTGATACTCAAGAATTTCAGAGAATTATAAGATCATATTTCAAAAACTTATATTCTTTGAAATTTGATAACACAAAAGAAATGGGTGAATTCTTAAGTAAGATAACTTACCTAAATTGAATCAGGAAGTTTTGAATTATTTAAATATTCCTATAACATATCAGGATATCGATGAAGTAATCTTGAATCTTCCCACCAAAAAATGTCCTGGACCAGATGGATTCAGCACAGAGTTCTACCAGACATTTAGTAACAACTAACACCAATACTCCTTAAACTGTTCCATCAAATTGCGAAGGAAGGAAGACTGCCAAATTCTTTCTGTAAAGCTAATATCATCTTAATCCCCAAACCTAATAAAGATATACTTAAAAAAGAAAGGTATAGGCCAAACTCTTTGGTGAACACAGATGCAAAGATTCTTTTTTTATTTTTTTAATTTTCTTTTTTGTTATTTATTATTTATTCAATTGTGCATATATGCGTATGTGCGTATGTATGTGTGTGTAGAACCATGGACGAATTCGGGAACCACCATGGACCGCCTCCATCTCCTCCTTGTTTACTCTGCCCCAGGATTCACAGGCTCCGCCCTACCAGGACCAGAAGCGCAGGATGCTCCCGGTTCAGCCCAGCATGTATACGTGGGGTATAGGATCCGAACTCCAGATCTTCTGCCTGCAAGGCAGAGGCTAAACCCCTGAGCCACCTCTCTAGCCCCAGATGCAAAGATTCTTAACAGTTCTCCCCTTTCTGCCCTGGAAGGCCACAGACCAGGGAGGACACACTGCTTCACAGGCAAATTCCTCCAACCCACCTGTATGTCCCAGGTTACCGCCTCGTCCCAGCTCCTCCTACCAGCCAGCTGAAGCAGCACTCAGTCTGCTCTGGGTGAGGCAGGGCCACCAGGCCACACCCCAGGTCCCAGGTCAACTGCCCCAAACATCTAGCACCACTCCCCTTTCTGCCCTGGATGCCGCAGTCCAAGGAGGACACATTTCTTCTCCAGTAAATTCCTCCAGCCCACCTGAAGGACACAGGTCATCCACTTGTCCCAGCTGCTCCCACCAGCCAGCCGGGGAAGCACCCATTCTGCTCCAGGTGAGGGAGGGTCACCAGAACACACCCCAGGTCCCAGGTCAGCTGCACCACTGCCATCAAGCAGCTCTTCCCTTTCTGCCTCAGACACCATAGTCCAGGGAGGACAAACTGATTCTCAGCTCAAGGTCAAGGGGAACACACTGCTCCTCAATTCAAAAGAATCCAAAGAAAAACCAAGCAAAGCTCTAGGGGACAAAAGTCATACATCTGAAATCCTCTAAAATCATCATATGTCATCTGGGAGAGAATTTTCACATCCAGCTCAAAGATAAGTAAACCCATTTTTACCATTCTGTTCCTTTCAAATTTTAGTCACTGTAATTAACATTTCCATATAGCCAACTCCAAAACATATACAACTTCAGGGAATATACCATTCACCCTCACATATCATCAAGGTACTAAATAGTAAAAGTGCACTACCATACTAATATTCACCCCCTGACCACTAAACCAGGCTTAATTGATGTACTAATAGTCTAATAACTTCATCTAGAAAATAACAGTAACAAGAGACAAGTGAACCCAACTCTAAGGCAAACACTAGTAATAACTGCTCGAGAGTAGTAATACCAACTAATTCAGGTCAGTCAAAAACACACAGAAACTGAAAGAAAGTCTTAAGAGATAAAACAGCAATGCCCAAATCACAGTGCAGATATATGAGAAAAAAAAAAAACCAAGAAAACAAATCTCCCACAGAAAGAATTAACCCCATAATGATAGATTCCAACCAGAACAAATTCACAGAAAATAGACAAGAAAGCCAGACCCAAAATAAGGACTTTCAAAGCATGATCACTACCATGATCAATACTATGAAAAAAGAAATCTGGGAGGAGTTAAATAACCACATCAACCACTTTGAAAAGGACCACAGCAGACAATTGCAGGAGTTGAGTAAAACAGTTGAAGCAACAAAAATAGGCATAGAGCAGTTAAAACAGTCTCAAGCACAGTATAAAACTGAACTAAAAGATAAGTTATCTTCAACCCAGAACTCAACAGAGTCTTATTAGCAGAACAAATAAAGCAGAAAATAGAATTTCAGATCTTGGACACAAAGTGGAAGCATTAACCAGCTAGGGGAAGAGGTTGTTAAAGCCAAAAAGATACTCGAGAGAAATATTCAAGACTTATGGAACACCCTGAAGAAGCCAAACATGCACATTCATGGAATACCAGAACAAGTATCCCAAAATACCACAACTGAGGAAATTTTTCAAAATATCAAGGAAGACTTTCCTCATCTAAAGAAAGAGAGGCCCATCCAAATACAAGAGGTATTCCACACCCCAAGCAGATATGACCAAAATAGAAATGCCATGAAAAATAACAGTCAAAGCACTCCACATTCAAGACAAAGAAATGGTGCTGAGAGCTTCAAGTGAAAAAAAAAAAAAAACAAGTCACTTTTAAAAGTAAACCTACTATAATAACAAATGAATTTTCAATGGAAACAGTAAAAGCAAGAAGAGCTTGGAGAGATGTACTTCAAGAATTAAATGAGGAAAAGGCAACCCAGGCTGCTACACCTGGCAAAACTATCAGGCATGAACAAGGGAGAAAGAAAAGTTTTACAGCACAAAGACAACTTGAAGCCTTACATGTCTACCAAACAAGGCCTTCAAAAAATGGTAGAAAAGATACTCGAGCTTGAAGAAAAGAACAAGCATATTCAGGAAGACAGAAGGGAAGTGGAATACCAACAAAATCTAAAAGCCAAATAATACACTTAAGAAAGACACTAAACATAACAAGTGTCTGAAATTAAAAGTAATTTCTCCATTATAACATTAAATGTCAATGGAATTAACTCACCAATCAAGAGACACAGATTACAAACCTGAATTAAAAATCACAATCCATCAATCTGCTGCCTTCAGGAAACACATCTCATCACAAAAGATAGGCACATGCTAAAAATAAAAGGCTGGTCCAAACTTTTGCAAGCTAATGAAACCAGGAAACAGGCAAGGGTAGCTATTATGCTAGCAGAAAAAGTAGACTTCAAACCAAAAACAATCATAAGAGACACAGATGGATATTACATTTTAGTCACAGGTACAATTCACCAGGAAGAGTTCACAATATTGAACCAAATGAATATATGCACCAAAAATGGGCCCTTCCACATTCATTAAGCAAATGCTACAGCATCTAAAGGAATAAATCAACCCCAAAATGATAAGTTACGGGGATTTCAACACCCACCTCTCAACATGGGATAGATCAACAGGTCAAAAACAGAGACACATTGGAACTTAATCAAACTCTTACTGAAATGGACCTTACAGATCTCTATCAAACTTTTCATCTATGCACCAAAGAATACACATTTTTCTCAGCATCACATGGAACTTTCTCCAAAATAGACCACATATTGGGCCACGAAATGAATCTCCACATATACAGGAAAGTTGAAATTCTAGCCTGTAACCTATCAGAACAACATGGTTTAAGCTTGACATCCACAACACAACAAACAACAGAAAATACACTAACTCTTGAAAACTAAACACTGTGATGCTGAATGAGAATTGCATTCAAGAAGAAATTATAAATGAAATTCAAGATTTCCTGGAAGTGAATGATAATGAAAATACAACTTATCAAAATCTTTGAGACCCAATGAAAGCTGTCCTAGACATAAGTTCATAGCTCTTAATGCCCACATCAAAAATATAGAAACATCACAAATAAATAACAATGATGCATCTGAAAGCTTTAGTGACACAAGAGCAATCTGATCCCAAAAGCAATAGAAGACATGTGATTAGAAAAATCAGGGAAGAAATATCCAAAATAGAGATAAGGAAAATGATACAGAGAATCAACCAGTCAAAACCCTGTTGTTTGAAAAAATCAATGAGATTGACACACCCCTAGCTAAAATAACCAAAAAGCAAGAGAGAGAAAACCCAAATTAACAAAATTAGAAATGAAAATGGAGTTATCACTACTGATACCCAAGAAATTCAGAGAATTATAAGGTCATATTTCAAAAACGTATACTCTATGAAATTTGATATCACAAATGAAATGGAAGAATTCCGAAGGAACCACAACTTAGCTAAATTAAATCAGGATGTTTTGAATTATTTAAATAGGTCTATAGCATATGAAGAAATCAATGAAGTAATCTCGAATCTTCCCACCAAAAAATGTCCTGGATCAGATAGATTCAACACAGAGTTCTAACAGACATTTAAGAAGCTGATAACATCAATACTCCTTAAACTGTTCCATCAAATTGCAAAGGAAGGAAGACTGCCAAATTGTTTCTGTAAAGCTAATATCATCTTAATCCCAAAACCTAATAGAGATACACTTAAAAAAGAAAACTGTAGGCCAATCTCCTTGATGAACACAGATGCAAATATTGTCAACAAAGTCTTAGGAAATCGGACTCAGAAACATATCAAAAAGATCATTCATGGTGATCAAGTAGGCTTTATTTCAGGCACAGGAGGTTGGTTTAACATATGCAAATCAATAAATGTAATTCACCATTTAAACCCATCCAAACTCCAAGACCACATGATACTCTCGATAGATGCAGAAAAAGCTTTTGACAAGATCCAACAGCGTTTTATGATCAAAAACCTAGAGACAGTTGTAATGGAAGAAAGCTTTATCAACATAATAAAAGTTGTATACAACAAGCCAACAGCGAGGATTATACTCAGTGGGGAAAAATTGAATCATTTCCACTTCAATCAGGAACTAGACAAGGCTGTCCACTCTCAACACTTCCATTCAATATTTTACTTGAAGTTTTAGCTGAAGCCATAAGACAAGAATGAAAGATAAGTGGGATTCAAATCAGCTAGAAAGAAGTCAAGTTATCTCTATTTGCAGATGACATGATTATATACGTGAGTGATCCCAAAAACTCCACCAAGAAGATCCTGGAACTAATTGAGAAGTTCAGCAGGGTAACAGGATACAAAATAAATGACAAAAATCAGAGGCCTTCCTATATGCCCAGAATGAAAGAAGTGAAAAAGCCCTGAGAGAAACAATCCCATTTACTATAACCCCTAAAAAAATTAAATACCTTAGTATGAACCTAACCAAGGAAGTAAGAGACCTTTACAATGAAAACATTAAAACCCTAAAGAAAGAAATTACAGAAGACACCAGAATGTGAAAAGACGTCCCATGTTCCTGGATTGGCAGAATCAATATAGTAAAAATGACCATCCTACCAAAGGCAATATACAGATTCAATGCAATACAAATCAAAACCCCAAAGAAATTCTTTAAAGTTGATCAAACAATCTCAAAATTCATATGGAAGCAAAAAAGACCTAGGATAGCAAAAACAATCCTTAGTAACAAAACCATTACTGCAGGTATCACCTTACCAAACCTTAATCTATACTACAAATCCATAGTTATAAAAACTACCTGGTACTGGCTCCAAAATAGACACACAGATCAATGGATAAGGGATGAAGGCCCAGATATAAGCTCACAAAATTGCACCCATTTGATCTTTGACAAAGGGGGCCAAAAAACCCAATAAAAAAAAAAACCAGCATCTTCAACAAATGGTGGTGGCAAAACTGGATGTCTACATGCAGAAGATTAAAACGGGACCCGTACTTGTCACCATGCACAAGAATTAATTCCAAATGCATCAAGGACCTCAATATATTCTAGAGACCATAAATACCTTAGTTGAAAGGGGAGCGAACACTCAAGAGCTGATTAGACTAGGCCATCATTTCCTAAATGGAAAACCAATAGCACAGTCACTGCAACCAACACTCAACAGATGGGATCTTAAGAAATTAAAGAGCTTCTGTTCAGATAAAGAGATTGTAAACTGAACAAAAGCAACCCACAGAATGGGAGAAAATCTTCACTCATCACATATGTGATTGAGCTCTATTATCCGGAGTGCACAAAGAACCTAGAAAATTAAACACCAAGGAAACTAATGGCCCAATTATGAAATGGGCCTTGGAACACAAAAGAAACTTTATCAGGGAAGAAATTACACTTGATCTTAGCCAAAAGGCTGAGAAGCAATGAAGAACAAATTAAAATGTCTGACAAATACCTTTTTTTTTTTTTTGAAAGCAATGGCAAGTGAATTATTTATTTATTTATTTTTATTTCCACTCATACAAACTGAACAGGTACACCGGTCCCCCCTCCCTCCAACGCCCTATCCCCAGTGCCCCCTACCCTCCCCCTTCCCACCCCATCCCCCAGTGCCTCCCCTTCCCATCCCCGGATGTGCATGCCAAACTCTCCTCTGAGTCCTCCTCTCCGATGAGATGCAAGGACCCAGTAACATTTCCCAGGACCCTTTCCTGTGTTCCGTTATGCATAGGAACACTACTGTGGCCGTCAATCCCTTGCCTTGTGCAGGGCATGCAAAGTCCAAATATGATTGCATCGGCCCAAACTTGTGTGGACTATCTTGCATATCATTGCTCCTCCCATCCTTGTGCTCTTATAATCATACCGCTCCCTCTTCCGCAAATTGCCTTGAGCTTCAGGATGGGGAGAGATTAGGCTGTCCTAGTTCCAGGTGGTTGATATAGAGTCTCTGATGTTCTGGATTATGGTTTGTTGAATTTTTCTTCAGTTTTGCTGCTCCTGCAATGCCCTTCACTGCATCCTGATGGGTATTGGATGTCACTCCCTGGCCAGAGATAAAGACCTGTTAAATTAGAGTCTTGTTATAAGAGTATATTCAAAGTTAGATGTAATAAAAGTAGGAAACCGCGGTGAGAGAGGGGTCAATCACCCATCTGCGAAATGGTTACTTTCTATCTGCCAGACTATACACCGTACCCTTCTGGTAAGATCATACCCCATCAGTTGTAAATGATCAGGAAGGAAAGTCTGTGAACTTAACCAGATGTCTCATTACTTACTTGCAGTCCTCGGATGGTGGCCTATTTTTTCTGCTGTAACATGGTCCCCTCTCTTATTACTGGTGTGGCTCTCCTTCCTCATTCCTCCTGTTCATAATCTTAGCAATTACTGTAGTTATTACACAGGTTTATCTTTGAGTGTCTCTAAGTGGGTTTCGTCCTAGGAGACACCTATTAGGGAACACATACAGCGCTTAATTTTATGTGTCTGGAATACTTGACTAAATACCATTGTTTCTAATTCCATCTATTTCCCAGATAATTCCATTAATTCATCATTTTTGATGGCTGAGTAGTATTCCATTGTATAAATGTACCACATTTTCCTTATCCACTTGACAAATGCTGGACATTTGATTGATTCCATGACTTTGCTATTGTAAACAGTGCTGCTATGAACATGGTCTGGCTTGTGCTATCAAGGTGAATTTTTGCTGTGTGGGGGGTTATTCCCAAAAGTGGAATCGCAGGGTCATATGGTATTTCAATCTTTAATTTTTTTAAGAATCTCCAGAAGGCTCGTCAGACTGGCTGTATGAGCCTGCATTCCCACCAGCAATGTAGGAGAGTTCCCCTCTCTCCACATCTTCTCAAGTATTTGTTGTTGTTTGTATTGTGGATTTTTGTCATCCTAACCAGGGTGAGATGATATCTCAGGGAAGATTTGATTTGCATTTCCCTGATGGCTAAGGAAGTGGAACATTTTTGAAGATATTTGTTAGACATTTTAATTTCAGCTGGTAAAGTTTGTTTTAAGTTCCAGGGACCATTTTTTAATTGGCCCATTTGTTTCCTTGGTGTTTAGCTTTCTAAGTTCTTTGTGCACTCTGGATAATAGAGCTCTATCAGAGATGTGGTTAGTGAAGATTTTCTCCGTTTTTCTGGGTTGCCTTTGAGCTCATGTTACAACCTCTTTATCTCAACAGAAGCTCTTTAATTTCACAAGATCCCAACTGTTGAGAGTTGGTTGCAGTGACTGTGCTATTGGGTGTCTGTTTAGAAACTGTTGGCCTAGCCCAATCAGCCCAATTACCTACCCTTTGAACTATGGTTTTTATAGTCTCTGGCCTTATATCAAGGTCCTTGATCCATTTGGAATTAAGTCTTGTACATGGTGACAAAAACGAGTCCAGTTTTAATCTTCTGCATGTGGAGATGCAGTTTTGCCAGAACCATTTGTTGAAGATACTGTTCTTTTTTCATTGGATTTTTTGGGCCCCTTTGTCAAAAATCAAATGGCTGTAATTTTTTGGCCTTATATCTGGGTCTTCAATCCTTATCCATTGATCTGTGTGTCTACTTTGGAGCCAGTACCAGGTAGTTTTTATAACTATGGATTTGTAGTACAGACTAAGGTTTGGTATGGTGATACCTCCAGCTGTGTTTTTATTACTCAGGATTGTCTTTGCTATCCTGGGTCTTTTGTGCCTCCATATGAATTTTGAGATTGTTTAATCAACTTCTGTTAAGAATTGCTTTGGGGCCCCCATGTTGCAGCAACACCCAGGCGGCCTCTGGCTTTGCCTGGGCCCTGCCCCAGACCCCAGCCCCTTTCTTCCTAACACCCACTAATCTGCCCGACCAGACAGGACTTACTCACATTCCTCCATCCCTGGAGCTTGGATGGATCACTAAGCCAAGTCCCAGGTCCCATGTGAATAATTCTGCCATCAACATAAGACCCTTTGCCTCTCTGGCCCACCGGGGTCCCATGCACGTGGTCCACGGAAGACCCACTGCTACTTAGAATTCAATAGAGTCCAAAGGAAACTCAAGCAAAACTCTAAGGGACAAAGGCCATACATCTGGAGTCCTCTACCATCATCCCATAACATGGGAAAGATTCTTCACATCCAGCCCAAAGATAAGTTAACCACCTTTTTTTCACCTTACTGATCCTTTCTAGTATCAATTTCTTTGATCAACTTCTACATACAGCCACGCCAAAAACATATACAACTCCAGGGAGTACACCACTCACTCTCACATATCACCAAGATACTAAATTCTAAAAGTTTACTATCATACTATTATTCACCCCCTGTCTACTTAACTTGACTTAACTGATGTACTAATAGCCTAATAGCCTCATCTAGGAAATTACAATAACAAAAGACAAATGTACCCAATCCAAGACAAGCACTAGTAATAACTAGCAAGTGTAATAATACCAACTAAATCAGTTAAGTCAAAAACACACAGAAACTGAAAGGTCCTAAGAAACAAACAATAATGCCCAAGTCAAAGTGCAGATCCACGAGAAACAAAACCCAAGAAGACCAATCTCCCACTGAAAGAATTAACCCCAAAATCATGGATTCCGATCAGAACAAATTCACAGAAAATAGCCAAGAAAGCCAGACCCAAGACAACGACTTCCAGAGTATGATCATTACCATGATTAATACTATGAAAGAGGGAATCTGAGAAGAGTTAAACAACCGCATCAACTACTTTGAACAGAAACACAACAGGCACTTGGAGGAGTTGAGAAAAACAGTTCAAGAAACAAAAATAGGCATACAGCAACAGAAACAGTCTCAGGCAGAGTTTAAAATTGAACTAAAAGACAAGTTATCTTCAACCCAAAACTCAACAGAGAGTCTTATCAGCAGAACAAATGAAGCAGAAAATAGAATTTCAGATCTTGAAGACAAAGTGGGAGAATTAACCAGCTCAATGGAAGAGATTGTTAAAGCCAAAAAGATACTTGAGAGAAATATTCATAAATGAAAACTTCCTTCAAATAAAGAATTAGAGGCCCATCTAAATACAAGAGGCATTTCACACCCCAAACAGATAGGACCAAAATAGAAAATCACCACGGCAAATAATAGTCAAAACACTCCACAATCAAGACAAAGAAAAGGTGATGAGAGCTTCAAGAGAAAAAAAGCAAGTCACTTTTAAAGGTAAACCTATTAGAATAACAAATGACTACTCAATGGAAACAGTAAAACCAAGAAAAGTCTGGAGAGATGTACTTCAAGTATTAAATGAGCAAAAAGACCAACCCAGACTGATATACCCGGCAAAACTATATGTCATGGTTGAGAGAGAAAGAAAAGTTTTCCAGCACAAAGACAACTTGAAGGGATACATGTCTACCAAACCAGGCCTTCAAAAAATGCTAGAAATGATACTCAAGCTTGAAGAAAAGAACAAGCGTATCCAGGAGGACTGAAGGGAAGTATAATACCACCAAAACATAAATATCAAACAATACGCTTACAAAATCCACTAAACATAAAAAATGTCGAGAATTAAAAATAATTTCTCCATTATAACATTAAATGTCAATGGTATTAATGGGATAGATTAACAGGTCAAAAACTTAACAGAGACACATTGGAACTTAATCAAACCTTAAAGAAATGGACCTTACAGATCTCTATCGAACTTTTCATCCACACACCAAGGAATACACATTTTTCTCAGCAGCACGCGGAACTTTCTCCAAAATACATCATATATTGGGCCACAAAACGAATCTCCACATATACAAGAAAGTTGAAATTATAGCCTGTGCCCTATCAGATCACTACAGTCTAAAGCTTGGCATCCACAATGCAACAAATAACAGAAAATACACTAAATCCTGGAAACTTAACACTCTGATGCTGAATGAGAACTGGATTCAGGAAGAAATTAAAAAGGAAATTCAAGATTTCCTGAAAGAGAACAATAATGAAAATAGAATTTACCAAAATCTCTGGGACACAATGAAAGGTGTCCTGAAAGGTTAGTTCATAGCTTTTAATGCCTACATCAAAAAAATTGAAACGTCAGAACTAAATAACTTAACAATGCAACCTGAAGCTTTAGAGAAACTAGACCAATCCGATCCCAAAAGCAGCAGAATAGAGGAGATTCACAAAATAAGGGGAGAAATATCCGACATCGAGATTAGGAAAACAATACAGAAAATCAACCAGTCAAAAGGCTGGTTTTTTGAAAAAATCAATAAGATTGTTACACCCCTAGTTAATTATGCAAAAGCAAGAGAGAGAAAACTTAAATTAACAAAATTAGAAAAGAAATTGGAGTAATCACTACTGATACCCAAGAATTCCAGAGAATTATAACGTCATACTTTAAAAACTTATACTCTGTGAAATATGAAAACAAAAAAGAGATGGATGAATTCCTAAATAAACAAAACTTACCTCAATTGAATAAGGAAGTTGTGAATTATTTAAATAGTCCTATACCATATGAGGCAATCGAAGAAGTAACCTCGAATCTTCCCACCAAAAAATGTCCTGGACCAGATGGATTCAGTGCAGAGTTCTACCAGACATTTAAGGAGCTAATAACACCAATACTCCTTAAACTGTTCCATCAAATAGCAAAGGAAGGAACACTACCAAATTCCTTCCATGAAGCTAATATCATCTTAATCACAAAACCTAACAAAGATACACTTAAAAAAAAACTATAGGCCAATCTCTCTGATGAACACAGATGCAAAGATTCTCAACAAAGTTTTAGCAAAACGTATTCAAAAAACATATCAAAAACATCATCCACAGGGATCAAGTAGGCTTTATTCCAGGCACACAAGGTTGGTTCAACATACACAAATCAATAAGTGTAATTCGTCATATAAACCAGTCCAACATCCAAGACCACATGATACTCTCGATAGATGCAGAAAAAGCGTTTGACAAGATCCAACAGACTTTTATGATCAAAACTCTAGAGACAGTGGAATGCAAGGAACCTTTATCAATATAATAAAAGCTGTATACAACAAGCCTTCAGCAAGGATTATACTCAATGTGGAAAACTTGAAGCATTCCTGCTTTGATCAGGAACTAGACAAGGCTGTCCACTCTCATCACTTCTATTCAATATTGTGCTTGAAGTCTTAGCTGAATCCATAAGACAAGAAAGGGACATAAAAGGGATTCAAATCGGCAAGGAAGAAGTCAAGCTATCTCTATTTGCAGATGACATGATCTTATACCTGAGTGATCCCAAAAACTCAACCAGGAAGCTCCTAGAACTAATACAGAAGTTCAGCAGGATGGCAGGATACAAAATAAATGAGCAAAAATCAGTGGCCTTCCCATATGCCCAGAATGAAAGAAGTAAAAAAGCCCTGAGAGAAACAATCCCATTTACTATATCCCCTAAAAAAATTAAATTCCTTGGTATGAAACCAAGGAAGTAAGAGACCTTTATGATGAAAACTTTGAAACCCTAAAGAAAGAAATTGCAGAAGACACCAGAAGGTGGAGAGACCTCCCATGTTCCTGGATTGGCAGAATCAACATCGTAAAAATGGCCATCCTACCAAAGGCCATATACAAATTCATGTTCTACCTACTAAAATCCCAAAGCAATTCTTTAAAGAGGTTGACCAAACAAGCTCAAAATTCATATGGAGGCACAAAAGACCCAGGATAGCAAAGACAATCCTGAGTAACAAAAACACTGCTGGAGGATTCACCATACCAAACCTTAGCCTATACTACAATTCCATAGTTATAAAAACAGCCTGGTACTGCCTCCAAAATAGACACACAGATCATTGGATCAGGGTTGAATACCCATATATAAACTCACACAACTACAGCCATTTGATCTTTGACAAAGGGGCCCAAAAAAATCCAATGGAAAAAAAACAGTATCTTCAACAAATGGTGCTGGGAAAACTGGATCTCCACATGCAGAAGATTAAAACTGTACCCGTACTTGTCACCATCTTCAAGAATTAATTCCAAATGGATCAAGGACCTCGATATAAGGCCAGAGACTTTAAAAACCATAGTTGTAAGGGTAGGGGACTCCCTCGAGCTGATTGGGCTAGGCCAACAGTTCCTAAACAGACATCCAATAGCACAGTCACTGCAACCAACTCTCAACAGATGGGATCTTGTGAAATTAAAGAGCTTCTCTTCAGATAAGGAGATTGTAACTCCAGCACAAAGGCTACCCACAGAATGGAAGAAAATCTTCACTAACTACATACCTGAGAGAGCTCTATTATCCAGAATGCACAAAGAATTTAGAAAACTAAACACCAAGGAAACAAATGGCCCAATTAAAAAATGGGCCCTGGAACTTAAAAGAAACTTTACTGTGGATGAAATTTAAATGTCTAACAAATATCTTAAAAATACTCCACATCCTTAGCCATCAGGGAAATGCAAGTCAAAACTTCCCTGGGATATCATCTCGCCCCTGTCAGGAAGACAAAAATCCACAATACAAACAACACCAAATGCTGGAGAGGTTGTGGAGAGATGGGAACACTTCTACATTTTTGGTGGGAATGTAGGGTCATACAGCCACTCTGGCGAGCTGTCTGGAGACTCTTAAAGAAATAAAAAATTGAAATTCCATATTACCCTGTGATTCCACTTTTGGGAATAAACCCCCATACAGCAAACATTCACCTTGATAGCCCAAGCACGACCATGTTCATAGCAGCACTGTTTACAATTGCAAAGTCATGGAATCAATCCAAATGTCCAACAGTTGACGAGTGGATAAGGAAAATGTGGTACATCTATACAATGGAGTACTACTCAGCCATCAAAAATGATGAATTAATGAATTATTCCGGGAAATGGATGTTATTAGAGACAATTATATTAAGTGAAGTATCCCAGACCCAGAAAATTAAGCACAGTATGTACTCCCTAATAGGTGGCTCCTAGTACCAAACACATCTAGAGACACTCAAGGATAAATCTCTTTAATACCTACAGTAATTGCAAGGAATATGAACAGGAAGGATGTGGTAGGAGGGTCACACCAGAAACAAGGAAAAGGGGATCATGCTACAGCAGAGAAAATAGTCCACCATCAAGTGCTACAAGTTAGTATTGAGACATCTGGTTAAGCTCACAGACTTTCATTCCTGATCATTTACAACTGATGGGGTATGATCTCACCAGAAGGGGAGGTCATATAGTCTGGCAGATAAAAAGTAACCATTTTGTGAATGGGTGATTGACCCCTCCCTCACTGCAGTTTCCTACCATTATTACATCTACCTTTGAATATACTCTTATAACAAGACTCTAGTTTAACAGCTTTTATCTGTGGCCGGGAAGTGACATCCAATACCCATCAAGATGGAGTGAAGGGCATTGCAGGAGCAGCAAAACGGAAAAAAAAATCAACAAACCACAACCCAGAACATCAGAGACTCTATATCAACTACCTGGATTTAGGCCAGCCTAATCTCTCCTCATCCAGAAGCTCAGGGAAATTTGTGGAAGATGGAACAGTAAGATGTAAGAGCATAAGGATGGGAGGAGCAATGATATGCAAGATACTCCACACAAGTTTGGGCAGAAGCAATCATAATTTGACTATGCATGCCTTGCGCAATATCCAACACACTATTGACCCCTCAAATTCTAGCATTTGCTAAAGGCACTAAGATCCTTGGAAGCAAGGGATTGATAGCCACAGTATTGTTCCTTTGCTTAAGGGGAACACAGGAAGGGTTCTGGGAAATACCACCGGGTCCATGCACCTCATCAGAGAGGAGGACCCAGAGGAGAGTCTGGCATGTACATTAAAGTATGCTCCGGGGATGGGAAGGGGAGGCACTTCGGGATAGGGAGAGAGGGGGAGGGGAGGGGGTATAGGGTGGTGGAAGGTTGGAGGGAGGGAGGGGACCCTTGTACCTGTCAAAGTTGTATGACTAAAAAAAATTGCTTTGGGATTTTAATTGGTATAGCATTGAATTTGTATTTTGCCTTTGGTAGGATGGTCATTTTTACAATATTGATTCTACCAATCCAGGAACATGGGAGGTCTTTCCACCTTCTGGTGTCTTCTGCAATTTCTTTCTTTAGGGTTTTAAAGTTTTCATTGTAAAGATCTTTTACCTCTTTGGTTAGGTTTATAGCAAGGTATTTCATTTTTTTAGGGGCTATAGTAAATGGGATTGTTTCTCTCAGAGCTTTTTCACTTCTTTCATTCTGGGCATATAGGAAGGCCACTGATTTTTGTACATTTATTTTGTATCCTGTCACCCTGCTGAACTTCTGTATTAGTTCCAGGAGCTTCCTGGTGGAGTTTTTGGTATCACTCAAGTATAGTATCATGTCATCTGCAAATAGAGATAACTTGACTTCTTCCTTGCCGATCTGAATCCCTTTTATGTCCCTTTCTTGTCTTATGGCTTCAGCTAAGACTTCAAGTACAATATTGAAAAGAAGTGGTGCCAGTGCATAGCTTTGTCTAGTTCCTGATCGAAATGTCTGACAAATATCTTAAGAAATCCTCTGCATCCTTAGAGATCAGGGAAATGCAAATCAAAATCTCCCTGAGAAAGCATATCACCCCGGTCATTGCAAAAATTCACAATACAAACAATACCAAATGCTGGAAAGTATATGTTGAAAAGGGAACTCTCGTACGTTGTTGATGGGAATGCAGGATTATACAACCACTCTGGCAAGCAGTCTGGTGATTCATAAAAAAGTTAAACTTTGAAATGCCATATGACTCTGTTATTCCACTTTTGGGAATAATCCCCCATACAGCAAAAATTCACCTCAACGGAACAAGCACGACTATGTTCATAGCAGCACTGTTTACAGTAGTAAAGTCATGGAATCAACCCAAATGCCCAACAGTTGATGAGTGGATAAGGAAAATATGGTACATTTATACAATGGAGTACTATTCAGCCATCTGAAAAGATGAATTAATGAAATGTGCCAGAAAATGGATGGAATTAGAAACAATTATATTGAGTGAAGTATCCCAGACACAAAAATTAAGCAACGTATATAATCCCTAATAGGTGTATCCTAGTACCAAACCTACTTAGTGACATACTCAAAGATTAATCTCTGTAATTCCTACAGTAATTGCAAAGATTATATACAGGAGGGAATAGGAAGGAGGGCCCCGCCAGAAACAAGGAAAAGGGGACCGTGTTACAGCAGAGAAAATAGTCCACCATCAAGTACTGCAAGTTAGTATTGAGACATCTGGTTAAGCTCACAGACTTTCCTTCCTGGTCACTTGCAACTGATGTGGGTTGATCTCACCAGTCAGGGAGGGCATAGAGTGTAGCAGATAGATGGTAACCATTTTGTAAATGGGAGACCTACCCTCCTCACCACAGACTCCTACTCTTATTCCATCTACCTTTGAATCTACTCTAGAGTAAGACTCTATTTTAACAGCCTTTTATCTCTAGCTAGGAGGTGACATCCAATACCCATCAGGACGGAGCCAAGGGTGGTGCAGAAACAGCAAAACTGAAAAAAAATATAATTCAGAACATTAGAGATTTTACATTAACCACCTTGAATCAGGCCAGACTAATCTCTTCCCATCCTAAAGCTCAGGGAAATTTGTGGAAGAGGGGGTGGTAAGATTATAAGGGCCTAAAGATGGGGAGGAGCAATGATATGCAAGATACTCCACACAAGTTAGGGCTGAAGTAACTATAATAGGACTTTGCATGACCTGCGCAATGGCCGAAATATCGTTGACCCCGCAAAGCCTAACATGGATAACAGGCACTAGGATCCTTAGAATCAAGGGATTAACAGCCAAAATAGTGCTGCTATACTAAAGGGGAGCACAAGAAAGGGCTCTAGGCAATGCTACTGAGTCCTTATACCTCATTAGAGTGGAGGACCCAGAGGGTAGTGCGACATTCACACTAAAGGATGCTCCAGGTATGGGGGGGGAGAGGGGGCACTGGGAAAAAGGGAAAGGGGAAAGAAAGGGAAAAAGTGGGGAGGAAGCAAGGGGATCCAGGGAAGGGTGGAGGGGGAGAGGGGACAGGGGTACCTATTAAGTTTGTAGGTGTGCAAAAATTTTAAAAATTTAAAAAAGAAAGTGTAAAAAAAGATTCTCAACAAAATATTAGCAAATTGGATTTAAAACCATATCAAAAAGATCATTCACTGTGATCAAGTAGGCTTTATCCCAGGCACACAAGGATCATTCAACATATGCAAATCAATAAATGTAATTCACCATATAAAACAATCCAAAATCCAAGACCATGTGATACTCTTCATAGATGCAGAAAATGCTTTTGAGAAGATCCAGCATCTATGGAAAAATGGCAGCACATAAAATGTAAAACACAGACTGAATTCCCCACCTACTTGCTGTCTGGTTGAGCTCTGTTTTCTGCCACCTTCAGGGGTAGCAAATTGATGGCAGATTGTGGCCACTTGTTTCTTGGGTTTCAAGTGTGTTTAATTTGCAGGAAGCAGCAGCAGAATAACAAAAGACATTGTCTGTTTCTCTTCACCCTCTTATACTGCCAGTTCCTCTCAAAAGAGGAGCCTGCTTCCACTTCAGGATGTTCTTCTTTTACTGCAGGTGGTTGTGCTGATCATTTCTTGCTCTGACTACAATCCTTACAAACTATCATATTAATTCTGTCCTTGACCTAGTTGATGAGATAGTTGATTATGCAAGGATCAAATGTTATTGTAAAGGCTGCTCTTCGAGTTTAGGGGGGCTCCCAGAATGTTAAGTATTTCCTAATTTGGAGCTGATTTGTCACGGTTGTAGTCACATAGATAATTGGGTCAAACAGTCTATGTTTAGGACATCCAGTGTTTTATAGTGAACAAGTAAAAAATTGAGACAAATATGTTCAGGTTCCACAGTCCACATAAATGGATGCTCTAGGGGGCGGGAAGGAGGAAGATGGAGGCACTAGTAGAGGGTGAGGGAGGAAGAGGGTGAAAGGAAGGGGGAAGTGGGGAGTGTGCAATAAGGGATAATGGGGGAGGATAGAGGGAAAGGAGAGGATAACGGTACCTATTGAGCGTGTATGATTATGTTATTTATTTCTAATCAATCAAAAAAAGCTGTTCACTCATAATTTGTGTTATGTCCCTTTGACTAATGTGGTCTGCTTCATTAGTGCAAAGATACACAAAAGAGTTTGTGCACTAGGGAATTTTTTTAGTTGTGATAATTCATAGAAACTTTCATTCCAATATAAAAACATGGGACAAGCAATGCTAAAAAAACATGTCCATAATTATATGGCAATCAGCCCATTTACAACTTGAATCCGACCTCATTTTAATCAGTCAACCAAAAGACAGCCTCACATGCTTTTTAGAGAGGTCACATTTTTTACTTACAAAGTCTGTATTTCTCCACTCCCTGAATCCTAACCCTATGCATTATTAAAATACATTGAGTTTCTGACAAAAATTCTAAACCTTTTACTTAGATACATCTGCATTAAGAATAGAAAGTAAATTTAGAACAATCACCACATAGTCCCTGCCTGCAAATCCTACAGTTAAACATGGTGTGGACATGAACATGGAATTGAACACTGATGCCAGAACTTGCCATACTATGAAATTTAACTAAGTTTTACTTGCACTTGTAAATCCAAAAATGTAAAAACACAACAACAGAATTCCAATGGTGTGCCTTTCACAAATGTCTTTCTCTGCCTCTTTTACACATGCTGAGTGAATTCATATGGGCAGTTTATGCATAGCTAACTTTCTCCATTGGCCATGGGAAGCTGTGCCTGTTTGCATTACTGGCATGTGCATAGTCCATCAGATGGACAAAAACACATGACACCAAGGTCAAATTATCTGACAATAGAGATTCCTTATGGGGAAGAAGATATCCCATGACAATTATTTCTCATAAATTACATAGAGTGAACTTGGTTATAATAAATAGGACTGCACTGACTGTGAGGATTCCTGTCTAACAGCTGATGAACATAGGCTGTTAACCATCTTTCAGTGTCCACTTACATTGATGAAAATATCAAAAGTTCCAATAATTGATGGTAGTGGAACAATCTTAGTACTTAAAGCACTTGCCAAGAAAGCAAATTGATCAGAATTCTGACTCCCACATCCCAGGTAATATACTGGTTGCAAGTGGTAACACTGCTATAATTTCAGCTTTGGAAGATAGAAACTGGGAATACTCAGAGCATGTTGGATGCCAGGCTAACCTGAATGGCATGCTGTGTGTTTACTTCGTGACCCAATTTCAAAACAATACATGGGAAAAGCATCAAGGAATATTTTTATATCGTTCTCATGATGCCACATCAACATGAATTTATGTGAACAGTCACTTATGTTCACATTTATTCACAAACAACGTTGAGACCACTCCCATGCATAAAGATGTGGATAAACACATACATATCTGATAGACACATAAGTGTACAGTGAAAAATATTTCCACATCTTCTGATACAATGAAAAAGATTTCCAGAACTACAAAGTCTAAATTTTCTTCATTTTGGTGAAAGGTAAAGAAGCATTTTCTGGATATTATAATGTCATTGCACCTGTAAAAACATTTACAGTATTTTACCTGCTAATATTTCATCAGAAAAGTGGAAGATCTCATAAAGCACCATGCCTCACTGTTGGAATACTAGAGGTTAATGGTTAATTGAAAAGGGTTAGCTTTCTTCAGTGGTGCAGCCACTGAACTGACAATTTGCCATTACTTCAGAAAATGACTTCCAAAAATATTCATATATTATCTTCTACAGTTCTAATAAACTGAATGATATCCATGGATAATTAAATTTAACTGAAGTACATATTTTCTCTAGTTGCAACAGTAAGTTCTAGATATTCATGTGACATCAATTAAAAAGGAAAGAGAAATGTAATGGACCTGTTCAAATATATAAGATGAAGCACTACAATTTAATACAAATTCATTTTTTTATTTTTTCATTTATTTATTTTATTTCCAAATTAAATTATTTATTTATTTATTATTAAATTATTTCCAAATTAAATTTATTTATTTATTTATTTCCATTCATACAAACTTAATAGGTACACCGGTCCCCTCCTTCCCTCCACCACTCACTGAACCCCCTAGTTCCCTCCACCCTTTTCTCCTTCCTTTTCCCCCCTCCCTCCCTATTTCCCAGTGGCTCCTCCCCTCCATCCCTGGAGCATCCTTTAATGTGTATGTGAAATTCCTCTGGGCCCTCCTCTTTGATGAGATGTAAGGACTCAGTGACATTTCCTAGAACTCTTTCTTGTGTTCTCCATAAGTATAGGAACACTATTGTGGCTGTTAATGCCTAAGGATCCTAGTGCCTTTAGTCCATGCTAGAATTTGAGGAGTCAATAATGTGTTGGTCATTGCACAGGTCATGCAAAGTCCTACAATGATTGCTTCAGCCCTAACTTGTGTGGAGTATATTGTATATCATTATGCCTCCCCACCCCTGTGCTCTTACAGTCTTACCACCCCCTCTTCTGCAAATTTCCCTGGCTTCAGGATGGGGAGAGATTATGCTGGCCCGGTTCCAGGTGGTTGATATAGAGTGTCTGATGTTCTGAATTATGGTTTGTTGATATTTTTCAGTTTTGCTGCTCCTGTAATAACCCTTTGCTCCATCCTGATGGGTATTGGATGTAACCACATGGCCAGAGATAAAAGGTTGTTAAAATAGATTCTTATTATAAGAGTATATTCAAAGATAAATGGAATAAAAGTAGGAGACTGCGGTGAAGGGGTCAGTCTCCCATTTGCACAATGGTTACTTTCTATCTGTCAGATTATATGCCCTCTCCATCTGGTGAGATCATACCCCATCAGTTGTAAATGATCAAGAAGGAAAGTCTGTGAACTTAACCAGATGTCTCATTACTTACTTTCAGTCCTTGATGGTGACCTATATTCTCTGCTGTAACATGATTCCCCTCTCTCCTTGTTTCTGGTGTGGCCCTCCTTCCCATTCCCTTCTGTTTATAATCTTTGCAATTACTGTGAGTATTACAGAGATTTATCTTTGAGTGTGTCTCTAAGTGGGTTTGGTACTAGGATCCACCTTTTAGGGAGTACATATAGAGCTTAATTTTCTGGGTCTGGGATACTTCACTCAATATAATTGTTTCTAATTCCATCCATTTCCTAGCAAATTGCATTTATTCATTATTTTTAATGGCTGAGTATTCCATTGCATAGATGTACCACATTTTCCTTATCTACTCATCAACTGTTGAACATTTGGGTTGATTCCATGACTTTGCTATTGTAAACAGTGCTGCTATGAACATGGTTGTGCTTGTGCTATCAAGGTGAATTTTTGCTGTTTGGGGGGTTATTCCCAAAAGTGGAACAGCAGGGTCATATGGCATTTCAATCTTTAACTTCCTTAAGAATCACCAGACATTTAAAATATCATACCTGCTAATATTTTATCAGAAAAGTGGAAGATCTCATAAAGTACCATGCCTCCCTGTTTGAATACTAGAGGTTAATGGTTAATTGAAAAGGGGTAGCTTTCTTCAGTGGTGCAGCCACTGAACTGACAATTTGCCATTACTTCAGAAAATGACTTCCAAAAATATTTATATATTATCATCTACAGTTCTAATAAATTGAATGATATCCATGGCTAGTTAATATAACTGAGGTATATATTTTCTCTAGTTGCAACAGTAAGTCCTATATATTCATGTAACATCAATTAAAAAGGAAAGGGAAATGCAATGGACCTGTTCAAATATATAAAATGAACCACTACAATTTAACACAAATTCTTTTTTTTATATTTTCATTTATTTATTTATTTTTAATTTATTTTTTCACTCATACAAAGTTGATAAGTACCCCATTCCCCTCCCTCCTTCCACCCCTCCTTGGATCCCCTTGTTACCTCCCTCCTTTTTCCTTTCCTTTACCCCCTTCCCTCACTTTCTCCCAGTGCTCCATTCCCCCCTCCCATGCCTGGAGCATCCTTTATTGTGCATGTCAACCTTCCCTCTGGGTCCTCTTCTCTGATGAGGTGTAAGGACTCAGTGGCATTGCCTAGAGCTCTTTTTTTTTAAACTTTTTTTTAAAACTTTTTTATTATTATTTATTCAATTGTGCACGTGTATGTGTGTGTGTGCGTGTATGCATGTATGTGTGTGTAGAACCACGGACGAATTCTGGAACCACCATGGACTGCCTCCTCCTTGTTTACTCTGCCCCAGGATTCACAGGCTCCCCCCTACCAGGACTGGAAACGCAGGCCACCCCCGCTTCCACCTGGCGTCTATACATGGGGTCTAGGATCTGAACTCAGGACCCTCTGCCTGAAAGGCAGAAGCTTAACCCCTCAGCCACCTCTCCAACCTGCTTAGAGCTCTTTTTTGTGTTTCCCTTTAGTATAGGAACACTATTGTGGCTCTTAATACCTTTCCTCTAAGGATTCTAATGCCTGTGATCCATGCCAGACTTTGGAGGTTCAATGATATGTTGGTAATTGCACATGTCATGCAAAGTCCTATTATGATTACTTCAGCCTTAACTTGTATGGAGTATCTTGCATATCACTGCTCTTCCCCATTTTTAGGCTCTTGCAATCTTACTGCCCCTCTTCCCCAAATGTCCCTGAGCTTTAGGATGGAGAGAGATTAGGCTGGCCTTTTATCTCTGGCCAGGGGGTAACATCCAATACCCATCAAGATGGAGCTAAGGACAATGCAGAAGCAGCAAAACTGAAAGAAAAAAATCAACAAACCGTAATTCAGAAAATAAGAGACTCTACTCAACCACCCGGAACCAGGACAAATTCTTATTTTTTTGAGTAGGAGTCCTACACCTTTTCTGAACATTTATTTTCTTCTTCACCTTTAGCAATCATGAAGATATCCTTAGAAGATTGGGATAGTTTGGACCAATTTAACTAATTGTGAGCTCTGTGCATTAAGTCTCCAAGGCCAAACACTAGGTCCTTACATAGTTAGTTTTTCTCCATCCTTTGAATTTGATGATGTTTCCTAAATAGTTATGTCCTTACCCAAGTCTTCCTTCTTGGTGGTATAAACCATGAACTCCTGCTGATAATGAGTTCATTTGTATGTTTATATTCTAGTCTGAGTTCATTACTGTTTGGGCTAGAGTAGGAAATATACTCAGATGCTTGCCTAATAATCATGACCTACAAAGAAGAAGATTAATACAGTAAGTGCAGAATTACCCAATTCTCACTGGAGGTTTAATGCAAGTACTGTTGTTTCTTCATGTGGTAATGGACATTAGTATAGTAACACAAAATGTCATACATGAAGTATGCAAAATATGTTTTTCATTTTAGTGTGTGACAGTACATATGTTTAATTTATATATATATATGTATACATACATATGCAATGGCATATCATAAATGTTTTGTTCAAAACAGACAATGCATAATGCAATCTTGTCTTCTTCAGGACTCCATATATCTCCTTTGTGTATGTATACATATGAATCTTTCTTTATCTACTTATCTATTAACAGATAACTTGACAGATATTGGTACTGTGAATATCTCTCTAATAAGCATGGATGTGCAAGTAACTCTGGGGTATGTTGCCTTACAGTTCTTCAAGTATATATCCAATAATGGTGTAACTGTGTCACAGAGTAGGTCTATTTTAATTGTTAAAGTATTACTATGCTGATTTCCAATGTATCTGGATTAATTTCCTTTCACAATATTATTGGATAAGTGTTCCCTTTTTTCCACACGTTCTTGTCTGCATTTGAGATTGTTTCCCTTCACACCAATACCTATTCTGACAATGTGAAGAAACAGCATATACCTGGTAGATTATGTTGCTAATTGTACTGCACACAGACAGTAATGTACAAAAATGTATAAAAAACCCAGACATCCAAAAATCAAGCACATCACTCAATAATTTTCTATGAAATGAACAGAAAAACAATGAAACCTAATTATCAGCATAACTGAAAAATAGAACATCACCATCAAAAAATAAAAATTAAAGCTCCATTGTGATACTATTTCAAACTGGTCAGCTAAATCTCATTTTATACTTCATTAATTTTTTTATAAGAGACAAACACAATTTGAGCCAACATGTTCCTGAGAATAATGAATGTCTAAAAAAACTAAGATTGTTATAATTACAATATCATGTCTACTTTTCAACAATGTTTTGATTACAAATGACAAACTTAAACCTAGTGCTTAAATAATACATTCACAGTTCTAATAGTATTGTGTATAAACACCAAGTAATGAGAATTTGGTGTTGATATATTTGAATAATATAATACAGATTTCACCCATTCCTATTTACTTTTGCAGAAAATGATATTTGTTATAGAGCATCTCGCAGTTGACAATTAAGGACACTTGACAATTAAATGTTTGATCTCTGGAAATAGTTGTGAAGAATAAGTCATTGAGACTTGAGCAAGCTGGCAGGAAATTACTCAACTGAGTGGGTACACATACAATGTTGGGTGAGACTATCCATTGGTCAAGTAGATAACATGAAAGGAGGTGATTCAGGAAGTTGAAAATCTTCAGTGTATTGGCCAGACATGCTGGTCTAACAAGAATGTATTGTATCTTTCTCTCAGCAATGAATGTGGTGTAGCCTCATGACCTTTCCTGCCAAACTGCTAAGAAATATAACCAGGGAATCATAAGAAAAAAACTTGTTTTCTCATTAAACCATATAGTCATAAATTTATCTGCAACAATGTAGGAAAGTTGCAACAGAGCTGTAAACATATTTACATTTTGAAATAGTCTACGTATTATGAGAAAGAGAGAAAGAGAGAAAGAGAGAGATGTATACATGCCACAGCACATGAGCAGAGACAAGAACATTTTTTAAAAGTCAATTATTTCATTCCATCATGTACTCGCTGACATGTAATCACATCATCAGATATATAAATAGACATTTTTACAAGCCAGTTATGTTTCTAGTCCCAGGTTGTTTATTAATTCCTATTTTTTCTGAAAATTTACACAACATACATCAATGTTTATAAATTTGATCTCTACAATTTTTCTGTTTGCTGTGACAGAAATGAAATATTATGAAAACATGTAGCATAAGAAGCTCGTAATCAATAGAAAACAGGGAAAATCAGGAATTTACACATGAAACAGTGAAGAAATGCTCTTAATGTTTCATAGTCACAAATCCAATTGTTAAATTACAAATAGTTGAATGTAGTAAAACTCACCACTTACCTTAATATTTGGCAGGACAAACGTGAGTTCTAGTGAAATCAGGATTTATTTGCAAACCTGCATAAAATTCTTATACATATTACTTTCAGTTGTATTCTTTCCTTTATCATTTCTTCTCTTTTGTGAATAGGTGTCGAAGAAAATTACAGGAGCAAAATCTAACACTAATCTCAGAATTCTATCTCATGACAATCTAAGAAGATCCAGATTTTCAGACCATTGTGATTGGACTGTTCCTGTCCATGTGCCTGGTCACCATGCTGGGGAACCTGATTATCATCCTGCTCATCATCTCTGACTCACACCTCCACACCCCGATGTACTTCTTTCTTTGCAACCTGTCCTTCATTGATATCTTCTTCATCTCTACCACAGTCCCAATGATGATCATGAATATAGAAACTAATGACAGAGCCATTTCCTATGTGAGTTGCCTGACACAGATGTCTCTCAATGTCTTATTTTCCTGTATGAATGACATGCTTCTGACTATAATGGTCTATGAGAGGTTCGTGGCCACCTGTCACCTCTTGCATTACTCAGTCATCATGAACCCTCGATGCTGTGTTCTCCTAGATTTGGTAGCCTTGATGATGAGTGTTGTGTACTCCAAGGCCAACACTTAGTTTGTATTAAAATTAACCATGGTAAAGATGTGGAAATACCTAATTTCTTCTGTGGTCTCTCTCATCTTGTTAACATTGTCTGCTCTGACCCCTTTTCCATCAATTCTGTCATGTATCTTATTGGAGCTGTCTTTTGTTTTCTACCTGTGTCATCGATTCTTTATAAAATTGCATCCAACATTTTGAAAATCTCATCTACAGGGGGCAAATCTAAAGCTTTCTCAACCTGTGGGTCTCACCTGACAGTTGTTTGCTTATTTTATTTAACAATCATCAGTGTGTATCTTGGATCAGCTTCATCAGAGTCTCCTACAAGGGTTCTGGTGGCATCTATCATTTATGCTGTGGCCACCCCCATACTTAATCCCTTTAATTAAAGTTTGAGGAACAAAAAATTTTTAGTGCTCTGGGGAGAATCTACAGTAAAGGGCTCATATTCAGGACCTGAGTAAGTTGCATAAACATTGCTTACAAAAGATAACAAACAGGGACATCTCTGCTATCAGGTGCTATGTCTTAAACATCTAATTATTATTGTTGTTTGATGGCATTAATTTATCACTGTGTTTAATGAAAGAAGTATTAGAGACATTATATACAGCACAGAGATGAGAAGAATGAACTGGAATTTTATCTTAAATAGTATGTATTTTGGAAGAAGAAAATAAATGGAGAGGGATTCTGTTGAGTGAAACATAAGAGTAAAAAATGTCATTAAGAATGAATCACTAGTGCTCTTGTGAATAAAGTCACTAGTTTGTAAACTGTCCTAGGTTGTGAAATTAATAATTCAAAGTGTCTTTGCTACTTTGTGCTGATCACATGTTTGTTCACGTGTCTCTTCTTAAGGGACACACACACACACATATACACACACAAGCACACATGCACACACGACAAACAAAATAGATTGTGAGGGTCAAAAGTATCATAAATAAAATGGTTGATGATCTGCCCTCCTGCCCCGAACCAGGGCGGTCTCCTTGCTCCTCAGATAACACCCCTAGGTCACCTGTGCATCCCACTCGCAGCGAGAGGGGCACCCAGTCTGCTCTGGCACTGGAGAAGGCCCCTAAGCCATGCCCCAGGTCCCAGGTGATCTGTGAGCCACACTAGACACTCTGCCCTCCTGGACCAGACCAGGGGGTCTCCCTGATCCTCAGAAAAGGCCCCTAAACTATGCCCCAGGCCCCAGGTCACCTGCGGTCCCACCAGACTGGCTGCTGCTCTGTCTGGAGAAGGCCACTAGGCCATGGCCCAGGTCCCAGGTGATCTGCGAGCCACACTAGATACTCTACCCACCTGACCCGGACCCAGACCAGGACAGACTCCCTGCTCCTCAGGGCAGATTCCCTGATCCTCAGAATTCAACAGAGTCCAGAGAAAACCCAAGCAAACCTTGAAGGGACAAACACAATACATCTGAAGTGCTCTAAAATCATCTCATCACATGGGAGAGAATCTTCACATCCAGCTCAAAGATAAATAAAACTTTTCTCACCATTTTTTCCTCTCAATTATTAGTCAATGTAGTTTAACTTTTCTACATAGCCACCCCAAAATGCATACACTTCAGGGACTATACCATTCACCCTCACATATTAACAAGGAAGTAAATCAAAAAAGTGCACTACCATAATAATCTTCACTCTGTATCTACTAAACCTGACTTCATTGATGGACTCACAGTCTAATAGCCTCATCTAGGAAATAACACCAATACCAGAGAACTGTACCCAACTTCAGGGAAAACACTAGTAATAACTGCTCAAGTGTAATAATACCATTTAATTCAGTTCAGTCAAAAACACACAGAAAGTAAAAGAAGGTCTTAAGAGTTAAAAAAATTGCCAAAGTCACAGCACAAATCCATGAAAAACAAAAATCAAGGCAACAAATCCACCAAAAATAATTTTCCCCATAATGATGGATTCCAAAGAGAACAAACTCACAGAATATTACCAAGAAAGCCATACTGATATAATGATTTTCAAAGCCTGATCTTTACAAGTATCACTACTATGAAAGAGGAAATCCAGGAGGAGTTAAATAACCACATCAATCACTTTATACAGGTACAAAACAGACACTTGGAGGAGATAAGAAAAATAGTTGAGGAAACAAAAATAGGCATAGAGCAGTTACAACAATCTCAAGTAGAGTTTAAAATTGAGTTAAAAGACAAGTTATTTTCATCCCAGAATGCAACAGAGTCTTATCAACAGGACTAATGAAGCAGAAAACAGAATATCAGATCTTGAAGACAAAGTGGAAGAACTAACCAGTTCAATGGAAGAGGTTGAAAAGCCAAAAAGATATTTGAGAGGAATATTCAAGAGTTATAGGACACCTTGAAGAAGCCTAACAACAGATTGATGGTTTGTGACTTTTAATACATGCTTGTAGCCTATGTCTCTAGATTGGAGAGTTAATTCCATTTATGGTTTTTATTAAGTAATGTCTATTGATTCCTGTCATTTTCTAGGTTATGTAGTTTTTATATGTCTATTTCTTTGTTTAGTAATTGTGCTGCTGTCCTCTTTCATGTGCTTCTCTTTTCTTTAGGCTTGTGTATCTTTTCTAGCATCTTTTTTTTTTTTTAATTTTTTTATTCAACTGTGCGCATGTGCGTGTGTATGTGCGTGCGTGTGTGTGTGTCTGTGTCTGTGTAGAACCACGGACGAATTCGCGAACCACCAGGGACGCCTCCACCTCCTTCTGCCCCGGGATTCACAGGCTCCGCCCTACCAGGATCAGAAGCGCAGGCCGCCCACGCTTCCGCCTGGCGTCTATACGTGGGATTTGGGATCCGAACTCAGGATCTTCCGCCTGCAAGGCGGAGGCTTAACCCCTGAGCCACCTCTCCAGCCCCTTTTCTAGCATCTTCTACAGGCCTGGTTTGGTGATCATGCAAGCATTCAGCTTATGATATAACCTCTTTCTTTCCCCTTCAATTATGACTGATAGTTTTGATGGGCATATTACCCTGGGTTGCCAGTTGTGCTCATTCATGACTTGAAATACATCTCTCCAAACTCTTCTGAATTTTAATATTTCCATTGAAAAATCAGTTGTTATTCTAACAGTCTTAGCTTTAAATGTAACTTGGTTTTTCTGTCTTGAACCTCTTCACAAATTCTCTTTGTCATGTATCTGCAGTGTTTTTACTATTATTTGCTATGGTGAGTTTCTATTTTGTTCATGTATGATTGGTGTGCAAATTGTCTCCTGTACTTTGATGGGTTTCTCTTTCCTTAAATATGGAAAATTTTCACTGACAGAAAAATCTCTTCTAGTTTTCCTTTTTAGGTTTCCTGTTCTGGGAATAAAAAAATTTCCCATAGCATTTGAATATTCCTCTCAAGTTTTTTCTTTAGCTTTTTCAATCTCTTTAATTGAGCAAATATGTTCTATCATCTTGTCTTCTAGTTCTGATATTCTATTTTCCACTCCATTAGTTCTGATAGTGAGACTTTCTCTTTTTCAATGGAAATACTAAAATTCAGAAGAGTTTGGAGAGATGTATTTCAAATCATGAATGAGCAAAACTGGCAACCCAGGCTAATATCCCCATCAAAACTATCAGTCATAATTAAAGGGGAAAGAAAGAGGTTATATCATAAGCTGAATGCTTGCATGATCACCAAACCAGGCCTACAGAAGATGATAGAATTGCAATTAATGTGATTTTAATTTCAAGTTTAATCTGCTCGTGAAATTTTTTTCAACTGCTTTGTACTGTTTTCTTTCTTTGAATGCTTTTTCATCTCATCCAGGTGTCTACTATTTTCCTGTTCATATTTGCCTAGGTGGTTATTTAACTCTTCTTGGGTTTCTTTTTTCATTGTTTTGATCATATGAATAATCAAGATTTGAAACTCATTATCTCGGCTGTTGCTTTCTTGACAAATATCCAAGACATTATTCTGGTTGGATCCATCATTATGGGGTCAATGTTTTCTTGCAAATTGGATTTTTTTTTGTTGTCGTTGTTTCTTGTGGATTTACAATGTGACTTGGGCATTTTGTGTTTAGTTTCTAGTTTCTTAAGCATATGTTTTTGACTCTTTTGAGTCAGACAGACTTACTTCACTTGGACAGTTGATGCAACTGTTTGCCTGTGAGTTAAGGTGGTCAGTCTAGGGTTGCTTGGTGCTATTTGGTGGACAAGGCTATTGTGGTGCTTTAATAGTGTGTAGGGCTACTCTGCTTAAGGGGGTGGCAGGGTTTTTTTGTAGCTATAACTGAGAGGTATATGATTCTGCATTAATGATAGTTGAGTTTTTAGTTAAGTAACCAAGCAGTTTTAAGGTTAATATATTTGGGTGGGTTTAGTAGCTGGGATCAGTAGTGATAAATGTGATATGCAGACATTGTACCTTTAGAGGCATGTGAGGGTGAATGGTTACGATCTAAAGACCTTGGTGTGTGGAGTATGCTGCATAGAAATCTTAAACTATGGTGACTGTCACTTGCATTTAAATGGAAAATAAAATGAGTTTGTTATTTTGATGTTAGATGGAAAGATTCTCTTCTGTTGGATAGTAAGTTTTATGGAGTACGGAGCTTGGGAAATCCCAGGGCAAACACGAGGAAGGTAGATTCAATCCAGGATGATTCCGGAAGTCACTCTTTCTCCTCGACAGGGATACACATACACACACACACACACACACTGAATAAATAAGATATAAAAAAGAGAATTCAGCGCCCCCTCCTGCAGAGCAAAATGCCAAATGGAAAGAAGGCCAAGGGGAAGAAGGTGGCACTGGCCCCTGCCAGAGTGAAGAAGCAGAAGGCCAAAAAAGTAGTGTACCTACTTTTGAGAAGAGGCAGAACATCGGAATTGGATAGGACATCCACCCCGAGAGGGACCTCACTTGGGTTGTCATATGGCCTCTCTATCTACTGATGCAGCAGCAAAGGGCGATCCTCTAGAAATAGCTGAAAGTAAGTGCCTCCTGCCATAAATCATTCATCCAGGCCTTGGACCATCAGACAGCTACCCAGTTGCTCAAACTTGCCCACAAGTACAGGATAGAGACAAAGCAGGAGAAACAAATAGGCTGCAGCCTGCAATGAGAAGAAAGTTGCTGGGGACATCATCCCCCACCAACAGACCCATCACTACCTTGGAGGAGACCAAGAAGGCTCAGCTGGTGGTGAGCACACACAATGTATCAAGCTCGCGGACTTCCTGCCTGCCCTATGCAGCAAAATGGGGGTCTCCTACTACATCAATAAGAGAAAGGCTTGGCTGGAGTGACTTGTCCACAGGAAGACATGTATCACTGTTGCCTTCACACAGGTCAACTTGGAGGGCAAAGGAGTGCTGGCCAAGGTGGTGAAGGCCATCAGGACCAACCACAATGACAGATATGATGACATCCACTGCCACTGGGGAAGCAAAGTCTTGGGTCCCAAGTCTGTGGCTCAAATTGCCAAGCTGGAGAAAGCCAAGATTAAGGAACTGGCCATCAAACTGGGTTTAGATGAACACTGCTGAGATTTCTGTACTTAAATAAATATTGTCTTTAAAAAAAAATAAAAGAATTCAGGCTACTTGATAACACAATGTAACAATTTACAGCCTATTTGCCCTAACCTAAGGCTGGAATGGAGACCTTGACTATTATTACCATCTTCCCACTGTAGCTGTGTTAGACAGAGAGGAAAGTGCCCTCCCCCCCCACACACACACTGTAGAACATGATCAGTATGACCACCAGGAAGTGACTTCAATGAAGGTTTCCTGCAGGTTCCTGGCCAGGAAAGCCGCAGTTGATCTTAACAGGATCAGAGTGCCTTGATATCCCAAGACACAGCAGAAGGCAGTGAGTGAGCCATTTTTACACATAGTGATGATGCAGCCGTGTTCAGAATGAACACCTTGTCAATGAAGGGAGGAGCTGTTTCCAAATTCTACCAAGAAGAGGTAGGATCAGGATAAAAATAGGACTCACAAAGTTAGGTGCAATCACATATCATCCTCCTTCCTAGGGCTGTGAGTTTGAAGGGCAGAACCACAATTGCTTTGGCAAAGACAAAACAAAAATGCACTGTAAAAAGGACAACAAGTATTGGTTGCTGGAGGGAGCAAGTGATGCTCTTGGGATAGAAAAAGTCACTGAAAAGTAAGGTAAGAGGAAGTAAAAGAGAAGGGAGAAAGATTCCTGGGTCTGACAGGAGCAGGGGCAAGGGCAGGAGGGTGGACAGTTGCTCCCAAGTTCCTTGTGCTCAGTCATGTACTCACCTGTCAGTGTACATGATTTTTTAAGAAGTATTTGGTGAGCAAATTCTTTTTTGCCCACATACACACCATTAGTTGAATTATTGGCATTTCCATCACAGAATTTCTGGAAGTAAAGGTCTTCTGGATATGTGAAGAATTTAAGAGACTTGTGAAAGTATTTGAAGCCAGGGATGATTCTTCTGATATAAAAACAAGAGGCTTCCTCCCAATATTATACTGATAGGAAACCACTCATAAAAAGTGGTCTCCTACTCAATTAAGTAAGTATTTTAAATAATCCACATCTTCTATTGAGTTCCCTTGAAATCTTTCCACCACAGCAGGGTATAGAGGTGCTCTGTCTCATCATAGAATATTAGTATATCTGCCTGAGAATTTAGTACAGAATTTGTAAACCTGTTTTCAGTTTTCTTCATAAGATTCCTAAGAATAAGAGTTTTTCTGTAAAGTCCACATAGATATGTGATGTGACCATCACTGCTTTCAGATCCCAAAGGAACTGCTCTTCTTTTGTGTCATCAGATATATAGAGTGCCTCACAAGTCCAGCCAAAATGCAAGAATAATAAGACCATCTCATGCACTAGCATTCTGATATCTAGATATCTTGGAGATATCTGATAGAGTGATGGAAATGGTTTCTGTCATGTAGCATAGAGTCAAAATTTCTGTAGGTGGCTTGAAATAGTAAAAAAGGTTCTGAATGTCAAGGGATTTGTCTTCATCTCCATTGCAAAGAAATGGGCATACTATCTCCATGAGAAAGTGACTGTTTAATAAAGAGAAAGACTACTGTGACATTAATATCTTTCATGTTGGGAGAGTAAATTGTCTTTTTCAGGTAAAAGGAGATTGAGCGCTTCCAGTAAGAGTCATATCAGTTATGACAGGAGAAAATTTTGTATTCATTTTGATTTAGCAGTTGTTGGTTCGGGAATTCTTTTCTTGAGAAGTTAGAGTATAGAATAATGAGTGAGAAGAACTATTTCAATCATTTATTTATTTATATATTTATTTATTTATTCAATTGTGTGTGTATGTGCATAATGTGTATGTGTGTGTGTGTGTGTGTGTGTGTGTGTGTGTGTGTGTGTGTGGAACCACAGGCAAACTCGGGAACCACCATTGACCGCCTACACTTCCTCCTTGTTTACTCTGTCCCGGGATTCACAGGCTCCGCCCTACCAAGGCCAGGAACGCAGGCTGCCCCTGCTTCCGCCTGGCATCTATACGTGGGGTGTAGGATCTGAACTCAGGACCTTCCGCCTGCAAGGCAGAGGCTTAACTCTTGAGTCACCTCTACAGCCCTGAGAAGAACTATTCCAGAAGAAAGGACAAAGTTCATTCCCACCTGGAACCCAGCAACATTTTCTTTAGTTTTAATCCATCAAATACGGAAAGGTAATGTGTAATTGTCCCATGGATTCCTCTCCTTGAGATGCAAGAGAACAGAGTTCTGTAGAGGGGATGGAGTCAGTGACTTAGAAGTGCTGTTTTGATCTGTTTAGGTAAACTCATCATACAACAGTCAATATTTGATGCAAATTCCAAGAAAAAAATTAAAGTTATTCTAGAATTTGAAATTTCACTTCATCCAATTTTAAGTGGACATCTATATTTATTCTTATATATTGATTTTTTTTCCAGAAGAGACTTTCTCAGTGTGAAATATCTTGGTGTTCATAGGAATTTGTTTTTTGGGCTTTTGGGGCTGGGAGGGCCTTCTGGCTTAAGGGTTTGTAAGTACATGGTCTCTGTCATGAGGTGTGCTTGGGTGAGTGTGAGCCAGGAATGTCTGAAAACAAGAGTGGATTATTTAGTTACCACTGACTCTCAGTCATTCTGAGAGACATGGAGAATATTAATGGCCCTATGTGATATTCTAAGGTTTCTTCACATATCTCTATGCAGCATTACAAATGTCAATAAAGAACATATGTATCATACATAACATGTATACAGCATCATATGCATAGTTTGTAGTGCTGTGTACCCTTATGTTCAATTGTCTCATCTGTAAATGTCATGGTTTGTAATGTGTCCCCCACAGTCTTATGTGTTTGGAAAGGTCATGGCACCTTCGAGAGGTGGAGCCTTGCTGGAATAAGTCAGTCACAGGAGGTGGCTCATGAGGAGGATTAGTCCCATCCTACTTCCATGAGAGCTCTGCTTTTGCAGCAAGTAGTTTTACAGCCTCAGCCTTGTGCATGGTTATGACCTAGACTTTCTTCCACTCTCCCTTTACAGCTATGCTGTGTCTGCCACAAAAGACTGCATCTCCCATCTGGAATCTTAAGCTGAATAAATCTCCCTTTCTCCCTTATGTGGCTTGACTTTGGGTGTTCTCTCACAACAACAGATAAGAGTAACCAGTACAGTAAACAAGTAAAGCCAATGTTCTCCTAATGACTCTGTCTTGGAAACAATTATTCTAGAAAGCGAGCATATCTGGGTTTCAGTATTCACATTTCAATTATACTCTTTGTATAACTCATCATTTTAGGACAAATTTAATTCATCATAATCTGTTTTAACCCTCTTCAGGAGGTGTGAAATTATTCATCTTCTGCTATTCTCTTTCATCCTACAAGAAGCAGTGAAACTTATGATCTCAAAACTTTCTTTTCAGATAGCACAAATGATTCACAAGTAGGGTTATGTAGAGTTCTGAAAGGATTGCAATCACTGCTGAAATGCTGGAGAAGTTCCTGCTATGAAAGCTAAAGATGTCCTGTCATTACTGCATCTGTAATTAGGGATAAGCTCACTTCCTCCAGACAGCCACAGCAGAACATTCTTCAAGCATTTTTAGTGAGTGTTAAGGAAATGGAAACACAAGGTCATATTGGGTAACAGATGTGGGTTTTTGTTGATTTCCTCAATGGGAAAGTAAATGGCCAACATAATACTTTTCATCATAACCTCTAAAGAAAGGAGGCAAAATTAGCCAAGATGAGCTGGTCATGTGTTTCAGAGAAATGCTAGTGACAACTGAGGACCCCAAGAAACTTCCCACCAGACAGAAGAGAATCATCACAACCAACCATAAAATAAGTAACCTTTTTACTTTCCTTTCCATTCTAATTGATAGTCACCACAGTTTAAGATTCTATATACCACACCTAAAGACCCATACACCCACGCCTCAGGATCTTAACCATTCATTCTCACACACCTCTAAGGAACTAAAAGCTATTAACTAAAAGCAGATCTGATATTTAACCCAAATCTCACATAACAAATCTTGACACAATCTTAAGCCTCCCAATAAAATGTATATATAAACCTGTCATCCACTTAACCATAGCAGAGTTTACACACTTTTTAAAAAAATATATTGTTTTTACTTAGTGTGTGTGTGTGTGTGTGTGTGTGTGTGTGTGTGTGTGTGTGTGTCAGAGAGCACTGTGTGTCCCTGTGGAAGACCAGGGGTGACTTTGGGAATCATTCTTTATTGCTTCTGTTACCACTTTCTTTTTGCTTCATTCTGGGATTTTTCAGGCTCTGCCTTCCAGGGCTGGAAGTACAGGCCACCACTGTTTCTGCCTGGTGTTTTGATGTGGGACCTGGGATCAGAACTCAAAACTTCCTGTTTGTGAGCCAGAGTCTTAACCCCTGAACCATCTTTCCAGCCCAGTTTATATACTTTTTCAGCAGTGTAATAACTTTACCATGAAATAGCACTAAAGAACCTCAGACTGACACCTTTAACACCTAGGGAAACAGTAACAATAACCTTCCAAGTCAAAACATACAACAGTCAAAAATACACAAGACAGATACTAAAGATCAAACACAAAATGCCCAAGCCACAACATAAATCCACAAGACACAATAAAAACCAAGACAACAAATTTCCTACAAAAACCATGGACCCCCATAATCATGGAATCCTACCAGAATAACTCCTTAGATATTAGTCAAGAAATAAATAACCAAGATAATGATTTTTCAAAGCCTGGTTTATTATATCATCAAAACAATGAAAGAGGAAATGCAAGAGGAGATAACCATGTAAGTTAACATGAATAGGAGCAAAACAGGCACCTAGATGAAATGAAAAAGGCAGTTGAAGAAATGAAACTAGGCACAGACCAGATAAACAAATCTCATACAGAGATAAAACTTGTAATTAAAAGCAAGCTAACTATACTTCAAAACTCAATAGATCGTCTTACCAACAGAATTAACAAAGCAGAAAGTAGAATATAAGAGCTAGAAGGTAAGATGGCAGAACAAATTGGTTCAATCAAAGAAGTTGAAAAAGCCAAAAATATACTTGAGGGGAAAATTCAAGAGTTATGGGACATCTTGAAGAAGCCAAACCTTCACATTCATGGAATCCCAAAATAAGAAACACAAAAAACCACACTGGAAGATATTTTTCACACTATCTATAATAGTTAGGCACAGGTGTTGAGGGTTTGAACTCTGGGTATATTCGTTGAGAATTAGTTGTTGAGTTAATTCTAGAACAAACATGGAAACGATTATCTAGCTGATGGGTAAGGTCCAGCCCATGGTGGGTGGGATTAGGTCCTGGAATAAAACACAGAGAACTGGTTGAGAGAGTTCACATTCTTGTATACACTTGGCCAGACATGCTGTTCTGGTGAGTAAGGATCATCCCTCTCTCAGCTATTATGTAGAGATGGTGTGGCCAGTTCCCCCAGCCCTAGTGTTGGTGCATGCTCTCCCATCAGACTGGACTATGAACTGTAACTGGACTATTGTAAGAAAACAAACCCCTTGTTCCCTTAAGATGTTTGATGGTGATTTGTCAACAACTATGCAGGTTGTGACACTATCTTAAATGAAAAATTTCCACATCTAAGGAAAAAGATCCCTATCAAAGTACTAAAGGAATATAACACACCAATCAGATGTAACCCAAATACAAACTCCCCCTGGCAAATAATAGTCTAAACACTACAAACACATGATAAAGAGAATGTGTTGAGAGCTACAAGAAAGAAAAACCAAGTCACATAAACATAAGCCTGTTAAAATAACAGGTGATTTTTCAATGGCAACAATGAAGGCCAGAAGAGCTTGGACAGATGTACTACAAGTCATGAATGGACACAAATGTCAACCCAGGCTCTTATACCCATGAAAACCATCAGTCATTATTGAAGGGGAAAGAAAAATGTTCCACCATAGCTGAAGACTTACATGACTGACAATCTAGGCCTACAGAATATACTAGAAAAAATACTTAAGCTTGAAGGAAAAAAGGGAAAAATAATACCAACACAATTTCTAAGAAAAGAAATACACATGTAAAAACCAAAAAATAGAACATGTCAGGAGTCAACAGACATTGTTCAATTATAATCCTAAATATCAATGGAATTAACTCTCCAATCAAAAGATATAGGCTACAAACATGGATTAAAACTCACAACCCATCTATCTGATCCCTTTAGGAAACACACTTCACCACGAAAGAGGCACATTCTCAGAGCAAGAGGTTGGTCAATGTAACTTCAAACTAATGGAACAAGGAAAGAAGCAGGAGTAGCAATTTTAGTGTCTAACAAAATAGACTTCAAACCAAAAGAAATCATAAGAGACAGAAAAGGATACTACATATTAGTCAAGGAACAATTCATCAGAAAAACATCACAATACTGAACATATACACAGGTAATACAGGCACAGCCACATTCATGAAACAAACGCTACAATACCTAATTAACAAATCAACTCAAAAATGATAATCATAGGGGCCTTCAACATGCCACTCTCACCATTGTATAGGTCAACAGGCCAAAAACTGAACAGAGACACACTGGTCCTGTCCAATCTCTACCAAACCTCCCATCCAAACACCAAGTAATACACATTCTTGTCAGCATCCCATGGAACTTTCTCCAAAACAGATCACGTATTGGGTCACAAGCAAGTCTCCACATATACAGGAAAGTTGAAATTGTATCTTGTATCTTATCAGGACACTGTGTGATAATGCAACATCCACAACAAAGCAAAGTTCAGAAAATACACAAATTCTTGGAAATTAAATACAATGATAGTGAATAAGGAATGGTTTCAGTCAGAATTAAAATGAAAATTAAGAAAAATCCTAGAAGGGAATGATAATGAAAATAAAATATCAAAATCACTGGGATGTGGTAAAGCCTGTCTTAAGAGGAATAGTACTCAATGCCTATATATAAAAAAAGGAAACATCACAAGCTAATACTTTAACAATGCAACTTAAAGTTTTAGAATGAGAACATTCCAATCCCAATTCCAATAGTAATAGTTAAGGAGAAATTAATAAAATCAGGGGGAGAAAACTAAAATTGAGATAAAGAAAATGATACAAAAAAAATCAACCATGCAAAGAACTTGTTCTTTGAAAAAAAAGCAACAATATTGATAAACCTTTAGCCAAATTAACCAAAATAAAGAAAATCCAAATTAATGAAATTGGAGATGAAAATGGAGTTATTAGAACTGATACTAAGGAAATTCAGAGAATAATTAAGTCATAATTCCAAAATTTATACTCCAAAAAATTGCTAATGAGAAAGAAGTAGATGAATTTCTAAATATGCACAACTTGCCAAAATAAAATCAGGATGAATTGAATTATTTAAATTGTCTTATAACAAGTGAAGAAATTAAATAAGTAATTGCAAGTCTTTCCACTAAAAAAAGTCCAGGACAAGATGGATTCAGTGCAGAATTCTACCAGACATTTAAAGAACAACTAACACCACTACTCTTTAAACTATTGCATAAAATAGTAAAGGAAAGAACACTTCTACATTCTTTCTATGAAATTAATAATACACTGATTCCATTAAAAACAAATTGACAGGTCAATCTCCATAATGAACACAGATGCAAAGATACTTAATAAAATTTTGCAAACCAAATTCAAAAACATAACACAAAGTTCAACCACTATGATTAAGTAAGAGTCATTCCAGGTTCACAAGGTTCATTCAACATATGCAAATTAATGAATGTAATCTATCACATAAACAAATCCAATGACCAAAACCACGTGATACTCTCCATTGATACAGAAAAAGCTTTTGACAAGGTCCAGCAGCATTTCACAATCAAAGCCCTGGAGACAACTGGAATGGAAGGAACTTTTGTCAACATTACAAAGGCTATATATGTATGTTCACCTGCATGTTTGTTGATAAATGACCATCAAACGATTTAAGGGAACAAGGAGTTCACTTTCTTACAACAGTCTGGTTACAGTCTGTAGTCCAGCTCCACTGGAAAGCATGCATCAACACCAGGGCCAAGAGAACTGGCCGCACCACTCTACATAATGGCTTAAAGAGGGGCGATCTTTACTTGCCAGATCAGCTGTCTGGCTAAGTGTACACAAGGATGCCAATTCTCTCAACCAGCTCTCTGTATTTTTATTCCTGCGCCTAAGCCTACCCACCTGTGCCTTCCCCATGAGCCAATCTCCTTCACGTTTGCACTGGGATTAACCCAAACAATAATTCTCCACAAATGTGCCCAGAGCTCAAACCCTCAACTATAAAGTTGACACCTGTGCCTAAATATGAAAATCAGTTTTCTGATCTTTTTTTGGACATCGTCTATTCAAGGTTATGAATTCCAAAAACCCACTGGGGGGATTCTTTTAGATTGCTTCTAACTGCTGAATGACTCACTTTCTAACTGCTTGGCTGGCAGGAGAGGATACTACCACCAGACCTTTTTTATTATGTTTATTTATTTTTCCCAATCATAAAAACTTAATAGGTACCACGGTCCCCTCCCTTTCTCTACCCCTTCCCAGTCCCCCTTGCACTCTTCCCAACTTTTCCCTTTCTTTTCACCCCCTTCTCTCCCTTTCTCCCAGTGCTCCCCTCTTCTTCCCTCCCATTCCCCAGAACATCCTTCAGTGTGAAAGTCAAACTTTCCTCTGTGTCCTCCACTCTAATGAGATGTAAGATCTCTGTGACGTTGCCCAGAGCCCTTTCTTGGGCTCTCCTTTAGTATGGGAGCACTACTGTGACTGTGAATCTCTTGCCTCTAAGGATCCTAGTTCCTGTGATCCATGCTAGACTTTGGAGGGTCATTGACATGTCAGTCATTGCACAGGTTATGCAAAGTCCTATTATGGCTTACTACAGCCCTAACCTTATTTTTATCCTGGAAGAAACCCTCTCACTTCCAAGTTTTAAAGTTTCAGGAGCCTTGGTAGCCTCAGGATTTGTTTACTGGCTGAGACTGGGTCAAAGGTCAAGATGCCTACTCAGAGGGAAAAAAATGCCCCACAAAACTCCACCCCTTTCCTCTGATGCTTAATCTTTCCCACCCCTCTTCTGCAATATTCCCTGAGTCTCAGAAGGGGTGACATTCATGTTCATTTATGGCTGGGCACTCAGACAACAGTGTCAGCAACAGTCACTTATTCTCAGTAGCTTCACCCATTGTCATGAGCCTCTCCTTCACTGAACAACATCACTGTTAGAACCCCTCCGCAACCAAAGGCAACAACAATGGTATTCCACAGGCATAAGCACAGTTGTTTAGACAGCAATTCCAAAGATGCACCACATCCACTTAACACAATAATTTCAGTGACCCCCCATTAGGGCCTATGGTCTCCCCAGCCATAGGTCTTTGTCTTGGTTCACAGTACAAGATATGAACTTTCCTTCTGACCATTTCTTTCCAAATGGGCCTTATACTGAATTATAAATCTGCTAGTTATACCCAAAAGGGTCTTGTTGCTACTACACCAGCATGCATGCACTGACACCCATACAATCTGGGCCATGCCCACTTGCTCCTGGGGCAACTGGCATACCTGGTCAGGGCCATGCTCACATCCACTTGACCAGGCCATCAGAACTCCATTCTTGCTCACCAGGCCTTCAGGGTTACACTGGCTTGCCTGGATATAAAGGTGGTTCCTTTTTTGACCTGGCCAGGGGGTCTTGCGCATACAGCATGAGATGTCTTCAGCAACAGGTCTTACTGGTTAGCTTTGGTGAACAACTAACACCAGTGGCAATAGCCTTCACCATTTGTGGGACCTTTCAATCTTCCCTGAACAACTCACAGGAGACAATCTACCCCTAGCACTATGATCCACATTCAACCACGCCAGGACTTTTTACATCCCACAAGTATGTACTTAGTTTCCTCTTTAACCATTGCTTTAATTCCATTCTGGTGGATATTAGCTGTGTCTTACACAATCTTAAAGTGCCCCCCCCAAAATCATGCAATTGTTCCTGACACATGTGCTCTTTTTTTCCCACCTTTTATTTTTTTTCCGAATCATACAAGTTCAGTAGGGTACTCCATCTTTTCCCTCACTCCTCCCTTCCCCAGTCATCCCCCTTGTACTCTCTCCCATCCCCTCCTTCCTTTCACGCCCTTCCCTCCTCCTCTTTCAGTGCCTCCCCCTTCCTACCTCCCATCCCCTGGAGCATCCTATTGTGTGAACGCCAAACCTCCCTCTGAGTCCTCCACTCTAGTGAGGGTTCAGGACTCAGTGGCAAAACCAGAAGCCCTTTCTTGGGCTCCCCAGTAGTATGGGAACTCTGTTATGACTGCTTAATCCCTTGCCTCTAAGGATCCTACTGCCTGGAGCCTTCTCCCCTGTGATCCACTTTGGGGGGTGGTTACTGACATGTCAGTCTTTGAGCAGGTCATGTAAAGTCCAATTATGGCTACTGCAGCCCATAGTTAGGCTCTTACAATCTTGCCACATCCTTTTCCACAAGGTTCCCTGAGCTTTAGGATGGGAATAGATTTGGCTAGTCTGGTTCTAGGTGATTAATGTAGGGTCTTTGGTGTTCTGAATTATGGTTTGTTGTTTTCAGTTTTGCCTTTCCTGCACTGCCCTTGCTTGCATCCTGATTGGTATCGAAGGTCACCTCCTAACCAAAGATAAAAGACTGTTTAAGTCAAAATCTTAAAATAAAAGGAGACTCAAAGGTAGATAGAAGTATAAGCGTAGGACAGAGCAGTGAAGAGGGGTCAGTATCCCATTTGCAGGATGGTTACCATCTATCTGCCAGTCCCTCTATCCTCCCTGATTAGTGAGAACAAGCCTATTCAGTTGCAAGTAACCAGGAAAGGAAGTGAGAGTGAGCTGCACCAGATGTCTAGCTACTTACATGCAATACTTGACCATGGTATATTTTTTCTACCAAAGCATGATCCCCTATCTCCTTACTTTTGAGGTTGTATTAGTCAGGGTTCTCTGAAGGAACAGAATCTACAGAATTTAATATATATCAATAAGTTTATTAAAATAACTCAATAAAAATTGTGTCCTTCAAGGTAGCCACCTGAAGCAGCCTTGTTCTTGACTAGAATGTTCCCCAAAGCCAAAAAATCCCAAGAAGGTCTCAAGCCTTTACTTCTCTGGAGGGTTGAAGATTCTTGGATGAAGAAGAGCAGATGGGTTCCAATGTCAGTTATGTACAGTGAACAGCAGCAAGACCTGGAGACCAGACTCCAAGGCACTCAGCAACAACGGGGTGGAAGAAGTGAAGCTCCAAGTCATTCAAGGATGGACACAACAGCAGCAGAAAAAAAAATTAAGGCCACAATTCTCTAAAAGTGAACAACACAAGCAAAGTGGACTGCACAGCAAGTGGATATGTATAAGGGAAGAGCAAGTCTCTCCTCTTTGCACCTCCTGTTATCTGGTCCACCACTGGAAAGTATCACCCATTATGGGCTGGGTTCTCTGCAGCAATCAATCAAGTACCTGAAGACTTGTTCAGGGGCCATTCCAAACGTTAATTTTCCACAGCTGTGCCCCAAACAGTCTGCAAAATGCAACCTTAACACAGGTCCTTCTTCCCCTTCCCTCCTATTTATAATCCTTTGGGATTATAGTAGATATTACAGAGATTTACCTATGAATATGTCATTAAGTGGGTTTGGAACTAGAATCCACATATTAGGAAGTACATATGGTGCCTAACTTTCTGTGTCTGTGATAATTCACTGAATATAATTGTTTTCCAATTTTATCCATTTCCTGGCAAACTTCATTAATTCATCTTTTTTGATGGCTGAGTAATATTCCATTGTGTAAATGTATCACATTTTCATTATGCACTCATCAACTGTTGGGCATTTGGATTGATTCCATGACTTTGCTATTGAACTAGTGCTGCAATGAACATGGTTGCACTTGTGTCACTGTAGTGAATTTCTGCGTTATGGGGGATTATCCCCAGTAGGGGTACAGCAGGATTGTACGAGATTTCAATCTTTAAATTTTTTAGTAATTGCCAAACTGATCGCCAGAGTGGTTGTATAAGCCTGCATTCCCACCAGCAATGTATGAGAGTTCCCATCTTTCCACATCCTCTTCAGCATTTAGTGGTATTTGTATTGTGGATGTTTGCTGTCCTGACTAGGCTGAGATGATATCTCAGGGTAGTTTGACTTGCATTTTCCTGATGGCTAGGGTTGTGGAACATTTTTTAATATACTTGTTAGACAGTTTGATTTTGTCCCTACAAATGTTTGTTTTGAGTTCCACAGCCTATTTTTTAATTGGGCCATTTATATCCTTTGTGTTCAGTTTAGAGATTCTAGGTTTACTGATTCTACTTGTAGAGTTAAAAATAGTTCCAAGAGTTCATTTAATTGGGTGGCTGAAATATTTATTAAAGTTTTGCCTTCTGAAAAAGAGTTGGAGATTCCACATATCCCTTAGTTTAGTGTTGATGATGGGATTAAGAGGCTCAGAGAAATTGGAATGCTTGACAAGATTCATTGTTTAAATCCTAATTCTCAGTGGCAGAATCCAGATGACATGCCTTTTTATCAGAAACATACTAAATAAATTGGTGAGAGGGACACCATAGAATATGAAGGGTCCTACCATTTCTTTTCTCCCTGTGTCAACCCTAATAATGAGAGATGCAGTTGCTTAATTGGTGGAATTAAATTTAATGGGTCATAGGTGGCTACAGGAGCAGTAGGGGCCAAGTGGCAGCACTGACTCACTAGTGGCAAAGTAAGCATACTAACCATAATGTACAGCATAGACAGGAGAGTATTTATGAATGTCTGACTCACTTAGACCACTGGCAGTGGCTAATTAATGATGGTGTCACTCAAAATAAAATAGGTGAGAAGCCTACAAAGTTCTTATTCGAGCTATATAAGCAGAAAAACTAAAACAAATGAAAGAAAAATCTACCTTGAATCATAGCACCAGGAAATCATAGCCTGTCAACCAATTTCCAGAACTGAGTCAGGTTACATATCCAGAACTCTCTGAATAAAGGGAAGGCCAGTTACCATTAATGAAAGACCTTGGCACCAAACCAAATTAAAATTAGTCTTTCTCCTGTCCTTCCACAAAGGGACTTAAGGCCTTTCAACTTAAGGCCTTTCACTGGAGTTACTGTACATTGGGATAAATGAAATAATCAGACATTTCTGTGTGCAAGATACTCCACACAATTTAGGGCCAAAGCAATCATAATAGGACTTTGCATGACCTGCGCAATGACTAACATATTATTGACCCCTCAAAGTCTAGCATGGACTAAAGGCACTAGGATAATTAGAAGCATTAGAAGCTAGGGATTAACAGCCACAATAGTGTTCCTATACTTAAGGGGAACACAAGAAAGAGTTCTAGGAAATGCCACTGAGTCCTTACACCTCATCAGAGAGGAGGACCCAGAGGAAAGTTTGACATACACATTAAAGGATGCTCCAGGGATGGGGCGGAGGAGGCACTGGGAGATAGGGAGGGAGGGGGGAAAGGAAGGATTAAAGAAGGAAGGGAGCAAGGGGGTCCAGGAAGGGGTGGAGGGAGAGAGGGGACCGGTGTACCTATTAAGTTTGTATGAGTGGAAATAAATGAAATTAAAAAAAGAAAAAAGATAGATTGCTCAATAGAAATGGAGACAAACATCCTGAAAGAATAAAATGTTCTCAGTTTATGAATATTCCACATAAAAAATAATCAGACATTTCAGAATTTACTTGATACAGGTTCTGAGTTGACACTGATTCCAGGGAACCCTACAAAGCATTGTGGCTCCAATACACTGACAGAATGATAATGTCGCAATTTGTGAATGGACAGATGGAATCTCAAACTAGGGCCTTTGTTTTTCTAGCTCCTACATGAGAAGATGATTGGAAAACAAGTGTCATGCAGTAGTCAAGTCAATAAAATTTATATACTTACTTCACATTAATTTGAGCCAGGAGCAAAGAAATTGCCTTCTGCACTTGAACTCACTTAGCAGCCAAGGTTGCAATTCATGCTAACTTATTCCTTGTGACAGGAACTTACATACCTTCCTGTATTGTAAACTATCTGAGGAAGTACCATATGTCCATGCCACATCACATGTTAGATATATGAAAATCTAGGCCCTTCTATTTCACCTTAGTATGTCACTGAGAAAGTCAAATGCAATGCAAGGCAACAAGATGGGATGAGGTCTCCCAACTAAACTAACCCTGGAATCTTACATCCAATGACTACCACTTAGAAAAGGTGAGGTCACAGGCGGCTTCAGTTTCTTTCCCTCACCCCAATACAGTAGTCCACACTAACTGGGAATATACAAAAATTAAGCCTTTGAGGACAGAGGAAAAGCAACAAATATTTGTCTGGACATCAAAAATCCATCATATGCTATGGTCTGAGAGGGCTTCTCTCCAGTGGCACTTATTTACTGAGGAATCTGGGAGGGACTTCCCATAATAGAGGACTAATATCCGGAGTACCTGAAGAACCCAAAATATTAAACACCAAAAAAGTAAAAGGCCAATTATAGAATGTACATTGAACTTAAAAATAAAACATTTCCCAGAATGAAATTAAAATGTATAACAAATAAGTTTAAAAAGGTTTAATAACATCCTAGCCATTACAAAAATGCAAGTAATAAAAAAAACCCTGAGATATAATCTCATCTTGTTCAGAATGTCCAAAATCCAAAGATATACAACAACAAATGCCAGAGAGGAAAGGAAGAGAAAGAAATTATCATATTGTTGGTGGGAATACAAGCTTGTCCAATTGCTCCAGAGATCAGCATGGTGGGTTGTACATGCCATAGACTCAATTTCACCATTCCTGGGACTAGTTTCTCAAAATATTTCTTTTTTATTATTATTATTATTTCTGCTCATACAAACTTAATAGGTAGACCGGTTCCCTCCCTCCCTCCTCAACCCCCCTCCCCTCCTGCTTCCCCTCCCCTAACCCCTCCCTGACCATCCCCCAGTGTCTCCCGCCCCAATTCCCAGAGACTCCTTTAATGTGCATCCCTGACTCTCCTCTGGGCCCTCCTCTGAACCCTTTCCCGTGTTCACCTTAAGCATAGGAACACTACTGTGGCTACCAATCCCTTGCCTCCAAGGATCTTGGTGCCTTTAGCAGATGCTAGACTTTGTAAGGTCAATAGTGTGTTGGACATTGTGCAGGGCATGGAAAGTCCAATTATGATTGCTTCGGCCCTAACTTGTGTGGAGTATCTTGCAAATCATTGCTCCTCCCATCCTTTGGCTCTTACAATCTTACTGCCCCCTCTTCCGCAAATTTCCCTGAGCTTCAGGATGGGGAGATATTGGTCTGGCCTAGTTCTAGGTGGTTGATATAGAGTCTCTCAAGTTCTGGATTGTGGTTTGTTGATTTTCTTTTGCAGTTTTGCTGCTCCTGCAATGCCCTTCACTCCATCCTGATAGGCACTGTATGTCGCCCCCTGGCCAGAGACAAAAAGCTGTTACACTGGAGTCTTATTATAAGAGCACATTCAAATAATAAATTCAAATAATTCAGTAATAAAAGGTGGAAACCTCAGTGAGGGAGGGGTCAATCACCCATTTGCAAAATGGTTACTTTTTATCTGCCAGACTATATGCCCTCCCCTTCTGGTGAGATCATACCCCCCTTAGTTGTAAATAATCAGGAACGAACGTCTGTGAACTGAACCAGGTGTCACAATACTTACTTGCAGTCCTTGATGGAGGCCTATTTTCCCTACTGTAACATGGTCACTTCTCTCCTTGTTTCTGGTGTGGTCCTCCAACCCCATCCCTCCTGTTCATAATCCTTGCAATTAATGTAGGTAATACATAGATTTACCTATGAGTGTCTCAAGGTGGGCTGGGTGTGTTTGGTACTGGGAACCAACTATTAGGGAGTACATATGGCACTTAATTTTCTGGGATTGGGATACATCACTTAATATAATTGTATCTAATGACATCCATTTCCTGGCAAATTCCAGTAATTCATCATTTTTGATGGCTGAGTAGTACTCCATTGTATAGATGTACCACAGTTTCCTTATCCACTCATCAACTGTTGGACATTTAGGTTGATTCCATGACTTTGCTATTGTAAACATTTCTGCTATGAACATGGTCGTGCTTGTGCTATCGAGGCGAACCTCTGCTGTATGGGGGGTTATACCCAAAAGTGGAATCACAGGGTCATATGGCATTTCAATCTTTAATTTCTTTAAGAATCTCCAGACGGCTTGCCAGAGTGGCTGTATGAGCCTGCATTGCCACCAGCAATGTAGCAGAGTTCCCCTCTCTCCACATCCTCTCCAGCATTTGTTGTTGTTTGTATTGTGGATATTTGCCATCCTGACCGGGGTGAGATGATATCTCAGGGAAGTTTTGATTTGCATTTCCCTGATGGCTAAAGAAGTGGAGCATTTTTTAAGATATTTGTTAGACATTTTAATTTCAACCCTGGTAAAATTTCTTTTAAGTTCCAGGGCCCATTTTTTAATTGGGCCATTAGTTTCCTTGATGTTTAGTTTTCTAAGTTCCTTGTGCACTCTGGACAGTAGAGCTCTATCAGATATGTGGTTCATGAAGATTTTCTCCCATTCTGTGGGTTGCCTTTGAGCTCATGTTACAATCTCTTTATCTGAACAGAAGCTCTTTAATTTCACAAGATCCCAACTGTTGAGAGTTGATAGTAGTGACAGTGCCATTGGATGTCTGTTTAGGAAATGTTGGCCTAGCCCAATCAGCTCGAGGAAGTTCCCTATTCTTTCAACTATGGTTTTTATAGTCTCTGGCCTTATATCAAGGTCCTTGATCCATTTGGAATTAAGTCTTGTACATGGTGACAAGTACGGGTCCAGCTTTAATCTTCTGCATGTGGAGATCCAGTTTTCCCAGCACCATTTGTTGAAGATACTGTTCTTTTTCCATTGGATTCTTTGGGCCCCTTTGTCAAAGACCAAATGGCTGTAATTTTGTGCACTTATATCTGGATCTTCAATCCTTATCCATTGATCTGTGTGTCTATTTTGGAGCCAGTACCAGGCTGTTTTTACAACTATGGATTTGTAGTATAGACTAAGGTTTGGTATGGTGATACCTCCAGCAGTGTTTATGTTACTCAGGATTGTCTTTGCTATCCTGGGTCTTTTGTGCCTCCATAAGAATTTTGAGATTGTTTGGTCAACTTCTTTGAAGAATTGCTTTGGGATTTTAATTGGTATAGCATGGAATTTGTTTATTGCCTTTGGTAGGATGGTCATTTTTACGATGTTGATTCTGCCAATCCAGGAACATGGGAGGTCTTTCCACCTTCTGGTGTCTTCTGCTATTTCTTTCTTTAGGGTTGTAAAGTTTTCATTGTAAAGGTCTTTTACCGCCTTGGTTAGGTTTATACGAAGGTATTTCATTTTTTTAGGGGCTATAGTAAATGGGATTGTTTCTCTCAATGCTTTTTCACTTCTTTCGTCCTGGGCATATAGGAAGGCTTTTGATTTTTGCACGTTTATTTTGTATCCTGCCACCCTGCTGAACCTCTCAATTAGTTCCAGGAGCTTCCTGGTGGAGTTTTTGGGGTCACTCAGTTATAAAATCATGTCATCTGCAAATAAGGATAGCTTGACTTCTTCCTTGCCAATTTGAATCCCTCTTATGTCCCTTTCTTGTCTTATGGCTTCAGCTAACACTTCAAGTACAATATTGAATAGAAGTGGTGAGAGTGGACAGCCTTGTCTAGTTCCTGATCGAAGTGGGAATGCTTCCAATTGTTCCCCATTGAGCGTAATCCTTGCTGTGGGCTTGTTGTATACAGCTTTTATTATATTCATAAAGATTCCTTCCATTCCTACTGTCTCTAGCATTTTGATCATAAAAGGCTGTTGGATCTTGTCAAAAGCTTTTTCTGCATCTATCGAGAGTATCATGTGGTCTTGGACTTTGGACTGGTTTACATGATGAATTACATTTATTGATTTGCATATGTTGAACCAACCTTGTGTGCCGGGGATGAAGCCTACTTGGTCCCCATGAATGATCTTTTTAATATGTTTTTGAATCCGATTTGCTAAGACTTTGTTGAGAATCTTTGTGTCTGTGTTCATCAGAGAGATCGGCCTATAGTTTTCTTTTTTAAGTGAATCTTTATTAGGTTTTGGGATTAAAACGATATTAGCTTCATAGAAGGAATTTGATAGTGTACTTTCCTTTGCTATTTGATGGAACAGTTTAAGGAGTATTGGTGATATTAAATCCTTAAATGTCTGGTAGAACTCTGTGCTCAATCCATCTGGTCCAGGACATTTTTTGGTGGGAAGATTCGAGATTACTTCCTCAATTTCCTTATATGTTATAGGACTATTTAAATAATTCACAACTTCCTGATTCAATTTAGGTAAGTTGTGTTTACTTAGAAATTCATCCATCTCTTTTGTGTTTTCAAACTTCACAGAGTATACTTTTTAAAATATGATGTTATAATTCTCTGGATTTCTTGGGTATCAGTAATGATTACTCCATGTTCATTTCTAATTTTGTAAATTTGGGTTTTCTCTTTCTTGCTTTTGGTTAATTTAGCTAGGGGTGTATCAATCTTATTGATTTTTTCAAAGAACCAGCTTTTTGACTGGTTGAGTTTTTCTATCATTTTCTTAATCTCGATTTCAGATATTTCTCCCCTTATTTTGCTAATCTCCTCTCTTCTACTACTTTTGGGATCAGATTGCTCTAGTTTCTCTAAAGCTTTAAGCTGCATTGTTAAGTTGTTTATTCCTGATGTTTCCATTTTTTTGATGTAGGCATTAAGAGCTATGAACTTACCTCTTAGAACAGCTTTCATTGTGTCCCAGAGATTTTTATAAGCTTTTGACCTGTTGATCTATCCCATGTTGAGAGGACGGTGTTGAAGTCCCCAAGAATTATCGTTTGGGGGTTGATTTCTTGCTTTAAACGCTGTAGAGTTCTCTTAATGAATGTGGAGGGGCCCGTATTGGGTGCATATATATTCAGTATTGTGACGTCTTCCTGGTGAATTGTACCTGTGACTAAAATGTAGTATCCATCTGTGTCTCTTATAATTTTCTTTGATTTGAAGTCCACTTTGTCTGATATCATAATGGCTACCCCTGCCTGTTTTCTGCTTCCATTAGCTTGTAGAATTGTTGACCAGCCTTTTATTTTTAGGGCATGCCTATCTTTTGTGGTGAGATGGATTTCCTGAAGGCAGCCGATTGATGGATTGTGGTTTTTAATCCAAGTTTGTAATCTGTGTCTCTTGATCGGTGAGTTAATTCCATTAACATTTATTGTTATACTGGAGAAACTATTTTTAATTCCAGACATTTATTATGTTTGGTGGTTTTTGTAAGTATATTGCTTCTCTGTTAATGGTGTTATATTTGCCTTCTGTTCTCCTGGATATTCCTGTTTTTTTCTTCAAGCTTGAGTATCATTTCTAGCATTTTTTGAAGGCCTGGTTTCGTGGACATGTATCCCTTCCAGTTGTCTTTGTGCTGGAAGATTTTTCTTTCTCCCTCGATCATGACAGATAGTTTTGCAGGGTAAATCAGCCTGGGTTGACATTTTTGTCATTCAGTACTTGAAGTATGTCTCTCCAAACTCTTCTTCCTTTTACTGTTTCGACTGAGAAGTCATTTGCTATTTTAATAGGTTTACCTTTAAAAGTGACTTGTTTTTTCCCTTGAAGCTCTCAGCACCATTTCTTTATCTTGAATGTGGAGTGTTTTGACTATTATTTGCCATAGCGAGCTTCTGTTTTGGTCATATCTGTTTGGGGTGCGGAATGCCTCTTTTATATGTATGGGCCTGTCTTTTTTTAGATGAGGAAAGTTTTCCTTGATGATAGTTTGAAAAATTTCCTCAGGGGTGGTATTTTGAGATTCTTGCTCTGGAATTCCATGAATACCCATTTTTAGGCTTCTTCAGGGTGTCCCATTCTCCTGGATATTTCTCTCAAGTATCTTTTTGGCTTTAACAACCTCTTCTATTGAGCTGGTTAATACTCCCACTTTATCTTCAAGGTCTGAAATTCTGTTTTCTGCTTCCTTAGTTCTGCTCATAAGACTCTCTGTGGAGTTCTGAGTTGAAGATAACTTGTCTTTTAGCTCAGTTTTAAACTCTGTTTGGGTCTGTTTTAACTGCTCTATGCCAGTTTTTGTTTTTTGCACTGTTTTTCTCAACTCCTCCAAGTGTCTGTTGTGTTCCTCTTCAAAGCAATTGATTCGATTATTTATTTCCTCCCGGATTTCCTCTTTCATAGTATTGAACATGGTAATGATCATATTTTGAACATTGTTATCCTGGGTCAGGCTTTCATGGCCATTTTCCATGGGTTTGTTCTGGTTGGAGTCTAACATTATGGGATTAATTCCTTCAGTGGGAGATTTGTTTACTTGAGTGTTGTTTTTCATGTATTTGCACTTTGACTTTGGCATTGTTATTTTAACTCTTAAGATCTTCTTTCAATTTCTGTGAGTTTTTCACTAAACTGAATTATTTGATCTGGGGTTCTGGGGGTGGGCAGGGACGGAGCTTACCTAGGTCGGGGAGAGGCCCGGCTGGACCACACACGTCCGGGGTGGCGGAGTGGGGGAAGGGAGGATTGGGTGCTGGGCAGAGCGCTATTTAACCTGGAGGTAGCTTAGGGCGGGGCCCAGGGCGCAGAGTGGGTGTTCCTCCTCCCATGCCCTGCCCAGCTCCAGAGGGATGGCGGGAGGAGCTGGGTCCCTTTGGGCTGCCTGTGGTTCTGGGGGTGAGCGGGTGGGGCTGGAGCTTACCTAGGTGCGCGTTGAGGCCCGGCTGGGACTGTGCTGCAGTCCCGGGTGGCAGAGTGGGGGAAGGGAGTCTCAAAATATTTCATCTTACTACGGAGACATGTGAACACCCATGTTCATAATAGAAAAGTCATGGAATCAAGCTTAAATATCCAACAGTATATGAATAGATAATGAAATATGTCACACATATGGAATGAAATACTATTCAGATATCAAGAACAATGAATTGATGAAATCTGATGGTAAATGGAATTGGAAGAACTTATTCTAAGTCTAGTCACAAAGACAGATGTCACCAGTTCTCCCTTAAAAGTAGAACCTTGATTTAATCCCGAAAAATGGCATATTCAAGGGAAAATTTCTATAATATCCAGTATAAATGTAGAGAACTTAACTTGGGGAGAAGAAAGATCCCAAGAGAAAGGAGACAAAGGAAAACAGGGAAATAAAGAGTTCACTGTGGAAGAAAAACCTGTAAGGGAAAGAAAATAAGGTAATAAGTCTTAGGAAAGGATAAGAGAAGAAAAAAAAGAGGCAAGTAGCTCAGGGGAAAAAGAGAGATCAAAAGCCTAACCCAGTAGTGAACACTACAAATCATTACAACTTTGGTAAAAAGAATCTGTGAGAGCAACACAACCATAGTAGACCCATGGGAAAGCAATTACTCTCTGAATGGGTTCTAATCTCCTTAATGGCAAGGAAATCATACATGATACTGTGAATCTATGCAAGTAACAGGAGGAAGGAATGAAGGGACAGGAAAAGATATGCTAGTGTTAACTACAAAAGAATAATAATATAACACGGCGGGGCACCAAGGCTTCAGCTGCTCCCTGGAAAATTATGCACTGGAGTCCTTGGACAAATGGTTGCAGGCAGGGCTCCCCAAGAATGATGCCTCCTGTTTGTTTCCTAACAGATTTTGCCTTTGTTCTGGGAACCAGCAACCCCTTGGCAATCTCTGTACAGTTGTTTCCCTGTGCACTTTGAGACTATTAAATATGTTAATCTATGGATCACAAATTACATACATAGTCAAAGTAAGCAGGTAATTTTGCCTGGAGACACCATATCTGTCCCACCTAGCAAGCAACTGTAACTTTGCTTTTTCTTCCTAGCTTAGATAAGTTTTACAAATGTATGTTAAACATAATCCTGTAAAGAATTTGGCACTTGTGTTGTGTTTTTTTTTCCTCTTTAAATATTCATGCATGGTACAAATAAAATCAGCTTGGATTTCAAAGAACACCCCTGCACCTACTGACCCAAAGCCTAACACTCCCTCTCTTGTTTCCCCTGTGTAAGGTCAGTTTCCTGCTGGTTCATGGGCCCTGACATAACACAACCTAAATACCAAAGTTTTAAAATTTTTATTTATTTATTTATTTATTTTTACACTTCTATGAGGATATCGAGTATTCATCACAGCTTCCCTCCCTCCCCACTTCCCTCCATCCCCATTGTCATGGTTACACACAAGTTTCAAATTGACAGTTGAGGATTTGAGCTCTGGGCACATTTGTAGAGAAGTAGTTAAGCCCAGAGAGAACCTGAAGGAGATTGTCTAGCTGATGTGGAAGGCCCAGCCCATTGTGGGTGGAATTAGCCCCTGGAATAAATCACAGAGAGCTGGTTGAGAGAGTTGGCATCCTTTTGTTCACTTGGCCAGACATGCTGGTCTGGCAAGTAAAAATTGTCCATCTCTCAGTTGTTATGTGGTGATGGTGAGTCCAGTTCCCTCAGCCCTGGTGTTCATGCATGCTCTCTCATTAAGCTGGACTGAGAACTGTAACTGGACTGTTGTAAGAAATTAAACCCCTTGTTCCCCTAAGCTGTTTGATGGTCATTTGTCAGCAACCATGAAGGCAAACTGGATCACCATCTCTTCCCTTCACTGTTCCCTCCCATTTACCTTTCCAGCTGTATGTTTCCATGGACTCCTGGATTAACTCTAGCTTGTCTACTCCTGTTGGGGTGGGAGCTCGTTACCTTGGTATATGAAATTAATTCTCTTCAGACAACCCCACTGATATGTGAATTTCCTTTCACTCATCCAGCTTTAAACCCAAAGATTTCCATTATGAGTTCCCAATCTACTGGTATAATAACAGCTACCTACAGAGCACATTAATGTACTGTTTTCTTACCCATGTGTTTATGGACTTCTTCCCTATTGATCTATATTCTTCCGTTTTTAGGTCCTTGTTCTAGTTTATAACAACAGGGATGACTACCATTTTGAAAAGTTTGTCTTGAATCTAATCAGAAACTTGTTGGTATTCTCCTTGGTATTCATGCCTCTATTATACTGGTGGTCACAGATTTCCATGGTGATTTATACTTAAATTTATAGATCTCATGCCAGCAATGGGGCTTATCATTGTTTCTCACCCCTTGCAGTATCTACAGTATTCCTTGGTATTGTGTAAGCTATCTAGCAAGCAGAATGTCTAAACACCAGTTCCAGTTGATATATTTTGCCAGTAGTCTGTGATCCATTTGTGTCACATCTTCAGAATTAGTGTATTAATGACAGTTTTTGAGTGAAACCAAGAGCAGTGGCAAAAGGCTATAATGTTTTGTGAGTCTAGTACAGATATTTTCAGCAGAGCCTGAAAGACACTCATGACACAGATATGGTTGTGGGAAGCTCAAAGATGACCTTAAGATCCAGGGAAGAATATCACTTTATCAAGGCAGGAGTATGCCACACCCTGGATGTATGCCACACTTCTGACCTAAATGAGGGTCAGAAGAATTAAAAATTGAAGTCCTACAGGACAGTGACTGGGAGCCACATGGCATAGGTTGTGGTCAGGTAGGGCACATGTCTAGTGCTGCTTATAACGATGCTACAACTTCCATTTTCCTGACTGGGAGTCACTGGGCACACTGCAGAAGAGTCCCCAAGAGAACTGTAACCAGGGCACAATCTCCCTGCAGGGAATACAAGTCCCCAGGCATGGTCCTACCCCAAAGCAGACTTGGGGTATATTGGTACAGTGGTACAAATGGGGTCATTTCAGTTTGGGGTGCAGAATGCCTCTTATATTTTGAAAAGCCAATCTTTCTTTAGATGAAGAAAATTCTCCTTTATGATAATTTGAAAAATTTCCTCAGATGTGGTAGTTTGGGATTCTTGTTCTGATATTCCATAAATGTGTATGTTTTGCTTCTTCCAGGTGTCCCATAACTCTTGAATATTCTCCTCAAGTATCTTTTTGGCTTTATCAAACTCTTCCACTGAGCTAGTTAGTTCTTCCACTTTGTCTTCAAGATCTGATACTTTATGTTCTGCTTCATTAGTCCTGTTTATAAGACTCTCTGTTGATTTCTGGGTTGAAGATAACTTGTCATTTAACTCAATTTTAAACTCTGCTTGAGATTGTCGTAACTGCTCTATGCCTATTTTTGCTTCCTCGACTATTTTTCTTATCTCCTCCAAGTGTCTATTGTGTTCCTGTACAAAATGATTGACGTAGATGGTAGAATACCATTATTCACATTACTTCATTTTTCTGATCATGATCTGCTCCTAACTCCATGGTTGCTGCCATGCCACCAGCTTTCCTGGAAGCCTTCAACATTTTAACTATCAATTTTTTTATTAAATAATTAAATCTTTCAAAATTTTACATAAGTGTGCAATGCAATGCTAATCCACTCTATTATAACTGTGTCCTAATTTCCCTATAATTTTTTTCCACACAGCCTGCATGTTTACTGATAAATGACCATCAGAGGGCTTAAGGAAACGAGGGGTTTCTTTTCATACTGATAGTCTGATTGCTGTCTGTAGTCCAGGTTGATGGGAGAACGTGCACTAACACCAGGGAGAAGGGAACTGTCCACACCATCTCTACATAATGGCTGAAAGAGGGACAATCACTACTTGCCAGACCAGCATGTCTAGCCAAGTATACATAAGAATGCCAACTCTTTCAACCAGCTCTCCGTGATTTATTCCAGGCCTAATTCCACCCACCATGGGCTGGATCTTCTCCATTAGCTAGACAATCACCTTCAGGTTCATTCTGGGCTTAACTCAACTACTAATTACCCACAAATGTCCCCAGAGCTCAAACCCTCACCTGTCATGTTGACACCTGTGCCTAACCATGACAGTTTATTTTTCATTTTTGTTTTGTCACTCCCTGAATTTAATAGGGCCATAGGTATGACGATTGGCCATGTGTTCTGAGGTTTCCATGGGGAACTCTGTGACTCAGCAGTGGGAACACAACCAAGAGTTTTCAAGCAGTCAGAAGTCCAGCAGTAAATATTAGGGACCCATGAGTGGCAACACCACACAGGACTGATGTTTGCCTGGCCATTTCTTCGTGGGTCTAATGCATGGAAGTAAAGCTTATGTTTGCTCATGGTTGTACTCCTCGGATTACATCTATAGGATGGCACCTTCTCATTCTAGTTTCCTGGCTCTCGAGGCTGCTCTTCCCATCTTTTCCCATGTGTCTTACAATGGGTGGTATAAATGGCTTCTTTAGTGATGAGCCCTTAGGGATCACTTACTCCTAGTACATTTGGCAGTATGAAGTGTCTGCATTCACCACCATTAACTCCTAAATGGAGGTTTCATTGATTAAGATGTGCAATAGCTTGTATCTTTTATAAGCACAGTGATATTCAATAGAGAGTTTCATGCTCTGTCAATCAGTTTAAACAAAAGTGCCAACATTTCCATCTTAAGGCATAAAACTACAGAAGATATGGCTTTTTCCCCATTAGGTTTATAGAAACCATCATGTGTTCCTTCCTTTAGAGGCTGATTAAAAACCAGCAAAGAGGCAGTTCATTTCCCCCATAAAACCTACCCTCTATTGCTCAGATGAGTATCCCCTGGTAGGTTGATACCATAGCTTTAGTGCACACAATGCTTAAGACCACCAATGTGACTTTCTACTTAGAAGCCTGTGTAACCAATTTGTAGCATTGAAAAGTATTTAGCATGATGAATTTATCACCTTATTTCAGCATGCTTCAAACCACTGCACATGGTGTCCTCATCACTGGTTCTTTGCATGTAGTTCTGATGGTGAACCAAGAGGCATAGAGAGCGCCAACCATGTTTGGGAGCACTGAGGCTTCCAGAGCAAGAGTTCAGTGGAGGTTCACTACATCCAGCATGGTGAGTTTTGTTTAGTGTCCCACTATTTCTAAGAACAGTTGTTACTTGGCATGCAGGATATCTGTAGGGAAATTCTCTTTTATACTTTAAATGAGCTGCAACAGAGTATAGTGCCATAATTTCTATCCATCACTGGTTAAACAGATGCCTCCATGACACTTCCGTTCCCCCACCCACAGCACTAAGAGAATCTAATCCCCTCTCTACTTGACATTGATATCAGTGTTCTCCTGTAATCCCTCCATTTTATATTTACCCCCAATATTCTCTTCATAGGCTCCATGATTTCAAAAGTAATCAGATTTACAGGCTCTTATCTAAACTTTTAGAGCTTGTGTATGCATATGAGAAAGAATATGCAGCATTCATTTTAGATTGCCCTGGGAAACATCACCCAGTGTATTTCACAATTCCGGGCATTTAGCACAAAATTTCCTAGTTTCAATTTTCTTTTTAAATGAATAAAATTCCTTTCTATATATGTTTCACACTTTCATTATCCATTCTTGAGTTGATGAACATTTACGTTGATTTTGTCTCAAGGTTACAGTCAATAATGCATCTGTCAACATGGTTGTGGAATACATCTGTAGAAGAATACCATTTGGGAATGGAAAGAGGAGTGGTGTCTTATGGTACTTTTATTTCTACCATTTTGAAAAATCTGTAGGTTGATTTCCAAATGACTACACCAATTTTAAGTACCAGAGACAGTGTGTAAGGGCTCCTGTTTTGTTACTGGTTTGAGATGGAATATTAATTTGCTTTAATCTGTCTTTCTCAGTACAACAACCATGTTGCACATTCCTAAGAGCTTCCTACATGTTCTTTGACTTCATTGCTTTCCTAATCACATGACCAAAATAACTCAGTGTAACACTCATTTCAATATATTTAACAATTAAACTAATAATCCAGTGTGACAAAAGTCTTACTAGCATCAGAAGGTATGGGAACTATCCACAGCATATTCAAAGTGAAGTGCAGAGTTGGACAAGTACCTAAGATACACACATGCTTTCTAGACTGACAGAGTGCCTCCATGCTAACTTGCTTTCTACACATTACTCACCTCCCTCAGGAATCTTTCCAGCAAATATGGTGTGGTCTTCTCACTTCAATTGAAACAATAAAGGCAAGGCTGGAGAGATGTCTCACGGGTTAAGCCTCTGCCTCACAAGAAGAAGAATATGAATTCAAATCCCTGACTCCACATAATGACACTAGGCAATAATGAGAAGGGCTTAAACTTCTGGCTCTGGAAGGTGAAATGTGATGAACCCAAGATCCAAGTTTAAAGTTTGAAGGAGGTAGAATAATTCAAGGTGATTCCCAAAGCCACCCTTGGGACTCCAGAAGCACACACAGTGTCTTCTTACACACACACACACACACACACACACACACACACACACACACACACACAAGCACACACACACTAAATTAAAATATTTTTTAAAAAGCAATAATGCAATCTCCATAAGGTACTTAGTAATATTAAGTAATGTCAATTACTTTAGAGTAATTTATTGTTCCATTGATCATTTCAATGTTTTCCTGTTCTGCGATCTATTGGATACTGTAGACATCAAACCTCTGTTAAATAAAGCGCTTGGAATTTTTTTATTTCATTAGCATCTCTTGAATCAATTACCATTTCATCTTGATGTATTGAAGTTTAAAGCTCATGAGAACAGTTATGACTTTTTATGCTAATGAAAACCTATTCAGGAAATTTTCTCTTTGTGCTCATTTGCTGAAAAATGTGGCCTACTCATTTTTCCATTAGTTTCAGAGCATTAGGTCTAATGATGAGGTCTGCGATGGATTTGGAGTTGAGATTTGTTTAAAATATAAAGATACTATATATGGTCATTCTTCTGTATGTTGACATTATTTTTGTGGTATTATGTTTATTTCTAATTTTGTTAATTTGGGTTTTCTCTCTCCGGCTTTTGATTAATTTAGCTGGGGTGTATCAATCTTATTGGTTTTTTCAAAGAACCAACTTTTTGACTTGTTGATTTTTTCTATCGTTTTCTTAATCTTGAGTTCAAATATTTCTTCCCTTATTTTGCTAATCTCCTCTCTTCTACGGCTTTTGGTTTCAGATTGCTCTAGTTTTTCTAAAGCTTTAAGCTGCATTGTTCAGTTGTGTATTTCTGATGTTTCCATTTTTTTCATGTAGGCATTAAGAGCTATGAACTTACCTCTTAGAACAGCTTTCATTGTGTCCCAGAGATTTTGGTAAGGTGTATTTTCATTATCATTCACTTTCAGGAAGTCTTGAATGTTCTTTTTAATTTCTTCCTGAATCCAGTTCTCATTCAGCATCATAGTGTGAAGTTTCAAGGAGTTAGTGTATTTTCTGTTGTTTGTTGTGTTGTGGATGTCCAGCTTTAGGCCGTGGTGGTCTGATAGGGAACAGGTTAGAATTTCAACTTTCGTGTATATGTGGAGATTCATTTTGTGGCCCAATATGTGATCTATTTTGGAGAAAGTTCCGTGTGCTGCTGAGAAAAATGTGTATTCTTTGGTACGTGGATGAAAAGTTCAATAGAGATCTGTAAGGTCCATTTCTTTCAGGGTTTGATTAAGTTCCAAAGTGTCCTTGTTAAGCTTTTGACCTGTTGATCTATCTCATGTTGAGAAGGCGGTGTTGAAATCCCCAAGAATCATCGTTTGGGGGTTGATTTCTCACTTTAGACGCTGTAGGATTTTCTTAATGAATGTGGAGGGGCTCATATTGGGTGCATATATGTTCAGTATTGTGAAGTCTTCCTGGTGAATTGTACCTGTGACTAAAATGTAGTATCCATCTGTGTCTCTTATGATTTTTTGGGGGTTGAAGTCCACTTTGTCCGACAGCATAATGGCTACCGCTGCCTGTTTCCAGGTTCCATTAGCTTGCAGAATTTTGGGCCAGCCTTTCATTTTTAGGATGTGCCTCTCCTTTGTGGTGATATGAGTTTCTTGAAGGCAGCAGAATGATGGGTTTTGATTTTTAATCCAAGTTTGTAATCTGTGTCTCTTAATCGGTGAGTTAATACCATTGACATTTAATGTTATAATGGAGAAATTATTTTTAATTATGGACATTTTTTATGTTTAGTGGATTTTGTAAGATTATTGTTTTACATTTATATTTTTGTGGTATTATACTTCCCTTCTGTTCTCCTGGATACACTTGTTCTTTTCTTCAAGTTTGCGTATCTTTTCTACCATTTTTTGAAGGCCTGGTTTGGTAGACATGTATCCCTTCAAGTTGACTTTGTGCTGGAAAATTTTTTTTTCTCCTTCAATCATAACATAGTTTTGCCGGGTATATCAGTCTGGGTTGGCATTTTTGCTCATTTAATACTTGATGTACATATCTCCAAGGTCTTCTTGCTTTTACTGTTTCTAGTGAGTAGTCATTTGTTATTCTAATAGGTTTACCTTTAAAAGTGACTTGCTTTTTTTCTCTTGAAGCTCTCAGCACCTTTTCTTTGTCTTGAATGTGGAGTGTTTTGACTATTATTTGACGTGGCGATTTTCTAGTTTAGTCATATGTCATAGTTAAGCACAGGTGTCAACTTGACTCTTGAGGGTTTGAGCTCTGGGCACAGGTGTAGAGAATTGATGGTTGAGTTAAGCCCAGAGCAAACCTCAAGGAAATTGTCTGGCTGCTGGGAAAGGCCCAGCCCATGGTGGGTGGGATTAGGCCCTGAATAAATCATAGAGAGCTGGTTGAGAGAGTTGGCATCCTTTTGTTCACTTGGCCAGACATGCTGGTCTGGCAAGTAAGGATTGTCCATCTCTCAGCCTTTATGGTGGCCAGTTCCCTCAGCCCTGGTGTTGGTGTGTGCTCTCCTGTCAAGCTGGACTATGAACTGTAACCGGACTATCGTAAGAAAGTAAACCCCTTGTTCCCTTAAGCTGTGTGATGGTCATTTATCAGCAACAATGCAGGCGGACTGCAACAGAATTTGGTACCAGAAGTGGGGTAGTGCTGATAAATCTGACTATGTGGATTTTGTGTCTTTTGAACGGTTTCGCTGGACAAAGTCGAAAATGCTTGAGAGTTTTCACTTTGTGGATTTACAAATACCGTTCTTCAGCGTTTAGTGGGCCAGTTGCTGAGAGACATTGTTTGGGCCCAGTTTGTGATGAGGGAAACAAGGACTTTGGTAAAACTGAATGTAAGGACGATGGACTAGTTTGCTTGACAGAGGAGAGCTGTGTTGGCAACCTTGGAGGTTTGGATGTGCAAAGGGTAGGCTGTTGGACAAATGAGTATCAGTGAAGGAAAACCTAGTGACTTGCACTGAGACGGTGGGGGACGTGGAAACCACCGTATGGCAAGTTCATGGTTTGGAAGCTCAGATTCCTTCAGGGGGCGAAAGCCCAAGTTAAAGTTGTTTCTTGTCCTTTGCAAGTTTGGTTGCCTAGAAGAGAGGCTTTTCCAGCGTCAGCGCATTGAAGTTAGTGCAGCTGTGGCTCCAGTGGACTAAGCTGCATTTCAACCTCGCTTCAGAATCTGGCAGCGTCTCTCAGGTGATACTGGTTTTCGTGTACTACTGAAGAGTTCATGGAGAGTAGCAAAAGCTTGGCACCAAGTGGCAGGCATAGAGTTCCTGCAAGAGATGGTGAAGCTTAAGATGCAGAGGAGAACCCAGAGTTGTGTTTGAGATTCCAGAACTGTGGGACTGCTGCTGAGGACAACTGCGAGTGGAGATTTAGTCTGGTTCAGAGGAACTCTGCTCTTACAACTTCGAGCTGCAAACAGGGACTGAGAATGCCTCGAATCTTTGAGCCGCCTTCATTACGTGATGAGCAGCAGAAGATGGACACTGAAGTACAGGAGGCAGTGATTTGCTGGACTTTGTTCTTTTTAATGTTTTCTTATTAAGATCCTTCTGTTTTAATGTTTTATCTGTTTAAAGTATTTAATTTATTCTGATTTAAGAGTTTTAAGGTTAAGAAACTTTGAACTTTTAAAATATTGGAACTGAAGTTTTAACGAAAGAACATTTTAAATCTGTCCATGGAATGTATTTATATTTTAACATATGTGGGGACAAGGAAAGGTTACAGTTTAAAAGTGCTATTGTTTTGTGACAAGTTGACAAGGGGTGGAATGTCATAGTTAAGCACAGGTGTCAACTTGACTCTTGAGGGTTTGAGCTCTGGGCACAGGTGTAGAGAGTTGATGGTTTAGTTAAGCCCAGAGCAAACCTCAAGGAAATTGTCTGGCTGCTGGGGAAGACCCAGCCCATGGTCGTGGGATTAGGCCCTGGATAAATCAGAGAGCTGGTTGAGAGAGTTGGCATCCTTCTGTATACTTGGCCAGACATGCTGGTCTGGCAAGTAAGGATTGTCCATCTCTCAGTCTTTATGGTGGCCAGTTCCCTCAGCCCTGGTGTTGGTGTGTGCTCTCCTGTCAAGCTGGACAATTAACTGTAACCAGACTATCGTAAGAAAGTAAACTCCTTGTTCCCTTAAGCTGTGTGATGGTCAATTATCAGCAACAATGCAGGCAGACTGCAACATCATATCTGTTTGGAGTATGAAATGCCTCTTGTATTTGGATGGGCCTCTCATTCTTCAGTTGAGGGAACTTTTCATTTATAATAGTTTGAAATATTTCCTCAGATGTGGTATTTTGAGATTCTTGCTCTGGTATTCCATGAATGTGTATGTTAGGCTTCTTCAGGGTGTTCCATATCTCTTGAATGTTCCTCTCCAGTATCTTTTTGGCTTTAACAACCTCTTCCATTGAGCTGGTTAATTCTTCCACTTTGTCTTCAAGATCTGAAATTCTATTTTCTGCTTCGTTAGTTCTGCTGATAAGACTCTCTGTTGAACTTTGGGTTGAAGATAGCTTGTCCTTTAGTTCAATTTAAACTCTGCCTGAGACTGTTTTAACTGCTCTATGCCTATTTTTGTTTCTTGAACTGTTTTTCTCAACTCTTCCAAATGCCTGTTGTGTTCCTGTTCAAAGTGGTTGATTCAGTTGTTTAACTCCTCTTTGATTTCCTCTTTCATAGTATTAATCATGGTAATGATCATACTTTGGAAGTCGTTGTCTTGGGTCTGGCTTTCTTGGCTGTTTTCTGTGAATTTGTTCTGGTTGGAATCCATCATTAAGGGGTTAATTCTTTCAGTGGGAGATTGGTCTTCTTGGGTTTTGTTTCTCATGAATCTGCACTTTGACTTGGGCATTGTTGTTTTGTCTTCTAGGGCTTTTCATTTTCTGTGTGTTTTTGACTGATTTAGTTGGTATTCCTACACTTGTGCAGTTATTCCTAGTGCTTGCCTTGGGGGTTGCGTATGTTTGTCTTTTGTTATTGTAATTTACTAGTTGAGGCTGTTAGGCTGTTAGTACATCAGTTAAGTCAGGTTAAGTAGACAAGGAGTGAATATTAGTACAGTAGTACACTTTTACGATGTAGTATCTTGGTTATATGTGAGGGTGAGTAGTATGATCCCTGGAGTTGTATATGTTTTTGGGGTGGCTTTATGGAAAAGTTAATCTATAGTGATTAATATTAGAAAGGAACAGTAAGGTGAAAAAAAAGGAGGTTTACTTATCTTTGGGCTGGATGTGAAGAATCTCTTCCATGTGATAGGATGATTGTAGAGGTTTACAGATGTATGGCCTTTGACCCTTAGAACTTTGCTTGAGTTTTCTATGGACTCTATTGAATTCTGTGTAACAGTGTGTCTTCTGTGTACCACATGCGTGGGTCCCCGGTGGGCCAGAGAGGGAGAGGGACTGATGTTGATGGCAGAATTCTTCAGCCAGGACTTGGGACTTGGCTAAGTGTCCTACCCAAGCTCCAGGGATGGAGGAAAGCAAGCAAGTCTTGTTCAGTTGGGCGGACAGGCAGGTGGGAGGGAGAAAGGGGCCTGGGTCCTGTGGCATGGCCCAGGCCAAAGCCTGAGGCACCCTGGGTGCCGCCAGGATGCGGGGCAAACAGGGTGGGGTTGGGGGGACTCACCTGGGGGTCTGGCCAAATGGGGAGCGGGAGGCGGTGCGGGAGGGAGAAGGCCAGTTGCCTTCAAATACATGGTCATGCAGAGGTCAAAGGTAAGTCCTCAGGTGTGTGAACAAGCACCTTATCTGCTAAGATATCTCACCAACTCCAGGCATCAGTTTAATAGTAGAATGTATACAGGGAGGAAAGGCCATGGAACTGATTTGAGTCATAATCTCCTTGTGAAATCTGAAAGAAGTAAATCACCAATCTAATTGAGTATTTTTATGGAGAAGGGGGAAATGTCCTCCATGCTACCCAGTGGAGTGGGGCCATAACAACACAGGCGTCAGGATTTGCTTACTTGGTTGCTTCAAAGGCCACCATTGCTGCCTACTGATCCCCAGAAATTAGGGGATGGGTGCCATGTGGATTTTACTCTCTGCACAGAACTGGAGTTCTAAGCCAATGGGTAGCACTCAGGATGTTGACAGGCAGGATGGATAGAGAGGGATCATTAAGAAGGGGTGGGAAGGGGGAGAGCTTTTCACTGTGATGTCTGCTTAAAATGTCTTGTCAGTTGTGAGTCAAAATGAAGGATTCTAGCACTTGGTAGTACTGGCTATGAAATTTGAAAAAATATAGAGAATATCCCTTCTTTTTCTAACTTCATTAATTTTAATTGTGTGTCTTTGTATCAGAAGGCACTATGTGTCCCTGTGGAGGACCAAGAGTGACTTCAGGAATCATCCTGGATTGCTTACATCTCCTTTTCTTCTTCTTTCAGGGATTCCCCTGCCTCTGCCCACCAGGCCTAGAGATGCATGCCACAGCCTTTTCTGCCTGACATTTTTTAGATGGTCCTAGGATCTGAACTCAGGATGATTTGCTTACAAGGAAGAATCTTAACTACTGAGCCATTTCTCCAGCCTGAGAATGTCCCTCGTAAATGGAGACATTTTACAAAATAGTAAGAAAATTGGATTTTAGGTTGCTTTTGTTGTTTTATTTTTAATTGTAATTTTTTAAATTTATTTATTTAGAAACAAACTGGCTGCCATAGTTAGACTCAGGTGTTAACTCGACTCTTGTGGGTTTGAGTTCTGGGTACATTTGTAGAGAATTAATGGTTGAGTTAAGCTCACACAAAACCTGCAAGAGATTTTCTCGCTGATAGGGAAAACCCAGCCCATGGTGGGGGGGACGAGGGCTTGGAGAAAAATGCCAAGAGCTGATTGAGAAATTTGGCCAGACATGCAGGTCTGGCAAGTAAGGATCATCCCTCTCTCAGCCATTATGTGGTCATGGTGGGGCCAGTTCTCTGGGCCCTGGTGTTGGTGCATGCTCTCTTGTCAAGCTGGACTACAGACTGTAGTTAGACTATCATGAGAAAATAAGCCCCTTGTTCCTTTAACCCATTTGATGGTGATTTGTCAGTAACCATGCAGGCGAACTGCAACACTGGCCTTATGTCTTTCCTATCATCGCCTCCCTACTCATATATCCCAAACTCCCCATCCACATACCCTTCTCCCACCCTCTCTTCCCTTCATACATCCTGCTCTGTCCCACTCACCTACTGTCCTTTTGCTTGTAATTATTGTTGGAATCCTTTTGGGATGCCTATGTTGGCAGGGAGTCAGATTTCTGTTGAACTTTATGTGGCTCTTCATTGGGTAAAATCATAAGTGGGGAGGTTTCTCTTCCCTTGTTTAGACCCTGTCCCTGAGACACTCTCTGAGAGCATGTGTTTCTTCTAAGGTACTAGTTAGTCCTTGAGGAAATGACAATAAAAAAATCCAATGAAAATCCAAGGACCTTCTACTTCAGTAAAATTTCTAGGAGTTCAGTGGTGTGGGGCATGCAGAGATATACGAGATATACCCTCTTAGGTAAAAAAAGAGTTGTTGCACTTGGCCCCTCCCACCACTAAGAAAGAAGCAGAACTTTTAGTGGGCCTGTTTGGATTTGGGGGCCAGCTCATTCCTCAATTGGTTTTCCTTAATTTTACCCATATTCTCAAAAGTTTTGTATATGGAATCCTGAAACTCCTCACTCCTTACAATAGGTGAATCAGAACTGTTCAACACGCCTATCTTTACCAGTTCTCAGGACAGATCACTCCAAATCATATTAGTGTTCTCCATCCTTGGAAGGCAATTTTTAGTAGCAGGAGGTTTCACTATATTGGAGAGCCAGCTCCAGATATCACCAAACCTCCTACCAAAATTTTCCCTTGCAATTCTGGTGCTCTAGAACCACAGCTATTACCAAGAATCTGTATTATTCAGGGTTCTCTAGAGCCTCAGAATCAACAGAATGAATATATGAAACACCTAGCATTAACTATTACAGACATTTTATTGAATGCAGCTTAGCCTACTGTACAGAAGTCTAGGTAAAAACTGTAAGCGGGCATTGGGGAGTTTCTCCCTAATTTCTTTTTTTTTTCCTTTATTTTTTTTGTAACCACATAGATTAAGGGGTATTATCTAAGCCATAAAGAGAATCTTAATAGGGATTCATGTGTTACACGAACCTCACTGTGCTGGGTTAGGATACTCCTCCTATGCATAAATCTATGCTAAAATTTATTTTTCTGAAAGCTAAGGTCTGGAATACACATGGGTGTAGAAAAACTTGGTGCTTGAAGCTCTTAATTCATGCATAGTTCTACCTAAACATTACTTGATGATAGATTCCTGTAATCCCAACTCTGAGGAAGTAGATGCAAATAAATTAGATGGTATTTATTTTTCTTTCTCCTTTCAAACAAATCAAATATGACCTTCTTTATGACATTGATAAGACACACACACACACAGACACACTCACACACATGAAACTGGACTCCCATTTACTATGCCCAAATTTGAAGTTAAAGAGACATCTGTCATTACAGGGGTCAGTATCATTTGAGGACATAGCTGTGGACTTCACCTGGGAGGAGCGGCAATGCCTGGATGCTGCTCAGAGGACCTTCTACAGGGGTGTAATGCTGGAGAACTACAACAGCCTAAGGTGTTTAGGTGAATCTGTCTGCTTTAACTTTTAATTCCAATCATTTTCTTCTGACATAAGTGCAGGATTATTCCAATCCTTATTTTTTATAACATTCTTTATTTTGTTTTTACTGTGTGTGGGTTTGGTGTATGTCTGGTGTGTGCATTGTCATAAGTGACATTTTGTTTCTGCAAGTTCCCGGGCAGGCTATGAGGTGTTATCCTAGTTTTCTGCTCTTTTTTTGGTGGAGTCTCTTGTTTGCTACCTTGTAGGTCCGACATACTGGCTAACAAGTTTCTGGGGAATTCTATCTGTGCCTCCCATGTCGCCACATAACATTGGGCCTATAGTTCTGTGCTTCTGCAGCCAGCGCTTTTTATGGTTTTAGTGCACATGATGTCTTGTATGCACCCTTGCATGGTGTGAAATTTTCTGAGTATGCCATCTGCACTGTACTACACCATGTGTCCAAGCCTCATTGCTAATTTCTAGTAGTGCAAAGCCATGAAAAATGTTTTTTGCACTTTTCTGTAATGATATGCATTTACAGCAAACATAATAGTTGCAAAATGCACATGTTTCATGACTAATTATTTAGTTAAATTTGTAAGCAGAGTCATTACAGATTTGTACGAATTGCATTAAGACTATTATATTTTAATGTTCAATGCTTTGTTGTCAACCATGTACTTATTATTGTGCTATAGAACATAAAAAGTTGTTCATTACATGTTATAAACCCAGCAAATGCTCCACACTCCCTTTCAACCTTGTCTTCCATATAACTTTTTATGCATTTTAGAGATCATTGTATCAACTTTACCTCATATCAACTTTACCTCAATGTTAGTTTGAGAGCATGCAGGAGTCTTCTTTCTTTTTCATTCTCTTCAATTGAACAAGTTGCACTCTCGTTTTTTTCTTCTATTTCGGATATGTGATTGTCTGCTTCGTTAGTTCTGATGTTGAGACTTTCTGTTAAGTTTTGCATTATAATTCTCTTCTTTTTTATTTCACCTCACTTCTGCATGACACTTTTTTCAACTGCTCTAGGCTTTATTTTGTTTGTTCAACAGCATTTTTCTTTTTTTTTAACATTTTTATTATTATTTCCACTCATACAAACTTAATAGGTACACTGGTTCCCTCCCTCCCTATTCCTCCCCCCAAAGCCCCTGCTCCCCTTCCCTCACCACTCCCTCCCCATCCCCCAGTGCCTCCCCCCCATTCCCCAGAGAATCCTTTAATGTGCATGCCAGACTCTCCTCTGGGCCCTCCTCTCCAATGACATACAAGGACCCAGTGGCATTTCCCTGAACCCTTTCCTGTGTTCCCCTTAAGCATAGGAACACTACTGTGGCTGTCAATCCCATGTCTCAAAGGATGTTGGTGCCTTTAGCAAATGATAGACTTTGTGGGGTCAATAGTGTGTTGGACATTGTGCAGGGCATGCAAAGTCCAATTATGACTGCTTTGGCCCTAACTTCTGTGGAGTATCTTGCATATCATTGCTCCTCCCATCCTTGTGCTCTTACAATCTTACTGCCCCCTCTTCCACAAATTTCCCTGAGCTTCAGCATGGGGAGAGATTAGGCTGGCCTAGTTCTAGGTGGTTGATAAAGAGTCTCTGAAGTTCTGGATTGTGGCTTGTTGATTTTCTTTTGCAGTTTTTCTACTCCTGCAATGCCCTTCACTCCATCCTGATGGGCATTGTATGTCACCCCCCTGGCCAGAAACAAAAAGCTTCAACAGCATTTTTCATCTCATCTGCTGGCTGTTATTTTTCTGTTCATATTGGCCTATGCAGTTACATAACTCTTGTCGGTTTTCTATTTTCATTGTTTTCATTATATTAATAAATGATGTTGAAAATCCTTATCTTGGTTCTTGCTTTCATGCTCCAAGATGTTGTTCTGGTTGAATTCCATCATTATGGGGTATATTTTTTGTGGGATTTTTTTTGTCTTGGTTTTTACTTCATTTCACAATTTATAGTGTGATTTGGACATTTTATGTTTGTTCTCTGGTGTGTGTTTTTGTAATATTTACCTCATGAACACAGGCTCACTAGTGCAGTGCAAGTAAGGTACCCTGCTTCCCCGGTACAGCCCACCAGAACCCAGGTAACCCACTCCTCCCAGTCCCTGTCGCATTCAACCTGAGCACGCCAAAATGCCCAGGGCTTGGGTGGAATACTGGACATGCCCCAGGTCCCAGGTGAAGTCTGCCAATCATCCTTAGCCTCTCCCCCCTTCTGCCTGTCTGGAATGCATGCTGGCTCACTCTCAGACCAGGTAAGGTACCCCCTCTACTAAATCTTATTTAAATGATGTACTAACAGTCTAATAGCCTCATTTTGGAAATAACAATAACAACAAACGAATACATCCAACTCCAAGGCAACCACTAGTAATAACAGCCAGAGAGCATTTATACCAACTACATCAGTTCAGTCAAAAAAAAACATAGAAATTCGAAGGATTCAAGACTCAAAACAACAATGCCCAAGTCAAAGTGTATATCCATAAGAAACAAAACCCAAGAAAACAAATCTCCTACTGAAAGAATTAATCTCATAGCAACAGACACCAATCAGAACAAATTCACAGAAAATAGCCAAGAAACCAGACCCAAGATAATGACGTTCAAAGCATGATAATTACCATGATCAATACTATGAAAGAGGAAATCCAGGAGGAGTTCAATAACCGCATCAACCACTTTGAACTGGAACACAACAGACACCTGGAAGAGTTGAGAAAAACAGTTCAAGAAACAAAAATAGGAATAGAGCAGTTAAAAAAGTGTCAGGTAGAGTTTAAGATTGAACTAAAAGACAAGTTATTGTCAACCCAGAACTCAACAGGCAGTCTTATCAGCAGAACTAAGGAGGCAGAAAATAGAATTTCAGATCTTCAAGACAAAGTGGGAGTATTAACCAGATCAATGGAGGAGGTTGTTAAAGACAAAAAGATACTTGAGAGGAATATTCAAGAGATATGGGACACCCTGAAGAAGACTAACATACACATTCATGGAATACCAGAGCAAGAATCACAAAATACCACACACAAGGAAAATTTCAAACTATCATAAAAGAAAACATCCCTCATCTAAAGAGCAAAAGGCCCATCCAAATACAAGAGGCATTCTGCACCCCAAACAGATATTACCAAAATGGAAACTTGCCACAGCAAATAATAGTCAAAACATTCCACATTCAAGACAAAGAAAATGTGCTGAGAACTTCAAGAGAAAAAAAAGTCACTTTTAAAGGTAAAACTATTAAAATAACAAATGACTTCTCAATGGAAACAATAAAAGCAAGAAGAGCTTAGAGAGATGAACTTCAAGTACTAAATGAGTAAAAATGTCAATCCAGGCTGATATACCCAGCAAAACTATCCATCATGATTGAGGGAGAAAGAAAAGTCTTCCAGCATGAAGCCAACTTGAAACTTTACATGTCTCCCAAACCGGGCCTTCAAAAAATGCTAGAAATGATACTCAAGCTTGAGAAAAAAACAATCATATCCAGCAGAACACAAGGGAAGTATAATACCAACTAAAATACCAAAACTAAAAGCCAAACAATACTCTTACAAAAGCCACTAAGCATAAAAAATGTCTGGAATTAAAAATAATTTCTCCATTATAACATTAAATGTCAATGGGCTTAACACACTTGGATTAAAAACCACAACACATCAATCTGCTACCTTCAGGAAACTCATCTCACCACAAAATACAGGCATATCCTAAAAATAAAAGACTAGTCCAAAATTCTGCAAGCTAGTGGAACCAGGAAACAGGCAAGGGTAGCCATTATGCTGTCGGACAAAATGGAATTCAAACCAAAAAAAATCATAAGCGACAGATGGATATTACATTTTAGTCACAGGTACAATTCACCAGGACGACTTCACAATACTGAATATATATGCACCTAATACGGGACTCTCCACATTCATTAAGCAAACCCTATAGCATCTAAAGCGAGAAATCAACCCCAAAACGATAATTCTTGTGGATTTCAACACCACTCTCTCAACATGGGATAGTTTAACAGGTCAAAACCTTAACAAAAACATTTTGGAACTTAATCAAACCCTTAATGAAATGGAACTTACAGATCTCTATCGAACTTTTCATCCATGGACCAAAGAATACACATTTTTCTCAGCAGCACACAGAACTTTCTCCAAAACAGATCACATATTAGGTCACAAAATGAATCTCCACAGATACAGGAAAGTTGAAATTCTAGCCTGTACCCTATCAGACCACCATGGTCTAAAGCTTGACATCCACAACACAACAAACAACAGAAAATACACTAACTCCTGTAAACTTAACATTATGATGCTGAATGAGAACTGGATTCAGGAAGAAATTACAAAGGAAATTCAAGATTTCCTGGAAGCAAATGAGGTTGAAAATACAACTTATCAAAATCTTTGGAACACAATGAAAGCTGTTCTAAAAGGTAAGTTCATAGCTTTTAATGGCTACATCAAAAAAAAATGGAAACATCACAAATAAATAACTTAACAATGCAGCTTAAAGCTTTAGCGACACGAGAGCGATCTGATTCCAAAACCAGTAGAAGAAAGGAGATTAGCAAAATCAGAGGAGAAATACCTGAAATTGAGATAAGGAAAATGAAACAGATAATCAACCAGTCAAAAAACTGGTTCTTTGAAAATATCAATAAGATTGATACACCCCTAACTAAATTAACCAAAAGCAAGAGAGAGAAAACACAAATTAACAAAATTAGAAATGAAAATGGAGGTATCACTACTGATACCCAAGAAATTCAGAGTATTATAACATCATATTTCAAAAACTTATACTCTGTGAAATTTGACAACACAAAAGAAATGGATGAATTCCTAAGTAAGCACAACTTACCTAAATTGAATCAAGAACTTGTGAATTACTTAAATAGTCTTATAACATGTGAAGAAGTCGATGAAGTAATCTCAAATCTTCCCACAAATACATATCCTGGACCAAATGGATTCAGTACAGAGTTCTGCCAGACATTTATGGAGCTAATAACAACAATACTTGTTAAACTGTTCCATCAAATAGCAAAGGAAGGAATACTACCAGATTCTTTCTATGGAGCTAATATCATCTTAATCCCAAAACCTAAAAAAGATACACTTAAAAAAGAAAACTATAGGCAAATCTCTTTGGTGAACACAGATGCAAAGATTCTCAACAATGTCTTAGCAAATCGGATTCAAAATCATATCAAAAAGATCATTCACCGGGATCAAGTAGGCTTCATCCCCGGCACACAAGGTTGGTTCAACATATGCAAATCAATTAATGTAATTCACCATATAAACCAGTCCAAAGTTCAAGACCACATGATATTCTCGATAAATGCAGAAAAAGCTTTTGACAACATCCAACAGCCTTTTATGATCAAGATGCTAGAGACAGTTGGAATGGAAGGAACCTTTATCAATATAATAAAAGCTGTATACAACGAGCCTACAGCAAGGATTATACTCAATGGGGAAAAACTTGAAGCATTCCCCCTTTGATCAGAAACTAGACAAGGATGTTCACTCTCAACGCTTCTCTTCAATAATGTACTAGAAGTCTTAGCTGAAGCCATAAGACAAGAAAGGGACATAAAATGAATTCAAATCAGCAAGAAAGAAGTCAAGCTATCTCTATTTGCAGATGACATGATCTTATACCTGAGTGATCCCAAAAACTCCACCAGGAAGCTCCTGGAACTAATTGAGAAGTTCAGCAGGGTGGCAGGATACAAAATAAATGTACAAAAATCAGTGACTTTCCTATATGCCCAGAATGAAAGAAGCAAAAAAGCCTTGAGTGAAACAATCCCATTTACTATAGCACCCACAAAAATTAAATATCTTGGTATAAACCTAACCAAGGAAGCAAGAGCCCTTGTTTACAATGAAAACATCAAAATCCTAAAGAAAGCAATTTCAGAAGACACCAGAAGTTGGAAAGTCCTCCCATATTCCTGGATTGGCAGAATCAACATCATAAAAATGACCATCCTACCAAAAGCAATATTCAGATTCAGTGGTATACCAATCAAAATCCCAAAGAAATTCTTTAAAGAGATTGACTGATCTCTTTAGAAAGATCTCTTAAAAAAGAGATTTGACAATCTCAAAATTCAAGTGGAGGCACAAATGACCCAGGATAGCAAAAACAATCCTGAGTAACAAAAAATAGTGCTGGAAGAATCACTATACCAAACCTTAGTCTATACTACAAATCCATAGTTATAAAAACAGCCTGGTATTGGCTGAAAAATAGAAACACAGATCAATGGATAAGGTTTGAAGACCCAGATATAAGCCCACACAGTTACAACCATTTGATCTTTGACAAAGGGGCCCAAAAAAATCCAATGAAAAAAGAACAGCATCCTCAACAAATGGTGCTGGCAAAACTGGATGTCCACATGCAGAAGATTAAAACTGGACCCGTACTTGTCACCATGTACAAGACTTAATTCCAAATGGATCAAGGACCTTGCTATAAGGACAGAAACTATAAAAGCCTTAGTTGAAAGGCTGATTGGACTAGACCAACAGTTCCTAATCAAATATCCAATAGCACATTTAATACAACCAACACTCAACAGATGGGATCTTATGAAATTAAAGAGCTTCTGTTCAGATAAAGAGATTGTAACTCGAGCAAAACAGCAACCCACAGAGTGGGAGAAAATCTTCACTAACCACATATCTGATAGAGCTCTATTATCCAGAGTGCACAAAGACTAAACACCAAGGATATAAATGGCCTAATTACAAAAAGGGGCCTGGGATATCAAAAGAAACTTTGCCAGGGATGAAATTGAAATGTCTAACAAACACCTTAAAAAATGTTACAAATTCTTAGCCATCAAAACTTCCCTGAGATACCATCTCACCCCATTCAGGATGACAAAAATCCACAATACAAACAACACCAAATGCTAGAGGGGATATGGAGAGAAGGGAACTTTCCTACATTGCAGGTGGGAATGCTGTCTTATACAACCACTCTGGAGATCAGTCTGGAAATTTTTTTTAACAGATAAAGACTGAAATGCCACATGACCCTGCTATTCCTCTTCTGGGAATAATCCCTCATAAAAATTCACCTCAATGACACAAGTACAATCATGTTCATTGCAGCACTATTTACAATAGCAAAGGCATGGAATCAACCCAAATCCCCAATAGTTGACAAATGGATACAGTAAATGTGGTTCATTTATACAATGGAATACTACTCAGCCATCAAAAATGATGAATTAATGAAGTTTTCTGGGAAATGGATGGAATTAGAAAAAATATATATTAAGATATATTCTGGGATACACAGAATATTAAGCACCGTATGTACTCCCTAATAGGTGGATCCTAGTACCAAACCCACTTAGTGACACACTCAAAGATAAATCATTGTAATACCAACAATAATTGAAAAGATTATAAGTAAGGAGGGAAGAGGAAGGAGGGCCCCACCCGAAGCAAAGAGAGTAGGGATTATGCTACGGCAGACAAAATAGGCCACCATCAAGGACTGCAAGTAAGTAATGAGACATCTGGTTAGGCTTGCAAACTCTTCTTACTGGTCACTTGAGTCTGATGGGGTATGATCTCACCAGAAAGGGAGGGCATAGAATCTGGCAGATAGAAGGTAACGATCCTGCAAATGCAAGACTGACCCCCCCCCCCCGCAGCAGTCTCCTACTCTTATTACATCTACCTTTAAATCTACTCTTATAATAAGACTCCATTTTAACAGCCTTTTATCTCTGGCCAGGGGGTGACATCCAATACCCATCAGGATGTAGCCAAGGGCGGGGCAGGAGCAGCAAAACTGAAAAAAAAATCAACAAACCATAATTCAGAAAATCAGAGATTCTTCATCAACCACCTGGAACCAGGACAGCCTAATCTCTCCCCATCCTAAAGCTCAGGGAAATTTTTGGAAGAGGGGGCAGTAAGATTGTAAGAGCCTAAAGATAGGGAGGAACAACCGTATGCAAGATATTCCATACAAGTTAGGGCCAAAGTAATCATAATAGGACTTTGCATGACCTGCACAATTATCAACATATCATTGATCCCCCAAAGTCTAGCAGAGATCTCAGGCACTGGCGTCCTTAGAGTCAAGGGCTTAACAGTCACAATAGTGTTCCTGTACTAAAGGGGAACACAAGAAAGAGTTCTAGGCAATGCCACTGAGTCCTTACACCTCATCAGAGAAGAGGAACCAGAGGGAAGTTTGACATGTATACTAAAGGATGCTCCAGGAATGGGGGAGGGAAGGGAGCACTGGGAGAAAGCGAAGGAGGGGGGAAAGAAAAAGGAAAAGGGGGAAGAGAGCAAGGGGATCCAGCGAGGGGTGGAGGGAGTGAGGGTAATGGGGGTACTTATCAACTTTGTATGAGTGGAAGAAATAAACAAAAAGAAAAAATTTTACCTCATTTGACATTCTTGCAACTATTTGCATGGGGATTAAGGGGAGCAGTCCACAGTTTTTTGAGTAAGATTTTTGTTGTGTCAAAGGAGTGTGTAAGTCTGACTCTGATTAAGGGTTGATGGAGTCTTAGTTCACTTTTACCTGAGAGGTTTAATGTTGGGTGGCAATGTTTTGTTAGGTGAGGTTTAGATTAGGTAATAGAACAGCTTTAACATTATGTAATCTGGTGGTTTAATAGCCAGGCATTAGTAGTAAATGTGATAATGATAGATTTTGGATCCTTAGAAGTGTGTGAACGTGAATGGTTAAGACCCAGAGGGGTAAGTATATGGGGCATTGGGTATGTTGTGTACAAACCTTTAACTGTGATGACTGTATCTTGGGGTTAAAGGGAAAATTAAGTTGGTTACTTATTTTAGGGTTAGATTAGAAGATTTTGTTCTGTTGAATGGTAGGCTCTTTGGAGTCCTCAGCCATATGGTGTTAGCCCACTGGTCCCAGATTTATTTTCTGACATGTGCATCGGTCACCTGGTTGGGGGTCACATCCCAGGGTGTTGGTAGCTGAGTTAGCTGGCAGACCTGTGGTCATGTACCAGAGCATAACTTGGCTCAGGGTCAAGTCCTGGTGCTTCAGGAACTGGGCTGGTTGATCTGCACTAAGTCCTTCATTCCATATTAGTTGACTGAGTGTATCAGTCATGTGTCCATCATTCTGACCAAATGCATGAAAACACCACCATTATAGGAAGAAATGTTAGTTTTGGTTCATTGTTTTTAAGATTGCAATCAGCACTTACATTGCAACTGTTGTTTTTTTTTTTAACATTTTTTATTATTATTTTCGCTCATACAAACTTAATAGGTAGACCAGTTCCCTCCCCCCCTACTCTTCCCCCTGAACCCCTTACTCCCCCTCCCTTCCTCCCCATCTCCCAGTGCCTCCCCCCCAATTCCCAGAGAGTCCTTTATTGTGTATGCCTAACTCTCCTCTTGGTCCTCCTTTCCGATGACGTAAAAGGACCCAGTGGCATTTCCTTGAACCCTTTCTCGTGTTCCCCTTAAGCATAGGAACATAGGAACACTACTGTGGTCATCAATCCCTTGCCTCCAAGGATCTTGGTGCCTTTAGCCGATGTTAGACTTTGTGAGGTCAATAGTGTGACGGACATGGCGCAGGGCATGCAAAGTCCTATTATGATTGCTTCAGCCCTATCTAGTGTGGACACTCTTCAAATCATTGCTCCCCCCATCCTTTTGCTCTTACCATCTTACCGCCCCCTCTTCCGCAAATGTCCCTGAGCTTCAGGATGGGGGGAGATTAGGCTGGCTTAGTTCTATGTGGATGATATAGAGTCTCTGAAGTTCTTGATTGTGGTTTGTTGGTTTTCTTTTGCAGTTTTGTTGCTCCTGCAATGCCCTTAACTCCATCCTGATGGGCACTGTATGTCACCCCCTGGTCAGAGACAAAAAACTGTTAAACTGGAGTCTTGTTATAATAGCACATTCAAGGGTAGATGTAATAAAAGCAGGAAACCTTGGTGAGGGAGGGATCAGTCACCCATTTGCAAAATGATCTCTTTTCATCTGCCAGACTATATGCCCCCCCTCCTGGTGAGATCATACCCCCTCAGTTGTACATGATCAGGAACGAACGTCTGTGAACTTAACCAGGTGTCACATTACTTACTTGCATTCCTTGGAGGTCGATTTTCTCTGCTGAAACATGGTCTCCTCTCTCCTTGTGTCTGGTGTGGCCCTCCAACCCCATCCCTCCTGTTCACAATCCTTGCAATTACCATATTACATAGGTTTACCCTTGAGTGTCTCAATGTGGGCTGGGTGAGTTTGGTACTAGGAGCCACCTATTAGGGAGTACATACGGCGCTTAACTTTCTGGGATTGGGATACTTCACTTAATATAATTGTTTCTAATGACATCCATATCCCAGCAAATTCCAGTAATTCATCATTTTTGATGGCTGAGTAGTACTCCATTGTATAGATATACCACTGTTTCCTTATCCACTCGTCAACTGTTGGACATTTAGGTTGATTCCATGACTTTGCTATTGTAAACAATGCTGCTATGAACATGGTCGAGCTTTTGATATAGATAGTTTTGCTGGGTATATCAGTCTGGGTTGGCATTTTTGCTCATTTAATACTTGAAGTATGTCTCCCCAAGCTCTTCTTGCTTTTACTGTTTCCATTGAGTATTCATTTGTTATTCTAATAGGTTTACTTTAAAAGTGAGTTGCTTTTTTTCTCTTGAAGCTCTCAGCACCTTTTCTTTGTCTTGAATGTGGAGTGTTTTGACTATTATTTGCCATGGCGATTTTCTATTTTGGTCGTATCTGTTTGGACTGCGAAATGCCTCTTGTATTTGGATAGGCCTCTCATTCTTTAGTTGTGGGAAGTTTTCATTTATGATGAATTGAAATATTTCCTCAGGTGTGGTATTTTGGGATTCTTGTTCTGGTATTCCCTGAATGCGCATGTTAGGCTTCTTCAGGGTGTCCCATATCTCTTGAATGTTCCTCTCCAGTATCTTTTTGGCTTTAACAATCTCTTCCATTGAGCTGGTTAATTCTCCCACTTTGTCTTCAAGATCTGAAATTCTATTTTCTGCCTCATTTGTTCTGCTGATAAGACTCTCTTTTGAGTTTTGGGTTGAAGATAACTTGTCTTTTAGTTCAATTTTAAACTCTGCCTGAGACTGTTTTAATTGCTCCATACCTATTTTTGTTTCTTGAACTGTTTTTCTCAACTCCTCCAAATGCCTGTTGTGTTCCTGTTCAAAGTGGTTGATACGGTTGTTTAACTCTTCTTGGATTTCCTCTTTCATAGTATTAATCATGGTAAGATTCATACTCTGAAAGTCTGGCTTTCATGGCTATTTTCTGTGGATTTGTTCTGGTCAGAATCCCTCATTATGGGATTGATTCTTTCGGCAGGAGATTGGTCTTCTCGGGTTTTGTTATTCGTGGATCTGTACTTTGACTTGTACATTATTGTTTTGTTTTTTAGGACCTTTTAGTTTCTGTGTGTTTTTCACTGAATTGACGTAGTTGGTATTGTTACACTTGCCAGTTATTACTAGTGCTTGTCTTGGATTGGGTATGTTTGTGCATTGTTATTATTATATCCTAGATGAGGCTACTAGGCTGTTAGTACGTCAGTTAAGTCAGGTTATGTTACCAGGGGGTGAATATTAGTTTGGTAGTGCACTTTTATGATTTAGTATCTTGGCGAAATGTGGGGTTGAGTGGTGTACTCCCTGGAGTTGTATGTTGTGGGGTGGCTGTATGAGAAAGTTGATCTACAGCACTGATACTTCAAAGGATCCTTAAGGTGAAAATAAAAAGTATACTTATCTTTGGGCTGGATGAGAAGAATCTCGCCCATGTGATATAATGATTGTAGTGGAGTCCAGATGTATAGCCTGTGCTCCCTTTGTTCCTTAGAATTTTGCTTGAGTTTCCTTTGGGCTCTATTGAATTCTGAGTAGCAGTGTGTTTTCCGTGGACCACATGCGTTGGTCCCCGGTGAGCCAGAGAGGCAGAGGGTCTGATGTTGATGGCAGAATTCTTCACCTGCGACCTGGGAAGGTGGGCGTGGAGAGGGGCGGGGCCCCGGGGACAAAGCCGGGGCTGTGCAGCACGGTGCGAGGTGCTGCTGGCCCGGCAGCTCCCAGGTGGGGGGCGAGGCTGGGCTGGGCTCTTTCCCTCCCTAGCTGAATGGCAGAATTCTTCACCTGGGATCCAGGGGGGTGGCTAGGCGCACGGGGCAGGAGGATGCGAGGGGCTTGGGTCCGGGGCAGGGCCCAGGCTAAGCCGCAGTCGACCTGAGTGCTCGCCGCCGGGACACGTGGGGCTCCGGAGTGGTTGGGGGCTGGACTGGGCTCTTTCTCTCTCTCACTCACCTTGGGCAGCGAGCGGCGGGCGGGGGCGGGGCAGCGCGGAGGGGGCTGGGGTTGTCCGGGCCGGGGGTGCAGTCCAAGCCGCAGTTGGCCTGGGTGCTCGCCGCCGGGATGCGTGGGGCTCCGGGGTGGTTGGGGGCTGGGCTGGGCTCTCTCTCTCTCTCACTCACCTTGGGCAGCTGGCGGTGGGCGGGGGCGGGGGCGGGGTGGCGCGGAGGGGGGCTGGGGTCGTCCGGGCCGAGCGTCCCGGCGGCGAGCACCCAGGCCGACTGCGGCTTGGACTGCGCCCCTGTTGTTTGATCCTTTGGTGATGACACTATCAGGGTAGGAGCACATGGTGTTCTGGAGGTTTTTGCCTCATTGTCTTCAGGTGTCAAAGTGAGGAAGAGCTGACATCTCAGGATTACTTTGGGGCAGGTCCTCTGTGACCACACTTTTTTCATTGCTCTGTCTGCAATCTTCACTGTAAACTCTTGAGGAAGACTTTATTTATTTTTTAAACACATTTAATTTATTTATCATTCTCGTTTATGCCTTGATTTTATAAAACATAAAAGCATTTTAAGAATTCATACAGAAATTAATGAGTACAAGTATACATTGCTTCATAGTTTCAAATCATATATACTGAAAATCAAATAATCACAATATTGATTCATATGGGTGTATACACTGAAATAATGACAAAAGGACCCAATAAAGTAGGAATCTGCTACTTACATAAAATAAAGACTTAAAACATTTACAGTTCCCCTGCTGTATTTATATTAAAAACTCTCAATATACTGGGAATCAAGCTACTTGACTAAAATGATTGAGGAAAAAATTTAACTTTATAACACAAGATTTTTTTGATCTACAAAAATTACCAAGAAATTCGCTTTACAATGCTCACAGAATCTGGTGGTTCTTCTTGAACAATGTGCAGTGATCTCATTATGATGACTCTACAGAAAGTCTGCAGGTACCCAGAAATGTGATTAGGCATACTAAAAGTATAAAAATAGTTTTTCCCACCTGAAAGTTAACCAATAAGGGAAAACATAGCAACTACAGTTGACTGTTTCAGAGAATCATTCACAAGTCCGGTTACATCATTTTCTTGAGGAAGACGTTAACATCTGCCATTTCCTTGCTGTTTTGGTTACTGTAACTTTAGTGTACTTTGAAGGTTGGCAGGATAAATGTTTTATATTTGTATATCTTGATTTCTTTTGCTTTTGTGATTAGGGTTTTTTTCTCCCCTCAGTATAACTTCCTTGGAAGATTGCTTGAGATTTTTCAGTCAATGTTTTTCTTTATCTTTGAAGATTATCAGTACTTGTTTGTTTATGTCATGTATGCTTTCCATGGTTTCAGTGCTATATGTGCGTCACTTTTTTAATGGATGTTTCCTAATATTAGTTCATATTATGTTTCCTGAGACAATGTCTCAATACATATCATAAGCTGCACTTGAACTCTCTAGGTAACCAGAGTAGGTGCCTTCTTTCCCCTGTTCAGGATCCTGGGATCTTTCTATAATTTGGAGGCTTTTTATCCTCATTTTACCTTTTTATCTTAATTAATTACAGGAGTACACACACGAAAACACACACACACAAATAGAGACATTTAAATATGTATATGCTAGGATTTTCATGTGCAGATCAAAGGACAGCTTTTGGAAGTCAATTCTCTCCTGTTGTCATGTGTGATCCCAAGATCAAGTCACTAGATTTGTGCTCAGGTGACATTACTGAGCTGTGTCACTGGCTCATTGGAAATTCTTGATTTACATGTTTTCTGTGGAGAGTCAACTCATACGTCAATTCTCCTGATATGGATTCACTTACAGGTCAAAGTATATTTAGGCTGAATTCCAAGTTGAAATTCAATCTTTTATTCTGGTTGTTTACATTATTATCAGTGAAAGTTTTTTGTAGGAGCAGGGATGACTCAAAGGCAGCGATACACCAAAACACCACCCTATGCCAAATGAGACTCATGGAAGGTGTGGCTCTGTAATAGCAGGAGAATCCCTTCCTTATCTGCTTGGCTGCTTAGTTTTCTTCAGACTACTTTACTGTCAGGACTACCTTCTAAAGCAGTTGTTTTCTGATTTTCCTTTTACCGGGAACTCCAGCCCCCTCCCAATTTTGGTACGTACAGGATCCTTTTGACATTAATGGGTCTCCTTTCAAAGTGTAATATTGCCAATATTTGCAAAGAAGAGACTGAATCCAACTGACACTCTTAGGGCTACAATGGAAACAAATTCTTATGTAATATTGCACCCCGATGAAAAATTATGCACATCCCTTTAGCTTCTCACTTCATCATTTGAATTTTCATTCTACCGTTTTTCTTGCCTTCATTGTAAATTGTAAAATAGCCTGGTACTAAAGCTAATTGTTCAGTGGCTGTGTAAAAGTTACTTTCTCTGCTGCAGTGAGCCAACACTGAGATTAAAGCTTAAGAGAGACAGAAAGATTCATTCTGTTTATGTTTTCAGAAGGGAGAAATAATCTCTTATGACAGAATAGGTATGGCAGACAGCAGAGCCTGCAGTTGAGATGAGTCAGGTCAAGTCCATCATCATGGCAGGAGTTTGAGTTTGATAGACAGGTAAAGAATCCTGTAGTTCTTCAATTTTGTGATTCCTTTTATCTGATCTACTGGGAGATTCCATCCAGGTTTAGGATAATCTTTGTGTTACAAAAGTCTTATTCCTAATTAGTTGTTAATTTGTTTTTCGTTGGCATTGTCAAGTTGATAGCCAAGATTAACTATTACAGGCTGCATAGTAAGTATAAAATTCTTGAATCATTTGCCAGGACTACAAAAATAAGTTCTAGTGAGTGAATAAAATAATCCTATCTTTTTATTGAGAAATTTTCATAAATGAAGAAAATGCATTCATGTCCTTTCCCCTTCTCCTTCTCCAATTTCCTTTCTCTCTTACTCTAATCATGCTCCACTGATCTCACCATCTCCTTCCTATCTTCCTAAAATTATGAATCTCAGGGCTCCTTTTGCTATGCCTGTGCTAGCAAGGATCCTTTCTCTGTAGTTGCACATGTGGCCCTTCACTGGGAAAATTCCTCTTAATTTGTCCAGCACCACCCCATGGGATTCTTTCTGAGGGTTGCTGTTTCTCCTGAGATCTTTGCTGGTTCATGGGGACAATGTTGTGAATGGAGTTTCTATGCCAGCGAACATCTCTCCATCTTCAGGCTCTTGCATTCTTACAGCCTTTGCCTCCTCAAGGTTTCCTGAAATTGAGATGTGTGAAGAGTCTTTGATGGTCTGATTGGTCCTGATCTTGCCAGAGTCAACAATACTCTGCACCCTGGCCAGTTGTGATTTCCTGTGTTAAGAATCTTGCATTGCAGTAGGTGCATGTTGTTTGGGTGATGCAGGCTTTTCTTATCCATGGGCACCAAAAGAAATATTTAGATGGTAATTTACTATCAAGTATTTGTAGTTATTGTTAAGATATCTGTTCCTGTCTAGTAGTCTATTTTCTCACCTTCCACTGTTGTTTGAATAGGTTTAGAGTACCCAGAATGTGTTTCCTGACTATAAGGGAGACGGGGTTTAGAACCCATTCAATAGAACTTGTTACCTGTGGGCCTTACTATTATTCCACTGGTTTCCACTTACTGGAGTTATAACTTCAGCTGTTATAGCTGAATAAGACTTTTTTATTTTCACCCAAAGACTGATTTTTTTCTTTTGCTTGTGCTGCTCCACTTTACTGAGTTCTGTCCCAATTTTTTCATCCACTTTAAGACTTTTCTTCCATAATTGTTTTATCTACCTATTGGCCTATATTTTTATGTTCTTTTGCAGTTTTCTCCCCCCCTACACACATCCACATGCCTTTTCTTTCTTTGTAGTTTGTGAGTATTATAAAAGTTTCCCATTTTATAAAGCATTCTATAGGTTCAGTGCTATAATCCACTAATAATCCTTTATGTCTGCTTACCACATTATCCTTATCCATTCATCTACTGTTGGACATCTGTGTTGATTCCATTACTTTACTATGGTGACTAGAGCTTCAAAGAACTTGGATGTATGTGGTTCTTTGCAGTACAATGTAGCATTCATTGGGCATATTCCCATGAGTGGTATATCATGTTCTTATGGTATATCCACTTTTTTGACTATTAAGTAATCCTTTATTTCAGTATATCATATTGAGTGATATCTTGTTTAACATCTCACATTCCTTTTAGAAAAAAAGAGTTCACAGTCATTATTTTGTCATGAATCATGCTGTCTACAGCCATACCACCCTGAATATACTTGAGCTTGTCCAATGAATCATGATGTGAAAAATATTTAGAGTAATCCACATAGTAGCTATTACTGCTAGTTATAAAAATATAATTAGAGGGGCTGGAGAGGTGGCTCAGGGGTTAGGCCTCTGCCTTGCAAGTGGAAGGTCCTGAGTTTGGATCCCAGATCCCACGTATAGACACCAGGCGGAAGCGGGGGTGGCCTGCGCTTCTGGTCCTGGTAGGGCGGAGCCTGTGAATCCCAGGGCAGAAGGAGGTGGGAGCGTCCATGGTGGTTCACGAATTCGTCCGTGGTTCTACACATACACACACACACACACACACACACACACACACACACACACACGCACACACGCACATGCGCACAGTTGAATAAATAATAAAAAATATATATAATTGGAGTTATTGCCTTTCTACTTATAAGAAAGAAATGGCAGAAGGTTAGCTTGAGTGAAGCCTTGGATCCAATTCCTCAATACAAAACAAAACATCATCAAAACAAAACAGAAAAAACAATAGAGAAAGAGATAGATTTTTGAAATGATTTTACTTTTAAATTTTAATAAAAGTTGTGTGGTAATATACCCAACAGTCAATATTAAGGCCAGTAAAAAGCAATAATATTAGAAATGCAAAGCCACAGAGGTTAAGTTTCCTGAATGTGTGTGTTGTAAGTGTATGTATTTATGAGTGTGCATGTGTGCACATGTACATATGAGTGCACATGTCGGAGTAGGCCATAGTTTAAGGCTGGGTATCTTCCCTGCTGCTGTTTATCTTATATTTTAAGACAGGATTGCTGATGGAACCTGGAGTTCATCGATAGACTAGGCTGGCTGCCTTGCTTTGAACTTTAGGAATCCTGCTGCCTTAACACCATCCCATCTGTGCTAGAGTTTTGTGCCCACTTGGTTATTTTTCTTTTTTTATATTTATTTTTATTTCCCAATCATACAAACTTAATAGGGACACCGATACCCTCCTTTCCTCCACCCCTCCCCTGACCTGCTTTCTCCCTCCCCCCTTTTCCCCTTTCTTTCACCCCCTCCCTCTTTTTCTCCCAGTGGCCCACCCCCTTTTCTCCCTCCCATTCCCTGGAGCATCCTTTAGTGTGAATGTCAAGCTTTCCTTTGAGCCCTCCACTCAAATGAGGTGTAAGGACTCAGCATCATTGCCCAGAGCCCTTTCTAGCACTCCCCTTTAGTATGGGAACACTATAATGACTGTTAACCATTTCTCTCTAAGGATCCTAGTGCCTGTGATCCATGCTAGACTTTTGGAGGATCACTGACATGTCTGTCATTGCACAGGTCATGCAAAGTCCAATTATGGCTACTATAGCCCTAACTTGTGTACAGTATCTTACAAATTGTTGCTCCTCCACATCTTTAGGCTCTTACGATCTTACTGCCCCATGTTCCACAAGTTTCCCTGAGATTTAGGATGAGGAGAGATTTGGCTGGTCTGGTTCCAGGTGATTAATGTAGAGTCTCTGATGTTCTGAATTATGGTTTGTTGTTTTCAGTTTTGCTATTCCTAAGAAAAGTTACCACTTTTTGCTTTCCTGTTACACTCAGTTGTTACTCATCATATTTTAAAATTTCCATTTAGCCCACCCAAAAATCTGAACAACTTCAGGGACTTTACCATTCACCCTCAGACATTGCCAAAGAAGTAAAACCAAAAAAGGGCACTACTGTACTAATCTTCTATCCCTGTCTACTAAACACACCTTATGTAATATACTAACAGTTCCATAGCCCCATCTAAGAAACAACACCAAATAACACATCCAACTGCAAGGCAAATGTCATAGTTACTCTTGTGTGTTGCAGTGAGAGAACATTCAAATTCAAGCAATTAAAGGCAAAAAGGGAGATTTATTCAGCTCACAGTTCCAAAGGGAGGTACAGTTTTTCATGGCAGAGGCAGCCAATAATGTTGTAATCCAACCAGAACAAACTTAAAGAAATATAGCCAAGAATGCCACAACCGAGATAATGATTTTCAAAGCCTGATCTTTACTATAATCAAAATAATGAAAGAAGATATCCAAGAGGACTTAAATATCCACAACCAATTTGAACAGGAACACAATAGATAGTTGGATTAGATGAGAAAATGAATTGAAGAAGCAAAAATAGGTATAGTGAAGTTGAAACAATCTCAAAAGAGATTAAGCTAGAACTAAAAGACAAGCTATATTCGGCCTAGAAGACAACAGCCAATCTTATCAGCAGAACTAAGATAGCATAAAATAGAATATTAGATCTTGAAGACCAAATGGAAGAAAATGCCAGTTCAATCAAAGAGGTTGTTAAAGCCAAAAAGACACTTGAGAGGAATATTTGAGAGTTATTAGACACCTTAAAGAAGCCTAAAATGAAATGGCAGTACAAAATACACAAAACACCATAAATGGGAAATTTTTGGAATTACCACAAAGGAAAACTTTGCACATGTAAAGAAAGATATGCCCATCCAAATAAAAGAGGCATATCACATCCCAAATCAATATGACCAAAATAGAAACTCACTATGACAAGTAATAGTCAGAACACTACAGATAAAAGAGAAAGAGATCACAAACAAAGACATGTTGTCACATAAGCATACTGGAAAAGTTTGCATGTATGGGAGTTCATCTGACATGTAAGGAGAGATTTTTTTTTAATTGGGAAGAAGGAGACTAAACTTAGTAGGTAGAAGAAAATCTAATGAAAGGAATAAATGAAAACAATATACATTGACTTGTATCCAAAACCTAACATTTTATGTAGTTGCTACATACTTCAGTTAAAAAGTTAGTTCTGCTCATATTTTGTGTGTTCTGGACATTCCTGTCTTAGAAAGTTGCTTCTCATTTTAAAACTCAGGTTGGCTCCACCAAAGAGCAGATTGCCAATAAATTTTCAGCCTTTTTTTTTTGTACTTGGGAATAACTTCTCTTTGAAGCTAATTCAGTAGCTCACACAGCTTCATGTACAACATTCAGTGAAAACAGCAGACAGATTGCCTAGAGTAAGTCACACTTTAAAATAACTGTGGACTAAATTTTTGCTGTATGGGGGGTTATTACCAAAAGTGCAATAGCAGGGTCATATGGCATTTCAATCTTTAATTTCTTTAAGAATCACCAGACGGCTCGCCAGAGTGGTTGTATGAGCCTGCATTCCCACCAGCAATGTAGAAGAGTTCCCCTCTCTCCACATCCTCTCCAGCATTTGATATTGTTTGTATTGTGGATTTTTGCCATCTTCACCGGGGTGAGATGATATCTCAGGGAAGTTTTGATTTGCATTTTCCTGATGGCTAAGGATGTGGAGCCTTTTTTAAGATATTTGTTAGACATTTTAATTTTGTCCTTGGTAAAGTTTCTTTTAAATTCCAAGGCCCAGTTTTTAATTGGCCCATTTGTTTTCTTGATGTTTAGTTTTCTAAGTTCTTTGTGCACTCTGGATAATAGAGCTCTGTCAGATATGTGGTTAGTGAAGATTTTCTCCCATTCTGTTCACAGACTTTCCTTTCTGATCATTTGCAACTGATGGGGAATGATCTCACCAGAAGGGAGGGCATATAGTCTGGCAGATAGAAAGTAACCATTTTGCGAATGGGAGATTGACTCCTCTCTCACCATGGTCTCCTACTTTTATTCCATCTACCTTTGAATATACTCTTATAACAAGACTCTAGTTTAACAGGTTTTTTATTTCTGGCCAGTCGGTGACATCCAATATCCATCAGGATGGAGCCAAGGGCATTGCAGGAGCAGCAAAACTGAAAAAAAAAAAAAAAACAACAAACCATAATTCAGAACATCAGAGACTCTATATCAACTACCTGAAACTGGGCCAGCCTAATCTCTCCCCATCCTGAAGCTCAGGGAAATTTGCGGAAGAGGGGGCAGTAAGATTGTAAGAGCACAAGGATAGGAGGAGTAATGATATGCAAGATACTCCACACAAGTTAGGGCCGAAGCAATCATAATAGGATTTTGCATGACCTGCGCAATGGCCACCACATTATTGACCGCACAAAGTCTAGCATGGACTAAAGGCACTAGGATCCTTGGAGTCTAGGGATTGACAGCCACAGTAGTGTTCCTATGCTTAAGGGGAACACAGGAAAGGGTTCTGGGAAATGCCGCTGGGTCCTTGCACCTCATCGGAAAGGAGGACCCAGAGGAGAGTTTGGCATGCACAAGAAAGGATGCTCAGGGGATGGGGGGTAGGCACTGGAGGATGGGGAGGGAAGGGGGGAGCGAAGGAGGGGAAGCAGGGTGTGGGGGGATGGAGGGAGGGGACCGTTGTAGCTGTTAAGTTTGCATGATCGGAAATAAAAAAAAAATAACCGCAGGCAAGAAATTGTGGCTCTCCTCTCATTCACTGTAATTGTCAGGTGCTGTCATCCTGGGCTGAGAGGACAGCGTTGTCAAGTGGGAAGGCCTGCGGTGAGGAACGTCCAATCAGCCCACAGACAGGGAGGAGGGGCGGGCTTCCAGGGCGGCCCAGGGGCCTTTGCCTCAAGCTCCTTCTCTGCCTTCATCTTTGACTCAGGAGGTGTGTTCCCTGCTGCGGCTCTGGATCCGCAGCTTCTGCCGGGGACTCACTGCAGGAGCAGACCCGGAGACGCGAGCTGTCCTGACGCCACCAGCGGTGAGTGCGGCGGGTCCTGGCTGGCGAGCAGCGTGTCCTGGCGCCCCGGGTTCCCCTTGCGGGCACCATGTGCTCCATGTCCTGTGGTTGCGTGGGGCTGTGGGTTGCTGGCCCAGAGCCTCCTGTGCGGGCCATGTGGGGGGCCTGGCATGGGGGAGCGGTGGAACCTTGAGCACCTCTGAACACTGCCATGAAGCTTCTGTGGCCCGGGCAGCGGTGGAAACCCCTGGGCTGCAGAGCTGCCAAGCAGGAGTCTGGAGAACCTGAGTTCCAGGAGGGCACAGGGCGCTGGAGGAGCAGCCTCTGGGAGGTGGAGGGTTATCCTGCTTGTTTTGGGAGTCCTGAGCTGGTGGTATAACTTTCAGGTAGAGAGCCTTAGGACTCTGGATGGTGGGGTGTCCAGACGTCCTTCTGCCTGACTTGACCCACACTTCCAGGATTTTTCCCCCCAATTTTTTATGAGATAAGATTTCCCTTTGTAGCCTAGACTGGGGTGAACTTTTTGCCCCTGACCCATCTAACGTCTAAAGTGCAGGTCCAACCACCTCCTGTTGTCTTCTCTTTCTTTCTGTGTATGAAGCTTCTTGAAATCCTAAAACTAGTTCTGAAAGTTCCTAGTGTGGGAAAATTCTTCAGCTGGCTAATCACACACATGGGTGATTTACTAGTAAGCTTTCAGGAGCAACCATGTGCAGAAACCTTGCCCTTCTGCCTGTTTTGTGAGCGTTTGTGTCTGTGAGTGTGTTTGTGTTCGTCTATTTATATATCCCTTGCTTTGTGCTGCAAAATGCAACAGGGAATGGGTTCTAGACCTGAGTTGAAAGCCCCATTCCCAACTCAAGCAGGGTGGTGTAGTCTGGTGACAGTACTATTTCAGGAGACTGAGGCAGCAGAAAGCATAGCAAGGCTTCTACATGAGCCCTAGGCCGACTGGGAACTTACTAAAGTAGTCTCTGAGAAAGTTCTTCCCAAGAAAAAAGATACACAGATATTTTCTTTTTCATGTAATTCTTGAGAGAGACAGGACTGATCAGGCACTTTTGTCCATGGATAACATGGCATGGCTACAGAATTCATAAGAAAACTTTGAGCAGTCAGTTTTCTTCTACTAGATGGACTTGCAGAGATCAAATGTAGGTTGTGGGGTGTATAAGCAATCATCTTACCTGCTGTGGCATCTCACTAACTCCAGGCATCAGTTTAATGATAAAGTGTATACCAAGAGGTGGTAGGGCCCTGAGATTCATTCTCAGTACTTTTCTCCTTGTGATATGTGAGAGAAGTGAGTCACAGATCTTATAACAGTTGATTTTTATGAAGAATGGGGAAATGTGCCCCCTGCTGGCCAGAGAAGTGTGGCCATAGCAAAACAAGAGTCAGGATTTGCTTGCTCAGCTACTTTGAAGCCCACCACTCCTGAGTCCTGGAAATCAGGGGATGGGTGCGGTGTAGATGTTGCTCTCTATACAGAACTGGAGGTCTAAGGGTGCGGTGTGGATGTTGTTCTCTATACAGAACTGGAGGTCTAAGGCTGTGGTGTAGATGTTGCTCTCTGTACAGACCTGAAGGTCTAAGGGTGTGGTGTAGATGTTGCTCTCTATGCAGAACTGGAGGTCTAAGGTTCTGGGTAGCATTCAGGATGTTGACAGGCAGGATGGAAAGAGGGAACATCAAGAAGAGTTGGGAAGGGGGAGAAGCCTTTCACTCTGCTTAAAGAGTCTTTTCAGCTGAGAGTCAAAGTGAAGGATTCCACAATTGGTAGTATTTGGTGTGAAATTCCAGCAAATGCAGACAATATCCCTTCTAAACAGCGCCATTTGACAAAATGGTAAGGAAAGCAGTTTTGAAGTCATCAATGTATATGTCCTTACCTCTTTTCCAGATATAATCTTTGAGGTTCCTTGGATTTAACTCACAAGCTGCTGTGTAAAGATCCAGGGCCAGACACCTTCTGCTCCAGAGGCCAGAGATGGCGAGTAGCTACACTGAATTCCTAAATTGGTCAGCAAGTTGTAATCCTATTTGTGTGCAAAGGGATACTTTCTCTTCTTTTCATTGTGCCAATATGGGACTGTCACTTGACTGGGCTGTCACTTGTCTATCTTTGTCTGCTGACCATCAGTTTTCTAACCTGTTTTGTATGATGCTTTACATTCTGTTCATGGTATTTCTAGTCCTGGCTGAACACTGGATTCCCACTGTATAGCTTGATGACTTTCTCTCTCTGAGTCATTTCACTAATTTAGCTCTGTGTGTGTGTTCTGTATACTTGTGTGTATGTGTATGTATATACTCATGATGTATGTGGAAGAAATCTCTAGGTTGCCCCATGGAAGGCATCTTCTCTGCCCTTGATAGGTTGACTATTTTCTTTTCAGACAAAAAGCATTTAGCTCATGCTATCCTTGAACCTGGGGTCCTTGTGCCTTGCCTTCTCATTTACCTGTGATCGCAAGCCCGTTCAATCAGCGCTTTGGGTCCTTCTTTGTCCCAGTGAAGTGAAGGGTCCAGGGCAATGACCATCATAGGAATGGTCTTGGTTACTCTTTTTTTTACTTTTTTCACTCATACAAACTTAGGTGTCCCAGTCCCCTCCATCCCTTCACCCCCCACCAGACCCCCTTATTCCCTCTCCCCTTTTCCCCTTCTTTTCCCCCTTCCCTCCCTTTCTTCCAGTGCCCCCATTTCCCCCCACCCCTAGAGCATCCTTTAGTATGAATGGCAAACTTCCTTCAGGGTCCTCCAATCTAATGATATCATACAAAGTCCTATTATGGTTACTTCGGGCTTAACTTGTGTGGAGTATTTTCATATCATTGGTCCTCCCCATCTTTAGGCTTTTACAATCTTATCGCCCCCTCTTCTACAAATTTCCCTGAGTTTTAGGACAGGGAGAGATTAGGCTGGCCTGGTTCCAAGTGGTTAATGTAGGGTCTTTAATGTTCTAAATTATGGTTTATTGATTTTTTTTTTAGTGTTGCTGCTCCTTCACTGCTTTTGGCTCCATCCTGATGGGTATTGGATGTCATTTCCTAGCCAGAGATAAAAGGCTGTTAAAATAGAGTCTTAGGGTAGATTCAAAGGCAGATGTAATAAGAGTAGGACACCATGGTGAGGGGGAGTAAGTCTTCCATTTCCAGGATGGTTACCATCTATCTGCTAGTCTCTATGCCCTCCCTAACTGGTGAGATCAAACTCCCTCAGTTGTAAGTGACCAGGAAAGATAGTGAGTGAGCTTAACCAGATGTCTCGCTACTTACTTGCAGTACTTGATCGTGGCCTATTTTCTCTGCTGTAGCATGATCTCCTCTCTCCTTGTTTCTGGTGGTGCCCTCCTTCTCCTTCCCTCTTGTTTATAATCTTTGCAATTACTGTAGGTATTAGAGAGATTTCTCTTTGAGTATGTCATTAAGTGGGTCTTGTACTATGATCCATCTATTAGGGAGTACATATGGTGCTTAATTTTCTGTGTCTGGGATACTTCACTCAATATAATTGTTTTGAATTCCATCCATTTCCCAGCAAATTTAATTAATGCATCTTTTTTGATGGCTGAGTAGTATTCCATTGTTTAAGTGTCCCACATTTTCCTTATCCACTCGTCAACTGTTGGGCATTTGGGTTGATAACATGACTTTGCTATTGTAAATAGTGCTGCAATGAACATGGTTGTACTTGTGTCATTGAGGTGAATTTTTGCTTTATGGGGGATTATTCCCAGAAGAGGAATAGCAGGGTCATGTGGCATTTTAGCCTTTACCTTTTTAAAAAATTGCCAGACTGATTGCCAGAGTGGTTGTATAAGCCTGTATTCCCACCTGCAATGTAGGAAAGTTTCCTTCTCTCCATATCCCCTCTAGCATTTGTTGTTGTTTGTATTGTGGATTTTTGCCATCCTAACTGGGGTGAGATGGTATCTCAGAGTAGTTTTGATTTGCATTTCCCTGATGGCTAAGGAAGTGGAGCATTTTTTAAGGTGTTTGTTAGATATTTCAATTTCGTCCCTGGCAAAGTTTCTTTTGAGATCCCAGGACCATTTTCTAAATTGGGACAATTATGTCCTTGGTGTTTAGTTTTCTAAGTTCTTTGTGCACTCTCGATAATAGAGCTCTATCTGATATGTGGTTAGTGAAGATTTTTCTCCCATTCTGTGGGTTGCCTTTTTGCTTGGTTTACAATCTCTTTATCTGAACAGAAACTCTTTAATTTCATAAGATCCCATTTGTTGAATGTTCGTTGTAATGACTGTGCTATTGGATTTCTGTTTAGGAACTGTTGCCTTGTCCAATCATCTTGAAGAAGTTCCCAATCTTTCAACTAAGGTTTTTATAGTCTCTGGCCTTATATTGAGGTCCTTGATCCATTTGGAATTAAGTCTTGTACATGGTGACAAGTACGGGTCCAGTTTTAATCTTCTGCATGTGGGTATCCAGTTTTGCCAGCACCATTCGTTGAAGATGCTGTTCATTTTCCCTTGGATTTTTTTTGGACCCCTTTGTCAAAATCAAATGGCTGCAATTGTAAGGGCTTCTATCTGGGTCTTCAACTCTTATCCATTGATCCGTGTCTATTTTCTAGCCAGTACCAGGCAATTTTTGTAACTATGGATATGTAGTATAGACTAAGGTTTGGTATGGTGATACCTCTAGCAGTGTTTTTGTTACTCAGGATTGTTTTTGCTATCCTGGGTCTTTTGTGCCTCCATATGAACTTTGAGATTGTTCAGCCAATTTCTTTAAGGAATTGTTTTGGGATTTTAATTGGTATAGCATTGAATCTGTATATTGCCTTTGGTAGGATAGTCATTTTTATGATATTGATTCTGCCAATCCAGGAAAAAGAGAGGTCTTTTCACCTTCTGGTGTCTTCTATAAATTCTTTCTTTAGGGTTTTAAAGTTTTCATTGTAAAGTTCTGTAACTTACTTTGTCAGGTTTATACCAAGGTATTTCATTTTTTTAGGTGCTATGGTAAATGGGATTGTTTCTCTCAGGGTTTTTTCGCTTCTTTTTCCTGGGCATATAGGAAGGCAACTGATTTTTGTACATTTATTTTGTATCCTGCCACCCTGCTGAATTCCTGTATTAGTTCCAGAAGTTTTCTGGTGGAGTTTTTGGGATCACTCAGATATAAGATCATGTCATCTGCAAATAGAGACAACTTGAATTCTTCCTTGCCAATTTGAATCCCTTTTATCCCCCTTTCTTGTCTGATGTCCTCAGCTAAGACTTCAAGTACAATATTGAATAGAAGTGGTGAGAGTGGACAGCCTTGTCTAGATCCTGATTGAAGTGGGAATGCTTCAATTTTTCCCCTTGAGTACAGTCCTTGCTGTTGGTTTGTTGTATACAGCTTTTATTATATCAATAAAGGTTCCTTTCATTCCGACTATCTCTAGGGTTTTGATCATAAAAGATTGTTGGATATTGTCAAAAGCCTTTTCTGCATCTATTGAGAGTATCATGCGGTCTTGAATTTTAGACTGGTTCATATGGTGAATTATGTTTATTGATTTGCATATGTTGAACCAACCTTGTGTGCCTGGGATAAAACCTATTTGATCCCCATGAATGATCTTTTTGATATGTTTTTGAATCCGATCAAGGATATCCCATACCCTTTCACCTAGGTTGTTTATAGCCTCTGGCCTAATATTGAGGTCCTTGATCCATTTGGAATTAATTTTCATGCATGGTGACAAATACAGGTCCAGTTTTAATATTCTGCATATGGACATTTAGTTTTGCCAGCACCATTTGTTGAAGATGCTGTTCTTTTTCCATTGGATTTTTTGGGCTCCTTTGTCAAATGGCTGTAATTGTATGGGCTTATCCATTGATCTCTGTGTCTATTTTAGAGCCAGTACCATGCTGTTTTTATTACTATGGTTTTGTAGTATAGATTAAGGTTCTGTATGGTGATACCTCCAGCAGTGTTCTTGTTACTCAGGATGTTTTTGCTATCCTGGGCTTTTGTGCTTTTATATAAATTTTCAGTTTACTTTTAATAGATGGTCATCCAGAGGTTAAACATAAGTCCTCAGGTGTGTGAACAAACACCTTACCTGCTAAGGTATCTCACCAACTCCAGGCATCAGATTAATGGTAGAATGTGTACCACGAAGGGTAGGCCATGGAACTGATTTGAGTCACAATCCCCTTGTGAAATCTGAAAGCAAGTGAGTCACCGATCTAATTGCATATTTTTATGAGAATGGGGAAATGTCCTCCCTGCTGGCTAGTCAGGATTTGCTTACTTGGTAGCTTTAAAGGCCACCATTACTTCCTGCTGAGCCCCTGAAATTGGGGGATGGGTGCCATGTGGATTTTGCTCTCTGAATAGATCTGGAAGTCTAAGCCAGTGGGCAGCACTCAAGATGTTGACAGGCAGAATGGAAAGAGGGAACATTAAGAAGAGTTGGGAACAGGGAGAGCCTTTCATTCTGATGATATACTAACAGTCCCATAGGTTCACCTAGGAAACAACACCAAATAACACCAACAAGACACACACCCAACTGCAAGGCAAATGTCATTTTTACTCTTGTGTGTTGTGGTGAGAGAACATTCAAAGTCAAGAAATTTTTTTTTTAAATTTTTATTATTATTATTTATTCAATTGTGGGTGTGTATGTGCGCGCGCATGTGTGTATGTGTGTGTGTAGAACCACGGACGAATCGGGAACCACCATGGACGCCTCCACCTCCTTCTGCCCCGGGATTCACAGGCTCCGCCCTACCAGGACCGGAAGTGCAGGCCGCCTCCGCTTCCGCCTGGCATCTATACGTGGGATCTGGGATCCGAACTCAGGACCTTCTGCCTGCAAGGCAGAGGCTTAACCCCTGAGCCACCTCTCCAGCCCTAAAGTCAAGAAATTTAAGGGAGATTCATTCAGCTCACAGTTCCAAAGGGACATACAGTCTTTCATGGCAGAGGCAGCCAACCAGAACAAACTCTCAGAAAAATAGCCAAGAATGCTATAGCCGAGATAATGATTTTCAAAGCCTGATCTTTTTCTTATTTTTTATTTTATTTATTTTTTTATTTTATTTATTTTTTTATTTATTCAATTGTGCATGTGTGTGCATATGTATGTGCGCGCACGTGTGTGCGCGTGGATGTATGTATGTGTGCGTGTGTGTGTGTGTGTGTGTGTGTGTGTGTGTAGAACCACGGGCGAATTTCGGAACCACCATGGACCACTTCCACCTCCTCCTTGTTTACTCTGCCCTGGGATTCACAGGCTATGCCCTGCCAGGACCAGAAACTCAGGCTGCCCCCGCTTCCGCCTGGCATCTATAGGTGGGGTCTAGGATCCAAACTCAGGAACTTCTGCCTGCAAGGCAGAGGCTTAACCCCTGAGCCACCTCTCCAGCCCCTCAAAGCCTGATCTTTACTATGATCAAAACAATGAGAGAAGATATCCAGGACGAGTTAAATATCTGCAACCAACTTGAACAGGAACAAAACAGGCAGTTGGATCAGATGAGAAAAGCAATTGAAGAAACAAAAATAGGCATAGTAAAGTTGAAACAACCTCAAGAGAAATTAAACTAGAACTAAAAGACAAGCTATCTTCAACCCAGAAGACTGTAACAGAGTCTTATCAGCAGAATTAAGATAGGAGAAAATAGAGTATCAGCTCTTGAAGACCAAATGGAAGAAAAAGCCAGTTCAATCAAAGATGTTGTTAAAGCCAAAAAGATACTTGAGAAGAATATTTGAAAGGTATTGGACACCTTGAAAAAGTCTAACATGGAATGTCAGTACCAAATACTCAAAACACCACAGCCTAGAAAATTTTCAAAGTATGAAGGAAAATGTTGCACATGTAAAGAACGATATGCCCATCCAAATAGAAGAGGCATATCACACCCCAACCTGATATGACCAAAACAGAAACTGGCTATGAAAAATAATAGAACACTATACATAAGAGAGTACGAGAATGTGCTACGAGCTTCAAGAGAAACACAAAGCATTCAAAAATGCTAGAAAAGATACTCAAGTTTGAAGAAAAGAAAAATCATATTCAGCAGGACAGAAGGGAGGTATAATACCATCACAAACTACAAGCTAAATAGTACACATATGAAAGGCACTAAACACAGAAAATGTCAGAAATCAAAAGTAACTTCTCAGTTACAACACTAATGTCAATGGAATTAACTCAGTAATCAAAAGACACAGGTTACATCATGGATTAGAAATCACAAGCCATCCATATGCTGTCTTCAGGAAACACATCTCACCACGAAAGAAAGGCACATTCTAAAAGTAAAAGATTGGTCAAATATACTGCAAGCTAATGGAGCATGTAAACAAGTAGGGGTAGCAATTATGTTATCTGACAAAAATGGACTTCAACCTAAAGAAAATCATAAGAAATACAGAAGGATCCTATATTTTAGTGAAAGGAATGATTCACCAAAAGACCTCAAAATGCTGAACATATGTGCACATAATATGGGCTCATCCACATTCACTAAACAAACCTGATATCTAAAATGATAATAGTTGGGGATTTCAATACCCCACTCTCAGCGTGGGATAGATCAACTGGCCAATAACTCAACAGAGACACAGGAACTAAATCAAACCTTTACCAAAATAGACCTATCAGATCTATGCCGAACCTTCCATCCAAGCACCAAGGAATACACAGTGTTCTCAGCAACACATGGGACTTTTTTCAAAATAGAGGACATATAAGGTCACAAAATGAATTTTCACATATACAGGAAAGTTGAAATGATAGCCTGTACCCTATCAGACCACCATAGTCTAAAGGTTTACATCCACAACACAACAAATAGTAGAAAATATGTTAACTCTTGGAAATTAAATACCATGATGGTGATTGAGAAATGGGCTCACAAAAAAATTAAAAAGGAAATTCAAGATTTCCCAAAAGTAAATTTGCAGAAGAGGGGGCAATAAGACTGTAAGAGCACAAGGATGGGGAGGAGTAATGATATGCAAGATATTCCACAGAAGTTAGATCCAAAGCAATCATAATAGGACTTTACATGGCCTGTGCAATGACCAACACATTACTGACTCATCAAAATCTAGCATGGACTACAGGCACTAGGATCCTTAGAAGCTAGGGATTAACAGCCACAATAGTGTCCTATACTTATGGCGAACACAAGAAAGAGTTCTAGGAAGTGCCACTGAGTCCTTACACCTCATCAGTGAGGAGGGCCCATTGGAAAGTTTCACATACACATTAAAGGATGCTCCAGGAATGGGGGGAGGAGGCAGTGGGAGATAGGGAGGGGGAGAAAGGAACGGGAAAAGGGGGAAGGGAGCTAGGGGGTCCAAGGAGGGGTGGAGGGAGGGAGGAGACCGGTGTACCTATTAAGTTTGTATGAGCAGAAATAAATAAATTAATTAATTAATTAAAAAAAATTTCCCAAAAGTGAATGATAATGAAAATACAACATATGAAAATCTCTGGGATACAATGAAATCTTCCGTAAGAGGTAAGTTTATACCTCTTAATGCCTATATCAAAAAATGTAAAGGTGTCAAATAATGTAGCAATGCAGCTGAAAGCTTTAGAGACATAAGAGCAATCCAAACCCAAAAGAAATAGTAGAGATGAGATTAGCAAACTCTGAAGAGAAATTCCCAAAACTGAGACAAGAAAAATGTTACAAAGACGAAATACAGAAAGAGCTGGTTATTTGGAAAAATCAATAAGATACCTAGGCAAAAAAGTGGACAAAAAACTCAAACATGTTAAAACTTATTTCTGTTTTTCTAATATTACCAGAGATGCGATTGTGCTTCAAAACTTGAGTACACGACAAAAGTTAGGAATTAGTTGAGCCTTCTTAATTGTTCTTCAATGCTGTGAGCAATACATGTATCAAATATTTAAGGTAGAAGTGGTTGATTTAGGTTTACAGTTATCTATGGTATTGTTGATGATGGTAGGATTGTTTATGACAATATTATGATAAGGGCAAAATGGTCACATCATAGTCCCAAGAAGAGCTGATAATGTGACATACCCTAAGAGGCCTATGAAGAAGTAAAATTAATTCTACTCAAATTAATTCATGGTCAAGAAAAGGAATGAATTCTTCCTAGTCCTTTTTCATTCATTCAGTGTAACAAAATCAGATAAATTCCCAACAACAAAAAATAAGTTTAACCATTATTCAAAAATACTCAAAGGAACAGCTGGAAATCTAATGAAAGAAAGTCATTGACTGTGATGCAGTTGACTTTCTTCCAGAAATGCAAGTGCAGTTCTACTTATGTATATTAATAAATAAAATTTAACACAAAACTTGACATAAGAGAGAAATCATGAAACAGAAAAAAATGACCATAAAGACTCTACAAAAACCACACTTAGATCTGGTAAACCCTTTAATTAAAGTAAAAGGTCAATACAAAACACAGTATACTTCCTTTATACTAAAGGCAAAAATCAATATAAAAAAGCATCAAATAATCAGTTTCATTCATTATAGTCACATAGGTATTTACCTAGGAATAAATCCTAAAGAAGGAAACAAATGTGTCCACAATGAACATTTTAAGGCAAAGAATAAACATACATACATACATATATATGTATATATACATATGTGCACATATACACATGCACACACACAGAGATAATAGAATATATGTACAATTTCTGTTCTATGTATATAAACTAATATAGCTAATTTCACATTTCTTTGATATAATAAATTGAGCCAAAGAATTGAGGAAAACCAGTAAGTTACATTGGTACTCATCATTACAGGGTACAGTTGATCATAGCAAGAGATACAAGGAACTTCATATCCATATACACATGAAAAATCTCTGGGAGGAGCAAGGATAAATACATCTCAGATTTCTGCCATCATTTGCAATCTTCCAAAACTGACTATCTCTCCATCTTTTTCACTTGCCCAGAAAATGGTTCCATTTATTGTTACTTAGATGTTTCCATAGCAATCATGCAACTGAAAAAAATGCTACATAATTACTTGGTGGGCAGTTTTTAGTAATTATTAATCATAAAAGTATGAAGACTTAGCACATATGGAAAAAATGAAGATGGCTTTTGAAAATCTACCAAAGGTAAAAATTGCTTCAGTAATTATTCCCACAGGTGATTTTTTGCACCAAGATGTAGTAATATAAATAGCATACTACGAAACAAGTACAGAGATTATATGAATAAAAAAGACTGTGTAGATATAAATTCATGCCACTGAAACTACTTCTCTTTGACAATTGTTTCAAAAACATACATTTAAGGAAATGCATTGCCCTTCAACAAATTTGGGGAAGGCAGAATATCAACATGAAGAAGAATTAACCTGTATAGTTACCTTTATTTTTAAACAAATCTCAACTCCAAATCCATCAAGAACCTTGCCATAAAACTTGATACTCTGAAACTAATGGAAAAATGAGTAGGCCACATGTTTCAGCATGTGGGCACAAAGAGAAAATTTTCTGAATAGGTTTTTCAACAGCATAGGAATGAAAAGCCATAACTGATCTCATGGAATAGGGATAAGGAAACAGACACAAAATTAGGAACAAAGTGGAAGATCTGTGCACATGATGTCTTCTCGAAGTCACTCAAATATCTGTGTTCATGGAAAATTCATGGACTAGATGCTATGTATCTCTCTCCTTTCCTTGCTTTACAATGCATGTGAGTTCTTCTCACTATTCCTCATGAGTAACCAACAGGAGCTTGAGCACCTCAGACCCAGCAGGAGTGTTATCAATCCTGCCCCTGTACCCAGAAACCTCGGGCTCAGCTCTGTGGCTGTCCTGTGCTGCCAGGCAGGACTGTGCTTCCTGGGGTCCAGGCAACTCTAGCCCTTTGCCCAGAATTCTATTTCTCCTCACAAACCTACTGTCAGCTCATGTGCATCAGACAGTGTCAGTGATCCAGTGCTCAGGATCTATCCTCCTCCCTCAACACTATGAGACTGGGCCCTTGCCCGCTGAGCCACAGTGTGTCTTCCCTGGGACCTCAGCACATCACACACATGACTTGAAAGCTTCAGGTAGATGTCCTGGAGAGGGAGAGATGTCCTGGAGCTTGGTGTCATCCCTGCCCTGTCTTGTGCTTTCCAGGAGAAAGAGGATCTGTTCTTTGCCCCAATGGCCTCATCCATCCCTTCCCTTTTTGAGCATAAGGTGAAGCTAAGAAGAGCAGAGAGGCAACCATTCTGTTGGGTCTGGTGGAGAGCTTCATACTGGTCTGATGTAGTTTTTCTTTCCCTCTAGTGGTGCAGGTGCAGTACCCTGGCACCAAAGCAACACCAGCAACAGCATTAACTCTTCCCAAAAGACTCTCAGTCTCATGGATGTGGATATCATGGTTGCACTCAGGCAAGTCAGTTCTGAGAGTTCTGTTTGGGAGTTGCCAGGAGGGCCCAGGCCTGCTTCACAGAACTCAGACCTCCTCATCACAAAAGGCTTGTGTGAGGAGGGGGGAGGGGCAGTGGGAAGAGGATGCTGTGCCCCAACATCCCACCCTGCAGATTCTCCTGCCTCTGCTGACCTTTCCCGATCCTTCCTTCCCAGCTCTGGTTCACTTGTCAGGGATGGATTCTCATTGACATTCTCTACCTCCCCTGCTTCATTCAGCCTTTCCCTGCTTGTTGATGAGGCCAGTGTTTCTCATCAGAGGTTTGAGAGTTGGCAATGTAACTGGCACCTGTGTGGATGGCCAAGAAGAGATTGACACCTATCAGTGTCCAATGAGGCATTGGCTGTGTGTGATTCCAGCTGGCATTTGGTAGTACAGGTGGCATATCAGGGAGTATAAGTGGGGCCCTAGAGCTATGAGTGTCCAGTGGAGCATCAGCTGATATCTCGTAGTATTTGTGGAAACTGAGTGGGGGCCCCAGAAGGGCCTGCTAACAGTCAGTAGACAATTCGTCATGAGGTGTGCATGATTCAAGCCCATCTCTATCAAGTATGTGGAGCATCAGGGAGTGCCCAGCAGGGTATGCTTCCTAGTCCTGTATGTGGAGGAGAGACGGGGCTAGAGGAAGAACAGGGTGACCTGTTTGGTAAACCGAGTCATTGGGGAGATTGCCAGTAGGAAGGGCTTTCATCACCACTTCATATATTGCAGTGTGAAGTGAGTACATGTGTGTCTCCAGTTGTATGGGGAACAGTGTCCTGCAGCTTTGGATACCTATAATTTTATATGGGTGCACAAGGTGTCCTGTATGACCTTACGCCAGATACTGATTGTAGAGCCATCTGGAGAGTGGAGTGTATGGAAGTGTTGGATACCAAGCATCCATGGGAGAAGAGACACATAATGATGAATGTAGTACATACATACTTCTCTTTAGGGCCCAGGGGCTGTTTCATAGAAGTGAGGAGATGGGGTCATGGAGACAGGTCTGCAGCTCTTCAACAGGGACTTATTTCTAGGAGGGGTCAGACTGGGGGATTTGTACTGCAGTGCCTGACACCTAGAACTGTGCTTAGAGAGGATGAGTGGGCTCCACAGTGACCTGACATAACATTGGAAGTGAGTGTGAGCCAAGGTGGGGAACATGGAGGGAATGAAAGCAAGCAGCCTGTGTGGAGGGGTGTGAGTAGTGAGAGAGGGACAAAGACGGACATCAGGAATATCTGTGCAATTGGGCGGGGTGGAGGGACAATGGAGCCTAATGAGTAGACTCTTCCATATCCAGGTGGCATAGAGCATCCAGCTGGAAGTGAGAGAGAGAGAGTAAGGTGTGTTTGTGGAATAGCAGGTTTATGGCTTGACTGGATACCTGGAATTTAATATGGGGCAGAGGGATGCTCAGGCGAACCTGTACCTAACACCTTGGATTTGGCAACAAGAGAGGACCCTCTGCATCAGGGGCTGACAGATTCTGTTCTATGTGGGTGTCATTGGGTAGGGTATATGTTCTGGGCCAGGATGGGAACTCCTCTACAGCCTGCTGGTCCCCATTTAGGCTTGTAGGCAATCAGACCCTGCTATATATTGTGCTAGCTCACTGCCCCACATGGTGCCAAGTGTAGGATTCTATTAGATATGTGCAAATTCTTTCCAACATTATACATATAGTGCTAGGTAAGAAGCCCTGCTTGATTTACTCCCCAACCTTGTTGTTACCAGAAAGAAGCTACTAGATATGACATCCTGGATAAAACCACCCAAGTCTGCCCCATATCTACTGCAAGATATGTGGCTCTGCTGTCCCTCTCCTGCCCCTGACCCATATACACAGCTAGATTTGAGGCAGTGCTGCATGTGCCAATTGACCCCATATACACCTCTGTTCCCACTGGTGAACATCACCCACCCACCAATGCTCCACATCTACTATGGGGTAGCCACTCCAGTGGAAGATCCTCCAAATACAACTTCAGCTAAAGGTTTGATGATATGTAGCAAGTCTTGGTTTCCTGGGATCCCTCTCGTATGTACCTCCAGCAAAGATAAATGTATTACATAGTGTCACAGCCTTGTTCAGTAGACCAGAGGAAATTAACAAGGACTAAAAGGTATCATGCCTTGTGGGACACATCCCCTCGGAGAAAACATACACATATAAACTTCTGCCAAATCAAGTGATTCCCTAGTACCGATAAATAGGAACTTGTATATATGAGGTCCAGATGGCTATCTTGCTGTGATGCACATCATGTGGCAGGTGGTAAGACCTGATGGATACCCTCAAATACCCTCACGTAGTTGCCACACATAAGGTGAAAGCAATAAGACCCACTCAGGGACACCAATCCACATTCACTGCTAGACATCAGGATGGATGACTCTCTCCCTTGAGAACATAGACCCATTGCACTTTGAGGTGTTAGGTGTCATGGTTTCACACTATTCCTTACAGCAAACTAACACACACTATTTCTCAGCTCCCAGGGGTCCCTCAGCCCTCAAAGAACAAGCAGTGGAAGGTTTCAGATCCTGCTAGACATGGGGAATTGTGGCTCCACGTTAACTGCTAGGTATCAACCCGTGCTGACCACACCACAGTACTCTACAGAAACTGATAAGTATCAGCTGCAGATGGACTAACAACATCTTTTCCTCAAGAAGAGCCACCTATCGGACTCTGGTGGCCACCCATATCCCCATCTCATGGGGGTCAGTCTCCCATTTGCAGGATGGTTACAATCTATCTGCCAGACTCTATGCCCTTCCTGATGATGAGATGAAATGGCCTCAGTTGCAAGTGACCAGGAAGGAAAATGATTTAGCTTAACCTGATGTCTCACTACTTAGTTGAAGTACTTGATTCAGGTGACCTATTTTCTCTGCTGTAGCATGATCCCCTCTCTTCTTATTTCCCTTGAAACTCTCAGCAACTTTTCTTTGTCTTGAATGTGGAGTGTTTTGACTATTATTTCCCATGGAGATTTTCTATTTTGGTCATATCTGTTTGGGGTGTGGAATGCCTCTTGTACACTTCTCTTTCTTTAGATGAGGAATATTCTCCTTTATGATAATTTGAAATTTTTCCTTAGGTGTGGTATTTTGGGATTCTTGTTCTGGAATTCCATGAATGCACGTTAAGCTTCTTCAAGGTGTCCCATAACTCTTGAATATTCCTCTCAAGAATCTTTTTGGGTTTAACAACCTCTTCCATTGAGCTTGTTACTTCCTCTATTTTTGTGTTCAAGATATGAAATTCTGTTTTCTGCTTCATTAGTTCTGCTGATAAGACTCTCTGCTGAGTTCTGGGTAGAAGACAACTTGTCTTTTAGTTCAATTTTAAACTCTGCTTGAGATTGTTTTAACTGCTCTATGCCTAGTTTTGTTTCTTCAACTGTTTTTCTCATCTCCTCCAAGTGCCTGTTATGTTACTATTCAAAGTGGTTGATGTGGTTATTTAACTCCTCTCAGATTTCCTCTTTCATTGTTTTGACCATGGTAACGATCAGGCTTTGAAAGTCTTGGATATGGCTTTCTTGGCTATTTTCTATGAGTATGTTCTGGTTGGAATCTATCATTATGGGGTTAATTCTTTTGGTGGAAGATTTGTTTTATTGGCTTTTGTTTCTCATGGATTTGTGCTATGACCTGGGCACTGTTCTTTTATCTCTTAAGACCTTCTTTCAGTTTCTGTGTGTTTTTGACTGAACTGAATTAGTTGGTATTACTACTCTAGAGCAGTTATTACTAATGTTTGCCTTGGAGTTGAGTATGCTTTTCTGATATTGCTGTTATTTCCTGGATGAGACTATTAAACTGTTAGTACATCAATTGAGTAAGGTTTAGTAGACAGGAAGTGAAGATTAGTATGGTGGTGCATTTTTCCATTTAGTACCTTGGTGATATGTGAAAGTAAATGGTATACTACATGAAGTTGTATACGTTTTGGGGTGGCTATACAGAAAAGTTAAGCTATAGTGACTAATAATTTAAGGGGACAGGATGATATAAAGGGGTTTACTTATCTTTGAGCTGGATGTGAAAAACCTCTCCCATGTGATAGGATGTTTTAGAGGGCTTCACATGTATGGCATTTGTCCCCTGGAGCTTTGCTTGGGTTTTCTATGGACTCTTGAATTCTGTGGAGCAGGAGCTCCTCCCTAGACTTCAGACATCTCGGGCAGAAAGGGCAGAGCTTCTAGTTGTCATGAAGATCACCTGGAACCTGAGACATTGCCTAGGGTCCTTCCCTAGCCCAGAGCAGACTGGGTACTCCTTTGACTGGCTGGTGGGATGAGCTGGGATGAGCGGGTGACCTGAGAAGCAGTGTGTCCTCCCTGGATCACAAGCGTTCTGGGTAGAAAGGTCTTTTTATATCTTAATATTGCTTTTTTATTTGAGATGCTAAAACCTGTTGTAATCTGAGGGATGGCCTTTTGATCCATCTAATGTTTTTGTCTCTGTGACAATAAAATTCAGAATCCTTCATGAGATAAAAAATTCAAGTGGTGAAAATATAGAAGACTTTTCATATTCAAATGATATTGTACACATGCATATATTTCTTATGCAACTGCTAACTGTTCTCAAACTTTGCCAGAATAGTCTTAAAAAAAACTTCAAGAAGTTGCCCCAGCCTCATGTTTGATACTGAGTTGATTGTGTTCCTTCACTTTTCCTTTGCTGTCCTTCTGTTTACTGCAGCAGTAGTGTATAACATAGGATTCTTTTTGCTTCAGATATTCAAATGAAAATATTCGGGGAGGGAGGGAACTGACACCTATTAAGTTTGTATGAGCTGAAATAATAATAAAAAATGTATTATATAAAAAAAGAAAATATTCGTGTCATGGATTTTTTTCTGCATGACATCAGAATGAATGACTCCCTCTCTTCCTTGAGAACATAGACCCATTGCACTTTAAGGTGTTAGGTGACAGGTTTTCACACTACTCCTTACAGCAGACTAACCCACACTATTTCTCAGCTCACAGGGGTTCCTCCGGCCTCAACAAACAAGCAGTGGAACACTTTAGATCCTGCTAGACACTGGGAATTTTGGATTCATGTTAACTGCTAGGTATAAACCCCTGCTGACCACACCTCAGTACTATATAGAAACTGCTAAATATCACCTGCGGATGGACTAATACTTTTTTACTCACGAAGAGCCACCCATGTTCCCATCACATGGGGGTCAGTCTCCCATTTGCAGCATGGTTACCATCTATCTGCCAGACTCTATGCCCTCGTTAACTAATGAGATCAAATTGCCTCAGTTGCAAGTGACCAGGAAGGAAAGTGAGTGAGCTTAACCAGAGGTCTCACTACTTAATTGAAGTACTTGATTCTGACCTATTTTCTCTACTGTAGCATGATCCTGTCTCTCCTTAATTCTGGGGGAAGGCCCTCCTTCCACTTCCCTCCTGTTTATAATCTTTACAATTACTGTAGGTATTACAGAGATTTATCTTTGAATATGTCACTAAGTGGGTTTGGTACTAGGATTGACCTATTAGAGAGTACATTTGGCCCTTAATTTTCTGTGTCTGGGATACTTTATTCAATAGAATTTTTTCTAATTCGATCCATTTCCCACCAAATTTCATTAATTCATCTTTTGTGATGGCTGAGTAGTATTCCATTGTATAAATGTACCACATTTGCCTATCCAGTCATCAAGTGTTGGGCATTTGGGTTGATTCCAACTACTGCTGCTATACATATGGTCGAGCTTTTGCCATTGAGTTGAACTTTTGCTTTATGGAGGCTTATTCCCAGAAGTGGAATAGCAGGGTCACATGGCATTTCAATCTTTAACTTTTTTAAAAAACACCATACTGATTGCCAGCGTGGTTGTATAATCCTGCATTCCTACCAGCAATGTAAGAGAGTTCCCTTCTCCCTACATCCTCTCTAGCATTTGTTGTTGTTTGTATTGTGGATTTTTGCCATCCTGACTGAGGTGAGATGATATCTCAGGGTAGTTTTGATTTGCATTTCCCGGATGGCTAAGGATGTGGAACATTTTTTAAGATATTTGTTAGACATTTCAATTTCATCCCTGGAGAAGTTTTTTTTTTTTTTTTTTTGAGTTCTGAGGACTATTTTTTAATTGGGTCCTTTACCTCCTAGGTGTCTAATTTTCTAAGTTCTTTGTGCACTCAAGATAATAATGCTCTATTGGGTATATAGTTAGTGAAGATTTTTCTCCCATTCTGTGGGTTTCCCTTTAGCTCAGTTTACAATCTGAACAGAAGCTCTTCGATTTCATAAAATCCCATCTGTTGAGTGTTGGTTGCAGTTACTGTTCTATTGGATTTCCTTTTAGGAACTGTTGGCCTAGTCCAATCTCCTCGAGGGAGTTTCCTACCCTTTCAAGTAGAGTTTTTATATAGTCTCTGGCCTAATATTTAGGTCCATGATCTGTTTGGAATGAATTTTTGTATATGGTGACAAATAGGGGTCCAGTTTTAATGTTCTGCATGTGGACATCCAGTTTTGCCAGCATCATTTGTTGAAGATACTGTTCTTTTTCCATTGGATATTTTGGGCTCCTTTGTCAAAGATCAAATGGCTGCAATTGTGAGGGCTTATATCTGGGTCTTCAACCCTTATCCATTGATCTATGTGTCTGTTTTGTAGCCAGTACCAGGCTGATTTTATTATTGACGATTTATAGTATAGATTAAGGTTGGTATGGTGATACCTCCAGTAGTGTTTTTGTTACTCAGGATTGTTTTTGCTATCCTGGGACTTTTGTGCTTTCATATGAATTTTCAGATTGTTTGGTCAATTTCTCTAAAGAATTACTTTGGGATTTTGATTGGTATAGCATTGAATCTGTATATTGCTTTTGGTAAGGTGGTCATTTTATGATATTGATTCTGCCAATCCAGGAGAATGGGAGGTCTTTCCACCTTCTGGTGTCTTCTGTAATTTTTTTTTATACTTTTAAAGTTTTCACTGTAAAGGTCTCTTACTTCCTTGGTTAGGGTTTTACCAAAGTATTTCATTTTTTAAAGGTTATAGTAAGTGGGATTGTTTTTCTTAGGTCTTATTCACATTTTTCATGGTGGGAATATAGGAAGGCCACTGATTTTTGTACATTTATTTTGTATCCTGCCACCCTGCTGATCTCCTGTATTAGTTCCAGGGCTTTCCTGCTAGAGTTTTTGGGATCACTCAGTCCACTCTGTCAGATAGTATAATAGCTACCCCTGCCTGATTCCTGGTTCCATTAGCTTGCAGAATTTTTTGACCAGCCTTTTACTTTTAGGATGGCCTATCTTTTGTGGTGAGATGTGTTTCCTGAAGGCAACACATTTATGGGTTCTGATATCTAATCCAAGCTTGTAATCTGTGTCTTTTGATTGTTAATTCCATTCACACTTAGTGTTAAAATATGATCATGTCCATACCATCTACAAATAGAAATACTTGACTTCTTCCTTGCCGATTTGAATCCCTTTTATCTCCCTTTCTTGTCTTATGGCTCCAGCTAAGACTCCAAGTATGATATTGAATAGAAGTGGTGAGAGTGGACATCCTTTTCTAGTTCCTGATCGAAGCAGGAATGCTTCAAGTTTTTCCCCATTGAGTATAATCCTTGCTGTTGGCTTGTTGTATACAGCTTTTATTATGTTGTTAAAGGTTCCTTCCATTCCAACTCTCTCTAGCATTTTGATCATAAAGGGCTGTTGGATCTTCTCAGAAGCTTTTTCTGCGTCTATCTACAATATCATGTGATCTTGGACTTTGGACTGGATTATATGGTGAATTACATTCATTGATTTGCATATGACAAACCAACCTTGTATGCTTGGGATAAAGCCTACTTGATACCTGTGAATAATCTTTTTGATATGTTTTTTAATCCAACTTGCTAAGACTTAGTTGAGAATCTTTGCATCTGTCCATCTGGTCCAGGACATTTTTTGATGGGAAGATTTGAGATTACTTTATCAATTTCCTCATATGTTATAGGACTATTTAAATAATTCAAAACTTCTTGATTCAATTTAGGTAAGTTGTGTTTACTGAGGAATTCATCCGTTTCTTTTGTGTCATCAAATTTCATGGAGTGTAAGTTTCTGAAATATGAGCTTATAATTCCCTGAATTTCTTGGGTATCAGGAATGATAACTCCATTTTCATTTCTAATTTTGTTAATTTGGATTTTCTCTCTCGTTGTTGGCTAATTTAGCTAAGAGTGAATCAATTATATTGATTCTTTCAAAGAACCAGCTTTTTGACTGGTTCGTTCTCTGTATGGTTTTCCTCATCTTAATTTTGGATATTTCTCCCCAGATTTTGTTAATCTCCTCCCTTCTACTGCTTTTGGGATCAGATTGCTATTGTGTCTCTAAAGCTTTAAACTGCATTGTTAAGTTATTAATGTGTGATATTTCTATTTTTTTGATACAGCATTAAGAGCTATAAACTTACCTCTTAGGACGGCTTTCATTGTGTCCCACAGATTTTGATAAATTGTATTTTCAATATTGTTCTCTTCTATGAAATCTTTAATTTCCTTTATGATTTCTTCCTGAACCCAATTCTCATTCAGCATCATAGTGTTTAGTTTCCAGGAGTTAGTGTATTTTCTGCTGTTTGTTGTGTTGTGCATGTCAAGCTTTAGACCATGGTGGTCTGATAGGGTACAGGGTAGAATTTCAACTTTGCTGTATATGTGGAGATTTGTTTTGTGGCCCAATATGTGGTCCACTTTGGGGAAAGTTCCATGTGCTCCAAGAAAAATGTGTATTTTTTGGTGAGTGGATGAAAAGTTCAATAGAGATCTGTAAAGTCCATTTCAGTAAGGGTTTGATTAAGTTCCAATGTGTCTCTGTTAAGTTTTTGACCTGTTGATCTATCCCAAGTTGAGAGAGTGGTATTGAAATCCCAAGGAATTATTGTTTTGGGGTTGATTACTTGTTTTAGACACTGAAACATTTGTTTAATAAATGTGGAAGAGCCCATAATACATGAATATATGTTAAGTATTGTGAAGTCTTCCTCGTGAATTGTACCTGTGACTAAAAGTTAGTATCCATCTGTGTTTCTTATGATTTTTTTTGGTTTGAAGTCCACTCTGTCAGATAGCATAATAGCTACCCCTGCCTGATTCCTGGTTCCATTAGCTTGCAGAATTTTTGACCAGCCTTTTACTTTCAGGATGTGCCTATCTTTTGTGGTGAGATGTGTTTCCTGAAGGCAGCATATTTATGGGTTCTGATATCTAATCCAAGCTTGTAATCTGTGTCTTTTGATTGGTGAGTTATTCCATTCGCACTTAGTATTAAAATAGAGAAATTACTTTTAAGTCCAGACATTTTTATGTTTAGTGGCTTTTGTAAGTGTATTATTTTGCTTTTAGGTTTTGGTGGTATTTTACTTCTCTACTGTCCTCCCTGACATGCGTGCTCTTTTCTTAAAGCTTGAGTATCTTTTCTAGCATTTTTGAAGGCCTGGTTTGTTAGACATATAAGCCTTCAAGTTGTCTTTGTGCTGGATAACTTTTCTTTTACCCTTGATCATGACTGATAGTTTTGCCAGTATGTCAGCATGGATTGACATTTTTGCTCATTCAATACTTGAACTAAGTCTCTCTAAGATCTCCTTGCTTCCAGTGAAAAATCATTTGTTATTTTAATAGGTTTACCTTTAATAGTGATTTGTTTTTTGTTCCCTTGAAACTCTCAGCACCTATCTGCTAAAGGCACCAAGAGCCTTGGAGGCAAGGGATTGGCAGCCACAGTAGAGTTCCTATGCTTAAGGGGAACACGGGGAAGGGTTCAGGGAAATGCCACTGGGTCCTTGTACGTCATCGGAGAGGAGGGCCCAGAGGAGCGTCAGGCATGCACAAGAAAGGACTCTCTGGGAATTGGAGTGGGAGGCACTGGGGGATGGGGAGGGAGGGGTGAGAGGAGGGGGAAGAGGGGGTTCAGGGGGAGGAGAAGGGAGGGAGGGAACTGGCGTACCTATTAAGTTTGTATGAGCTGAAATAATAATAAAAAATGTATAAAAAAAGAAACTCCCAGCACCTTTTCTTTGTCTTGAATGTGTAGTGTTTTGACTATTATTTGCTGTAGCAAGTTTCTGTTTGGTCATATCTGTTTGGGGTGTAATGCCTCTTAGATTTGGATGTACCTCTCTTTCTTTAAATGAGGAATATTCTCCTTTATGGTAATTTGAAAAATTTCCTCAGGTGTGATATTTTGTGATTCTTGTTCTGGTATTCCATGAATATGCATGTTAGACTTCTTCAAGTTTTCTCATACCTCTTCAACTATCCTCTCAAGTATTTTTTTGGCCTTAACGATCACTTCAATTGAGCTGGTTAATTCTACCACTTTGTCTTCAAGTTCTGAAATTCTCTTTTCTGCTTTGTTACGTATGCTGATAAGACTTTCTGTTGAGTTGTGGCTTGATGATAACTTGGATTTTAGTTCAATTTTAAACTCTGCTTGAGATTATTTTAACTGCTCTATGCCTATTTTTGTTTCCAACTGTTTTTCTCATTTCCTCCAAGTGCCTATTATGTTCCTATTCAAAGTTGTTGATGCAGTTATTCAACTCCTCTTCCATTGTTTAGAACAAGGTAATGATCAGGGTTGGATATGGCTTTCTTGGCTATTTTCTGTAAGTTTGTTCTGGTTGCAGTCTACCATTATAGGGTTCATTCTTTTGATGGGAGATTTGTTTTATTGGCTTTTGTTCTCATGGATTTGTGCTGTGACCTAGGCATTGTTTTTATCTCCTAAGACCTTCTTTCAGTTTCTGTGTATTTTTGACTGAACTGAATTAGTTGATATTACTACTCTAGAGCAGTTATTACTAGTGTTTGCCTTGGAGTTGGATATGCTTGTCTGACATTGTTGTTATTTCCTAGATGAGGCTATTAGACTGTTAGTATATCAATTAAGTAAGGTTTGGTAGACAGGAAGTGAAGATTAGTATGGTACTGCACTTTTACCATTTAGTACCTTGTTGATATGTGAGAGTGAATGGCATAGTCTCTGAAGTTGTATACGTTTTGAGGTGGGTATATGGAAAAGTTAAGCTAAAGGGATTAATAATTCAAGGGAATAGGATGATAAAAAGGGGTTTACTTATCTTTGAGCTGGATGTGAAAAATCTCTCCCATGTGATAGGATGTTTTAGAGGGCTTCACATGTATGGCGTTTGTCCCCTGGAGCTTTGCTTAGGTTTTCTTTGGACTCTGTTGAATTCTGTGGAGCAGGGGCTCCTCCCTAGACTTCAGACATCTCGGGCAGAAAGGGCAGAGCTTCTAATTGTCATGAAGATCACCTGGAACCTGGGGCATTGCCTAGGGTCCTTCCCTAGCCCAGAGCAGACTGGGTACTCCTTTGACTGGCTGGTGGGATGAGTTGGGATGAGCGGGTGACCTGAGAAGCAGTGTCCCCTCCCTGGATCGCAATCATTCTGGGTGGAAAGGTCTTTTTATATCTTAATATTGCTTTTTTATTTGAGATGCTAAAACCTGTCATAAACTGAGGGATGGCCATTTTTGATCCATCTAATGTGTTTGTCTCTGTGACAATAAAATTCAGAATCCTTCATGAGATAAAAAATTCAAATGGTGGGCTGGAGAGGTGGCTCAGGGGTTACGCCTCCGCCTTGCAGGCGGAAGGTCCTAAGTTCTGATCCCAGATCCCACGTATAGATGCCAGGCGGAAGCGGGGGCGGCCTGCGCTTCTGGTCCTGGTAGGGCGGAGCCTGTGAATCCCAGGGCAGAAGGAGGTGGAGGCGTCCATGCTGGTTCGTGAATTCGTCCGTGGTTCTACATATACACAGGCACACACCCACAGACACACACACGCACATGTGCACAGTTGAATAAATAATAATGATAATAAAAAAACTTTAAAAAAATTCAAATGGTGAAAATATAGAAGACTTTTCATATTCAAATGATATTGTATACATGCATATATTTCTCAAGCAACTGCTAAGTGTTCTGAAACTTTGACAGAACAGTCATAAAATCTGCAAGAAGTTGCCTCAGCCTCATGTTTGATACTAAATTGATTGTGTTTCTTCACTTTCCCTTTGCTGTCCTTCTGTTTCCTACAGCAGTAGTGCATAATGTAGGTTTGTTTTTGCTTCAGATATTCATATCAAAATATTCGTGTCATGGATTTTTTTCAACATGACATCCGTTTATCACCTTGTTTAAATATAAAAGTTCCCTTATGCTTTTGAAATAAATTTCCTTTTGCAATGTAAATAACAATATTCAATAAGCATGTGTCCTGAGACATAACATCATTTTGTATGGAGGAGGGGAAACCAAGATGGATCCCATTAAGATAGGATGGAAACTAGAGGATATCAACTGTCTCACCTTCCTATTTTCTTGGTCTGTGAGAAAGGAAGTGTAGGACGTTGGGAGCCCCCAGAAGAACACAGAGCTGCTGCTTAGGAGGTAGTACATGTGAATGTTGAACTGAAAAACAGGCCTTCAAAGAACCATATACACATCGTTTTGTTGTTTGTTGTATGTGGAGGCGAAATTTATACCCATGAGAACCTCCTTGTAGAACTAAAGAAGAAATTGAGCTTTTTCCATTTTCTCCTGCTTAAAATACCCGTTAGTTTCCAAGGAGGAATGTTAAAGCTCCTCACAGAAACATCAATCTGAGGAAGCAAAGGAAACTTAAAACTGTACTTGACCAAGACCCACATTATAAAATGAGTGAATAGTTGGTGAGATAGAAGATGCTGTCACGTGGTATTTTTCCTCATTTTCCAAATAATGGAGGAATTTGAATGGCTGAGGAGATTACGCCCTCTTCATATATAGTCATCTGCCCTCTGTGTGCATACCCTAGGCTCAGGCTCAGAGTAGCCTACTTTAGTGCCTTCCCTGGTGTGCCACCTGAATGCCTGTCTGGACAAGATGCACCAGACACCAACTGAAACTAATAGCCTCAAGGGAAAGGAGGACCTGGGCAGTAGCTTGGGCTCATGCATGATGTCATCTATTTTTCCACTGTCAAGCTGCACCCTGTTCAAAGGAGCAGAAGAGATCGTTGTGCCTGAATTGTCAAACCAATAGCAACTCTTTCCTGCATCTGCACCACCTTCAGACTCTTACATTTTGAGACTGGACAGTGCATACAAACTTCCTTCTTTCACACCACCTCTGGCCTCAGCCATCACATCAGCTCGCCCATCCACCTTATTCCTTAAGACATATCATCATCCATTTATGATGACTGTACTAGCATCAGGAGCATCTGCCAATATCTCTTCAACACTGGAGCTGATGAAAAAGATTCTCACACTGAATCTTTCACCCTATTGCTGAAGCCAGAAAACCTTTACACAGTGTCTGGAAGCTGTTTTCATTTTCACTTGTCCCAAAAGGACATCTTCACTCTCTTGGTCTTTCTTCTGGCTTTGCTCTTGTCTACCTACTCATCCCGTGCTCCTAATCTCTGTTCTGGCTCTGTGGCAACCCTTCAAACTTTGTAAGTCTCCTTCCCTTTCCTCAGTTATATTCCACATGACCTTTTTGGCTTTTAACTCTGTTTTGCCTTAAGCTTTGCTGCCCCCTTAGAGGCTCTCTGTGTGGAATTTACATCTGTTTTAATTTCAGTTCTTGCTGATACAGACATGAAAAGGAAACCCAATGACCACAGGCATTCCTGTGCAGCTTAGGGAAATTTGGTGTTGCTGGGTGGTCCACCTGGGAGACCTTGCCTTTTTTCAGAAGTTTGCCAAAGTTCCTGACAATCTTCTGGAACTGGTTGTGCTTGGCTTGGAAGGAGCCTGGACCCCGATCAGCATCCCTTTTCCAAAGGACTGTTTTCTCAGTCACTTGAAGCTAGGGGATGGGGCTCCAGGGCTTTGCTACTCTCTTCAGGTTCCTGACCCTGCTATGCTTCTGAGGAGTATCCTCAAACTCCTTTCTCCTTTCTTTGGGGAAGGGCTTGGAATAAAAAAAATAATGGTCTTTAGCTGTGATTGTTTTTAATTCTGGATGGAATTGCCTCAGTTTTGTGCCCTCTGCCTCACAGAGAACACTACCTTGAAGACAAGGGGATGTGCAAGGCTTCTTGGAAAGCTCCTTTCTTGATTGGCTGTGCACATCTATATGCACATCCCACTGTAGGGTGAATCTGTGTCTTGTTGGATGGTAGACTTGATCCTCCTCTTCTGTTTCTGAGAGGCCTAGAGAGTCAGTGCACCCCTTGCACCCTGATACTTTCCTATCCAGCCATTCCCCTGTTCTCCCTTTTTCACTAACACCGGGGCTGATGTGTTTCAAGGGATTAAGGGACATCCTCCTTGAACTGTACCCCCACGGATTTAAAGGTATGTCAAGTGCTACAGAAAGAGGGGCATGTGTAGTTGGATGCTCTGTTAAGCACCTCCCTGGGAAATGCAGGACTTGAGGTGTTGAAATTTAAAGAGGTTCTGATGGGTGTCAACATGGCAGCACCAGAGATCCAGTATGTTAAAGGAAAGGCAGACAGTTATTCAAATGTTTCCCCTGTCCAAGGGCAGCTGAGCTGCCTTCTTGAGGCCTACCATGGCTACAGGTGGTGGGTTTCCCAGGACCTCAGGCAACAGGTGATGGAGAGCCTGAGGTAAAGCCATGCCTTAAGGAAGAGGGTTATGTTGTAAAGTGGCCTTGGTCCCCACAAGGGACTATGGCACCATGACTTTGTTGGAGTTGGGAGCACTCCCATTCTGTCTTTGAGCACTCATTGTGTACTCTGTGATTCTCCTTGTGATAGAAGCCAATGGCCATAGGGGGAGGGACTGTGTGCCCAAGGTATCCTGATTCAGGAAGGTGATCTGGGAGTTCACTCATTAGGATGCACTGGAAGTGGATTTCTAACAGAACCCCTATATAGTGGTTGGTATCTGGAAACAACTGGCTGGAGAATTGGGAGTGCCAGTTTCATCAATGTTTGGTTTCAGAACCAGACCACAGTGATCCTGTGAGGCACAATACCAAAGACCTGAGGGGCTGCTTGGATGACCAGGTTTTTCTATCAGAAAGTCAGGCCTGCCAGAGGACAGGATCCAGACGTGGTTCCAAAATCAAAGAACCAGACATTCTGAATACAGCACAGAACTGAGGGCAACACCCGAGCCATCATCATTGTGTTTCCTGCTGCCTTTGCTCTTCTTGGCTGCCCCATGTTCTTAGAGGACTCTGACACATTCCATGTCACCCCCTGGTTTTGGGATTCCCATGTAGCCCTCCAGATACAGGCTGCATCAGTCAAGGAGACACTCTCCTCCTAATTCATGCTCATGCCACTCTCCCACCCACCTGCATCTCCTGTAGAAAGTTCCTCTGGGACCTCTGCAGCCAGTAGTGTTGTTATCTTTTGTAAGTTGCAACCTTTTTTATAGTACACAAAAGATAAGGAGGGGATGGGTAACATAATTCATTAGCATGTTTACATTTCAAACTTTTTACAACCAAGATCAGAGTGGTCAGCAACATTTTCACATGTTTTATCCTTATCTCAAAGCAGTCGTGAGTTATCTAGACTGCTAGGATCCTCTCTGACAGCTTTCTTCTGAAGGACAGAAAGAGAAAGGGATTGAGTCACGAAACCACTTTTGATTGGCAGCACCTCTAACCCTTTTTCTGCTTAACACATGGAGAGCACTGAGAGGGAGAGAAAAGAGAGGCCCTCTTAAAGTCCATAGTCTTTTCCTGTCTCCGCTGTTACTAAACAGATGCCAGAGAGTTACTGTGGCAGTGAGGTAGAGTACATGGAAGACTGTCAGAGATTCAGGTGTGGTTTGTCTATAGAATCTTTTCTACTTACCACGGTGGGACCTTTGTTAAATGCAGCTGTAGTTAACACTTGGCTCTCCCTTTGGACTCCTACAAGGCATTGCCCTAAAATACTACAACTATACATGAAGGTCTCTGGTCTGGAAACAGTCTTTTTACTTGCAGGGATTTAGCACAGACACCTGAGTGACTTCTAGAAGCAGTCATGTGAATAGATCTCCCACTTTATTCCTAGTTCTGTGTGTTCCCATATCCCTATTCTGCTCTGTTGAAATGAGGAAGGGTAGGCTCTAGTCATGGGTTCAAAGCTTCCTTCCCAAAAGATTGGTTATTCCAAGACTGTAAACAAAGCAATTGAGGAAAATGAAGAGGAGGAAACATGACAAGGTTAATGGAAACCTGGGCTGCTGACTGAGTTCAAGGCCAACCTGAGAAACTTTGAAAAATAGTCTCTTAAAAGATATCTGAAACACAACAACAAACTGCAGGATGGAGCAGTTTCAAGTTTCTTTGAGGGAGTGGGGGAAGACAGAAAGAGAAAATAAGAGAGGAGGAAAATAAAAAGAGGAAAAGTTATGCATGCTGTGGCGAGTAATTTTACCACAAATATCAGATATAACTTGCATGAGGTAGGATTCTAGGAATCAACTGCAGTTCAATATGTTTGTGATTAAACTATTTCACCAGGCCTCAGGGACCAGATCAATGGTTGAAAGTGTTATCTGTAATATCCAGCTTCCTGGATTCTGCTGCCACTGAATATGCCTGTAGAACCTTAGAATATCTGCTCATAACTCTTGTGATGGATATTTTTCTGATATGTAATTTATCTCATTGGATAGTAAAAGGAAACCAGGTCAAGTAGGCAGTGGTAGTGTGATTTCTCAAGTAGGGAGTGGGGGAAGACAGAAAGAGAAAATAAGAGAGGAGGAAAATAAAAAGAGGAAAAGTTATGCATGCTGTGGCGAGTAATTTTCATGCACTTACATGGCTTCTTATCCTTGTGAGTTCTGATGTAGAGATACTTGTGCCTTCTGTGACAAAGTTTATCCACATGGTTTGAATTCATGTAGATTTTCACCAGCATGAGCTCCCAAATGGTACAGTAAGTTATATCTTCCATGAGAGAAAATTTCCACATTTTTTACATTGATGTGGTACCTTGAACGTGAATTTTTTGATGTTCAATGACACATTTGTTTCTTGAGAAAGTTTTTCCACACTGTTCACATTCATATGACTTCTCACCTGTATAAGTTCTATGATGAAGAGTGAGGTATGACTTAGATGAGAAAGTGTTTACACATTCTTTACATTCATATGGCTTCTCACTTGTATGAATTCTGTGATGGGCAGAAAAGTGTGTTTTCCTTGAGAAAGCTTTTCCACACTGTTTACATTCATATCACTTCTCACCTGTATGAGTTCTCTGATGATGAGTGAGGTGTGAACTCAGTGAGAAATGTTTCCCATATTCTTTACATTCATGTGGCTTCTCACCTGTATGAGTTCTCTGATGTTCAGTGACATTTCTTCCTCAAGAAAGTTTTTCCACATTGAATACATTCATATGGCTTCTCACCTGTATGAGTTGTCTGATGTTGAATGACATATGTCTTCTGCGAGAAAGTTTTTCCACATTGGATACATTTATGTGGCTTCTCACCTATATGAGTTCTCTGATGTACAGTGAGATGTGTCTTCTGTGAGAATGCTTTTCCAGAATCTTTACATTTATATGGCTTCTCACCTGTATGAGTTCTCTTAGGATAGTTGAGCCATGATCTCACTGAGAAATCTTTTCCACATTATTTAAATTCATGTGGCTTCTCAACTATATGAGTTCTCTGATGCTCAATGACATATTTCTTCTGTGAAAAAGTTTTTCCACATTGGGTACATTAATATGGCTTCTCACCTGCGTGAGTTCCCTTATATACAGTGAGATCTGTCTTCTGTGAGAAAGTTTTTCCACATTGTTCATGAATTCTCTGATGTTTGACATGTGATGGAGCATCATAGGATTCACATCCTTATGCTCTTGTCTTGTACATTTACCTCTGTCTGGAGATAGAAGAAATCATTATGTGGTATTTCCCCACCAAAGTATTTTTTACAATACATGCTCTCTACTTTTTATTGAAGATTTTCCTAATGAACTACTTCTCAAGATGACAGTATTAAGTCTTTAATATTTGAGCCATTTAACTAGTAGTCATCATGTTAGTAAGTGACATTAGAGGAATTGACAGGCATAGTAAATGAAACATGTATTCAATGAAATACATTTTGAAGCACCCCAACCAGTACCCCGTCTCCCAGCCACACCCAGGCAGCCTCCGGCTTAGCCTGGGACCCTCCCCAGACCCCAGCCCCTCGCTTCCAGTCCTGCCCATGCGCCACTGACCCATGCCCGCCAGGTCCCATGTCCCCAGCAGAAACTCTACCTCTCCGCCCACTGGAGACCTACCAACGTGGTCCAGGGAAGACACACTACTACTCAGAATTCAATAGAGTCCAAAGGAAACTCAAGGAAAACACTAAGGGACAAAGGCCATTCATCTGGAGTCCTCTACAATCATCCAATCATGTGGGAGAGATTCTTCACATGCAGCCCAAAGATAAGTAAACCTCTTTTTTTTCACCTTACTGATCCTTTCTAGTATCAATTGCTGTAAATCAACTTCTCCATACAGCCACCCCCAAAACATATACAACTCTAGGGATGATACCACTCACCCTCACATATCACCAGGATACTAAACCGCAAAAGTGCACTACCATACTAATATTCACCCCTTGTCTACTTAACCTGATTTAACTGATGTATTAACACCCTAATAGCCTCACCTAGGAAATTACAATAACAATAGACAAACATACCCAATCCAAGATACGCACTAGTAATAACTGGCAAGGGTAATAATACCAACTAAATCAGTTCAGTGAAAAACACACAGAAACTGAAAGGTCCTAAGAAAGAAAACAACAAATCCCAAGTCAAAGTGCAGATCCATGAGAAACAAAACCCAAGAAGACCAAACTCCCACCGAAAGAATTAACCCCATAATGATGGATACCGATCAGAACAAATTCACAGAATATAGCCAAGAAAGTCAGACCCAACACAATGACTTTCAGAGTATGATTATTACCATGATTAATACAATGAAAGAGGAAATCCGAGAAGAGTTAAACAACCAAATCAACCACTTTGAACAGGAACACAACAGGCACTTGGAGTAGTTCAAAAAAACAGTTCAATAAACAAAAATAGGCATAGAGCAGTTCAAACAGTCTCAGGCAGAGTTTAAAATTGAAATAAAAGACAAATTATCTTCAACCCAAAATTCAACAGAGAGTCTTATCATCAGAACAAATGAAGCAGAAATCAGAATTTCAGATCTTGAAGACAAAGTGGGAGAATTAACCAGCTCAATGGAAGAGATTGTTAAAGCCAAACAGATACTTGAGAGGAATATTCAAGAGATATGGGACACCCTGAAGAAGCCTAAAATGTGCATTCATGGAATACCAGAACAAGAATCCCAAAATACCACACCTGAGGAAATATTTCAAATCATCACAAATGAAAACTTCCCAAAACTAAGGAATGAGAGGCCCATCCAAATACAAGAGGCATTTCACACTCTAAGCAGATATGACCAAAATAGAAGATCACCACTGCAAGTAATAGTCAAAACACTCCACAATCAAGACAAAGAAAAGGTGCTGAGAGCTTCAAGAGAAAAAAAGCAAGTCACTTTGAAAGGTAAACCTATTAGAATAACAAATGACTACTCAATGGAAACAGTTAAAGCAAGAAGAGCTTGGAGAGATGTACTTAAAGTATTAAATGAGCAAAAATGCCAACCCAGACTGATATACCCTGCAAAACTATCTGTCATGATTGAGGGAGAAAGAAAAGTTTTCCAGTACAAAGACAACTTGAAGGGATACATGTCTACCGAACCGGGCCTTCAAAAAATGCTAGAAATGATACTCAAGCTTGAAGGAAAGAATAAGCGTATCCAGGAGGACAGAAGGAAAGTATAATACCACCAAAACATAAATATCAAACAATATGCTTACAAAATCCACTAATCATAGAAAATATACAGAATTAAAAATAATTTCTCCATTATAACATTAAATGTCAATGGGCTTAACTCACCAATTAAGAGACACAGATTACAAACTTGGATTAAAAACCACAACCCAACAATCTGCTGCCTTCAGGAAACTCATCTCACCACAAAAGATAGGCACTTCCTAAAAATGAAAGGCTGGTCCAAAATCTTGCAAGCTAATGGAACCAGGAAACAGGCAGGGATAGCAATTATGCTTTCAAAGTGGACTTCAAACCAAAGAAAATCATAAAAGACACGGATACTAGATTTTAATCACAATTCACCAGGAAGACTTTACAATACTGAACATATATGCACCCAATACAAGCCCCTCTACATTCATTAAGAAAACCTTACAGGGTCTAAAGCAGGAAATGAACCCCCAAACGATAATTCTTGGGGACTTCAACACCACCCTCTCAACATTGGATAGATCAACAGGTAAAAAGCTTAACAGAGACACTTTGGAATTTAATCTAACCCTTAAAGCAATGGACCTTACAGATCTTTATACACATTTTTCTGAGCAGCACATGGAACGTTCTCCAAAATAGATCACATATTGGGCCACAAAATGAATTTACACATATACAGAAAAGTTGAAATTCTAACCTGTGCCCTATCAGACCACCACAGCCTAAAGCTGGACATCCACAACACAACAAACAACAGAACATACATTAACTACTGGAAACTTAACAATATGATGCTGAATGAGAACTGGATTCAGGAAGAAATTAAAAAGAACATTCAAGACTTCCTGAAAACAAATGATAATGAAAAGAACTTACCAAATCTCTGGGACACAATGAAAGCTGTTCTAAGAGGTAAGTTCATAGCTCTTAATGCCTACATCAAAAAAATGGAAACATCAGAAATAAATAACTTAACAATACAGCTTAAAGCTTTAGAGAAACTAGAGCAATCTGATCCCAAAAGTAGTAGAAGAGAGGAGATTAGCAAAATAAGGGGAGAAATATCTGAAATAGAGATTAGGAAAACGATAGAGAAACTCAACCAGTCAAAAAGCTGGTTCTTTGAAAAAAATCAACAAGTTTGATACACCCTTAGCTAAAGTAACTAAAAGCAAGAGAGAGAAAACCCAAATTAACAAAATTAGAAATGAAAATGGAGTTACACTACTGATACACAAGAAATCCAGAGAATTATAACATCACATTTCAAAAACTTATACTCTGTGAAGTTTGACAACACAAAAGAGATGGATGAAATTCTAAGTAAACACAACCTACCTAAATTGAATCAGGAAGTGGTGAATTATTTAAATAGACATATAACATATTAGGAAATTGAAGAAGTAATCTCGAATCTTTCCACCAAAAAACGTCCTGGACCAAATGGATTCAGCAAAGAGTTCTACCAGACATTTAAGGAGTTAATAACAGCAATACTCCTTAAATTGTTCCATCAAATAGCAAAGGTTGGCTCAACATATGCAAACCAATAAATGTAATTTATCATAGAAACCAGTCCAAAGTCCAAGACGACATGACACTCTCGATAGATGCAGAAAAAGCTTTTGACAAGACCAACTGCCTTTTCTGATCAAAACACTAGAGACAGTAGGAATGGAAGGAACCTTTATCAATATAATAAAAGCTGTATACAACAAGCCCACAGCAAGGATTATACTCAATGGGGAAAAAATGGAAGTATTCCCACTTTGATCAAGAACTAGACAAAGCTATCCACTTTCACCACTTCTATTCAATATTGTACTTGAAGTCTTCGCTGAAGGCATAAGACAAGAAAGGGACATAAGAGGGATTCAAATCGGCGAGGAAGAAGTCAAGCTATCCCTATTTGCAGATGACATAATCTTGTACCTGAGTGATCCCAAAAACTCCACAAAGAAGCTCCTGGAACTAATTGAGAAGTTCAGCAGGGTGGCAGGATACAAAATAAATGTACAAAAATCAGTGGCCTTCCTATATGCCCAGAAGGAAAGAAGTGAAAAAGCCCTGAGAGAAACAAACACATTTGCTATAGCCCCTAAAAAAATGAAATACCTTGGTATAAACCTAACCAAGGAAGTAAAAGACGTTTACAATGAAAACTTTAATACCCTAAAGAAAGAAATTGCAGAAGACACCAGAAGGTGCAAAGACCTCCCATGTTCCTGGATTGGCAGAATCAACATCATAAAAATGACCATCCTACCAAAGGCAATATAGAAATTCAATGCTATACCAATTAAAATCTCAAAGCACTTCTTTAAAGAAGATGACGAAAAAATCTCAAAATTCATATGGAGGCACAAAAGACCCAGGATAGCAAAGACAATCCTGAGTAACAAAAACACGGCTGGAGGTATCACCATACCAAACCTTAGTCTATACTACAAATCCATAGTTATAAAAACAGCCTGGTACTGGCTCCAAAATAGACACACAGAAAAATGGACAAGGATTGAAGACCTAGATAGAAGCCCACAAAATTACAGCCATTTGGTCTTTGACAAAGGGGCCCAAAAATTCCAGTGGAAAAAGAAAATTATCTTCAACAAATGGTGCTGGCAAAACTGGATCTCCACATGCAAAAGATTAAAACTGGACCTATACTTGTGACCATGTACCAGACTTAATTTCAAATGGATCAATGACCTTGATATAAGGCCAGAGACTATAAAAACCATAGTTGAAAGGAGAGGAAACGCCCTCGAGCTGATTGGGCTAGACCAACAGTTCCTAAAGAGACATCCAATGACACAGTCACTGCCACCAACTCTCAACAGTTGGGATCTTGTGAAATTAAAGAGCTTCTGTTCAGATAAAGAGATTGTAACACGAGCTCAAAGGCAACCCACAGAATGGGAGAAAATCTTCACTAACCACATATCTGATAGAGCTCTATTATCCAGAGTGCACAAAAAACTTAGAAAACTAAACACCAAGGAAACTAATGGCCCAATTAAAAAATGGGTCCTGGAACTTAAAGGAAACTTTACCAGGGATGAAATTAAAATGTCTAACAAATATCTTAAAAAATGCTCCACTTCCTTAGCCATAAGGGAAATGGAAATCAAACCTTCACTGAGATATCATCTCACCCTGGTCAGGATGGCAAAAATCCACAATACCAACACCAAATACTGGAGAGGATGTGGAGAGAGAGTACTGTCCTACATTGCTGGTGGGAATGCAGGCTCATACAACCACTGTGGCGAGCCTTCTGGAGATTCTAAAAGAAATTAAGGATTGAAATGCCATATGACCCTGCGATTCCAATTTTGGGAATAACCTCCCATGCAGCAGAGGTTCACCTCAATAGCACAAGCACGACCATGTTCATAGCAGCACTGTTTACAATAGCAAAGTCATGGAATCAAACCAAATATCCAACGGTTGACGAGTGGATAAGGAAACTGTGGTACATCTATACAATGGAGTACTACTCAGCCATCAAAAATGATGAATTACTGGAATTTGCCGGGAAATGGATGTCATTATAAACAATTATATTAAGTGAAGTATCCCAAACCCAGAAAATTAAGCGCAGTATGTACTCCCTAATCGATGGCTCCTAGTACCAAACCCACCCAGCCCACCTAGAGACACTCAAAGATAAAGCTATGTAATACTTACCGTAATTGCAAGGATTATGAACAGGAAGGATGGGGTTGGAGGGCCATACCAGAAACATGGATAGAGGGGACCATGTTACAGCAGAGAAAATAGGCCTCCATCAAGGACTACAAGTAAGTAATGAGACACCTGGTTAAGTTCACAGACATTCGTTCCTGATCATTTACAACTGAGGGAGTATGATCTCACCAGAAGGGGAGGACATATAGTCTGGCAGATAAAAAGTAACCATTTTGCAAATGGGTGATTGACCCCTCCCTCAATGAGGTTTCCTACTTTTATTTCATCTACCCTTGAATGTGCTCTTATAACAAGACTCCAGTTTAACAGCTTTTTGTCTCTGGCCAGGGGGTGAAATACAGTGCCCATCAGGATGAAGTGAAGGGCATTGCAGGAGCAGCAAAACTGCAAAAGAAAATCAACAAACCACAATCCAGAACTTCAGAGACTCTTTATCAACCACCTAGAACTAGGCCAGCCTAATCTCTCCCCATCCTGAAGCTCAGGGAAATTTGGGGAAGAAGGGGCGGTAAGATTGTAAGAGCACAAGGATGTGAGAAGCAATGATTTGCAAGATACTCCACACAAGTTAGGGCCGAAGTCCAATCATAATTGGACTTTGCATGCCCTGCGCAATGTCCAACACACTATTGACCTCACAAAGTCTAGCATCTGCTAAAGGCACCAAGATCCTTTGAGACACGGGATTGACAGCCACAGTAGTGTTACCATGCTTAAGGGGAACACAGGAAAGGGTTCAGGGAAATGCCACTGGGTCCTTGTACGTCGTCGGAGAGGAGGGCCCAAGGAGAGTCTGGCATGCACATTAAAGGACTCTCTGGGGATTGGGGGGCAGAGGCACTGGGGGATGGGGAGGGAGGGTGAGGGGAGGGGGAGCAGGGGTTCTGGGGGATGTGAAGGGAAGGAGGGAAATGGTGTACCTATTATGTTTTTATAAGTGGAAATAATAATAAAAATATTTAAAAAAATACATTTTGAATAAATAAAAGCTCTGTGGTGAAAAGAATTCATAATACATCTCTTTGATCTCAAAAATTTTCAGGTGTCTGTATAAATACCTTCATAAAAATGATTTGCAGGAAATCTAGCATGGATTAAAGGCACTAGGATCCTTGGAGACTAGGGATTAACAGCCACAATAGTGTTCTTATACTTAAGGGGAACACAAGAAAGAGTTCTAGGAATTGCCACTGAATCCTTACACCTCATCAGAGAGGAGGACCCAGAGGAAAGTTTGACATGCACATTAAAGGATGCCCAAGGGATGGGGGTAGGAGACACTGGGAGACTTGGAGGGAGGGGGGAAAGGAAGGGAGGGGACTGGTGTACCTATTAAGTTTGTATGAGCAGAAATAATTTAAAAAAAAGAAAAAAATGATTTGCAGGATCAAATATATTAAAATTTCATTAAAAGTTTTATCATATTTACAGAAAAACAAGCAGGATCTGTTAATTGAGCTAAAATTTATCAGGTTGTCCTCCATCCAACTATTATGAGATGTACAGTGAAATGATAACTTTTCTTTGTTTATTTGCCTTGGTACATTTCCATGCATGCTTGGCCATATTCATGATTTTACAGGTCTTTACAACAGAAAATGAGACAATGAGTGTGTTTGTCAAATATAATTCTCCCAATTTATTTTGAGAAAGAATATCATGTTAATGGAAGTCATTGCTGATCTAGAATAATATGCCTAGCCAATAAATAACATGACTTTCCCTGTCACTTTCCAAGCACTGTAATAATGCAGCCACACCTTGTTTTCCCCATGGAAGCTTGCAATCCAAACTGGTCTTCATGTTTTCATAAAAGCCCCTTGAAAGTAAACTATTTGCTAATATGTTCTCTATTTTAGATTCAGTTCCTAAATATGAAGACAGTTTTCAATGAAACAGTTTACTTACTTCAGCAATCCCTGCTGTTGATGTCTTGCTTGGCTGGAAAACTTGCCACGAATACTTTCCATGATATTCTTAACCTTATCATTAACTAAAGAACAAAAATATCCTCATCAATAGTTCAAAATAGAGTTCTATTGTCATTAAATCTTATTTGGTGTTATTCTCACAGAAGCATATAATTCTGACTTATGGGAAGCATTTTTCATATTCTGAACCTAATAATTCACTAGCTTATACTATAGTTCTTATTTACATTACTTTGCTATTTTAATTACATTGCTCTTGAAGTATAAGAAAAAACGACTGACCTAATTTTCATCTAGAGGATTCCGAAAAGCAATTGTCACCAGATATTTCTGGTTGTTCCATAATCTATGACAAAAGTACTAATATTATGATACCACACCACATCTTTCACATGCGAAATAGGAACAGCTGGTCAACTAGCAACAATTCCATGCAAGCACGGTCAAATAGACACACTACTGAACAGGAATATTGGTGAAAAAAATAATTCTTATACCAATGTGCTCACATTCCATTATTTCAGCCTGAGAAAGTCTCCACATAATGGATGTTTGAAAAGGGCCTTAAACATATAACAAACTACCTTAATTGAGCAAGCAGAAAATGACTAAAACAATCCTCAAGAATACACACCAGAAGAAACCAAGAAGGGAAGGAAGTCTGTAGAACAGTCTATCCAGAAACAGGAAATGTCTAGCTTTGGATCACTAAGAAAAGCTGAAATTCACCTGGTCGAAGAAGGTTAATATCATGAGTAACTAATGATACATTGGGATGAATTTTCTTGCTCAGAATGCACACACTGACCTGGTGGTCTCCATACTGAGGTTTCTGCTAGTTGTCAAAGCACAAATCCGTGTTCCAGCTTGAAGATCAAGTCAGATTTGGTCATATGGTATCCTATGTGTAGAAAGCAATATATAAATGAAATCAGAGTGTTAAGTCAGATATATACTGATGAAAGACAACAGTTCCAAATCATAAACTGTGCTGTTCATGGGAAACTGTTTATGGGAAACTGTTAGAGTGGATTCACTAACAGTTTCTTCAACCACTGATTACAACTTCATGTAATATTGAATTACACAATCAACAATAGTAATTGATGCAAAGAAAACACGAAGTATCAGTGTAATTGTATTAAAGCCTGTGTGAAAACATGATAATCTAAAAAAGAGAAAATTACAATCAATAATGTGGGAGAAACATGGTAAAAAGTATAAGAGTCCACAGGTCGACTGACAATATGTAGAGGAAAAATATAAGGACAAAAACTGGCTTCTTTAAAATGACCCAGAGAGCCAAAAACCTTGAGAAAGCATAAAGATGGACCATTTCACACACATATATTATAATTCACAAAACAAAACGTATCAGTGTTCCAGAAGAATACAAAGTGCATTATACTATTACTCAATGAAGGATATTTACATCACAGGATTAACATCCAGCTCCAGGAAACATGGAGGAACTCTAATACAATTCACTAGATAATCATTCCCTTTAATATTATAACACTGTCAAAACTCCAAGATAAGGAAATACTTGAAAAAGAATGTTGCAAACAGTTCTTTTTATAACGCACACTAAGATAGCCAAGTTCTCAGCTGCCATTCTTCACTCCAGGATCACAACAATTTCAAGGTCAGACATCCGGTGTTCATCCAGTGCTTCCAGTCCATATCAGCACATAGCAGAGCAACACAGAAGATCAGCACCTGAGAACACATATCAATTCAGACCATGCCTGATACAACCTTAGGCAACCAACAATCATAATATGTAAATAAAATGTTTAAACCTATAGGTCAACACAATAAAACTAAAAACCATTCATTGCAATACTAACTCATGCAGCTAATGAAAATTACAACATTTTGAGTCAGCTACACAGCTCTCATAGGTAAAAACACTTTCCCAGATTTTCTTCTGTTGATGATAAAAAACATGACCAACCTACCTTAGGGGGAAAAGAGGTTTTTTATTCTAATTCATGATTCATGGTTATATGTTATCAGCATGACAGAAGAGTTCATACTAACACCAGCAGTCTAAGTAACTGGCTAGGTCATACCTATCTACACCAGAGCATGGAAAAGAACATGCTTTTTTTATTGTGAGACTGTGTGCATGTCATGATACTGAAATAGCTGTATTCATTTAATCTACCTTCGTTAGACATCATCCCAACCACCATAGGATTATTCATCACCATCAATTCCGTAATCTCCCATGAGAATGCTAAGGACTTACCTTAACAACTAATACAGAGATGTGCTCAAAGGCTCACATTTCAAATGTCAAATTCTTATCAACCAGTAACTACCACAAGAATTTATACAGCAACACATATGAGATACGTTTACTCTCACAGGTTAAAAAATACTTGAAAACAGCATAATCACTTGGAGGATGGGAGGGAGATATCAGGAAGCACCAAGTGAGAAGGAGGGAAGAAAAAGGGGTGAGAGGGAGAAGGGGAAGACAGGAAGGGGGAAGAGTGAAATGGAGACAATGGGGAGGGGAGAGTGAAAAAAGCAGGTATGATTAGGCAAAAAAAGTAATTAAAAAAAAGAAATATCACCTTACCCCAGTCAGGATGGCAAAAATCCACAACACAAACATCACCAAATGCTGGAGAGGATGTGGAGAGAAGGGAAGTCTCTTTCATTTCTGGTGGGAATGCAGGCTTATACAATCGCTCTGGCGAGTAGCCTGGTGATTCTTAAAAAACTTAAAGATTGAAATGATATTCCACTTCTGAGATTTATCCCCCATAAAGCAAAAATTCACTTCAATGACACAAGAGCAACCATGTGCATAGCAGCACTATTTACAATAGCAATGTCATGGAATCACCCCAAATGCCCAATAATTGATGAGTAGACAAGGAAAATATGGTACATTTATACAATGGAATACCCTCAGCCATCAAAAAAGATGAATTAATGAAATTTGCTTGGAAATGGATGGAATTAGAAAAATTATATTGAGTGAAGTATTTCAGACACAGAAAATTAAGTGCTGTATGTACTCCCTAATAGGTGGATCCTAGTACTATACACGCTTAGTGACATATTCGAAGATAAATCTCTGTAATACCTACAGTAATTACACAGATTGTAAACAGGAGAGAAGGGGAAGGAGAGCCCCCCAGAAATAAGGAGAGAGAGGATCATGCTACAGTAGAGAAAACTGGTCACCATCACATACTGCAAGTAAGTAGCTAGACATCTGGTTAAGCTCACTCACTATCCTTCCTGGCCACTTGCAACTAAGGGGGCTTGATCTCATCAGTCAAGGAGAGTATAGAGTCTGGCAGATAGATGGTAACCATCCTGCAAAAACTCCTACTTCATTTACTTTTGAATCTACTCTTTTTTTAACATTTTTATTATTATTTCTGCTCATACAAACTTAATAGGTACACTGGTTTCCTTCCTCCCTTCTCCTCCCCCTGAACCCCCTACTCCCCCTACCCTCACCCACCCTCCCATCCACCAGTGCCTCCCCCCCCAAAATCCCGGGAGAATCCTTTAATGTGCATGCCAGACTCTCCTCTGGGCCCTCTTCTCTGACGACGTACAAGGACCCAGTGGCATTTCCCTGAACACTTTCCTGTGTTCCCCTTAAGCATGGTAACACTACTGTGGCTGTCAATCCCGTGTCTCAAAGGATCTTGGTGCCTTTAGCAGATGCTAGACTTTGTGAGGTCAATAGTGTGTTGGACATTGCGCAGGGCATGCAAAGTCCAATAATGATTGGACTTCGGCCCTAACTTGTGTGGAGTATCTTGCAAATCATTGCTCCTCCCATCCTTGTGCTCTTACAATCTTACCGCCCCTTCCGCAAATTTCCCTGAGCTTCAGGATGGGGAGAGATTAGGCTGGCCTAGTTCTAGGTGGTTGATAAAGAGTCCCTGAAGTTCTGGATTGTGGTTTGTTGATTTTCTTTTGCAGTTTTGCTGCTCCTGCAATGCCCTTCACTCCATCCTGATGGGCATTGTATTTCACCCCCTGGGAGAGACAAAAAGCTGTTAAACTGGAGTCTTGTTATAAGAGCACATTCAAGGGTAGATGTAATAAAAGTAGGAAACCTCATTGAGGGAGGGGTCAATCACCCATTTGCAAAATGGTTACTTTTTATCCGCTAGACTATATGCCCTCCCCTTCTGGTGAGATCATACTCCCTCAGTTGTAAATGTTCAGGAACGAATGTCTGTGAACTTAACCAGGTGTCTCATTACTTACTTGTAGTCCTTGATGGAGGCCTATTTTCTCTGCTGTAACATGGTCCCCTCTTTCTTTGTTACTCGTGTGGCCCTCCAACACCATCCGTCCTGTTCATAATCCTTGCAATTACTGTAGATATTACATAGATTTACCTTTGAGTGTCTCTAGGTGGGTTGGATGGGTTTGGTACTAGGAGCCACCGATTACGGAGTACATATGGCGCTTAATTTTCTGTGTTTGGGATAATTCACTTAATATAATTGTTTCTAATGACATCCATTTCCCGGCAAATTCCAGTAATTCATCATTTTTGATGGCTGAGTAGTACTCCATTGTATAGATGTACCACAGTTTCCTTATCCACTCGTCAACCGTTGGATATTTGGTTTGATTCCATGACTTTGCTATTATAAACAGTGCTGCTATGAACATGGTCGTGCTTGTGCTATTGAGGTGAACCTCTGCTGCATGGGGGGTTATTCCCAAAATTGGAATCGCAGGGTCATATGGTATTTCAAACTTTAATTTCTTTTAGAATCTCCAGACGGCTCTCCAGAGTGGTTGTATGAGCCTGCATTCCCACCAGCAATGTAGGAGAGATCCCCTCTCTCCACATCCTCTCCAGAATTTGGTGTTGTTTGTATTGTGGATTTTTGCCATCCTAACCAGGGTGAGATGATATCTCAAGGAAGTTTTGATTTGCACTTCCCTCATGGCTAAGGAAGTGAAGCTTTTTTAAAGATATTTGTTAGACATTTTAATTTCATCCCTAGTAAAGTTTCTTTTAAGTTCCAGGGCCCATTTTTTAATTGGGCCATTAGTTTCCTTGGTGTTTAGTTTTCTAATAAAGATTCACTTAAAAAAGAAATCTATAGGCCAATCTCTCTGATGAACACAGATGCAAAGATTCTCAAAAGGTCTTAGCAAATAGGATTCAAAAACATATCAAAAAGATCATTGGCAGGGACCAAGTAGGCTTTATCCCCGGCACACAAGTTTGGTTCAACATGCGCAAATCAATAAATGTAATTCATCATATAAACCAGTCCAAAGTCAAAGACCACAAGATACTCTAGATAGATGCAGGAAAAGCTTTTGACAAGACCAACAGCCTTTTATGATCAAAACGCTAGAGACAGTAGGAATGGAAGGAACCTTTATCAATATAATAAAAGCTGTATACAACAAGCCCACAGCAAGGATTATACTCAATGGGGAAAAACTTGAAACATTCCCACTTCGGTCAGGAACTAGGCAAGGCTGTCCACTCTCACCACTTCTATTCTATTTTGTAGTTGTAGTCTTAGCTGAAGCCATAAGACAAGAAAGGTGGCATAACGGGATTAAAATCAGCAAGGAAGAATTCAAGCTATCCCTATTTGCAGATGACATGATCTTATATCTGAGTGATCCCAAAAACTCCACCAGGAAGCTACTGGAACTAATACAGAAGTTCAGCAGGGTGGCAGGATACAAAATAAATGTACAAAAATCAGAGGCCTTCCTATATGCACAGAATGAAAGAAGTGAAAAAACCCTGAGAGAAACAATCCCATTTACTATAGCCCCTAAAAAAATGAAATACCTTGGTATAAACCTAACCAAGGATGTAAAAAACCTTTACAATGAAAACTTTAAAATCCTAAAGAAAGAAATTGCAGAAGACACCACAAGGTGGTAAGACCTCCCATGTTCCTGGATTGGCAAATCAACATTAAAAATGACCATCCTACCAAAGGCAATATAGAAATTCAATGCTATACCAATTAAAATCCCAAAGCAATTCTTTAAAGAAGTTGACCAAACAATCTCAAAATTCATATGCAGGCACAAAAGACCCAGGATAGCAGACAATCCTAAGTAACAAAAACACTGCTGGAGGTATCACCATACAAACCTTAGTCTATACTACAAATCCATAGTTGTAAAAACAGCCTGGTACTGGCTCTAAAATAGACATACAAATCAATGGATAAGGGTTGAAAACCCAGATATAAGCCCACAAAATTACAGCCATTTGGTCTTTGACAAAGGGTGTCCGGGCCCACGAACCAGCATGAACCCGAATCTACAATCCTGGGAATCTGAAGTGAGAGCAGAAGGAATTAAAAGTTTCAGGCTTGGTTCAGAGGGGGTCTTGGATGTCCACCATCATCCAAGCCAACTTTATTGTAAAAATACAGGGTTTTTATAATCAAGAAGCAGGGTCAAATTCTTTACAGGACTATGTAAAATGGATACATTTTGGTTAACAAAAGGAAGACAGGAGTGACACCCAATTGCCTTGGGGCAGACATATTGCCAGGTATGCTAAATATGCATGCCACCTTGTTGCTAGAAGGGAATGGACAATGGTCCATGCATTAACATCTCTTTAGATAGGCAGGAAAGAACTGATAGGGAGGGAGAACAGCCCAGCCAGTTTCTTAGAGAAACAAAAGTGTTCCAAAGGACCTGGGAGTTTTCTCAACTTCCAAGGAGGGGGCTGGACCTATCATTGTCTTGCAGACAAGAGGCAAACTCAACCACCCAAGGGAGGAGTCACTCAATGGCCTGTTCAGTTGCTAATGTATCATCCAGAGTGCAGGCTTCTGGGCCTAGCAACCCCTACAGTTCCTTCTTGTTTTTATTATTATAAAAAATAGACCTAGTTTCAATATTAAGGAAGCCAAAATTACAAAAGGCAAACAAATCAATTCCCAAATAACAACAAGTGTCAAGCCAGTCAGATCTTTTTTTTCCAGATCTTTTTTCTAGAGTTTTAAAATTACATGTTATTTAAATGAGTCTGAATTCTATCCCAGATATAAATTTTATCTCAGTACCAATATTGACTTATTTACGTTTAGGAGAAGCACAATTAACAATAAAACAATAGATACATTTGATGGGATAAATGCAAGCAAAAGTCAACAGACAATTTTACATTTTTAGGAACCAAAAGTAAAACATGGTGAGTACACAATAGTGATTTTTAAATACACAATAAAGTCCTTTTGCATATGGTGAGTAGAGTTAACTTCCAAAGTCCAGTTTGTGAAAGACTCTCACAGTCAGTCCAAACAGGGGTCAAGAATCCATCATAGAAGTAAATATTTTGTGTTCAGGCATTGATCATCTAAGAAAGTCTGATACTTAAGTCTAGAATGTTGAAGAATAGAGCAGCACGAGAATATCCAAGAGATGTCTGGGGGTCACTGGTTGTTGAGACTCTTGGACTAGTCTGGCTCCTTCACGCATCAGAGTGTCTGTTTGGCTCCAGGTCAGGATCTGGCTCCTCAAGTTGTTCTGCATCGATGCCAGCTCCTTTTCTCCTGTAGGCTGAGAGCTGTGATCTTGTCAGGGAAGCTCTCCATGATTTTCTATTGGGCAGACCAAATGCTTGGGAATCCACCTGTTGATGGGAAACACAAAGAAACCCGCGACTCCAGCGGAGCTCTGAGTCTGGTTAGAATAGGTGTATGTCAAAGGTGTTCTGCCATTATAAAGGCATTTTTAACTGTATTTCTTTCTTTCTTTTTAATAAAATGGAGGAAAGAATTAAATGAGGTATATCTGAGGAAGTCCTTTCCCCCTCCTGAATTTGTAAAATACCATTTAATCATGTCATTAGCACATTTAACAACAATAATTATAATTAATAAAAGAAAAAATTTGTCCTATAATAGTATAGGTTACTATCTAGGAGAGGTTTTGAAAAATATAAGATCGATTTTCTCTAAAATCAATCTTAAACAGTAGGGGGTCTCAAACCTCTATTGGAATCTCAACAACAGTTTGTTTAAGTATCAACAAGACTTTGAAGGCAAAACCTGTACTACCAGGAGTAGTCCTGGTGACATTTAATATGTATCTTAGTCTTCTGAGGAATTATAGATAGAGGGACTTTAATGTTTTACTTTTTTGTGTCATAATTATAGCATAATTTTTTTTAGCAACTATAAACTTTACCTTTAAAACAAATAAAGAATTGGGCTTTTTAGACAATTGTGTAGACAATAAACATTTATAAATGTATACTTTGAAATCTGAGATATTTTAGCTCTCAGTTTACTTATTTACTTTAGCACCAGGTAACCACAAAATTTATATCTTTAAAATATATGAATCTTATAAACACAGAAACATTAAATCAAAGATAAACAACTTCAAATCTCATTTTGGAATGAAAATTTTAAATAATTTATAAAATTTTTAATTAATTGTAGTACTATAATATCTTTTAGAGCCAAATATATAGCTATAACACAAATTAGTAAAAGTTTTTTTTTAAAATTTTGTAGAGACCAGGACCTTATCAAATATGGAATAAACGAGTAGCACAAAGTCACAGGAGAATATCTGTGTATTTGTTTAGATAAGCAACCTTTAAAAAATAAAATCTCAGCAGCTATCAATACTGAGTAGAACATTTACCAAATCTATGAGCTATATTGTTGTTGTACAGAGCCTTCATAAATCTATTAATTTGTTTTTTAACCTTTTAACTTTTGTTGTAAGAAAGTCTCTAATATCTATAGTTTATCTTTAAAAACTTCTCTTTTAAAAGTTTTGAAGTATCTCAAAAACTTATTAACCAATATTATAATTTTGTTATAGGAAACAGTCTCATGTCAAATGTTACAGGACTCGTGAAAAGCTGGCAACTAAAAGAGCCCTTGAAATCCTTGAGAAACAGACATGGAACTAGAAATGGCACTAGTGTGCCACCAGGGGCTATGCCAAAGATTGTTACCAGGGCAAGCCTCGGACATTGACTTTTTTCTCATAGGTTAACTCCCATTGGGCCTAGCCAGTTGCTCTGAGGCCCAAGTGGGACTAGAGGAGAGCTCATCTCCATAATCTTTTCATAGGGAAATTGATCTTATCTTTGGGAAGACTGGAGTCAGTTCCTCCTTAGGGGTGTCCCTTTAGGGTGATTCTAGCCTCTAGCTGTGGGGGACGGCCTTAAGGAATCCAAAGACCTTCAAAACCTTGAGACCCATCCCAGCATAGCTGTTCTAGACCTGCCTATTGTACCCCTTAACTTTCTGAGGACCCAGACTGCTCAAGGGAAGAGGGGCAACTATCGCTATGGCTACTTCCTGCTGAGCATAGATGACTTTATTACCTCAAGGTCCATTTAAAAGAGAAAAAATACAGATAAATTGAACCTCTAAGATCTACACAAGATTGAACCATTATAACTGAGGAGGCATAATGGGTAAACCAAATAAGCTTAGCAGTCTTACTGTGGGTACAAGCAAGAGCTAGTAAAGAACATGTGTTTGCAAGGTATAAAAGCCAAGAACTATAAATAATCTATATATTGGAGACTTTTCTCCTCTGGCTATTGTAAATCTCCAAGATCTCATCTTAAAACCTGTCCAAAACCAGACGAACCATCTGATTCTTTGTACAGAACAATTAGAATTAGTCCTCCTTAAGACCACTCCTCAGATCTAAGTAGAATGCCCGCATTCTGACTGAAGTGCAGGCTTCAATTCTTGTTCCACTTTAGCAGGCATACACATGGGAGCATATAATTAGAAAGCAGATTTGGAGTGAAGGGCATTGCAGGAGCAGCAAAACTGCAAAAGAAAATCAACAAACCACAATCCAGAACTTCAGAGACTCTATATCAATCACGTAGAACTAGGCCAGCCTAATCTCTCCCCATCCTGGAGCTCAGGGACATTTGTGGAAGAGGGGGCGGTAAGATTGTAAGAGCAAAAGGATGGGAGGAGCAATGATTTGCAAGATTCTCAACAATAGTTGGGGCCAAAGCAATCATAATTGGACTTTGCATGCCCTGCGCAATGTCCAGTGCACTGTTGCCCTCATAAAGTCTAGCATCTGTTAAGGGCACCGAGATCCCTGGAGGCAAGGGATTGACAGCCATAGTAGTGCTCCTATGCTTAAGGGGAACAAGAGAAAGGGCTTATGGAAATGCCACTGGGTCCTTATATGTCGTCGGAGAGGAGGACCCAGTGGAGAGTCAGGCGTACACAATAAAGGACTCTCTGGGAATTGGGGGGGAGGCACTGGGGGATGGGGAGAGAGAGGAGGGGGAGGAGGGGGAGGAGGAGGTTTGGGGGGAGGAGGGGGAGGGAGGGAACTGGTAAAAAAATTTTTAAATGTATAATTACATTTTTAATAAAAATAAATAAATAAATATAACACATTTATAGAAGAGTAACAAAAAAAAAAAAAAAAAGAAAGAAAGAAAGAAAGCAGATTTGTCCCCCAAAAAGGGAGCTCATACATACCAGGAAAAGGAATAAATAAAACTTTTTAGATGAAATTATATTTTCCTGGCTGCTAGATTTGATGGGATAAAATTCTATAAAAGAAGTCAGAGAAAAAATAAATAAATAAATAAATAAAAAAAAGAAGTCAGAGGAGTGAGCAAGTTCAATCAAGCAATATCATAGTGACTTTGTCATTTTGGGAACACATGGAAAAGCCTTTAAGAACACAATGACATTTTCATTTGTAGCCCTATTAAAAGTCAAAACCAAGCGATAAAATTTTTCATGAAAGAAAACTTACAATTTGTCAGAAAAACAATTGTGATCGATATAAAACATAACTAGTTAAGGCCTTAGATGTTACCAAAATTATTTGTTCCTATTTTAAGTGTGCATGCATGTATCTAAAAATGGCATGCCAAAATTTAAATATTAGCACACAACATGAATAAAAAGGATTGAAGTGGCCACAAATACGTTGAACACAAGACGTACCACATATAAACACAGAACACATAAACATACAAACACATTAATAACATACAATTTACCATCAACTGTCTTAAAATTATCCTTGAAAGCTTTAAAGGCAGATTAACATTTAAAGTCCAGCAGTTTAGTGTAATTATAAAAACCATTATTGAAAGCAGATTAAACCTTAAAATTTAGTACCAAAAACAAATTATTATTTAAGAAACCTCATCTTAGCAAGAGATGAATTAGTTGCCTGATTTTTATTTCTCCAACAATCAACCAGTTAACATTTCCACAAGTGTCATTTGCATTTTCAAAGGCCAATAGTTTTGTATTTTTGCTTTCCTAGTTGAGATCCTCCTGCCAATAGCCACAGAAGTGGAGGTATTTTAGTTTTTCTGGAGCAGCAGCTGTTTCAAGGATCTCAGATTTTTTTTCTTTTTTATCATAGCTTAAGGATTATATCGGGAGGAACATTTTCTTGTATTCTTAATTTTCTCTGATCTATATGAACCCAAATTCTAGGATTTAATCTCCTTTCAGTAAAAGAGGCCTGTAATTCCATAACAAGATTTAAAACACTTAGTAATTGTTTTTGTCTATCTTTATCTTTTCTGCTTTTAGCATTTGTTCCAAGACATCAACAAAACTATTTCTCTCCTTTATATAAGACTGTCCCATTTTACTTAACTTTCTTTAACCTGATTGATGCTTCGTTCTAAACAACTCTCTTACATATTCCGGCTCAGTTCCCCAAAGTTCCTTACCTTTAATACTGAGTTAACTCCCCCATACTTCAGCCCAATGTTAGGGCGCCATTTGTCCGGGCCCAAAAAGCAGCATGAACCCGAACCTACAAACGTGGGAATCTGAAGTGGGAGTTGAAGGAATTAAAAGTTTCAGGCTTGGGTCAGAAGGGGTCTTGGATGTCCACCATCATCCAAGCCAACTTTATTGTAAAAGTACAGGGTTTTTATAATCAAGAAGCAAGATCAAATTCTTTACAGGACTATGTAAAACGCATACATTTTGGTTAACAAAAGGAAGACAGGAGTGACACCCAATTGCCTTGGGTTAGACATATTGCCAGGTATGCTAAACATGCATGCCACCTTGTTGCTAGAAGGGAATGGACATTAACATCTCTTTAGATAGGCAGGAAAGAACTGATAGGGAGGGAGAACAGCCTAGCCAGTTTCTTAGAGAAACAAAAGTGTTCCAAAGGACCTGGGAGTTTTCTCAACTTCCAAGGAGGGAGCTGGACCTATCATTGTCTTGCAGACAAGAGGCAAACTCAACCACCCAAGGGAGGAGTCACTCAATGCCCTGTTCAGTTGCTAATGTATCATCCAGAGTGCAGGCTTCTGGGCCTAGCAACCCCCACAAAAGGGGCCCAAAAATCCAATAGAAAAAGAACAGTATCTTCAACAAATGGTGCTGGCAAAACTGGATCTCCACATGTAGAAGATTAAAACTGTACCCGACTTGTCACCTTGTACAAGACTTAATTGCAAAAGGATCAAGGACCTTGATTTAAGGCCAGAGACTATGAAAACCATAGTTGAAAGGGTAGGGAATTCCCTCGAGTTGATTGGGCTAGGCCAACAGTTCCTAAAGAGACATCCAATGGTACAGTCACTGCTACCAACTCTCAACAGTTGGGATCTGGTGAAATTAAAGAGCTTCTGTTCAGATAAAGAGATTGTAACATGAGCTCAAAGGCAACCCACAGAATGGGAGAAAATCTTCACTAACCACATATCTGATAGAGCTCTATTATCCAGAGTGAATCTACTCCTATATTCCATTTAAACAGCCTTTTATCTCTGGTTAGAATGTGAACTCCAATACCAATCAAGATGGAGCCAAGGGTTGTGCAGGAACAGCAAAAGTGAAAATAACAAACCATGATTCAGAACATCAGAGACCCTACATTAATCACCTGGAACCAAACTAGCCAAAGCTCTCCCAATCCTAAAGTCCGGAGAAACTTGCAGAAGAGGGGGTGGTAAGATCATAAGAGCCTAAAGATGGAGAGGAGCAATGATTTGTAAGATACTACACACAAGTTAGGGCTGCAGTAGCCATAGTGGGACTTTGTATGACCTGTGCAATGACAGACATGTCAGTGACTCCCCCCCAAAAGTCTAGCATGGATTACAGACACTAGAATCCTTATAGACAAATGATTAACAACATAATAGTGTTCCCATACTAAAGGGGAATGCAAGAAAGGGCTCTGGGCAATGCTGTTGAGTCCTTACACCTCATTTGAGTGGAGGGTTCAGAGGGAAGATTGACATTCACACTAAGGGATGCTCCAGGGAATGGGAGGAGAAAAGGGGAAGACACTGGGAGAAAAGGAGGGAGGGGTGAAAGAAAGGGGAAAAGGGGGGAGCAAGGAGGTCAGGGGAGAGGTGGAGGAAGGGAGGGGACCAGGGTCCCTATTAAGTTTGTATGATTGGGAAATAAAAATAAATATAAAAAAAGAAAAATAACCAAATAGGCAGATAACTCTAACACAGATGGGATGGTATTGAGGTAGCAGGATCCGTAGAGTTCACAGCAAGGCAGCCAGCCTAGGCTATCGATGTTTCCAGTTTCCATCAGCAATCCCATCTTAAAATATAAGACAGACAGCAGCTGGGAAGATACCCAGCCTTGAACTATGGCCTACACCAACATGTGCACTCATATGTACATGTGCATACATGAACACTCATAAATATATACACCTACAACACAAACATTCAGAAAACTTAACCTCTGTGGCTTTGCATTTCTAATATCATTGCTTTTTACTGGTCTTAATATTGACGGTTGGGTATATTACTATATAACTTTTATACAAATCTAAAAGTAAAAGCATTTCAAAAAGCTATCTCTACCCCTTTCTCTATTGGTTTTTCTGTTTTGTTTTGATGATGTTTTGTTTTGCATTGGGGGATTGGATCCAAGACTTCACTCAAGCTAACCTTCTGTCAAAGAAAAAAAAAAAAGCAATAACTCCAATTATATTTTTATAACTAGCAGTAATAGCTACTTTGTGGATTACTCTAAATATTTTTCACATCATGATTCACTGGACGAGATCACGTATATTCAAGGTGGTATGGCTGTGGACAGCATGATTAATGACAAAAAATGATATAGACAGCATGATTCATGATAAAATAATGATTATGAACTCTTTTTTTCTAAAAGAAATGTGAGATGTCACATTATGTTAAACAAGACATCGCTCAATATGGTATACTAGAAATAAAGGATTACTTAATAATCAAAAAAAACATATACTGTATGACCATGATATACCACTCATGGGAATATTCCCAATGAATGCTACATTCTACTGAAGAGAAGTACACACATCCATGTTTGTCGAAGCTCTAGTCACAACAGTAAAGTAAGGAAATCAGCATAGATGTCCAACAGTAGATGAATGGATAAGGATAGTGTGGTAAGCAGACACAAAGGATTATTAGTGGATCATAACACTGAACCTATAGATTTATATATAAAATGGGAAACTTTTATAATACCCACAAACTACAAAGAAAGAAAGGTGTGGGGGGGGCAAGAAAACTGCAAAAAAATATATATATAAACAAAAGAACATAGGCCAAAAGGTAGATAAGACAATTGTGGAAGAAAAGTCTTAAAGTGGATGAAAAAATTGGGACAGAACTCAGTAAAGTGTACAGCACAAGCAAAAGAAAAAAAAATCATTCTCTGGGTGAAAAAAAAGGTCTTATTCAGCTATAACAGCTGAAGTTACAACTCCAGTAAGTGGAAACCAGTGGAATAATAGTAAGGCCCACAGGTAACAAGTTCTATCTGAATGGGTTCTAAACCCCTTCTCCCTTATAGTCAGGAAACACATTCTGGGTATTCTAAACCTATTCAAACAACAGTGGAAGGTGAGAAAATAGACTACTAGACAGGAACAGATATCTTAACAATAACTACAAATACTTGATAGTAAACTACCATCTAAATATTTCTTCTGATTCCCATGGATAAGAAAAGCCTGCATCATCCAAACAACATGCACCCTACTGCAATGCAAAATTCTTAATACAGGAAATCACAACTGGCCAGGGTGCAGAGTATTGTTGACTCTGGCAAGATCAGGACCAATCAGACCATCAAAGACTATTCACACATCTCAATTTCAGGAATGGGGAGCTGTTCTGCTGGCATAGACACGCCAATCACAACATTGTCCCCGTGAACCAACAAAGATCTCAGGAGAAATAACAACCCTCAGAAATAATCCCATGGGGAGGTGCTGGACAAATTAAGGGGAATTTTCCCAGTGAAGGGCCACATGTGCAACTATAAAGAAAGGACTTTTCCTTTCTTCCTCCCACCCGCCTGTCCGCCCAACAGGGCTCCAAGTCCTCCATCCCAGGTGAGTTTTCCCAGCCTCCCCAGGTGGCCCTGTGTCCCAGCACCTCCCACCACCAGCCCCAGCGACACCCAGGCTGTCTCTGGTTTTGCCTGGGCCATGCCCTGGGCCCCAGCCCCTTTCTTCCTCCCTCCCACTTGTACGCCCAACCGTGCTCACAGTCCCCCATCCCAGGTGAGTTCGCCCAGACCCCTAGGTGGCTCCATGTCCCAGATCCTCCCACCAGCCAGCCTGAGTGACACCCAGGCTGCCTCCGGTTTTGCCTGGGCCATGCCCTGGGCTCCAGCCCCTTTCTTCCTCCCGCCCATCTGTCCACCCAATTGGACAAGATTTGCTCACATTCCTCCATTGCTGGAGCTTGAATGGGCCACTAAGCCAAGCCCCAGGCCCCAGGTTAAGAATTCTGCCACCAACATCAGGCCCTCTGCCTCTCTGGCCCACCGGGGACCCATGAACGTGGTCCACGGAAGACACACTGCTACTAAGAATTCAATAGAGTCCAAAGGAAACTCAAGTAAAGTTCTAAGGGTCAAAGGCCATACATCTGAAGACCTCTACAATCATCCTATCACATGGGAGAGATTGTTCACATCCAGCCCAAAGATAAGTAAACCTCCTTTTTTTCACCTTACTGTTCCTTTCTAGTATTAATCACTGTAGATTAACTTTTCCATACAGCCACCTCAAAAACATATACAACTCACATCACTTACCCTCATATACACCAAGATACTGAATCGTAAAAGTGCACTACCATACTAATATTCATCCCCTGTCTACATAACCTGACTTAACTGATGTACTAACAGCCTAATAGCCTCATCTGAGAAATAACAATTACAAAAGACAAATATACCCAACTCCAAGGCAAGCACTAGTAATAACTGCCCAAGTGTAAAAATGACAAAAAAATCAGTTCAAACAAAAACACACAGAAACCGAAAGGTCCTAAAAGACAAAACAACAATGCCCAAGTCAAAGTGCAGATCCATAAGAAAGAAAACCAATGAGGCCAATCTCCCACCATAAGAATTAACCCCATAATGATGGATTCCAACCAGAACAAATTCACAGAAAATTGCCAAGAAAGCCAGACCCAAGATAACAACTTTCAAAGTATGATCATTACCATGATTAATATTATGAAAGAGGAACTCTGAGAGGAGTTAAACAACCGCATCAACCACTTTGAACAGGAACACAACAGGCACTTAGGGGAGTTGAGAAAAACAGTTCAAGAAATAAAAATAGGCATAGAGCAGTTAAAACAATCTCAGGCAGAGTTTAAAATCGAACTAAAAGACAAGTTATCTTCAACCCAAAGCTCAACAGAGAGTCTTATCAGCAGAACAAATGAAGCAGAAAATAGAATTTCAGATCTTGAAGACAAAGTGGGAGAATTAACCAACTCAATGGAAGGGTTCTTAAAGCCAAAAAGATACTTGAGAGGAATATTCAAGAGCTATGAGACACCGTGAAGAAGCCTAACATGTGTATTCATGGAATACCAGAGCAAGAATCCCAAAATAACACACCTGAGGAAATTTATCAAACTATCATAAATGAAAACTTCCCTCGACTAAAGAATGAGAGGCCCATCCTAACACAAGAGGCATTCCACACCCCAAACAGATATGACCAAAATAGAAAATTGCCACGGCAAATAAGAGTCAAAACACTCCACATTGAAGACAAAGAAAAGGTGCTGAGAGCTTCAAGAGAAAAAAAGCAAGGCACTTTTAAAGGTAAACCTATTAAAATAACAAATGATTTCTCAATGGAAACAGTAAAAGCAAGAAGAGCTTGGAGAGACGTACTTCAAGTATAAAATGAGCAAAAATGCCAACCCAGACGGATATATCTGGCAAAACTATCTGTCATGATCTAGGGAGAAAGAAAAGTTTTCCAGAATGATAATAACGTGAAGGGTTACATGTACCAAACCAGGCCTTCAAAAAATGCTAGAAATGATACTCAAACTTGAAGAAAAAAACAAGCGTATCGAGGAGGACAGACGGAAGTATAATACCACCAAAACATAAATGTCAAACAATATGCTTACAAAATCCACTAAACATAAAAAATGTCCAGAATTAAAAATAATTTCTCCATTATAACATTAAACGTCAATGGTATTAACTCACCGATCAAAAGACACAAATTACAAACTTGGATTAAAAACCACATCCCATCAATCTGCTGCCTTCAGGAAACTCATCTCATGACGAAAGACAAGCACATCCTAAAAAGGAAAGGCTGGTGAAAAATTCTGCAAGGTAATAGAACAGGGAAACAGCCAGGGGTAGCCATTATGCTGTCAGACAAAGTGAAATTCAAACCAAAAAAGGTCATAAGAGACAACGATGGACACTATATTTTAGTCACAGGTACAATTTACCAGAAAGACTTCATAATACTGAACATATATGCAGCTAATATGGGCACCTCCACATTCATTAAGCAAATCCTACAGCGTCTAAAACGAGAAATCAACCCCCAAACGATGATTCTTGGGGATTTCAACACTGCCTTCTCAACATGGGATAGATCAACAGGTCAAAAGCTTAACGGAGACACTTTGGAACTTAATCAAATCCTTAAAGAAATGGACCTTACAGATCTCTATCGAACTTTTTATCCACGAACCAAAGAATACACATTTTTCTCAGCAGCACATGGAACTTTCTCCAAAATAGATCACATATTGGGACACAAAACGAATCTCCACATATACAGGAAGTTGAAATTCTAGCCTATGCCCTATTAGACCACCACGGCCTAAAGCTGGACATCTACAACACAACAAACAACAGAAAATACACTAACTCCTGGAAACTTAACAATATGATGCTGAATGAGAACTGGATTCAGGAAGAAATTAAAAAGGAAATTCAAGATTTCCTGAAAGAGAACGATAATGAAAATACACCTTACCAAAATCTCTGGGACAAAATGAAAGCTGTCCTAAGAGGTAAGTTCATAGCTCTTAATGCCTACATTAAAAAAATGGAAATATCAGAAATAAATAACAACAATGCAGTTTAAAGCTTTAGATAAAATAGAGCATTCCAATCTCAAAAGCAGTAGAAGGGAGGAGATTAGCAAAACAAGGAGAGAAATATCTGAAATCAAGATTAAGAAAATGATAGAGAAACTCAACCAGTCAAAAGCTGATTTTTTGAAAAAAAAATCAATAAGATTGATACACCCCTAGCTAAATTAACCAAAAGCAACAGAGAAAAAACACAAATTAACAAAATTAGAAATGAAAATGGAGTTATTACTACTAACCCAAGATATCCAGAGAATTATAACATCATATTTCAGAAACTTATACTCTGTGAAATTTGACAATATAAAGGAGATGGATGAATTCCTATGTAAACACAACTTACCTAGATTGAATCAGGAAGTTTTGAATTATTTACATAGTCCTATAACACATGAGGAAATTGAGGAAGTAATCTTGAATCTTCTCAGCAAAAAATGTCCTGTACCAGATGAATTCAGCACAGAGTTCTACCAGACATTTTAGGACCTAATAAAACCAATACTCATTAAACTGTTCCATCAAAGAGCAAAGGAAGGAACACTAACGAATTCCTTCTATGTAGCCAATATCGTCTTAATCCGAAAACCTAACAAAGATACACGAAGAAAAGAAAACTATAGGCCAAACTCTGATGAACACAGATGCAAAGATTCTCAACAAAGTCTTAGCAAATTGGATTCAAAAACATATCAAAAAGATTATTCATGGGGATCAAGTAGGCTTTATCCCTGGCACACCAGGTTGATTCAACATACGCAAATCAATTAATGTAATTCACCATATAAACCAGTCCAAAGTCCAAGACCACATGATACTCTCGATAGATGCAGAAAAAACTTTTGACAAGATTCAACAGCTTTTTCTGATCAAAACGATAGAGACAGTAGGAATGGAAGGAACCTTTATCAATATAATAAAAGCTGTATACAACAAGCCTACAGCAAGGATTATACTCAATGGGGAAAAACTTGAAGCATTCCTGCTTTGATCAGGAACTAGGCAAGGCTGTCCACTCTCACCACTTCTATTCAATATTGTACTTGAAGTCCCAGCTGAAGCCATAATACAAGAAAGGGAGATAAAAGGGATTAAAATCAGCAAGGAAGAAGTCAAGCTATCCCTATTTGCAGATGACATGATCTTATACCTGAGGGATCCCAAAAACTCCACCATGAAGTTCCTAAAACTAATACACGAGTTCTGCAGGGTGGCAGGATACAAATAAACATACAAAAATCAATGGCCTTCATATATGCCCAGAATGAAAGAAGTCAAAAAGCCTTGAGAGAAACAATCCCATTTACTATAGCCCCTAAAAAAATGAAATACCTTGGTATAGACCTAACCAAGGAAGTAAGAGACCGTTATAATGAAAACTGTAAAACCCTAAGGAAAGAAATTGCAGAAGACACCAGAAGGTGGAAAGACCTCCCATGTTCCTGCATTGGCAGAATCAACATCATAAAAATGACCATCCTACCAAAGGCAATATACAGATTCAATGCAATATCAATTAAAATCCCAAAGCAATTCTTTGAAGAAGTTGACCAAACAATCTCAAAATTCATATGGAGGCACAAAAGACCCAGGATAGCAAAAACAATCCTGAGTAACAAAAATAATGCTGGAGGTATAACCATACCAAACCTTAGTCTATACTACAAATCCATAGTTTCAGCCTGGTATTGGCTGCAAAATACACACAGAGATCAATGGAAGAGCCACATATAAGCCACACAATTACATGCATTTGATCTTTGACCAAGGGTCCCAAAAAATCCAATGGAAAAACAAGAGCATCTTCATCAAATGGTGCTGCCAAAACTGGATCTCCACATGCAGAAGAATAAAACTTGACCGTACTTGTCACCATGAACAAGAATTAATTCCAAATGGATCAAGGATCTTGATATAAGGCCAGATAATATAAAAATCATAGTTGAAAGGGTAGGGGACTCCCTCGAGCTGATTAAGCTAGGCCAACAGTGCCTAAACGGACATCCAATAGCACAGTCACTACAACCAACTCTTAACAGATGGGATCTTGTGAAATTAAAGAACTTCTGTTCAGATAGAGACATTGTAACAAGAGCACAAAGGCAACCCAAAGAATGGGAGAAAATCTTCACTAACCACATATCTGAGAGAGCTCTATTATCCAGAGTGCACAAAGAACTTAGAAAACTAAACACCAAGGAAACTAATAGCCCAATTAAAAAATGGGCCCTGGAACTTAAAAGAAACTTTACTAGGGATGAAATTAAAATGTCTAACAAATATCTTTAAAAGTGCTCAAAATCCTTAGCCATCAGGGAAATGCAAATGAAAACTTCTCTGAGATATCATCTCACCCTGGTCAGGATGGCAAAAATCCACAATACAAACAACACCAAATTCTGGAGAGGATGTGGAGAAAGGGTAACTCTCCTACATTGCTGGTGGGAATGCAGGTTCATACAACCACTCTGGCGAGCTGTCTGGAGATTTTTAAAGAAATTAAAGATTGAAATGCCATATGACCCTGCTATTCCACTTTTTGGAATAACCCCCCATACAGCCAAAATTCACCTTGATAGCACAAGCATGACCATGTTCATAGCAGCACTGTTTACAATAGAAAAGTCATGGAATCAAACCAAATATCCAACAGTTTACGAGTGGATAAGGAAATGTGGTACATCTGTACAATGGAATACTTCGCAGCCACCAAAAATGATGAATAAATGCAATTTGCCGGGAAATGGATGGAATTAGAAACAATTATATTGAGTGAAGTATCCCAGACACAGAAAATTAAGCGCTGTATGTACTCCAAAATAGGTGGCTCTTAGTACCAAACCCACTTAGAGACACTCAAGGATAAATCTCTGTAATACCTACAGTAATTGCAAAGATTATGAACAGGAGGGATGGGGAAGGAGGGCCCCACCAGAAACCAGGAGAGAGGGGACCATGTTACAGCAGAGAAAATAGGCCACCATCAAGGACTGCAAGTAAGTAATGAGACATCTGGCTAAGTTCACAGACTTCCCTTCCTGATCATTTGCAACTGATGGGGTATGATCTCACCAGAAGGGGAGGGCATATAGTCTGGCAGATAGAAAGTAACCATTTTGCAAATGGGTGATTGACCCCTCCCTCACCACACTTTCCTACTTTTATTACCTCTATCTTTGAATATACTCTTATAACAAGACTCTAGTTTAACAGGTTTTTATCTGTGGCCAGGGCATGACATTCAATACCCATCAGGATGGAGTGAAGGGCATTGCAGGAGCAGCAAAACTGAAAAAAAAAATCAACAAACCATAATCGAGAACATCAGAGACTCTATATCAACCACATGGAACTAGGCCAGCCTAATGTATCCCCATCCTGAAGTTCAGGGAAATTTGTGAAAGGAGGGATGGTAAGATTTTTAAGAGCACAAGGATGGGAGAAGTAATGATATGCAAGATACTCCACACGAGTTAGGGCCGAAGCAATCATATTTGGACTTTGCATGCCCTGCGCAATATCCAACACACTATTGACCCCACAAAGTCTAGCATTTGCTAAAAGCACCCAGGTGCTTGGGGGCAAGGGATTGACAGCCAAAATAGTGTTCCTATGCTTAAGGGGAAGACAGGAAAGGGTTCTGGGAAATGCCACTGGGTCCTTACACCTCATCGGAGAGGAGGACCCAAAGGATTGTTTGGCATGCACATTAAAGGATGCTCCGGGGATGGGAGGCGGAGGCACTGGGGGATGGGGAGGGAGGAGGGAGGGGAGTGGGGTATAGGGAGGTGAGGGGGTGGAAGGAGGAAGGGGACCTGTGTACCTGTTAAGTTTGTATGAGTGGAAATAAACAAATTCATAAATAAAAATATCTTAACCATCAATAAAAAAAAGAGAAAGGATCTTTACTAGCACAGGCACAGCAATAGGAGCCCTGAGATTCATAATTTTAATATCATAGAAAGGAGATGGTAAGATCAGTGAATCATGATTAGAGTAAGAGAGAAAGGAAATTGGAGAGGGAGGAGAAGGGGAAAGGGCATGAATGCAATTTCTTCATTTATGAAAATTTCTCAATAAAATGATGGCATTATTTTATTCACTTACTAGAGCTTATTTTTGTAGTCCCAGCAAATGAATCAAGAATCTTATACATACTGTGCAGCCTGTGATAGTTAATCTTGGCTATCAACTTGACAATGCCAAGGAAAAACAAATTAACAGCTAATTAGGAATAAGACTTTTGTAACACAATGGTTGTCCTAAATCTGGATGGAATATCCCAGTAGATCAGATAAAAGGAATCAAAAGAATGAAGAGGTACAGGATTCTTTACCTGTCTATCAAACTCAAACTCCTGCCATGATGATGGACTTGACCTGACTCATCTCAGCTGTGGGCTCTGCTGTCTGCCATACCTATTCTGTCATAAGAGATTATTTCTCCCTTCTGGAAATATAAGCTGAATGAATCTTCCTGTCTCTCTTAAGCTTTAATCTCAGTGTTAGCTCACTGCAGCAGAGAAAGTAACTTTTACACAGCCACTGAGCAATTAGCTTTAATTCCAGGTTATTTCACAATTTACAATGAAGGCAAGAAAAATAGTAGAATGAAAATTCAAATGATGAAGTGAGAAGCTAAAGGGATGTGCATAATTTTTCATCAGGGTGCAATATGACATAAGAATTTGTTTCCATTGTAGCCTAAGAGTGTCAGTTGGATTCAGTCTCTTATTTGCAAATATTGGCAGTATTTCACTTTGCAAGGAGACCCATTAATGTCAAAAGGATCCTGTATGTTCCAAAATTGGGAGGGGGCTGGAGTTCCCAGTAAAAAGAAAATCAGAAAACAACTGCTTTAGAAGATAGTCCTGACAGTAAAGCAGTCTGCACTTGATCTTAGCCAAAAGGCCGAGAAGCGATAGTAAAGCAGTCTGAAGAAAACTGAGCAGCCAAGCAGATAAGGAAGGGATTCCCCTGCTACTACAGCTGGTTACAAATCATACAGACAGGTGGAGAGCCACACCTTCCATGCATCTCATTTGGCATAGGGTGGTGTTTTGGTGTATCGCTGCCTTTGAGTCATCCCTGCTCCTACAAAAAAATTTAACTGATAATAGTGTAAACAACCAGAATAAAAGATTGAATTTCAACTTGGAATTCAGCCTAAATATACTTTGACCTGTAAGCGAATCCATATCAAGAGAACTGATGTATGAATTCGCTCTCCACAGAAAACATGTAAATCAAGAATTTCCAATGAGTCAGTGACACAGCTCAGTGATGTCACCTGAGCACAAATCTAGTGACTTGATCTTGGGATCACACATGACAACAGGAGAGAATTGACTTCCAAAAGCTGTCCTTTGATCTGCACATGAAAATCATACCATATACATGTTTCGATGTCTCTATTTGTGTGTGTGTGTGTGTGTGTGTGTGTGTGTGTGTGTGTGTGTGTGTGTGTTTTCGTGTATGTACTCCTGCAATTAGTTAAGATAAAAAAAAGTAAAAGAAAGATAAAAAGCCTCCAAATTATAGAAAGATCCCAGGATCATGAACAGGGGAAAGAAGGCAACTACTCTGGCTACCTAGAGAGTTTAAATGTAGCTTATGATATGTAATGAGACATTGTCTCAGGAAACGTAATATGAACTAATATTAGAAAACATCCACATAAAAAAGTGACACACATATAGCACTGAAACCATGGAAAGCATACATGACATAAATAAACAAACAAGCACTGATAATCTTCAGAGATAAAGAAAAACATTGGTAAAAAATCTCAAGCAATCTTCCAAGACAGTTACACTGGGGGGAGAAAAAACCTTAATCACCAAAGCAAAAGAAATCAAAATACACAAATATGAAGCATTTATACTGCCAACCTTCAAAGCACACTAAGGTTACAGTAACCAAAACAGAAAGGAAATGGCAGATGTTAAAGTCTTCCTCAAGAGTTTACAGTGAAGATTGAAGACAGAGCAATGAAAAAAGTGTGGTCACAGAGGCCCTGCCCTAACGTAATCCTGAGATGTCAGCCATTTCTCACTTTGACACCTGAAGGCAATGAGGCAAAAACCTCCAGAACACCACGTTTTCCTACCCTGATGGTGTCATCACCAAAGGATCAAACAACAGTTGCAATCTAAGTGCTGATTGCAATCTTAAAACAATGAACCAAAATTAACATTTCTTATAATGGTGCTTCTTTCATGTATTTGGTCAGAATAATGGACAGATGACTGATACACTCAGTCAACTAATATCAAATGAAGGACATAGTCCAGAGCAACCTGCCCAGTTCTGGAAGCACCAGGACTTGACCCTGGGCCAAGTAATACTCGTACACGACCACAGGTCTGCCAGCTAACCCAGCTATCAACACCCTGTGACCCCCTGCCAGGTGACCGATAAACATGTCAGAAAATACATCAGGGACCAGTGGACTAACACCGTATGGCTGAGGACTCCAAAGAGCTTACCATGCAACAAAACAAAATCTTCCAATCTAACCCTAAAATAAGTAACCAACTTAATTTTCCCTTTAACCCCAAGAGACAGTCATCACAGTTAAAGGTTTCTACACAACATACCCAGTGCCCCATATACTTACCCCTTTGGGTCTTAACCATTCACGTTCACACACTTCTAAGGATCCAAAATCTATCATTATCACATTTACTACTAATGCCTGGCTACTAAACCACCGGATTATATAATGTTAAACTATTCTACTACCTATTCTAAACCTCACCTAACAAAACTTTGCAACCCAACAGTAAATCTCTCAGTTAAAACTGAATTAAGACTCCATCACCCCCTTAATCAGAGTGTGACTTACACACTCCTTTGACACAACAAAAACCTTACTCAAAAAACTGTGGACTGCTCCCCTTAATCCCCATGCAAACAGTTGCAAGAACTGTCAAATGAGGTAAAATTTCTTTTTTTTAAATTTATTTCTTCCAAAAATACAAAGTTGATAAGTACCCTCATTACCCTCCTTCCCTCGATCCCTCCCTGGCCCCATGCTCCCTTCCCCCTTTTCCTTTTCCTTTCCCCCTCCCTCCATTTCTCCCAGTGTTCCCTCCCCTCCCCGATTACTGGAGCATCCTTTAGTGTACATGTCAAATTCCCTCTGGGTTCTCTTCCCTTATGACGTGTAAGGACTCAGTGACATTGCCTAGAACTCTTTCTTGTGTTCCCCTTTAGTATAGGAACACTATTGTTGATGGTAATCCCTTGCCTCTAAGGATCATAGTGCCTGAGATCCATGCTAGACTTTGGGGGATCAATGACATGTTGGTAATTGCGCAGGTCATGCAAAGTCCTACTACGATTACTTAGGCCCTAACTTGTATGGAGTATCTTGCATATCATTGCTCCTCCCCATCTTTAGGCTCTTACAATCTTACTGCCCCCTCTTCTGCAAATTTCCCTGAGCTTTAGGATGGGGAGAGATTAGGCTGGCCTGGTCCAGGTGGATGATGTAGAGGGTCTGATTTTCTCAATTATGGTTTGTTGATTTTTTTTTCAGTTTTGCTGCAACTGCACTGCCCTTGGTTCCATTCTGATGGATATTGGATATCACCCCCTGGCCAGAGATAAAAGGCTGTTAAAATAGAGTCTTATTATAAGAATAGATTCAAAGGTAGATGGAATAAGAGTAGGAGACTGTGATAGGGCGTCAGTCTCCCATTTGCAGGATGGTTACCTTCTATCTGCCAGACACTATGCCCTCCCTTTCTGGTGAGATCATAACCCATCAGACTCAAGTGACCAGTAAGGAGACATTGTGATCCCAACCAGATGTCTCATTAATTACTTGCAATTCTTTTTTTTTATTTTTTTTTACTTTTTTTATTATTATTATTTATTCAACTGTGTGCATATGCGTGTGTATGTGCACGCACGTGTGTCTGTGTGTGTGTGTGTATGTGTCTGTGTATGTGTAGAACCACGGACGAATTCATGAACCACCATGGACTCCTCCACCTCCTTCTGCCCCGGGATTCACAGGCTCCGCCCTACCAGGACCAGAAGCGGAGGCCGCCCCCGCTTCCGCCTGGCGTCTATATGTGGGATCTGGGATCCGAACTCAGGAACTTCCGCCTGCAAGGCGGAGGCTTAACCCCTGAGCCACCTCTCCAGCCCCCAATTACTTGCAATTCTTGATGGTGGCCTATTTTCTCTGCTGTAGCATGATCCCCGCTCTCCTTGTTTTGGGTGGGCCCTCCTTGCCCTTTCCTCACTGCTTATAATCTTTACAATTACTTGAGGTATTACAGAGATTTATCTTTGAGTGTGTCACTTAGTGGTTTTGGTACTAGGATCCACCTATTAGGGAGTACATACGGCACTTAATTTTCTGTGTCTGGGATACTTCACTTAATATATTTTTTTCTAATTCTATCCATTTCCCAGCAAATTGCATTAATTCATCATTTTCGATGGCTGAGTAGTATTCCATTGTACAGATGTACCACATTTTCCTTATCCACTCGTCAACTGTTGGACATTTGGGTTGATTCCATGATCTACTATTGTAAACAGTGCTGCTATGAATATGGTCATGCTTGTGTTATCAAGGTGAATGTTGGCTGTATGGGGGGTTATTCCCAATAGTGGAATAGCAGAGTCATAAGGCATTTCAATCTTTAACTTTTTTAAGATTGCCGGATGGCTCGTCAGAGTGGTTGTATAAGACTGCATTCCCACCAGCAATGTAGGAGACTTCCCTTCTCTCCACATCCTCTCCAGCATTTGGTGCTGTTTGTATTGTAGATTTTTGCCATCCTGATTGGGATGAGATGATATCTCAAGGAGGTTTTGATTTGCATTTCCCTGATGGCTAAGGATGTGGAGCATTTTTTAAGATATTTGTTAGCTATTTCAATTTCTTTCCTGTTAAAGTTTCTTTTAAGTTTCAAGGCCCATTTTTTAATTGGGCCAATTGTTCCCTTAGTTTTAGTTTTCTAAGTCGTTCATGCACTCTGCATAATAGTGCTCTATCAGATATGTGGTTAGCATAGATTATCTCCCATTCCGTGGCTTGCCTTTGTGCTTCAGTTACAACCTCTTTATCTAAACAGAAGCTCTTTAATTTCATTAGATCCCATCTGTTGAGTGTTGGTTGTATTGACTGTGCTATTGGACTTCAGATTAGGAACTGTTGGCCTAGTCCAATCAGCTCAAGGGAATTTCCTACCCTTTCAAATAAGGTTTTTTTTTTTTTTTTTTTTTTTTTTTTTTTTTTTTTTTTTTTTTTATCTCTGGCCTTACATTGAGTTTCTTGATCCATTTGGTGACAAGTATGGATCCAGCTTTAGTCTTCTGCATGTGGACATCCAGTTTTGCCAGCACCATTTGTTGAAGATGCTCTTCTTTTTCCATTGGATTTTTTGGGCCCCTTTGTCAAAGATAAAATGGCTGTCGTTGTTTGGGCTTATATCTGGTTCTTCAACCCTTATCCATTGATCTGTGTGTTCTCTTTTGGAGACAGTACCAGGCTGTTTTTATAACTATGCATTTGTAGTATAGACTAAGGTTTGGTATGGTGATACCTCCAGCAGTGTTTTTGTTACTCAGGATTGTTTTTGCTCTCCTGGGTCTTTTGTGCCTCCATAAGAATTTTGAGAATATTTGATCAACCTTTTTAAGAATTGCTTTGGGATTTTGATTGGTATATCATTGAATCTGTATATTGCCTTTTGTAGGATGGTCATTTTTATGATATTGACTCTGCCAATGCAGGAAACATGGGAGGTCTTTCCACCTTCTGGCATCTTCTGCGATTTTTTTCTTTAGGGTTTTAAAGTTTTCATTGTAAAAGTCTCTTACTTCCCTGGTTAGGTTTATACCAAGGTATTTCATTTTTGGGGGGGCTATACTAAATGGCATTGTTTCACTCAGGGCTTTTTCACTTCTTTCATTCTGGGCATATATGAAGGCCATTGATTTTTGTATGTTTATTTGTATCCTGCCACCCTGCTGAACTTCTCAATTAGTTCCAGGAGCTTCCTGGTGGAGTTTTTGGGATCACTCAGGTATAAGATCATGTCACCTGCAAAGAGAGATAACTTGACTTATTCCTTGCCAATTTGAATCCCTTTTATCTTCCTTTCTTGTCTTATGGCTTCAGCTGGGACTTCAAGTACAATATTGAATAGAAGTTGTAAGAGTGGACAGCCTTGTCTAGTTCCTGATCAAAGCAGGAATGCTTCAAGTTTTTCGCCATGGAGTATAATCTTTGCTGCAGGCTTGTTGTATACAGCTTTTATTATATTGATAGAGGTTCCTTCCATTGCAACAGTCTCTAGGGTTTTGCTCATAAAAGGCTGTTGGATCTTGTCAAAACCTTTTTCTGCATCTATCGAGAGTATCATGTGGCCTTCAATTTTGGACTGGTTCATATGGTGAGTTATGTTTATTGATTTGTGTATGTTGAACCAAAATTTTGTGCCGGGGATAAAGCCTACTTGATCCCGGTGAATGATCTTTTTGATATGTTTTGAATCTGATTTGCTATGACTTTGTTGAGAATCTTTGCATCTGTGTTTATCAAAAAGATTGGCCTATAGTTTTCTTTTTAAGTGTATCTTTATTAAGTTTTGGGAGTAAGATGATATTAGTTTCATAGAAGGAATTAGTTAGTGTTCTTTCCTTTGATATTTGATGGAACACTTTAAGGAGTGTTGGTGTTATCAGCTCCTTAATTCCTTGATGAATTCTTTGATGAATCCATCTGGTCCAGGACATTTTTGGTGGGAAGATTCAAGATTACTTCATCGATTTCCTCATATGTTATAAGACAATTTAAATAATGCACAACTTCTTGATTTAATTTAGGTAACTTGTGCTTACTTAGGTATTCATCCATTTCTTTTGTGTTGTCAAATTTCACAGATTATAAGTTTTTGAAATATGTCGTTATAATACCTGAATTTTTTGGTAATCAGTAGTGATAACTCCATTTTCATTTCTAATTTTGTTAATTTGGGTTTTCTCTCTCTTGCTTTTGGTTAATTTAGCTAGGGGTGTATCAATCTTATTGATTTTTTCAAAGAACCAGCTTTTTGACTGCTTGATTCTCTGTATCATTTTCCTTATTTAATTTCAGATATTTTCCCCCTGATTTTGCTAATTTCCTCTGTTTTACTGCTTTGGGGATTGGATTTCTCTAGTGTCTCTAAAGGTTTAAGCTGCATTGTTAAGTTATTCATTTGTTCCCTTCCAGGAAGTCTTGAATTTCCTTTGTAATTGTTTCCTGAATCCAATTCTCATTCAGCATAATAGTGTTAAGTTTCCAGGAGTTAGTGTATTTTCTGTTATTTGTAGTGTTGTGGATGTCAAGCTTAAGACCATGATGGTCTGATAGGGAGCAGGCTAGAATTTCAACTTCTTGTATATGTGGAGATTCATTTTGTGGCCCAATATGTGATTTATTTTGGAGAAAGTTCCGTGTGCTGCTGAGAAAAATGTGTATTCTTTGGTGCATGGATGAAAAGTTCAATAGAGATCTGTAAGGTCCACTTCATTAAGGGTTTCATTAAGTTCCAAAGTGTCTCTGTTAAGGTTTTGATCTGTTGATCTATTCCATGTTGAGAGGGCGGTGTTCAAATTCACAAGAATTACCATTTTGGGGTTGATGCTATAGGGTTTGCTTAATGAATATGGAGTGGCACAATTAGTTGTATATATGTTTAGTATTGTGAAGTCTTCCTGGTGAATTGTACCTGTGACTAAAATTTGAAGTCCACTGTGTCTGACAGCATAATGGCTACTCCTGCCTGTTTCCTGGTTCCATAAGCTTGCAGAATTTTGGACCATCCTTTTATTTTTAGGATGTGCCTGTCTTTTGTGGTGAGATGAGTTTCCTAAAGGCAGCGGATTGATGAGTTGTGGTTTTTAATCCAAGTTTGTAATCTGTGTCTCTTGATCAGTGAGTCAATTCTATTGATTTTTGTACTTCCCTTCTGTACTCCTGGATGCACTTGTTTTTTTCTTCAAGCTTGAGTATCATTTCTAGCATTTTTGAGAGCCTGGTTTGGTAGACATGTAAGCCTTCATTTTGTCTTTGTGCTGGAAAACTTTTCTTTCTTCTTCAATCATGATGGATAGTTTTGCAGGGTATATCAGCGTGGGTTGATATTTTTGATCATTTAGTACTTGAAGTACATCTCTACAAGCTCTTCTTGCTTTTACTGTTTCCATTGAGAAGTCATTTATTATTTTAATAGGTTTACCTTTAAAAGTGACTTGTTTCTTTTTCTCTTGAAGTTCTCAGCACATTTTCTTTGTCTTGAATGTGGAATATTTTTTACTATTATTTGCTGTGGCGAGTTTCTTATTTGATAATATCTGTTTGGGGTGCGGGATGCCTCTTGAATTTGGATGGGCCTCTCATTCTTTAGATGAGGGAAGTTTTATGATAATTTGAAAATTTTCCTTGTGTGTGGTATTTTGTGATTCTTGCTCTGGTATTCCATGAATGTGCATGATAGGCTTCTTCAGGGTGTCCCATAACTCTTGAATATTCCTCTCAAGTATCTTTTTGGCTTTAACAACCTCCTCCATTGAGCTGATTAATACTCCCACTTTGTCTTCAAGATCTGAAATTCTATTTTCTGCCTCATTAGTTCTGCTGATAAGACTCTCTGTTGAGTTCTGGATAGAAGATAACTTTTCTTTTAGTTCAACTTAAACTCTGCCTGACACTGTTTTAACTGCTCTATGCCTATTTTTGTTTCTTGAACTGTTTTTCTGAACTCCTCCAATTGTCTGTTGTGTTCCTGTTCAAAGTGGTTGATGCGGTTATTTAACTCCTCCTGGATTTCCTCTTTAATAGTATTGACCATGGTAATTATCATGCTTTGAAAATCATTATCTTGGGCCTGGTTTTCTTGCCTATTTTCTGTGAATTTGTTCTGATTGGAATTTTTCACTGTGAGATTAATTATTTCAGTGGGAGATTTGTTTTCTTGGGTTTTATTTCTCATGCATCTGCACTTTGACTTGGGCATTGTTGTTTTGAGTCTTGAGTCCTTAGAATTTCTGTTTTTTTGACCGAACTGATGTAGTTGTTGGAACTGCTCTCTGACAGGTATTACTAGTGGATGCCTTGGAGTTGGATGTGTTTGTCTGTTGTTATTGTTATTTCCAAGATGAGGCTATCAGACTGTTAGTACATCATTTAAATCAGGTTTAGTAGACAGGGGATGCCCTACCTGGTCTGAGAGTGAGTCAACATACATTCCCGACAGGCAGAAGGGGGTAGGGGGTAAGGATGATTGGTGGGCTTAACCTGGGACCTGGGGCGTGGCCAGAAGTCCACCCAAGCCCTGGGCACTTTGGCGCTGCTCATGTTGGATGGGGGGAGGGGCTGGGAGGAGTGGGTGACCTGGGTTCTGGTAGGATGTACCTGGGAAGCAAGGTAACTTACCTGGACCACACAAATGAGCCTGTGTTCATGGCCCAAATGAGGTAAACTTTTCAAAAACACACACCAGAAAAAAAACATAAAATGCCCAAATCACACTGTAAATCATGAAATAAAGTAAAAACCAAGACAAAAAAAAAATCCTCCCCAAAAAATCAACCCCATAATGATGGAATTCAACGAGAACAACATCTTGGAGCATGAAAGCAATAACCAAGATAAGGATTTTCAATATCATTTATTAATATGATGAAAACAATGAAAAAAGAAAACCGACAACAGTCAAGTAACTGCATACGCCAATATGAACAGAAAAATAACAGCCAGCAGATGAGATGAAAAATGCTATTGAACAAACAAAACAAACCCTAGAGCAGTTGAAAAAAGTGTCATGAAGAAGTAAGGTGAAATAAAAAAGAAGACAATTATAATGCAAACCTTAACAGAAAGTCTCAACATCGGAACTAATGAAGCAGACAATCACATATCCGAAATAGAAGAAAAAATGAGAGTACAATTTGTTCAATTGAAGAGACTGAAAAAGAAAGAAGACTCTTTCATGCTCTCAAACTAACATTGAGGTAAAGTTGATACACTGATCTCTAAAATGTATAAAATGTTATATGGAAGACAAGGTTGAAAGGGAGAGTGTGGAGCACATGCTGCATTCATAACATCTATAGCAAAATACTAATACATGATTGACAACAAAGAATTGAACATTAAAATATAATACAGAGTCTTAATGCTGTTCATACAAGTCTGTAATGACTTCGCTTACAAATTTAACCAAATAATTAGTCATGAAATATGTGCACTTTGCACCTATTATGTTTGCTATAAATATATATCATTACAGGAAAGTGCAAAAAACATTTTTCATGGCTTTGTACTACTAGAAGTTAGCAATGAGGCTTGGAAATGTGGTGTAACACAGTGCAGATGGCATTCTCAGAAAATTGCACACCATGCAAGGGTGCATACAGGGCATCATGTGCACTAAAACCATAAAAAGCACTGGCTACAGAAGCACAGAGTGGTAGGCCCAATGTTACATGGTGATATGGGAGGCACAGAGAGAATTCCCCAGAAATTGTTAACCAGAAGACCTGGCACACAAGGTACCAAACAAGAGACACCACCCAAAAATGCAGAAAACTAGGATAACACCTCATAGCCTGACCGGGAACTTGCAGAAACAAAATGTCACTTATGACAATGCATACACCAGACACACACCAAACCCACACACAGTAAAAACAAAATAAAGAATGTTATAAAAAATAAGGATTGGAATAATCCTGCACTCATGTCAGAAGAAAATGATTGGAATTAAAAGTTAAAACAAACTTAGATTCACCTAAACATCTTAGGCTGCTGTAGTTCTCCAGCATCACACCCCTGTAGCGGGTCCTTTGAGCAGCATCCAGGCATTGCCACTCCTCCCAGGTGAAGTCCACAGCTATGTCCCCAAAGGATACTGACCCCTGTAATTACAGATTTCTCTTTAACTTCAACTTTGGGCACAGTAAATGGGAGTCCAGTTTCATGTGTGTGTTAGTGTGTCTGTGTGTCCTGTCAATGTCATAAAAAAGATGATATTTGATTTGTTTGAAAGGAGAAAGAAAAATAAAAACCTTTTAATTTACTTGCATCTACTTCCTCAGAGTTGGGATTACAGGAATCTATCATCAAGTACTGTGTAGGTACAACTATGCATGAATTAAGGGCTTCAAGCACCAAGTTTTTCTACGCCCATGTGTATTCCAGACCTTAGTTTTCAGAAAAATAAATTTTAGCACAGATTTATGCATACGAGGAGTATCCTAACCCAGCACAGTGAAGTTCCTGTAACACATGAATACTCATTAAGATTCTCTTCATGGCCTAGATGGTGCCCCTTAATCTACATGGTTACAAAAAAAGGGAAAAAAAATTAGGGAGAAATTCCCCAATGGCCACTTAGAGGTCTTACTTAGGCTTTCTGTACAACAGGCTAAGCTACATTCAATAAAATGTCTGTAGTAGTTAATGCTGGGTGTTTTATATATTCATTCTGTTGATTCTGAGGCTCTAGAGAACCCTGAATAATACAGATTCTTGGTAACAGGCATGGTTCTAGAGAAACAGAATTGTAAGGAAGAATTTTAGTAAGAGGTTTGGTGATATCTGGAGCTGGCTCTCCAATATAGTGAAACCTCCTGCTACTAAAGATTGCCTTGCCAGGATGGAGAACACTAAAATGATTTGGAGTGATCTGTCTTGAGAACTGATAAAGATAGGTGTGTTGGGCAGTTCTGATTCACCTCTTATAAGGAGTGAGGAGTTTCAGGATTCCGTACACAAAACTTTTGAAAATATGAGTAATAATAAGGAAAACTAATTGAGGAATGAGCTGCCCCCCAAATCCAAACAGGCCCACTAAAAGTTCTGCTTCTTTCTTAGTGGTGGGAAGGGCCAAGTGCAACAACTCATCCTTTACCTAAGAGGGTATATCTCTACACGCCCCACACCACTGAACTCCTAGAAATTTTACTGAAGTAGAAGATCTTTGGATTTTCATTGCATTTATTTATTGTCATTTCCTCAAAGACTAACTAGGATCTTAAAAGAAATAGCTGCTCTCAGAGAGTGTCTCAGGGACAGGGTCTAAACAAGGGAAGAGGAACCTCTCCACTTACGACTTTACCCACTGAAGAGCCACATAAAGTTCAACAGAAATCTGACTCCTTGCCAACATAGGCATCCCAAAAGTATTCCAACAATAATTACAAGCAAAAGGACAGTAGGTGAGTGGGACAGAGCAGAATGTATGAAGGGAAGAGAGGGTGGGAGAAGGGTATGTGGATGGGGAGTTTGGGATATATGAATGGGGAGAGGATGATAGGAAAGACATAAGGCCAGTGTTGCAGTTCGCCTGCATGGTTACTGACAAATCACCATCAAATGGGTTAAGGGAACAAGGGATTTATTTTCTTATGATAGTCCAACTACAGTCTATAGTTCAGCTTGACAAGAGAGCATGCACCAACACCAGGGCCCAGAGAACTGGCCCCACCATGACCACATAATGGCTGAGAGAGGGATGATCCTTACTTGCCAGACCAGCATGTCTGGGCAAATTTCTCAATCAGCTCTCGGTATTTTTCTCCAAGCCCTCATCCCCCCCACCATGGGCTGGTTCTTCCCTATCAGTGAGACAATCTCTTGCATTAATTCTCTACAAATATACTCAGAACTCAAACCCTCAACAGTCGAGTTAACCCCTGTGTCTAACTATAGCATCCAGTTTGTTTCTAAATAAATAAATTTTTAAAAATTACTGTTAAAAAGAAAACAACAAAAGCTAACAACACTAACTAAACTAAATAAACAAAAACTAAAATCCAATTTTCTTACTAATTTTTAAAATGTCACCATTTACAAGGGACATTCTCAGGCAGGAGAAATGACTCAGTAGTTAAGATTCTTCCTTGTAAGCAAACCATCCTGAGTTCAGATCACAGTTTCAGGCAGAAAGGGTTGTGGCCTGCATTTCCAGGCCTAGTGAGCAGAGGTTGGGGAATCCCTGAAAGAAGCAAAAAGGAGATACAAGCAATCAGGATGATTCCTGAAGTCACTTTTGGTCTTCCACAAGGACAGTCAGTGCCTTCTGATACAAACACACACAATTAAAATAAATGATGTTAGAAAAAGAAGGGATATTCTCTACATATTTTCAAATTTCACAGCCAATACTACCAAGTGCTACAATCCTTGACTTTGATGCACAGCTGACAAGACACTTTAAGCAGACATCACAGTGAAAAGCTCTCCCCCTTCCTACCCCTTCTTAACGTTCCCTCTCTTTCCATTCTGCTTGTCAACATCCTGAGTGCTACCCACTGGCTTAGAACTCCAGTTCTGTTCAGAGAGTAAAATCCACATGGCACCCATCCCCTAATTTCAGGGGCTCAGCAGGCAGCAATGGTGGCCTTTGAAGCAACCAAGTAAGCAAATCCTGACGCCTGTTTTGTTATGGCCCCACTCCACTGGCTAGCATAGAGGACATTTCCCCATTCTCCATAAAAATACTCAATTATATCAGTGATTCCCTTCTTTCAGATTTCACAAGGAGATTATGACTCAAATCAGTTCCATGGCCTCTCCTTCCTGGTATACATTCTACTATTAAACTGATGCCTGGAGTTGGTGAGATATCTTAGCAGAGAAGATGCTTGTTCATGCACCTGAGTACTTACCTTTGACCTCTGCATGACCATGTATTAGAAGGAAACTGACATCTGAAAGTTGTCTTATGACTCTTCTAGCCATTCTACATCATGTATGGGCAAGAATGGCTTCATGAGTCTACCTGTGTCTCAAATGATTTAATTTAAAAAAAAAAAAAAACTACATAACTTTTTTCTTGGGAGGAACTTTCTTAAAGACTACTTTAATAAATTCCCTGGCTATGCATCCTCCTGCTGCAGTCTCCTGAAATACTGGTGCCACCACAACGCTCTACCCAGCCTGACTTTGGAGAGGGTATGGGACCTCAAATTTAGAACCCATTCCCTGTTGCATTTCAGCACAGAAAGGAAAGGTATGTGAAGGGACAAACACAAACACAAAACAGGCAAAAGCAGAAAGACCTCTACACAAGCTTGCTACTGAAAGCTGACTGCTCGATAAATCACCCACGTGTTTGAAAGATCAGCCAGCAAAAGTATTTTCCCAAACTAGTCATTTTCACAACCAGTTTAAGGATTTCAGGAAGCAGCATAGATAGAGGAGGAAAAAAAGCACTAATGAACAGGGTGGCTGGACTTACACTTGGGAAGCTAGGTGGGTAGAGAGCCCCAGCCAAAGCTAAAGGGAAACCTTGTCTCATATAAAATCTTTTAAAAACCTTGCAAATTTGGTCATATCATGCAGAAGGAGCCTGGACACTTTCTCAAGATCTGCTCGGCTCCAGCTGGGAGGAGCGCCCACCTCTGCCTGCCACAGGCCCTTCAGGACTGTGCTCAGCTGTGCTCACAGCTCCATGGCTACACGTGGGAATATGTGTGCATGTGTGTTTGTCCATGTACACACAATGAGATTGTGAACTAGAGGACCAAGGATGACTTTGGGAATCGGACCAAGGGTGACATTGGGAATCATCGAGTGTTGCTTTCACCTCCTTTTTGCTTCCTGCTAGGAGTTTCCAGGCTTCACCTCCCAGAAGTGGAAGTGCAGGCAGCTGCCATTTTTGTCTGGTGGGTTTTCCAACTCAAGTTCTTCTGTTTCCCAGAGTCTTGATGCCTGAGCCATCTCTCGCAGCCCAAAACGGTTAACTTTTTATTAACTCTTCCTGTTGCCAAAGCTATTAAGTCAGTGTGTTAGATCAAATGAAGCGAGTGCCCTCCCTCCATGTCTTCTTCCCTTGACATCCCATCCCTTGGGAGAGCCCTACTAGCTCCCATGCCCTCCTCTGATCCATGGAGGTATCATGCTCTGCCTCTATCATGGAGGTATCTGCATCAAGCCAGGAGTTTCTGTGGAGTGGGTGTCTCTGGTGGGGTGAAGTTCAGCTCCCGGGTTGCTTATCCATTCAATTGGCAATGGCTAGAACTGAGTGCATGACTCAGTGGCAGAGCACTTGCCTGACATATGAGAGCCCTGAGTATATCCTCAGCTTCCTCCCAATAAAAGTTATTTTACCTCCTGCAGGGCCTGTTATGTGGGAGAACTCAGGGTTTCAATACTGACCAAGGGGAGAGCCCACAGATCCCATAGTCTGAGGGGGAGCCAGGCAGGGTCACATAGAAGAATCATAGCTCTGACTGAGGAAGTCATGACACCCAGAGGCAGCAGTGACCAGTTCCTCTGAGAACAGAAGACAAGTCCATCAGAGTGGACATTTACTTATCAGCTTATCAGATCGGCTTTTCAGATCAGCTTATCTTTTTCAAGCCCTGCAGAGGCTTCCATTACACTAGGGGTACTGCCTCAGATATTTGGCAACCTGTTTTTCTGAGGTCTCCCTGCCTCTGCTCTCAGAACCCTTCTCCTGCCTGACATTCCACAGCTATCATCTTCCTCCTCAGGTATTTTGTTTTGTTTTTAATATTTTATGTATTTCTGAAGCATTGGAGATAAATGGGGGGAGAGACATAGAGCGAGAAAACACCAGCATGCATGTACATGCCATGGTGCAAGGCTGCAGGTCATAAACACTTTTCAAATGTCAGTTGTCAATATGCACTTCTGGGAAATCTTTCCATCAGACTCAGGAACACAGGGAAAGTGGCCCATGACAGTCATGAAATAAGTGGCAGTGCACATGAGGTATGACTTGGTTACCCAGATTGATAATCACAGAGATTCAGAAACTGAAAGCAAGAGATATGACCACAGAACACTCACACAATAGAGGGGGCAACAAGGTGGGAAAGTCACCCTTGCTTTGCCTTTCTCATTACAGTACACCAGGGTTGAGAGCAAATCATGTGGGAAAAGGGAACTGGCAATATGATACCGGTCAGCAGCATATAACTTGACCAAAGTTCCCAAACCTCATAGCAGCTATGTGCATGGATAAGTCACTTAAGGAGCTCCTCTATCTTGGGAAAACCCAAGAGCCATCTCCATGGCCCGGTGGAAATTGCCAGAGAACAAGACAGGCCCTGGGTCCTGAGGCTCCTCTGTGAGTGCCCGATGGTAACCGAAACCTGAGGCCACTGTGGCTGTGTTGAGGGGGTTCCACTGGCCCCTGTATCCAAGAATTGCGGCTGGAAAGAGTGATCACTCCCTATTTAGCCTCAGAAACATGGCCAGCAATGAGGTGCTTCCCATTGCCAGGAGTGGAGAGCTGAATGTCAGAGTGTAGTGCAGGTTATTATTTTCAGCAGAGCCTGAAAAGCAGTCATGTCACACACAGGGCTGTGGGAAGCTCAGAGATGACCCTAAGATCCAGGGAAGAATATCACTTTTTCTTTCTTTTTTTTTTATTTCTTCCACTCATGCAAAGTTGATAAGTACCCCATTCCCCTCCCTCCCTCCACCCCTCCCTGGATCCCCTTGCTCCCTTCCCCCTTGTCCCCTTCCTTTCTCCCCGTCCCTTCCTTTCTCCCAGCCCCCCTCACCCCCTCCATTCCTGGGGCATCCTTTACTGTGCATGTAAAACTTCCCTCTGGGTCCTCCTCTCTGATGAAGTGGAAGGACTCAGTAACATTGCCTAGAGCTCTCTTTGTGTTCCCCTTTAGTATGGGAACACTATTGTGGCTGTTAATCCCTTGCCTCTAAGGATCGGAGTGTTTTGTGATCCATGCTGGACTTTGGGAGGTCAATGATATGTTGGTCATAGCACAGGTCATGAAAAGTCTTATTATGATGATTTCAGACCTAACTTGTGTGGAGTATCTTGCATATCATTTCTTCTCCCTATCTTTAGGCTCTTATAATCTTACCGCCCCCTCTTCTACAAATTTCCCTGAACTTTGGAATGGGGAAAAATTAGGCTGGCCTGGTTCCAGGTGGTTGATGCAGAGTCTCTGATATTTTGAATTATGGTTTGTTGATTTTTTTTCAGTATTGATGCTCCTTCAATGCCCTTCACTTCATCCTGATGGGTATTGGATGGCACCCCATGGCCAGAGATAAAAGGCTGTTAAAATAGATTCTTATTATAAGAGTAGATTCAGCCCTTTCCCCAACCCGCCGCACCCGGGACACGTGCAGTCCAGCCAGGACTCACAACGATCTAGATAAGCTCTGCCCACGCCCACCCTTAGAACCCCCTGCCCAAGGGACCCAGCTCCTCCCACCAGCCAGCTGGAGCCAGAGGTGCACTGGGCGGGGGGAGGACCCAATCCTCCCGGGCCACGCCCCAGCTCCCCAGGTTAAATAGCGCTCCGCCGCCCGCCTCATCCTCCTTTTCCCCATCCCGCAGCCCAGGACGCTGGCAGTCCAGCCGGGACTCACCATGACCTAGTTAAGCTCCGCCCCCGGCCAACCCCAAAACTTCAGGCCAAATAATTCAGTTCAGTGAAAAACACACAGAAATTGAAAGAAGGTCTCAAGAGTTAAAATGACAATGCCCAAGTCAAAAAGAAACAACACCCAAGTAAACAAATGTCCCACTGAAGGAATTAATCCCATAATGATAGACTCCAACCAGAACAAACCCATGGAAAACGGCCAAGAAAGCCTGACCCAGGGTAAGGACATTCAAAACATGATCATTACCATGTTCAATACCATGAAAGAGGAAATCCAGGAGGAATTAAATAACCACCTCAATCGCTTTGAAGAGGCACACAACAGACACTTGGAGGAGTTGAGAAAAACAGTTCAAGAAACAAAAACAAGCATAGAGCAATTAAAACAGACTCAAGCAGAGTTAAAAACTGAACTAAAAGACAAGTTATCTTCAACCCAGAATGCAACAGAGAGTCTTATCAGCAGAACTAATGAAGCAGAAAACAGAATTTCAGACCTTGAAGACAAAGGGGGAGTATTAACCACCTCAATGGAACAGGTTGTTAAAGCCAAAAAGATACTCGAGAGAAACATTTGAGTTATGGGACACCCTGAAGAAGCCTAACATGCATATCCATGGAATACCAGAGCAAGAATCTCAAAGTACCACACCTGAGGAAATTTTTCAAACGATCATCAAGGAAAACTTTCCTCATCTAAAAACAGAGAGGCCCTTCCATGTACAAGAGGCATTCCGCACCCCAAACAGCTATGACCAAAACAGTAGCTCGCCACGGCAAATAATAGTTAAAACACTCCACATTCAAGATGAAGAACTAGTGCTGAGATCATCAAGGGAAAAAAAAAAGTCACTTTTAAAGGTAAACCTATTAAAATAACAAATGACTTCTCAGTCGAAACAGTAAAAGCAAGAAGAACTTGGAGAGACATACTTCAAGTATTGATTGAGCAAAAATGTCAACCCAGGATGATATACCATGCAAAACTATCCGTCATGATTGAGGGAGAAAGAAAAATCTTCCAGCACAAAGACAACTTGAAGGGATACATGTCTACCAAACCAGGCCTTCAAAAAATGCTAGAAATGATACTCAAGCTTGAAGAAAAAAACAGGCATATCCAGGAGAACAGAAGGGAAGTATAATACTACCAAAACCTAAAGGTGTAACAATACACTTACAAAAGCCACTAAACATAATAAATGTCCAGAATTAAAAATAGTTTCTCCATTATAACATTAAATGTTAATGGACTTAACTCACCGATCAAGAGACACAGATTACAAACTTGGATTAAAAAATCACAATCCATCCATTTGCTGCCTGCAGGAAACCCATCTCACCACAAAAGATAGGCACATCCTAAAAATGAAAGGTTGGTCCAAAATTCTGCAAGCTAATGGAACCAGAAAACAGGCAGCGGTAGCCATTATGCTGTCAGACAAAGTGGACTTCAAACCAAAAAAAAATCATAAGAGACACAGATGGATACTACATTTTAGTCACAGGTACAATTCACCAGGATGACTTCAGAATACTGAACATATATGCACTCAATACGCCCCCCCGCACACATTAAGAGTAGATTCAAAGGTAGATGGAGTAAGAATATGAGACCATGGTGGGAGGGTCAGTCACCCATTTAGACGATGGTTACCTTCTATCTTCCAGACACTATGCCTTCCTTTTGTGGTGAGATCATACCCCACCAGTTGTAAGTGACCAGGAAGGAAAGTCTGTGAGCTTAACCAGATGTCTCATTACTTACTTGCAGTCCTTGATGGTGGCCTATTTTCTCTGCTGTAGCATGATGCACTCTCTCCCTGTTTCTGGCGGGGCCCTCGTTCCCCTTCCCTCCTGTTTCTAATCTTTGAAATTACTGTAGGTATTACAGAGATTTATATTTGAGTGTGTCTTTAAGTGGGTTTGGTACTAGGATCCACCTATTAGGGAGTACATATGTTGCTTAATTTCCTGTGTTTCTGAGACTTCACTCAATATAATTGTTTCTATTTCCATCCATTTCCTGGCAAATTTCATGAATTCATCATTTTTGATGGCTGAGTACTATTCCGTTGTATAAATTACCACATTTTCCTTATCCAGTTGTCAACTGTTAGGCATTTGGGTTAATTCCATGACTTTGCTATTGTAAACAGTACTGCTATGAACATGGCCGTACTTGTGCTATCGAGGTGAATTTTTGCTATATGAAGGATTATTTTCAAAAGTGCAATAGCAGGGCCATATGGCATTTCAATCTATAACTCTTTTAAGAGGTGCCAGACAGCTTGCCACAGAGGTTGTATAAGCCTACATTTCCACCAGTAACATAGGAGATTTCCCTTCTTGCCATATCCTCTCCAACATTTGGTGTTGTTTGTATTGTGGATTTTTGCCATCCTGACCTGGGTGAAATGATATATCGGGGAGGTTTTGATTTGCTTTTCCCTGATGGATAAGGAAGAGGAGCATTTTTTCAGATATTTGTTAGACATTTCAATTTAGTCCCTGGTGAAATTTCTTTTAAGTTCCAAGGCTCATTTTTTAATTGGGCCATTTGTTTCCTTGGAGTTTAGTTTTCTAAGTTCTTTGTGCAATCTGGATAATAGAGCTCTATCAGATATGTGGCTAGTGAAGATTTTCTCCCATTCTGAGGATTGCCTTTGTGCTCTAGTTACAATCTCCTTATGTGAACAGAAGCTCTTTAATTTCATAAGATCCCATCTGCTGAGTGTTGGTTGTATTGACTCTGCTACTGGATTTCCATTTAGGAACTGTTGGCCTTGTCCAATCATCTTGAGAAAGTTCCCTACTCTTTCAACTAAGGTTTTTATAGTCTCTTTCCTTATATTTAGGTCCTTGATCCATTTGGAATTAAGTCTTGAACATGGTGACAAGTACGGGTTCAGTTTTAATCTTCTGCATGTGGGTATTCAGTTTTGCCAGCACCATTTGTTGAAGATGTTGTTCTTTTTCTCTTGGAGTTTTTTGGCCCCTTTGTCAAAGATCAAATGGCTGCAATTGTGAGGGCTTATATCTGGGTTTTCAACCCTTATCCTTTGATCTTTGTGTCTATTTTGGAGCCAGTACCAGGCAGTTTTTGTAACTATGTATTTGTAGTATAGACTGAGGTTTGATATGGTGATACCTCTACAGTGTTTTTGTTACTCAGGATTGTTTTTGCTATCCTGGGCCTTTTGTGCCTCCTTATGAATTTTGAGATTGTTCAGTCAATTTCTTTAAAGAAGTTCATTGTGATTGTAATTGGTATAGCATTGAATCTGTATATTTTCTTTGGTAGGATAGTCATTTTTATGATACTCATTCTGCCAATCCAGGAACAAGAGAGGTCTTTTCACCTTCTGGTGTCTTCTGTAAATTCTTTCTTTAGGGTTTTAAAGTTTTCATTGTAAAGTTCTGTCACTTACTTTGTTAGGTTTATATCAAGGTATTTCATTTTTTTTAGGGGCTATGGTAAATGGGATTGTCCTCTCAGGGCTTTTTTCACTTCTTTTTCCTGGGCATATAGGAAGGCAACTGATTTTTTGTATGTTTATTTTGTATCCTGTTACTCTGCTGGACCCTGTATTAGTTCCAGGAGTTTTCTAGTGGAGTTTTTATGATCACTCAGGTATAAGATCATGTCATCTGCAAATAGAGATAACTTGAATTCTTCCTTGCTGATTTGAATCCCTTTTATCCCCTTTTCTTGTCTGATGGCCTCAGCTAAGACTTCAAGTACAATATTTAATAGAAGTGGTGAGAGTTGACAGCCTTCTCTAGATCCTGATTGAAGTGGGAATGATTCAATTTTTTCCCCATTAAGTACAGTCCTTGCTATTAGTTTGTTGTACACAGCTTTTATTATATTGATAAAGGTTCCTTCCATTCCAACTATCTCTAGGGTTTTGATCATAAAAGATTGTTGGATCTTGTCAAAAGCCTTTTCTTCATCTATTTAGAGTATCATATGGTATTGAATTTTGGACTGGTTTATATGGTGAATTACGTTTTTTGATTTGTGTATGTTGAACCAACCTTGTGTGCCTGGGATAAAACCTATTTGATCACTATGAATGATATTTTTGATATGTTTTTGAATCTGATTTGCTAAGATTTTGTTGAGAATCTTTGCATATGTGTTCATCAAAGAGATTGGCCTATAGTTCTTTTTCTAAATGTATGTTTATTAGGTTTGTGGATCAAGATGATATTAGCTTCATAGAAAGAATTTGATAGTGTTCCTTCCTAAAGGCAGCAGATTGATGGGTTGTGATTTTTAATTCAACTTTGTAGTCTGTGTCTCTTTATTGGTGAGTTAATTCTATTGACATTTAATCTTATAATGGAGAAATTATTTTTAATTCCTGACATTTTTTGTGTTTAGTAGCTTTTGTAAATGTGTTATTTGGCTTTTAGGCCTTGGTGGTATTATACTTCCCTTCTGTCCTGCTGGATGCGCTTGTGTTTTTCTTCAAACTTGAGTATCATTTCTAACATTTTTTGAAGGCCTGGTTTGGTAGACATATAAGCCTTCAGGTTGTCTTTGTGCTGGAAAATTTTTATTTCACCCTTGATCATGACTGATAGTTTTGCCAGGTACATCAGCCTGGGTTGACATTTTTGCTCATTCAATACTTGAAGTACATCTCTCTAAGCTCTTCTTGCTTTTATTGTTTCCAATGAAAAATCATTTGTTATTTTAATAGGTTTACCTTTGAAAGTGAGTTGTTTTTCTTCCCTTGAAGCATTTAGCACATTTTCATTGTCTTGTTTGTGGAGTGTTTTGACTATTATTTGCTGTTGCGAGTTTCTATTTTAGTCATATCTGTTTGGGGCAGGATGCCTCTTGTATTTGGATGGGCCTCTCGTTCTTTAAATGAGGGAAGTTTTCCTTTATGATAATTTGAAAAATTTCCTTAGGTGTGGTATTTTGGGATTCTTGTTCTGGTATTCCATAAATGCACATGCTCGGATTTTTCAAGGTATCCCATAACTCTTGATTATTCCTCTCAAGGATCTTTTTGGCTTTAACAACCTCTTCCATCGAGCTGGTTAGTTCTTCCACTTTGTCTTCAAGATCTGATATTTTATTTTCTTCTTCATTCGTCCTGCTGATAAGATGCTCTGTGGAGTTCTGGGTTGAAGATAACTTGTCTTTTAGTTCAATTGTAAATTCTGCTTGAGATTGTTTTAACTGCTCTGTGCCTGTTTTTGTTTCTTCACCTGTTTTTCTCATCTCCTCCAAGTGCCTGTTGTGTTCCTGTTCAAAGTGGTTGATGCAGTTATTTAACTCCTCCAGATTTCCTCTTTCATAATATTGATCATGGTAACAATCAAGCTTTGAAAATCATTATTTTGGGATGGTTTTCTTGGCTAGTTTCTATGAGTTTGCTCCATTTGGAATCTATCATTATGGGTTTAATTCTTTCAGTAGGAGATTTGTTGTCTTCGTTTTTGTTTCTCAGGGATTTGCGCTGTGACATGGGTATTTTTTTTTTAACTTTTAAGACCTTCTTTCAGTTTCTGTGTGCTTCTGACTGAACTGCATTAGATGTTATTACTACTTTTGAATAGTTATTTCTAGTGTTTGCCTTGGAGTTGGGTACATTTGTCAGGTATTGGTGTTATTTCCTAGATGAGGCTATTAGACTGTTAGTACATCATTTAAGTCAGGATTAGTCGACAGGAAATATAGGTTAGTATGATAGTTCATTTTTAGGTTTACCACTTTGATGAAATGTGAGGGTGAATGGTATCGTCTCTGTAGTTGTATGCATTTTGGGGTGGCTACATGGAAAAGTTAAACTATAGTGATGGCCAGACAAACATCAGTCATGTGTGGTGTTGCCACTCATGGTTCCCTAATGTTTACTGCTGGACTAGTGGCTACTTGGAAAATCTTGGTTGTGCTCCCACTGCTGAGCCAAAGTGTACCCAACGGAAATCTTAGAACACATAGCCAGTGATCATTCTCATTGGCTTATTAAACTCAGGGCGTGACAAAACAAAAAATGAAAAATAAACTGTCATGATTAGGCACAACTTGTCAGTCGAGGTTTTGAGCTCTGGGCACATTTGTGGAGAATTAGTAATTGACTTTAGCCCTGAGCGAACTTGGAGATTGTCTAGCTGATGGGGAAGGTTGAGCCCATTGTGGGTGGTATTAAGCCCTGGAATAAATCTCAGAGAGCTGGGTGAGAAAGTCACATCCTTCTGTATACTTGGCTAAACATGCTGGTCTGGAAAGTAAGGATCTTCTCTCAGCCATTATGTAGAGAAGGTGTGGCCAGTTCCCTTGGGCCTGCTTTTGGTGCATGCTCTCTGATCAAGCTGGACTACAGACTGTAGCCAGATTATCTGTAAGAAAATAAACCCCTTTTCAATTAAGCCATCTGATGGTCATTTATCAGCAACCATGTAGGCAAACTGCAACATAAACCATGAGTGTGAGGAAAATATTTGTAGGGAAATTAGGACATAGATATGACAGAGTGGATAAGCATCGCATTGCATACATATGGAATATTTTGAAATATTTAATTTAATTAATAAAAACAATTGAAAGCTAAAATTTTGGGGGCTTCCAGGTGGTGGCATAGCAGCAACTGTGGAATTAGGAGTAGAACATGATCAGAAAAATAAGGTAATGTGAATCATGTTATTTTCCATCTACTTCTACAGTTACCAGAAGTCAGTGAGCAATCCCAAGGTTCTTACTTTTTTTAATTATTTGTTTTGTGTTTTACCAATGAACCTGACTCATGGCCCTGTAACGCAGCTGGAGCTGGACTTGCTGGCACCAACACAGGAAGCTGGCTTTGCACTGTCTGAGCAGTGAATGTGCTGGAAGCTCAATTTTCCTTTCTGATCAGGTGACCACAGCTACCTGCTCGCAAGCCTGGCTGCCCTGTGCCACACAGAAGGGCCAGGGACACTGACTCCCAGGTAATCCAGACAGGAGCACTGAGCTTCTGATTCTCCTACTGCCAACCAAACAAGTGCTGGGATTTCAGGTTTGACCAGTGGAATGATTTTTCCCCACTCCCCATACTTATCTGACTGGGGATTTCAGTGTGCATCCAAGTTGCAGGATTCTGAATGCAGTAGCTGGGCATATGTCTGTTGCTATATGGTAACATTCTCTTGTAGCATTTCAGTTCCAGCTATTAGAAAGTGACTTTGCTTAGATAAACTCATAGGACAAATTCAAACAAGAGTGATTAGTGTTCCATTCTAAGGTGCCTGCCCCACCTAGGTGTAACCTTTCTGGGGGGGTGACACAGTGGAAGACTTTAGAAGTTGCTTCTGTCCTTCAGATTTACTCTTGTTCCAAGCAACATAGCCCCTCTCTTTTAATAAAATAGAAAAGAAAAATTCAAGGCCTCTTGATTGACCACCATGTTTGACTGCATTGCTTCAAGGAAAAATTTAATTCACCAGGGACACTATATATCAGTAGCACTTCATTTGAAATAAAATTCATTCAAGTACGGAAATGTAATTTTGGCTGCATTGTAAATCAAAACAATATACACTACTCAAAAGAATGAGAGTCATTGGTTTACATATTGGGTATATATTTTGAAGTTTCCTGCATGAGGAAAAATGAACAATTATTTTCTTTTTCTTTTATGTGATTGTCACCCAATAGTTTCCATGTGTTTTTTTTTAAATTTTTTTATTAATTCATTTACAAACTGGGTTAATGTCTATGTCCTTATCCTCTCCCCATCCACTTCCCTCTTCTGTCACCCTCTCTATCCACATACTCTTCTCCCACCCACATTCTCTATATCCCATTGTGATCACACACAGGCACATAGTCGCATGAGCACACTGTAAAAGTTGACACGTATTGGAATACATGTAACATGTATGGAGAGATTTTTTTTTTTAATTGGGAAGGAGACTACACTTAGTAGGTGCAAGGAAGTCTAAGGAGAGGAATAAATGTGAACAATATACAAAATACAATATACAAACAATATACAAAAAACTAACATTTTATGTAGTTGCTACATACTTCAGTTAAAAAGTTAGTTTTGCTCATATTTTGGGTGTCCTGGACATTCCTGTCTTAGAAAGTTGCCTCTCATTTCAAAATAAGTTGCGTCTACCAAAGTGCAGATTGACATTGAATTTACAACTGTGTTTTATTATTATCTCTTTTAAGCTGATTCAGTAGCTCACACAGCCTCATGTGCCACATTCAGTGAAAACAGCAGACAGATTGCCTAGAGTAAGTCACACTTTAAAATAACTGGAGGCATGAAATTGTGGCTCTCCTCTCATTCACTGTAATTGTCAGGTCCTGTCATTCTGGGCTGAGAGGACAGCGTTGTCCAATGGGAAGGCCTGCGGTGAGGAACTTCCAATCAGCCCACAAACAGGGAAATATGGGAGGGCTTTCAGGACCTCCCAGTGGCCTTTGTGTCAAACTCCTTCTCTGGCTCCATCTTTGACTCGGGCTGTGTGTTCCCTACTGTGGCTCTGGAACCGCAGTCTCTGGCGGGTACTTACTGCAGAAGCAGGGCAGGAGATGCAGGCTGTCCAGGGGCCTGCAGTGATGATTGCGGCCTGTGGGGCAGCGGCGCCCTGAACGCGGAGGTGAAGCCACTGTGCCTGGGGCTGTTGTTGGGAGTGTGGGACTGCAGCGTCGCAGGAGTTGGTGGCTGGGGGGTTCCTGGTAGGGCACAGGACCCTGGAGGAGCAGCCTAGAGGCATCAGGGCGGGGCTGTGCCCTGCCTGGTTTAGAGGTGCCAAGCTGGTGGTTCTCAACCAGAGCACCTCAGGTCTCTGGAAGAAGGGGTGTCCAGGCATCCTTCTGCATGATATGAGCTACACTTACAGGGTTGTTTTTTGTTTTTGTTTGTTTTAACAGTTTGTATGAGACAAGTTTTCCCTTTATAGCCTAGACTGGGGAAACTTATGGCACCCGACCAGTCTAATCTCCAGGGCAGATTCAACCACTCTGTTCAGTGGTCTCTTTTTTCCTCTTCTTTGTATGCACCTTCATGAAATCCTAAAACTAGTTGTGAAAGTTCCTAGTGGTGGAAAGTTCTTCAGCTGGCTGATCCTTCACACTTATGGGTGATTTACCAGTCATCTTTCAGGAGCAACCATGTGCAGAGTCCTTGCCCCTTTTTGTCTGTTTTGGGTGAATGTGTTAGTGTTTATCTATTCATATACCCCTTGCCTTGTGCTGCTAAAATGCAGCAGGGAATGGGTTCTAGGCATGAGTTGAAATCTCCATTCCCAAGTCAGCCAGGGTGATGTAGTATTGCAAAACCAGTGTTTCAGGACACTGAGGTAGGAGGAAGCATAGAAAGGTGTCTTCATGTGCCTTATGCTCCCCCTCAAGGAAAGGGTCACAAAGTCTCTCTTGGGTCAGTCATGTTTCTTGCCACAAATCCTCAAATCCTCAGTTTGCCATGAGTGTGGGGTCGGTGCTGAATTTGAGATAAATGTACCCCTGTATGTGCATGGGAGGATGCTGCTTTTGGGTCCCTCATGTCTGGTTTTGGAAGCATTTCAACCCAGTGTCTGAACACTTCTGTCTCCTGGGTTACCCAAAACCACATGTATTTGTAGCTGAGCTGTTTCTGGTTCCATAGAGCTGATGTTGTGCCCATATTGTGTAACCATAGGGGAAACACTCAACATGGTGTTATAGGGCTGTTGTAAGGTCAGACCACAGAGGCGTCCTAGGACGCTTGTGGAGTCTTCACATAGGAGTTTGGGGGAGCCAGGAAGAGAGGGCTAGTGGGTGGCAGGCTCTAGAGAAGTTAAATCAGGGATGTACACAGTTTTGTCCATATATTATGATAGTGAATTCAAGAAAAACAATTAAAAATTCTTTTTGTTCTTATTTGTACTAGATAGTCATGTCCTGGATAATTGTTTCCCATTTAGTTCTCAGCCTGCCTTCTCAGAAGAATCAATTTGTAGATTTTTTCTAATACTTATATTATTAAAAACTTATATATACATATATGTGTGTGTGTATTTTATGTACTATTTATACAATTAACGTCTGTATTAATCATGCACATGTTAATTATACACACATAATACATCAGTTTATACTGCTTTATGTTCAGGGCTAACTGAAAATAGAGGAGATACTTATTGCACAAGAAGCCTTGCCTTAAAACATTTGCAGTCAACAACCTTTTTTATGTCCTCAAATTACTGTCTTTCACAGCCTCTATGGAAGGCACCTATATAACCATTTTGTTGTTGGCACTGAAGTGAGAGGCCTCTTATTGTGCAACCAGATAGTAGGGTGTGGGCTTTCCTGGTCTCAATGTGATCTCTGCCTCTGCACCCATTTTTCTGTCATCTTGGGAAATGTGTCCAGTTTCCCTCAGTGGCCAGGAGAGGATGGGAGCTAGTAGGGCTGTCCCAGGGAGGGGATGTCAATGGAAGAAGACATGAAAGGAGAGTACTCACTTCAGTTTATCTAACACACTGATTTAACAGCTTCAGAAATAGGAGGTATTAACAGAAAGTTAACAGTAGTGGGCTGCAGAGATGCCGCTGGCATCTAGACTCCGTCTTGGAAACAAAAGGACTTCAGTTGGGATCACTTGAAAAAATGCCAGACGAAAGTAGCAGCTGCCTGCACTTCCAATTCTAGAAGGTAGAGCCTTGGGAATCCTAGAGGGAAGCAGAAAAGAGATGGAAGGAACCCAGGATGATTTCCAAAGTCACCCAAGGTCCTCCACAGTAACACACAGTGAATCTAGTACACACTCACACCTGTAGCCATGGAGCTGTGAGAACAGTTGAGCTCAGTCCTGAGGGGCCTGTGGTGGGGCAGAAGTGGCGCTCTACCCAGCCAGAGCCAAGCAAATCTTTGGAGGGTGGGGTATCCAGGCATCCTTCTGCATGACATGACCAACATTTGCAGGGTTTTTAATTTTTTTTGTATTAGACAAAGTTTCCCCTTTAGCCTAGGCTGGGGTGAACTTGTAGCTCTCTACCCGCCTAACCTCTCATATGCATGTCCAACCACCCTGTTCATTAAGCTTTTTTTTCCCTCCTCTATCTATACTGCTTTCTGAAATCCTTAAACTGGTTGTGAAAATAAGTAGTTTAGGAAGGTTCTTTTTTGCTGGCTGATCTTACAAACACATGAATGATTTACCAGGCAGTCAGCTTTCAGTAGTAACCTTGGGCAGAGGTTTTTCTGGTTTTGCCTGTTTTGTGTTTGTGTTTGTCTATTTACATACCTTTCCTTGCTGTGCTAAAATGCAACAGGGAATGGATTCTAAATCTGAGGTCACATCCCCTCTCCAAAGTCAGGCCAAGTAGAGTAGTGTAGTGGCAGCAATATTTTTGGAGACTGAGGCAGGAGGCAGTATAGCCTGGGAACTTAATAGAATAGTCTTTAAGAAAGATCTTCCCAAGAAAAAAGATAAGCAGGGTTTTCTTTTCATTTAAATCTTTTGAGACACAGGTAGACTCACAAAGGCATTCTTGCCCATACAATGTGGCATGGCTAGAAGAGTCATAAGACAAATTTCAGAAGTCAGTTTCCCTCTGATATATGGACATCCAGAGGTCAAAGTTAAGTCCTCAGATGTGTGAACAAGCACCTTACCTGCTAAGGTATCTCACCAACTCCAGGCATCAGTTTAATGGTAGAATGTGTACCAAGAAGGATAGGCCATGGAATTGAGTCACAATCTCCTTGTAAAATCTGAATGTGAGTCACGGATCTAATTGTGTATTTTTATGGAGAATGGGGAAATGTCCCCCCCTGCTGGCCAGTGGTCTGGGGCCATAACAAAACGAGTCAGCATTTTCTTAATGAGTTGCTTTAAAGGCCACCATTGCTTCCTGTTGAGCCCCTGAATTCAGAGGATGGAAGGGGAGTGGATGTTGCTTTCTGTACAGATCTGGAGGTCCAAGGCACTGCACAACACTCAGGGTAGAAAGGGAGGGAACATTAAGAAGAGTTGGGAAGGGGGGAGCTCTTCACTCTGATGTCTACTTAAAGAGTCTTGTCAGCTGAGAATCAAAATGGAGGATTATAGCACATCGTAGTATTTGCTGTGAAATTTGAAAAAATGCAGAGAATTATCCTTTCTTTTTTGTAACTTCATTTATTTTAATAGTGTTTTTGTATCAGAAGCCACTGTGTATCCCTATGAAGGACCAAGAGTGACTTCATGAATCATCCTAGATTGCCTCTATCTCCTTTTTGTTTCCCTCTGGGATTTCTCAGACTCTGCCCACCAGGCCCGGAAATGCAGGCCACAGCCTTTTCTGCCCGACATTTTTTACATGATCCTGCGATCTGAACTCAGGACGTTTTTCTTACAAGGAAAAATCTTATTTCTCCAACTTGAGAATGTCCTTGTAAACTGTGATATTTTCAAAATAGGAAGCAAATTTGATATTTTGTTGTTTTTTTTTTTAAGTGTAAATTTTTTAAAAAATTTATTTATTTAGAAACAAACTGGCTGTCATAGTTAGGTGTCAACTTGACTATTGAGGGTTTGAGTTCTGGTACATTTGTAGAGAATTAATAGTTGAGTTAAGCCCACAGCAAAACTACAAGAGATTGTCCAGCTGATGGGAAAGGCCCAGCCCATGTTGGAGGTGGGAGAGACTAGGCACTGGAAAAAAATTCTGAAAGCTGACTGAGAAAATTGGCCAGATGTGCTGGTTTGGCAAGTAGGGATCTTTCCTCTCTTAGCCATTATGTGGTGATGATGGGGCCAGTTCCCTCGACCCTGGTGTTGGTGCATGGTCTCTTGTCAAGCTGGACTATAGACTGTAACCAGATTATCATAAGAAAATAAATCCCTTGTTCCCTTAAGCCATTTGATGGTGATTTTTCAGTAACCATGCAGGAGAACTGCAACACTGGCTTTATGTCATTCCTGTCATTCCCTCGCTGTAGGGGTCCCCAGGGATCACAGCTCCGTCCTGCAGGCCAGTCCAGCGGGTCCTCCAAAAGGGGGATCGGGGAAAGGTGAGTGCACTGTCTGCCTGCTCCCAGCTCTCTTTCTCGAGGACAATCAGAGGCGACAGGGAGTCTAGTCAAGCAAGAACTCATTTATTGCAAGTCCATAGCCATCTTATAAAGGTAGAAACCCCAATGGGAATTCCAGGGTGGGGAAACGAGCAACCAATCATCTTAAAGGTCAAGCCAGCATGCAGGCTGTATGTAGTGAAATTTCTTCAGAACATCCTGAGCTATTCCCTCCTGACTTCCTCCATCCTGAGCTGTTCAACACATCCTGAGCTGCCCTCCAGACTTCTTCCATCAAAACATCTTTGTCTAACCTTGCCAGATTATTGAGGTCACCTAGACTGAGGCCTTCACACACTCCCCACCATGTATCCCAAACTCCCCATCCACATACACTTCTCCCATGGTCTCTTCCCTTCATACAGCCTGCTCTATTTCACTCACCTCCTATCCTTTTGCTTGTAATTATCGTTGGAATCCTTTTGGGATGCCTATGTTGGCAGGGAATAAGATTTCTGTTGAACTTTATGTGGCTCTTCAGTGGGGAACGTCATAAAGTGGGGAGGTTCCTCTTCCCTTGTCTAGACCTAGTCCCTGATATACTCTTTGACAGCAGCTGTTTCTTCTAAGATCTTAATTAATCCTGGAGGAAGTGATGATAAAGTTCAACATTTTTCTAGAACTAATACTGAAAGCTGATTGAGAAAATTGGCCAGATGTGCTGGTTTGGCAAAGAGGCATCTTTCCTCTCTTAGCCACTATGTGGTGACCTGAGTGTAGCAGCCCTGGTTTGGCTGGAGTGTGTTGGTCAGGAGCATCTCATCCCATCTTTGGGCTCTTACAATCTTCCTGTCCCCTTATGCCTGGTTTGGGATAAGAGCCTTGGTTTGGGATAAGATTTTGATGGACTGAATGTGACTGAGTAGTCCAGTTTCCCTGATAGTATGTACTCAAGCCTGATATGGTTTTCTGCCTCAGTAGTCTTCCATAGTAGAAGGGTGCAACTTGCTTGCACTTTGAGAGCTTTTCTCATCTAAGCATTAAAAATGGAATATTTCCTCAAGAGGTTGAAATGTCACAGAAATACCTTAAAAGATGCACAACTTTCCTATCAGAGAAATGCAGATCAAAACAGTGGTGCCATACCAGCTTATCCTCAGTCAAAAAGTTAAGCACTGAATGTTCTTTCTTATTTGTGGATGATTGAAGTGATATCTTTGTCCTTGTCTTTGAACTGGAAGCACTGGAAGAGCCATAACATTCGAAAAAGACCTCTGCGGGGGAAGGTGGGGGAGGGATGGTTAGGGTGAAACCTTTTAAAGGGGAGATTTAGGATCCCAGGACAAGGTTGAGGAAAGAAAAATTGGGAAAAATACATGATGGGGAATGAGGGGATGAGAGATAAGGAGGGGCATGGGAGACTGGAGAGACAGAGGGCCTTATAGAAAAAGCCTAAAATTGTAAGTAGTAATCCCAAAGGAACATCCTATGCTAATATGTCTAAAAAAAGAAATAAGTTTTTAAAAAAGGAAGAAGAATGGGAAGTCCCTATGCAGAGGAGTGTAGAGTGAGGAAAACAAGGGGAAAAAAAGCCTTGAGTTGATCCACTTAGAATGCTGGGACAACATTATACTAGTAGTAACAGGAATGTAGCACTTCCTGATAAAATGTTGGTGAGATAGGTATTAAAGGCCCCCAAACATTATAGGCTTTGGGCATTGCTCTTAGTTGCTCTCCACAAACTTTCAGTAAGACTCTATTACTGAAGATGCACACAAATGGATCACAGAACATTGGTCAAATATATTAACTGGAACTGGTCTTTGAACATTTTCCTTGTTGGATGGCTTACACAGTATCAAGGACTGCTGTCAAAGCTGCACAGGGATAGAAATAATCACAAGTCCCATCACCAGTGTGAGAACTGTAAGTTGAACTATAAATCACCATGGGAACAGGTGACCATCAGTGTAACAAAGGCATGAATACTAAGGAGAAAACCAATAGATTTCTGATTGGATTCAAGACCTACTTGCCAAAATGGTAGCCATCCCTGTTACTGTAAAGTAGAACAAGAACTTAAAAACAAGAAAGGGAATAGATCAGTTTTGAAGACAGCCAATAAACATATGAGTTGGAAGACAGTACATCAATGTGCTCTGTAGGTATCTGTTATTTTACCCATAGAATAGAAACCCCCTCTTTCACAGGAGTAGACAAGCTGTAGTGGTACCCAGGGGTACATGCAAGAATGCAGTTGGAAAGGTGAATGGGAGGGAATGGTGAAAGGAAGGAAGGGGATGGAGGGACTTACACAGGAGAAATATGAGCAGGACTGTTTGAAATTAAAAACCAAACTTTGGGTCAGAGGGTGCAGGAGTGTTCTCAGTCATCCAGGCTGATTTTATTTGTGCCATACATGAGTATTTAAAGGGGAAAAAACCCTCAATAGCAGTGTCAAATTCTGGAAACATACATATTGTAAAACTTACGTAAGCCAGCAAGAAAAAGCAATGTGACATCTATTTGCTAGGTGGGACAGATATGATGTCTCCAGGTAGAATTACCCAGTTACTGTGACTATGTATGTAATCCTGTGATCCATAGGTTAACATATTTGATGGTCCCAAAATATACAGGAAAACAACTGGAGAGAGCCTGCCAAAGGGTCGTTGGTCCCCAGGAGAACAAAAGCAAAATCTGATATAAACAAACAGGAGGCATCATTCCTGGGGAGCCCTGCCTGCAACCATTTGTCCAAGGATGCCAGTGCATCATTCTCCAGGGAGCAGCTGAAGCCTTGGCTCCCCCACAGTGTTATATTATCAATTTTTTATAGTTTACACTTGCATATCTTTTCCTGTCTGCTCATTCCCTTCTCCTGTTACTTGCATAGATTTCCAGTAACAAGGATGATTTCCCTGCCATTAAAGAGATTAGACCCCATTCGAGAGTAATTGCTTTCCCATGGGTCTTCCATAGTTGTGTTGCTCTCACAGATTCTTGTTACCAAAGTTGGTAAGGGCTTTGATGTCTTTTTCCTCTGAGCCACTTGCCTTTTCTTTTTTTTTCTTCCCTCATCACTTCTTGAGTCCTATCACCTTACTTCCTTTCCCTTACAGGTTTTTCTTCCACAGTGGCTCTATGTTCCTTTGTCTCCACTCTCTTGGTATCTTCCTTCCCTTATCTCCCAAATTACATCCTTTGTGTTTGTACTGGATGTTATAGAAATTTCCACATGACTGTGAGGGCTTTGTACAAGGGCTTTGCTCTTCTTTTATGGGATAACTTGTGACATTTGTGTTTGTGACTTGGTACTTGGCTCAGAATAAATTCTTCTAAGTCAATTTACCAGTAGATTTCATGAATTCATTTCACTTGATAGCTGAATAGTATTCAGTTCTGTATATGTACCACATTTCATCATCCATTTATGTACTGTTGGGCATTTAATCTAATTATACAAGTTTGCATTTCCATAATGGCTAAGGGTGTAGAACCTTTTTAAGCTCTTTAATATACATTTTCATTTCATCCTGGGAAAAGTTTCTTTTAAGTTCAAGGTCCGTTTTATAATTGGACTGTTTACCTCCTTGGTGTTTAATATTTTGGGTTCTTTGCGTACTCTGGATATTAGTCCTCTATCAGACTTGTAGTTAATGAAGATTCTCTCCCATTCTGTGGGTTGTGTTTTCACTAGGTTAACAATATCTGACACAAGGTCTTTAATTTCCCCTTGTTGAGTTTTGGTTTTATTCCCTATGCAGTTGGGATCCTGTTCAGAAAATTTTGGCTTATTACTATGGATTTGTAATAAAGATTAAGGCTTGGTATGGTGATACCTCCAGCAGAGTTTTAATTACTCTGGACTGTTTTGGCTGTCCTGGGCCTTTTGTGTTTCCATATGAATTTTGAGATTGTTTTGTCAATTTCAGGTCCATTTGGATTATCCTTTGATTCAGCTCTAGTGTGTCTGTTCAGTTTTTGGCCCATTGACTTATCCTATCTATTGTTGAGAATGGAGTTTTAAAACACCTTCTTATTCTTATTTTTATTCTTATTCTTACTCTTATTCTTATTATGTTTAATCCAACATTCGTTTTTTAATTTATTTTTTCCCTTCATACAAACTTGATAGGTACCCCATTCCCCTCCCTCCCTCCACCCCTCCCTGAATCACCTTGCTCCCTCCCCCCTTTTCCCCTTCCTTTCCTCCCCTCCCTTTTTCCCAGTGCCCCTCCCCCCATTCCTGGAGCATCCTTTAGTGTGCATGTCAAACTTCCCTCTGGATCCCCCTCTCTGATGAGGTGTAAGGACTCAGTAGCATTGCCTAGAGCTCTTTCTTGTTTTTGTCTTTTGTATAGGAACACTATTATTGAGTTGTTTGTGTTGATGTGTTGTTTTAGAAATTGTAGTGTTTGTTTAATGAATGTGGATGTGGCTAAACTAAGTGCATATATATATATATATATATATATATATATATATATATATATATATTCAAAATTCTAAAATCTTCATGGATTGTTCCTTTGACTAATATGTAGTACATCCTTCTGTTTCTTTTATGATTTGTTTTGATTTGAACTCTGTTTTGTCTGATATCAGAATTATTACTCCTGCTTGTTTCTTTGTTCCATTAGCTTGGAGTGTGTGTGACTTTTACTCTGAGATTGTGCCTATATTTCATGGTCAGTATGTTTCCTGAAGGCAGCAGCTGATTGTGTTTTTTAGTCCATGTCCATGGTCTCTATCTATGTTAAGTCCATTGACATTTAGAATTATACTTGTGAAATGTTTGCTGATTCCTGTCATTTTCTGATTTTGGTGGGGATTTTTCTGTTTCTTGTTTTAGTAGTTGTGTTGGCATTGTTTTTCCTTTCTATTCACTTGCATATGTTTGTGCTTTTCTTCAAACTTAAATATTTTTTCAAGCATCTTCTGTAGGTAGGCCTGGTTTGGTGTCATTAGCTCTTCAGTTTATTCTTGAATGGTGAGAATCTCGGGAACTTCAGTTGATGGTAATGGTACACTGGTCCCCAGTCCATGATTTCTGTGGCCTCTATTAAATTCTTGGAGGATACTTTAATGATTAGTGAAGAAGGAAGTTTGTATGAAGATTAGGGTCAGGAAGGTAGTGAGATGGCTGGGTGAGGTTGGGGGGAGATAGAGGCTATAGACACAGGGCATGTTGTGGATCCACATCGGAAGCTGGACTCAAGTGGGATAGGGAATGGAGGCCCATCTAGGTTCCTTTAAAGAGCTTGTGGTCCTGTGTGGCAAATCTGTGGTCAGGAAACCAACTTTTAAATCATGAATATATATGGCCTTATTCCTTTTGCAGATATAGCTTGGAATCTCCTTAGATTTTGTTGACTGTGTGAAAATCCCTGCCTGGACATTTTCTATTTGAAGCCAGAAATGTGTGTAGCTGGGCTGAATTCCTACGTCAAGGAAGCTCTAATCCTATATATGTGCAGTAGGACTCTGTGTCCCCTCTCCCACTGTTGATGTCTATAGGGGACCTGGATGTCTAAATCTTGTCACATGAGCACCCTTGTTTGTACTGTCACTTGTCTATCTTTGCCTGGTGACACTCAGCTCTCACAATCTCTTCTGCATGGTGCCTTTCATTCAATTCATGGTGGCTGGACTCAGAATTCCCATTTGTCAGCTTGGTGACTTTGATGAGGAACTTCTCCTTTCTGAATCATTTTACTAATTTAACTATATATGTTTTTATTTGGTCATTTGTGTGCATATGTGTTTGTATTACATGTATTTATGTATATATTCATTTGTGTATGTGTGTGTGTGTGTGTGTGTGTGTGTGTGACTGTGTGTATTTGGTAATAGGGTAATTCACTTGGATGTGTTTCTGCTTTTCTTCAAATTTAAATATTTGTTTCTATTTGATGGACACTGTCTCTGCCTCTGATTGATTGACTATTTTCTTTTGTGAACAAAAGGATTTAGCTCATGTTACCCTTTAACCTGTCTTTCCTATTCATGTACATGTAATCACAAGCCTGTTCCATTGGAGCCTGATGCCTTTGAGTTCTTTTTTTTCCCAGTGATTAGAAGAGTCCATGGTACTGACCACCACATGAATGGTCTTGTCTTCTAGGGCTTTTCAGTCTTGTCTTCTAGGGCTTTTCAGTTTTTGTGTGTTTTTGACTGAACTGATTTAGTTGGTATTACTACACTTGGGCAGTTGTTACTAGTGCTTGTCTTGGGGTTGTTATGTTTGTCTTTCGTTATTGTTATTTCCTAGTTGAGGCTATTAGGCTGTTAGTACATCAGTTAAATCAGGTTAAGTAGACAGGGGGTGAATATTAGTATGGTAGTGCACTTTTACGATGTAGTATTTTGGTGATATGTGAGAGTGAGTGGTGTATTCCCTGGAGTTGTATATGTTTTTGGGGTGGCTGTATGGAAAGGTTATCTACAGTGATTAATATTAGAAAGGAACAGTAAAGTGAAAAAAAGGGGAGGTTTACTTATCTTTGGGCTGGATGTGAAGAATCTCTCCCATGTGATAGGATGATTGTAGAGGTTTTCAGATGTATGGCCTTTGACCCTTAGAACTTTGCTTGAGTTTTCTTTGGACTCCATTGAATTCTAAGTAGCAGTGTGTCTTCTGTAGACCATTTGTGTGGGTCCCCAGTGGGCCAGAGAGGCAGAGGGGCTGATGTTGTTGGCAGAATTCTTCACCTGGGGCCTGGGACTTGGCTTAGTGGCCCTCCAAGCTCCAGGGATGGAGGAATGTGAGCAAGTCCTGTCCAGTTGGTTGGACAGGCAGGCAGGAGGAAGAAAGGGGCTGGGGCTGAGGGCATAGCCCAGGCCAAAGCCTGAGGCAGCCCAGGGCATGGCGCTGGGACACGGGGCGACCATGAATGGTCTTATTTATTCATTTGTCCAGGTGACTTCTCTAAGTCCTCCTTCAAGTGGCTCCAGGCAGCAGGTCTGGAGGTACCAGAAATGAGCAGAAGCACTGAATGTTGCTTTCTTGTCCTGCACCACACGAAAGTCCTTGTGTTATAAAGGGATCCTAGATACACAGAGAAGGTATACTTGGAGATACATAGGGAGAAATTGTGGAAGATAGAAGGAGATGCAGCAAAGAGCAAAGACCAACAGTCTTTGTGACACTCAGTGTCCTTTTTGCATTGGGAGAGATCTATCTACATGCTTCTTCTCCAGATGTCTTTCTTGCCAATTTTTCAATTTTGTTCTTTTCAAATCACTGACCATTCAGCCAAACCATTGATTACAACCCATGAGTCACACATCTGGCCATTTTCACTTCCAGGCAAAGTGTACAAGCATTTACACTGCCTGAAGTTCTGTCCACTGTGAGGATTTCCCTTCTCCAGTGACCTTCAGAATTATTACAGAAAGGGTTATAATGCTGCAACTGAAACTTATGGGTGGCACCTGAATGATAGGCAGAACCATCTGTGAACCAAGCCCTAGTCTTCTCTTCCTAAGTCACCTAATCATTGGATACACCTCAGAGTCCATAGATGCATGCTTGGAAACAGGCATTACAACAGTCTTAGGAACCATAGGGATTTGGACAACTTCTTCATGCAACTTACTTGTGTCTTAAGGACCTGCTCATTCCCTGCCTTGTATGTAGTGTTTGATCCATTTAATAACAGATTGTGGCTTTGCTAATCCTACACTATGGCTTTCTTGATCAGATAACACTCAATTCATGCCACACAGGGCACGCAAGGAGGACACCTCCTCTGCGCCCGGGCCCGCCCCAGCTCCCCCAGGTTAAATAGCGCCCCGCCCATGACCCATCCTTCCTTCCCCCACTCCGCCTTCCAGGACAGGATGCAAGCGCGGTCCAGCTGGCCTCACCACGACCTAGGTAAGCTCCGCCCCCGCGCACCCCCAGAACCCCAGGACAAATAATTCAGTTAAGTGAAAAACGCACAGAAATTGAAAGAAGATCTTAAGAGTTAAAACGCCAAAGCCAAAGTGCAAATCCATGAGAAACAACACTCAAGTAAACAAATCTCCCACTGAAAGAATTAATCCCATAATGTTAGACTCGAACCAGAACAAACCCACAGAAAATGGCAATGAAAGCCTGACCCAGGATAATGACTTTCAAAATATCATCATTACCATGTTCAATACTATGAAAGAGGAAATCTGGGAGGAATTAAATAATCGAATCAATCGCTTTGAAGAGGAACACAACAGACACTTGGAGGAGGTGAGAAAAAAGTGCAAGAAACAAAAACTGGCATAGAGCAGTTAAAACAGACTCAAGCAGAGTTTAAAACTGAGCTAAAAGACAAGTTATCCTCAACCCAGAACTCCACAGAGAGTCTTATCAGCAGAACTAACGAAGCAGAAAACAGAATTTCAGACCTTGAAGATAAAGTGGGAGTATTAACCAGCTCAATGGAAGAGGTTTTTAAAGCCAAAAAGATACTTGAGAGAAATATCCAGGAGATATGGGACATCCTGAAGAAACCTAACATACGTATTCATGGAATACCAGAGCAAGAATCTCAAAATACCACCCCTGAGGAAATTTTTCAAACGATCATCAAGGAAAACTATCGTCATCTAAAAAAAGAGAGGCCCTTCCATATACAAGAGGCATTCCGCACCCTGAACAGATATGACCAAAACAGTAGCTCGCCACAGCAAATAATAGTTAAAACACTCCACATTCAAGATAAAGAACTGGTGCTGAGAGCTTCAAGGGAGAAAAAACAAGTCACTTTTAAAGGTAAACCTATTAAAATAACAAATGACTTCTCAGTCGAAACAGTAAAAGCAAGAAGAGTTTGGAGAGACATACTTCAAGTATTGAATGAGCAAAAATGTCAACCCAGGCTGATTTAACCTGCAAAAGTATCTGTCGTGATTGAGGGAGAAAGAAAAACATTCCAGCACAAAGAGAACTTGAAGGAATACATGTCCACCAAACCAGGCCTTCAAAAAATGCGAGAAATGATATTCAAGCTTGAAGGAAAAAACAGGCATATCCAGGAGAACAGAAGGCAAGTATAACACCATTAAAAGCGAAGCAATATACTTATAAAAACTACTAAACATAATAAATGTCCGGATTTAAAAATAGTTTCTCCACTATAACACTAAATGTTAATGGAATTAACTCACCGATCAAGAGACACAGATTACAAACATAGATTAAAAATCACAATCCATCAATCTGCTGCCTGCAGGAAACCCATCTCACCAAAAAAGATAGGCATGCCCTAAAAATAAAAGGATGGTCAACAATTCTACAAGCTAATGGAAGCAGAAAACAGGCAGGGGTAGCCATTATGCTATCAGACAAAGTGGACTTCAAACCAAAGAAAATTATAAGAGACACGGATGGATACTACATTTTAGTCACAGGTACAATCCACCAGGAAGACTTCACAATACTGAACATATATGCACCCAATACGGGCCCCTCCACATTCATTAAGAAAACCCTACAGCATCTAAAGCAAGAAATCAACCCCCAAACGATAATTCTTGGGGACTTCAACACTGCCCTCTCAACATGGGATAGATCAACAGGTCAAAAGCTTAACAGAGACACTTTGGAACTTAATCAAACCCTGAAAGAAATGGACCTTACAGATCTCTATCGAACTTTTCACCCATGCACCAAAGAATACACATTTTTCTCAGCAGCACACCGAACATTCTCCAAAATAGATCACATATTGGGCCACAAAACGAATCTACACATATACAAAAAAGTTGAAATTCTAACCTGTGCCCTATCAGACCACCATGGCCTAAAGCTGGACATCCACAACACAACAAACAAGAGAAAATACACTAACTCACGGAAACTTAACACTGTGATGCTGAATGAGAACTGGATTCAGAAAGAAATTAAAAAGGAAATTCAAGATTTCCTGAAAGTGAATGATAATGAAAATACAACTTACCAAAATCTCTGGGACACAATGAAAGCTGTTCTAAGAGGTAAGTTCATAGATCTTAATGCCTACATCAAAAAAAATGGAAACATCAGAAATAAACAACAATGCAGCTTAAAGCTTTAGAGAAAATAGAGGAATCTAATCCCAAAAATAATAGAAGACAGGAGATTAGCAAAATAAGGGGAGAAATATCTGAAATTGAGATTAAGAAAATGATAGAAAAACTCAACCAGTCAAAAAGCTGGTTCTTTGAGAGAATCAATAAGATTGATACACCCCTAGCTAAATTAACCAAAAGCAAGAGAGAGAAAACCCAAATTAACAAAATTAGAAATGAACATGGAGTTATCGCTCCTGATAACCAAGAAATCCAGAGAATTATAACATCATATTTCAAAAACTTATACTCTGTGAAGTTTGACAACACAAAAGAGATGGATGAATTTCTAAGTAAACACAACTTACCTAAATTGAATCAGGAAGTTGTGAATTATTTAAATAGTCCTATAACATATAAGGAAATTGAGGAAGTAATCTTGAATCTTCCCACCAAAAAATGTCCTGGACCAGATGGATTGAGCACAGAGTTCTACCAGACATTTAAGGAGTTAATAACACCAATACTCCTTAAACTGTTCCATCAAATAGCAAAGGAAGGAACACTACCAAATTCCTTCTATTAAACTAATATCGTTTTAATCCCAAAACCTAATAAAGATTCACTTAAAAAAGAAAACTATAGGCCGATCTCTCTGATGAACACAGACGCAAAGATTCTCAGCAAAGTTTTAGCAAATAGGATTCAAAAACGTATTAAAAAGATCATTCATGGGGACCAAGTAGGCTTCATCCGTGGCACACAAGGTTGGTTCAACATATGCAAATCAATAAATGTAATTCATCATGTAAACCAGTCCAAAGTCCCAGACCACATGATACTCTCGATAGATGCAGAAAAAGCTTTCGAGAAGATCCAACAGCCTTTTATGATCAAAACGCTAGAGACAGTAGGAATGGAAGGAACCTTTATCAATATAATAAAAGCTGTATACAATAAGCCCACAGCAAGGATTATTCTCAATTGGAAGCATTCCCACTTCGATCAGGAACTAGACAAGGCTGTCCACTGTCACCACATCTATTCAATATTGTTCTTGAAGTCTTAGCCAAAGCCATAAGACAAGAAAGGGACATAAGAGGGATTCAAATCGGCAAGGAAGAAGTCAAGCTATCCCTATTTGCAGATGACATGATCTTATACCTGAGGGATCCCAAAAACTCCACCAGGAAGCTCCTGGAACTAATTAAGTAGTTCAGCAGGGTGGCAGGATACAAAATAAATGTACAAAAATCAGAGGCCTTCTTATATGCCCAGAATGAGAGAAGTGAAAATGCCTTGAGAGAAACAATCCCATTTACTATAGCCCCTAAAAAAATGAAATACCTTGGTATAAACCTAACCAAGGTGGTGTGTCACTTTTTTCTGTGGATACTTTTTTTTAGGGTTTAACAGTTACTCTTCACTATTGCTGTGAGAGAGCACCCACAGTCAAGGACTTAAGGGAGAAAGGGAGATTTATTCAGCTTACGGTTCCAGAGGGGAGGCACAGTTTCTCATGGCAGAGGCAGCATGGCTGGCTGGCCAAAGCTGAAGGAAGCTACATCACTGCAGACATCTTGGAGGCTGAGAGCTGCAAGACTGCTTGCTGCAAACAGACTTCTCCTGGAGGTAGGGTGGAACTAATCCACCTCAAGGCCCACCCCTGGTAAATGCCTTCCTCCAGCAAGGCTCCACCTCTCAAGGTGACATGACCTTTCCAAATGCATCAGACTGTGGGAGACACAATTCAAACTATGACACTCCACCTCTGGCCCCCACAAGCTCATTGCCATCTCATTATGCAAACCATACTCAGTCCAACTTTAAAAGTCTTCATAGACTACAACAGTAGTGCCAACAGTCCAAAAGCCTCCTGTAAAATCAAAAGTCAAGTTACATACTTCCAACATACAATGGAACAGAATAAATATTCCCATTCCAAAAGGAAGGAATGGGGGCATATCCAGGAACGATTGGTCCATAACAAGACTGAAAACCAGCAGGACAAACTCCAAATCTTGTAGCTCCAAGTCCAACAGGTGAGCCTCTTGTTGAAATCATCTCACTTCCAAAGGGCTTTGGTTCCACCCCTCCAATGCAGCTGTCCATAGAATACGTTGCTCTCTTGAGCTTACTCCTCCCACGGTATACAGCTCTCCTTGGCAGATGTTCTGCATTGTCTCTGGAATCTCCAACATCTTTATTTCTCAATGGCAAACCAGACTTTAACTCCGCAGCTCTTCTTGGACCTCTAAACTGCAAACTTTCTGCCACATGCTGCCTGGCTTCCATCATTTTTCAAATTCTTGGAGGACTCCAACATTTCTTCCCTCTTTCATCCTTGATGCCTCTAAAACCAGAACCACGTGGACGACTTTGCCAAGACTGGCCCCCTTGAATCACAGCTGATTCTGCTTCTCTATGCAGACCATGGGGAAAAGCTCTTCTACACCTGGACAGTTGTTTTATAGAAGCGGATCCTTGCTTTGGAACTCTACCCTTTAGCTCATTTCTTCTAAAAGGATTTGCATTCTTATAGGTGGGAGCTTTCTCTGAGGAAATTGTCCTCAAGCTAGGGCCTGTCCTATTATCCAAATTGACAGCAGATTTTGATTTACAAATGGAGCTAATCTCTTTAACATCTATTTTGTTCCCTGCTTCTTCCTGGTTCAACTTTGTAAGTTTGGCTTTGTATTTTTCATCATTAGATCTTACAGTTTTGGCTTCTTCTAGCCTGATTCTTTGCTCTTTTTCATAATTTTGAAGACAACTAAAAAGTAACCATATCACATTGTCAAGACTATATTGCTTTGAAATTTCCTCCGCCAAATACTCCAGTCTAACTTCAGGGAAGCTTTCAGGACGAGGGCAAAACTTCACTAAACTCTCGGACCAACACATGGTTCCATGTGTCACTCGTCCAGTTGCAAACACAGTCTGTGTTCCCCTCTGGATCATCACAAGCAGGGCTTCCATTGCCTGTGCCTCTCACATCATTGCTCTTTTCAGAGCTCTGTTGAGAAAGGCCATTTGGCCCCTTCGCCAAGACTCAATATCCCACTATCCGGTTCCAATTTCTGTAACAGTTACTCTTTACTATTGCTGTGAAAGAGAACCCAAAGTCAAGAACATAAGGGAGAAAGAAAGATTTATTCAGCTTATGGTTCCAGAGGGGCAGCACAGTTTCTCACGGCAGAGGCAGCATTGCTGGCTGACCAAAGCTGGAGGAAGCTACGTCACTGCAGACATCTTGGAGGTTGAGAGCCGCAAGACTGCTTGCTGCAAAGACAGACTTCTCCTGGAGGTAGGATGGGTTATGTAGATACTTTCTAATACTAGTTCATATTAAGTTTCCTGAGACAGTGTTTCATTAGGTATCATAAGTGCACTAGAACTCACTAGGTAGCCAGATTAGGTCCTTAAAAATGTTTTGGTGCCCTCTTTACCCTGTTCAGGATCCTGGTCTCTTTCTGTAATTGGAGAACTTTTATCCTCCTTTTACTTTCTTTCTCTTAATTAATTGAAGGACTACACACATACACACACACATGCAGGTGATTTTCACACACATACACACACATACACACAAATAGAGACACAGAAATGAGATATATACATGCCATAATTTTTATGTGCAGATTAAAGGACAGCTTTTGGAAGTCAATTCTCTCTTGTTGTCATGTGTATTCCCAGGATCAAGTCACTAGATTTGTGCTCAGGTGAGCATAAATCACTGGAAATTGATCACTGGAAATTCTTGATTTACATGTTTTCTGTGGAGAGTGAACTCATACATCAATTCTCCTATATGGATTCATTTACAGGTCAAAGTATATTTAGGCTGAATTCCAAGTTGAAATTCAATCTTTTATTCTGGTTGCTTACACTATTATCAGTTAAAGTTGCTTACAGGAGCAGGGTTGACTCAAAGGCAGCTATACACCAGAATGTCATCCTATGCTGAATGAGACTCATGGATGCTGTGATTCTGCCACTGTCTGTATGATTTGCAACCAGCTCTGATTGCAGGAGAATCCTCTCCCACCTGCCTAGCTGCTCAGTTTTCTTCAGACTGTTTTACTGCCAGGACTATCTTCTGAAGCAGTTGTTTCCTGATTTTCCTTATACTGGCAACCACAGCTCCCTCCCAATTTTGGTGAATATGGGATCCTTTAGTTGTTAATGAGTCTCCTTCCAAAATGTAATATTTCCAATATTTGCAAAGCAGAGACCGAATGCACCTGACACTCTTAGGCTATAATGAAATAAAATTCTTATGTCATATTGTACCCAGATGAAAAATTATACACACTTCTTTAGCTTCTCACTTTGAATTTTCATTATACTGCTTTTCATTGCCTACATTGTAAATTGGAAAATAGCCTGGTATTAAAGCTAATTGTTCAGTGGCTGTGTCAAAGTTACTTTTCAAAGGGAGAAATAATTTATTATGACAAAAAAGGCATGGCAGACAGCAAGGTCCGCGGTTGAGATGACTCAGGTGAAGTTCATCATCATACATAGAAGGAGTTTTTTTTTTTAATTCCATTTTTTTGCCTAATCATACTAGCTAAATAGATATCCCTTCTCCCTCTCTCCTCTCTCATTGTCCCCGATGGCACTTTCCACCCCCTTCTCATCTGCCCCTTCTCCCTCTCACCCCTTGTTCTTCCCTCCTTTTCTCTTGGTGTTTCCTAATTTTTCCCTCTCAGCCTCCAGAGCATCTGTTCATGTGGGCACTGAATTTCCCTCTGAGTCATCTACCTTAGTGAGGTTCCAGGACTCAGTGGCATAGTGTTTCAGTTGGCCTACATAGTTGCTGATAAATGACCATTGAACGGCTTAAGTGATCAAGAGGTATATTCTCTTACAATTTTCTGGTTATAGTTCTCAGTACAGCTTGACAGGAGAGCTCACACACCAACACCATGGCCAAAGGAACTGGCCATGCCATCTTTATGTAATGGCTGAGAGAGGGACGATCCTTAGTTGCCAAACCAGCAAGTTTGTCCAAGTGTACACAAGGATGCCAACCTTTTCTACCCATCTCTCTGTATCTTATTCCAGGCCTAGTCCCACCCGGCCTTCCCCATCAGCCAGACAATCTCCTGCAGAGTTCCTCTGGGTTTATCCCAACCACTAATTCTCCACAAATGTACCCAACTCAAAACCCTCAACTATGAAGTTGACACCTGTACCTAACTCTGACACATGGTGGGTATCCCCTTCTTGGTCTTGGCTTTTAATATGGAAATTCTATTATGACTGTCTAAACCCTTGCCTGTAAGGATCCTACTATCTGAAGCCTTTTCCCCTGTGATCTATGCTAGACTTTGGGATTGTTGACTTGTCTCCTGTTGTGCAGGTCAGTCAAGGTCCACTCACATTGTGGTTATATCCTGAATACTGCAGCCCTGACTAGTGTAGAGTATTTTGCATTTTGTTAGTCCTCTCTATCTATAGGCTGTTACAATTTTCCCACTCCCCTTTCCTCAAGTTCCCTGAGCTTCAGGATGGGGAGACATTGACTGTTCTGGTTCCAGGTAAATATTGTAAGGTCTTTGGTGTTTTGAATTATGGTTTGTTTTCAGTGTCGATGTTCTTGCACTGCCCTTGGCTGCATCCTGATTGTTTGTGGAAGTTATCTCCAAACCAAAGAAAATACTGTTTAAACCAAGATCTTAAAATAAGAAAAGACTCAAAGATAGATGGAATAGTCAGAATAGGACACAGCAGTGAGATGGGTTAATCTCCTGTTTGCTGGTTGTTTCCCATCGAAGTGCCAGTCCATATACTGTCCCCAATTCTGCAATTTTCCTTTAGCTTTAGGATGGGGAGGAATTTGGTTAGTCTGGTTCCAGGTGATTAATGTAGGGTCACTAGAGGGTGTTCTGAATTATGGTTTGTTATTGTTTTCAGTTTTGCCGTTCTTCCACCACTCTTGGCTCCATCCTGACTGGCATTGGAGGTCACCTCCTAACCAAAGATAAAAGGCTGTAAGTGAAATCTTAGTATAAGAGGAGATTCAAAAGTAGATGCAATAGGAGTAGAAGACCGTAGTGGGGGGTCAGTCTCCCATTTGCAGGATGGTTACCATCTATCTGCCACTTTCTGTACCATCCCAGATTGATGATATCAAACTTCATCACTCACAAGTGACCAGGAAAGAAAGTGAGAGTAAGCTTTACCAGATGTCTTGCTACTTATTTGCAATACTTGATGGTATTGCATGATCCCCTGAAGCATGATCCCCTCTCTCCTTATTTCTGTGGGAGCCGTTCCTTCCCCTTCCCTCTTGTTTATAATCTTTGTGATTACTACAGGTATTACAGAGCTTTATCTTTGAATATGTCACTAAGTGGGTTTGGTACTAGGATCCACCTATTTGAGAGTACATATGGCATTTAATTTTCTGGGATACTTAACTCAATATAACTCTTTCTAATTCCATCCATTTCCTGGCAAATTTCATTAATTCATCTTTTTTGATGGCTGAGTAGTATTCCATTGTGTAAATGTTCCATATTTTCCTTATCCACTCGTCTACTGTTGGGCATTTGGATTGATTCCATGGCTTTGCTATTATAAATAGTGCTGCAATGAACATGGCTGTGCCTGTGTCACTATAATGAGTTGCTGCATTTTGGGGGATTATTTGCAGTAATGGTATAGCAGAGTCATATGGCACTTAAATCTTTAACTTTTTTAGAAATTTCCATACTGATCTCCAGAGTAGTTGTATAAGCTTGCATTCCTGTCAACAATGTATGAGAGTTTCTTTCTCCTTCTCTCCTTTTTATAATCCTTTGCAATTAGAGTGTGTTGTCATGGTCTGAAATGTGTCTCCCACAGGTTCATGTGTTTGGCAAGGTCATGGCACCTTGAGAGGTGGAGCCTTGCTGGAGGAAGGCAGTCACAAGGGGTGGGCCTTGAGATGGATTAGTCACACTCTATCTCCAAGAGTAGTCTGCCTTTGCAGCAAGCAGTCTCCAGCTCTCAGCTTCCGAGATATCTGTGGTGACTTAGCCCCCTCCAGCTTTGGACAGCCATTCTGCCTCCATTATGAAAAACATTATGAGAAACCTTCCCTCTGGAACTGTAAGCTGAATAAATCTCCCTTTCTCCCTTAAGTTGCTTGACTTTGGGTGCTCTCTCACAGCAATAGTTAAGAGTAACTGTTACATGCATATTGCAGAGATTTACCATTGAGTTTGTCATTAAGTGGCTTTTTAACTAGGATCCACATATTAGGGAGTAGATACAAGATCTAACTTCCTGTGTCTGGGATACTTCACTCAATATAATTCTTTGAATCTCATCCATTTTCCCGCAAATTTCAATAGTTAACCTTTTTGATGGCTGAGTAATATTCCATTGTACATATGTACCCTGTCTTCATTATCCATTCATCAACTATTGAGTTTTTAGGTTGATTCTATGACTTTGCTATTGTACATAGTGCTGCAATGAACATAGTTGTGCTCACATCACTGTAGTGAACTATGGGGGATTATTCGTGACATTTCTATGACATTTCAGTCTTTAAATTTTTTAGAAATTGCCAAACTGATCGCCAGAGTGGCTGTATAAACCTGCATTCCTGCCAGCAATGTATGAGAGTTCCTTTCTCTCTATATCCTCTTGATCACAGTGAATGATGGTGTTGATTTTTTTCAATCTTATTTGCTGTTTGCATTCTTTGCGTATGTATTCCTCAAAGAGATTGACCTACAGTTTTCTCTTTCAAGTGTATGTTTTTAGGTTTTGGGATTAGTATGATATCAGCTTTATAGAAAGTATTTGGAAGTGATCCTGGATGTCAATCCTATGATGTCAATAGTAGCATGCACTTTGTTTTCTTCTAGATCAATGCTAAGTCTTGTATTTGTTTTGTGAGTTATAATATATGTGTATGAAATGGTCCATCTTTATGCTTTCTCAAGGGCTTTTGCCTTTCTGGGTTATTTTAAAACAATCAGTTTTGTTCTCATCCTTTTTGTCTACATATTGTCAGTCGAGCTGTGGACTCTCATACTTTTTACCATGTTTCCCCCATATTATTGATTGTTCTTTTCTGTTTTCAGATTATCATGTTTTCACACAGGCTTTAATACAATTGTACTTTTACTTCGAGTTTTCTTTTCATCAGTTGCTATTATTAATTGTGTAATTCAATACTACATGAGGTAGTAATGTGTGTTTGAAAACAGTTAGCAAACCCATTGTAATAAAAGCTTCCCATAAACCGTTTCACATGAAAAGCACAGTAAACATCTGACTTTACACTCAGATTTTATTTATATACTGTTTTTTTCTTACAGGATATCAAATGACCAAACCTGACTTGATCTTCAAGCTTGATCTGGGATTTTTGCCTTGTATACCAGCAGAAACCTCAGTATGGAAGCCACCAGGTCAGTGTGCATTCTGAGCATGAAAATTCACTCCCCGTGTATGAGCAGTTACTGACGATGTTGTGCTTCTTTGACCGGATCAATTTTCTTGGTGATCCAAAGCTAGGCATTTCCTGTTTCTGGATAGATTATTCTACAGAATCTCTTTCCTTTTTGTTTTCTCCTTGTGTGCGTTCTTGGGCATTGTTGTAGTCATTTTCTTTTTGATACTTAAAATCTCATGTTATGTATTTACGGCCATCTTCAAATATCCTTTAATGCAGAGACTTTCTAAGGTGGAAATAAACAAATAAACATATTGGTGGAGGAATTGTGGGTTTCTTTGGCCTATATTCCTGTACTAAAGTATGTATATTGGGCCACGCTTACATGGGAATTTTTGCTAGTGGACCAATTCCTCACATTTCACGTGTGAAAGTCATGTGGTATAGTATCATAATATTGGTGATTTTTGTGTTAGATTATGGAACAACCAGAAATATCCAGTGATGGTTGCTTTGTAGAATCCTCTAATTGAAAATTAGTTTGGTCATTTTTTTTCATGTTTCAACAGCAATGCAATTAATATATTAAAGAAATATAAATTAGAACTTTGTAGAATATGTAAAATACATGTACTTTCCATAATTCAGAATTATATGCTTCTGTGACAACACAAATAAAATGTATTTACAAGAGGACTTTATTTTGAATTAATGATAAGGGAACTGTCAAATTTGATCCCACCCAGGAATGTCATCAAAAGAATTTGTGCTTCATTTTCCAGCCAGACAAGACATCACCAGCAGGGATTGCTGATGTAAGTAAGCTGTTTTATGAAAACTGCATTCATGTCTTGAAAGTGAGTCTAAAATGCAGAACATATTAGCAAATACTTTACTTTCAAAGGGCTTTTGTGAAAACATGAAGACCAATTTGGATTGCAAGCATAATGATTTCTTCTATCTCCAGGCAGAAGTAAAGGTACAAGGTAAGATCTGAATCTTTTAGTGCTCCATCACATATCAAACGTCAGAGAAACCATGCAAGTGAGAACCCATGGGGATGCACAGAATGCAGGATGTCATTCTCATCTAAGTCATACCTCACTGTACATCAGAGAGCTCATACAGGCGATCAGCCATATGAATGTGAAGAATGTGGAAAATGTTTTTCCTGGAGGTCACTGCTCACTGGTCATCAGATAATTCATACAGGTGAGAAGCCATATGAATGTAAAGAATGTGCAAAACGTTTTTCCTGGAGGTCACTGCTCACTTGTCATCACAGAACTCATACAAGTGAGAAGCCATATGAATGTAAAGAGTGTGGAAAACTTACTCATCCAAGAAACACCTCATTCGCCATCAGAGAACTCATACAGGTGAGAAGCCATACGAATGTGAAGAATGTGGGAAAACTTTCTCATCAAAGTCATTCCTCACTCTTCATCTGAGAACACATACAGGTGAGAAGCCATATGAATGTGAAGAATGTGGGAAAACTTTTTCATCAAAGTCATGCTTCATTCTTCATCTGAGAACAGTTACAGGTGAGAAGCCATATGAATGTAAAGAGTATGGGAAAACTCCCTCATTAAAGTCATACCTCACTATACATCAGAGAACTCATACAAGTGAGAAGCCATTTGAATGTAAACAATGTGGAAAAGCTTTCTCATTAATGTCATACCTCACAGTTCATCAGAGAACGCATATGTGTGAGAAACCATATGAATGTAAACGATGTGGAAAAGCTTTCTCATCAAAGTCATACCTCACTCTTCATCAGAGAATACAGGTGAGAAGCAACATGTATGTAAAATATGCTGAAAAGCATTCTCATGGGAGTTACAACTCACTTATCAGAGAATTCATGCAGGTGAGAAACCACATGAGTGTAAAGAGTGTGGAAAGGCTTTCTCATGGAAGGGACCCCTCAATCGTCATCAGAGAACTCATACAGGCAAGAATCCATGAGAATGTAAGCAGTGGGAAAAATTTTCTTACTGAACAAATATGTTATTTAATATCAGAATGTTCCTCCATCAAGGACTACAAGGGGTGACATACAATACCCATCAGAATGGAGTGAAGGGCATTGCAGGAGCAGCAAAACTGCAAAAGAAAATCAACAAATCATAATCCAGAACTTCAGAGACTCTATATTAACCACCTAGAACTAGGCCAGCCTAATCTCTCCCCATCCTGAAGCTCAGGGAAATTCGCAGAAGAGGGGGTGTAAGATTGTAAGAGCACAAGGATGGGAGGAGCAATGATACGCAAGATACTCCACACTAGTTAGGGCCGAAGCAATCATAACTGGACTTTGCATGCCCTGCGCAATGTCCAACACACTATTGACCCCACAAAGTCTAGCATTTGCTAAAGGCACCAAGATCCTTGGAAGCAAGGGATTGACAGCCACAGTAGTGTTCCTATGCTTAAGGGGAACACGAGAAAGGGTTCAGGGAAATGCCACTGGGTCCTTGTATGTCATCGGAGAGGAGGGCCCAGAGGAGAGTCTGGCATGCACATTAAAGGATTCTCCGGGAATTGGGGGGGGGTAGACACTGGGGGAAGGGGTGGAAGGAGTGAGGGGAGGAGGAGTAGGAGTTCGGGGGTGGAGGAGGGAGGGAGGGAACCGGTGTACCTATTAAGTTTGTATGAGTGGAAATAAAAATAAAAAATGTTAAAAAAAAAAGAAAAAAAATCAGAAAGTTGACGGTTCCGATGGTACATCAATGTAAAAAATATGCAAAAGTTTTCTCATGGAAGATATACCTTACTGTTTCATCCAGGTGCTCATTCAGGTGAGAATTTACATAAATGTAAACCATATAGATAAACTTTGTGACAGAATGGACATGCATCTCTACATGACAGAATTCACATGGATGAATGTAGGAGGAACGGGCCAGGCAGGCACCCCCCACAGGACAATAGGTTAACTGCTCTTTCTCAACTCCCTATTAAAATTAAGCCTTATAGTACTCCCAACTTTTCCCCGATTCCATATGGACCTAGCATTCTCGGACTCCAATAAACAAAGATATGGAATCCTCATTCAGCACCCAGGGGAAAAAGACATTACTTATGTCCTCCCCAACCCTGGCTCAGTGCAGCTGGGTGAACTTTTGGGGCTCTTAAAGATTTTTACTGAATGCCAGCTAGAACCTGTTAATATTTTTTCTGATAGTATGTGGTACAAGGTTAGGGTTTCATTTTCTTTGCTCATGCATAAGCCCCTTACATGTCACCATGCTGTTGCTCCAGGATGTATTGGAACACAGGGCCACCCTTGGTATATTTCTCATATAAGATTACACACAAAACTTCCCAGAATACTGGCTAAGGGAAACAATTTAACAGGTACTGTGATTATGACTGTGGACTTAGAGCTTCTTGAACAAGCTAGGGTACTACACCAACAATTTCACCTTATCCCTCCGAGCTTACACAAGCTTCTTTCAGAGTTTACAATATCACAATGTAAACACTTAGTCGGGTCCTGTGTGACCTGTGCCCCCTTGGCTCCACTTGGCCCCCTCAATAAGGGAGGTGTAAATCCCAGAGGTCTCTTGACTAATGCAATTTGGCAAACAGATGTTACCTACCACTTCCCCTTTGGGAACCTAAAATATTTCATGTCATAGTGGACACTTGTTCCTCTTTTATGTATGCAATAGTCCTTACAGGAGAAATGGCTGCCCATGCTATTAAAGCCCTAAAATCTGCCTTGTTGGTTATAGGTGTACCTTGGACACTAAAGACGGACAATGGCCCTGCATATGCTTCCCAAAAATTCGGCTTCTTTATAGCCTCATGGAAAATTAGTCACATCTTTGGCATCCCCTATAACCCACAGGGACAAGCCTTCTGTCAGGGCTGCTGCTTGCTGGTCACATCCTTTGGTTCTGACACAGGCCCTGTTTCACCTTAACTTCCTCACTTTTGATGTTTATAAGCCCTGCTTATAAACACTGGACTTTCCTGCCTCACAATACCCCCGTGCCTCTTGTCTGATGGAGGCACCCCATTATGCTGCTATGGCAGGAACCCACTCCCAGGGTCAAGGATATGCTTGTGCTTTTCCTCAGGATTTTACTTCACTAATATGGGTGCCAGCTCGAGATGTAAGACTGGCAACAGAGATTGTGAAGCCTTCCCAGGAACCAGATTCATAAAATGAATAAATCTGTGGCCACTTCAATTTTTTTCATTTCTGTTGCGCACTGACTTTTTTTGGCATGCCATTTTTAAACACATGTGTGCATTCTTAAAAATAAGAACAAATAATTTTTGGTAACAACTAAGGCCTTAGCTACTTATGTTCTATATTGATCACAATTGTTTTTGTAATAGATTGTAAGTTGTCTTCTCACTTGATTTTAATTTTTAATGGATTGTAACTTACATTATCATCGGAGGAACTGCTCTTTTATTAATTATATTGCTTAAGTATTTCCTTCAGCACATCTCTCAGTGTTCCATCAATAAGACTATGCTACAGGCGCTTATGGCCCTTGAATATCCAAGCCATGGTGCCCCTAGGGACATGGTCCAAGATTGGATTGCAGAGATTTGTGAAGCCCTGGTCTATTCTACTACCCACATATCCTTACATGCCTTCCAGAGGTGAGGTCCTTCGAGGGCCAGTAGCCAATGATGGGTAAGATCCTGTGAGACAGGACAATGTAAGGCAGGCATGGTCTGTAATGTTGGATGCCCTCTGAGGTGGGGTCAACAAGGTCAGAGCAAAGAACTTTGGTTCCCTCTGGCTGTCAGAAATAAATGAAAAGGATGGATATGTAAGAGCAATGGACCAGACAGGCCTATATTAAAGTCTCTGATCTACCATCACTTACAATACCTCCACCTAGGGAGCATGCCACTCAGGGATCATCTGTATGGGACACATGCACGAATGCAACTTCCCCAAGGTACATCTGCTGCTGCGCCTAGTGCTGATGTTAAACCGCCTGGCTGAGAGGACCAATCCAGACAGGACAACTAAGCAAAAACTCACGCTGGCACTTATGGAATGTTGGGTGGAGTATGTAAGCAGCTTACTATTTACAATAAATGAGCCTGTAAGCCTGAGAGCCTGCTTTGCCACTTGCCTGACTCCCAGAGTCTGTGCTGTTGACTCCACACCAGCTTATCCCCACACCCAAGAGTCTCTGTGGGCCCGTGATACACTGTTATGGATGAGAAGCCATGTAAGTACATGAAAGCTGGATCACATTTTGTATCAGGTAACTCATACAATTGAGAAATCACATGAGCATATGGAATGTGAAAGCCCTTTCTGAAGAAATCAGATCTCATTGTACATTAGAGAATTCATACAGGTGAAAGGACTTGCATGTATCTCACACAAATCAGACATGAGTGTATGTTAGAGAATTCATACAATTGAGTAGTCATATATGTACAGAATATGAAAGCTTTCTCATTGAGTTGAAATCTCACTGCATCAGAAGACTTCACATGTGATAAAACGTATGACTGTACAGAATGAGAGAACCTTTTCTTATGAACATCAAAACTAATTTCACAGTAGTCATGCATGTTAGAATCTATATGAATAAGTATAGTGTGGGAAAACTTCCTGAGGGAAGTCAAATTTCATCATCATTGAACTCAAACAAGTTAAAGCCATATGAATGTTCACACTGAAAATCTTTGTCTAGAAAGTCATCTTTACTTAATATAACAATATATACAAAGGAAAAATTTCTTTTAAATTCAATTGAGAAGCCTGCCCTGGACCCTAGGCCCTCGCCTCCAGTCCCACCCCCGCGCCACCGACCCCACCCGCCAGGTCCCCAGGTGAGTCCGTCTGCCCAGCCTAGCCCTACAACCAGTACCCCTGTCTCCCAGACACACCCAGGCAGTCTCTGGCTTTGCCTGGGCCCCGCCCGGGACCCCAGCCCCTCACCTCCAGTCCTGCCCATGAGCCGCCGACCCACGCCAGCCAGGTCCCAGGTCCCCAGGTGAGTCCGTCTGCCTAGCCCAGCCCCCCAACCAGTACCCCTGTCTCCCAGCCACACCCAGGCGGCCTCCGGCTTCACCTGGGTCCCACCCCGGTCCCCAGCCCCTTTCTTCCTAAGGCCCGCGCCTCCGCCAGACAGGACCTGCTCACATTCCTCCATCCCTGGAGCTTGGGTGGGCCTTAAGCCAAGCCCCAGATCCCAAGTGAAGAATTCTGCGATCAATAGCAGACCCTCTGCCTCTCCGGCCTACCGGGGACCTATGCAGATGATCCAGGGAAGACACACTACTACTAAGAATTCAATAGAGTCCAAAGGAAACTCAACCAAAACACTAAGGGACAAAGGCCATTCATCTGGAGTCCTCTACAATCATACAATCATGTGGGAGAGATTCTTCACATCCAGCCCAAAGATAAGTAAACCTCCTTTTTTTCATCTTACTGATCCTTTCAGGTATCAATTGCTGTAGATCAACTTCTCCATGCAGCCACCCTCAAAAAATATACAACTCCAGGGAGTACACCACTCACCCTCACATATCACCAGGATACTAAATCGCAAAAGTGTACTACCATACTAATATTCACCCCTTGTCTACTTAACCTGACTTAACTGATGTATTAACAGCCTAATAGCCTCACCTAGGAAATTACAATAACAATAGACAAACATACTCAATCCAAGGTAAGCACTAGTAATAACTGGCAAGGGTAATAATACCAACTAAATCAGTTCAGTGAAAAACAAACAGAAACTGAAAGGTCCTAAGAAACAAACGAACAATGCCCAAGTCAAAGTGCAGATCCATGAGAAACAAAACCCAAGAAGACCAATCTCCCACAGAAAGAATTAACCCTTAATGATGGATCCCAACCAGAACAAATTCACAGAAAATAGCCAAGAAAGCCAGACCCAACACAATGACTTTCAGAGTAGGATCATTACCATGATTAATACTATGAAAGAGGAAATATGAGAAGAGTTAAACAACCAAATCAACCACTTTTAAAAGGAACACAACAGGCACTTGGAGGAGTCGAGAAAAACAGTTCACGAAACAAAAATAGGCATAGAGCAGTTACAACAGTCTCAGGCAGAGTTTAAAATTGAAATAAAAGACAAATTATCTTGAACTGAAAACTCAACAGAGAGTCTTATCAGTGGAACAAATGAAGCAAAAAACAGAATTTCAGATCTTGAAGACAAAGTGGGAGAATTAACCAGCTCAATGGAAGAGGTTGTTAAAGCCAAAAAGATACTTGAGAGAAACATTCAAGAGATATGGGACACACTGAAGAAGCCTAACATGCGTATTCATGGAATACCAGAACAAGAATCCCAAAATACCACACCTGAGGACATATTTCAAATCATCATAAATGAAAACTTCCCTCAAATGAAGAATGAGAGGCCCATCCAAATACAAGAGGCATTTCGCACTCCAAACAGATATGACCAAAATAGAAGATCGCCAAGGCAAATAATAGTCAAAACACTACACATTCAAGAAAAAGAAAAGGTGCTGAGAGCATCAAAAGAAAAAAAGCAAGTCACGTTTAAAGGTAAACCTATTAGAATAACAAATGATTATTCAATAAAAACAGTAAAAGCAAGAAGAGCTTGGAGAGATGTACTTCAAGTATTAGATGAGCAAAAATGCTAACCCAGACTGATATACCCGGCAAAACTATCTGTCATGATTGAGGGAGAAAGAAAAGTTTCCCAGCACAAAGACAACTTGACGGGGTACATGTCTACCAATACAGGCCTCCAAAAAATGCTAGATATGATACTCAAGCTTGAAGAAAAGAACAAGCGTATCCAGGAGGACGGAAGGAAAGTACAATACCACCAAAATATAAATATCAAACAACATGCTTACAAAATCCACTAAACATAAAAACTGTCTAGAATTAAAAATGATTTCTCCATTAAAACATTGAATGTCAATGGTATTAATTCACTGATTAAGAGACACAGATAACAAACATGGATTAAAAACCACAATCCAACAATCTGCTGCCTTCAGGAAACTCATCTCACCACAAAAGATAGGCACATCCTAAAAATAAAAGGCTAGTCAAAAATTCTGCAAGCTAATGGAACCGGGAAATAGGCAGGGGTAGCAATTATGCTTTCGGACAAAGTGGACTTCAAACCAAAGAAAATCACAAGAGACACAGATGGATATTACATTTTAGTCACAGGTACAATACACCAGGAAGACTTCACAATACTGAACATATATGAACCCAATACGGACCCCTCCACATTCATTAAGATAACGCTACAACGTGTAAAGCAAGAAATCAACCCCCAAACTATAATTCTTGGAGACTTCAACACCGCCCTCTCAACATGGGATAGATCAACAGGTCAAAAGCTTAACAGAGACACTTTGGAACTTAATCAAACCCTGAAAGAAATGGACCTTACAGATCTCTATCAAACTTTTCACCCACGTACCAATGAATACACATTTTTCTCAGCAGCACACGGAACGTTCCCCAAAATAGATCACATATTGGGCCACAAAACGAATCTACACATATACAAAAAAGTTGAAATTCTAACCTGTGCCCTATCAGACCACCACGGCCTAAAGCTGGACATCCAAAACACAACAAACAAGAGAAAATACACTAACTCCTGGACACTTAACACTATGATGCTGAATGAGAATTGGATTCAGGAAGTAATTAAAAAGGAAAATTAAGATTTCCTGAAAGTGGGACACAATGAAAGCTGTCCTAAGAGGTAAGTTCATAGCTCTTAATGCCTACATCAAAAAAATGGAAACATCAGAAATAAATAACTTAACAATACAGCTTAAAGCTTTAGAGAAACTAGAGCAATCTGATCCCAAAAGTAGTAGAAGAGAGGAGATTAGCAAAATAAGGGGAGAAATATCTGAAATCAAGATTAAGAAAACGATAGAAAAACTCAACCAGTCAAAAAGCTGGTTCTTTGAAAAAATCAATAAGGTTGATACACCCCTAGCTAAATAAACCAAAAGCAAGAGAGAGAAAACCCAAATTAACAAAATTAGAAATGAACATGGAGTTACCACTACGGATACCCAAGAAATCCAGAGAATTATAACATCATATTTCAAAAACTTATACTCTGTGAAGTTTGACAACACAAAAGAGATGGATGAATTACTAAGTAAGCACAACTTACCTAAATTGAATCAGGAAGTTGTGAGTTACTTAAATAGTTCTATAACATATGAGGAAATTGAAGAAGTAATCTGGAATCTTCCCACCAAAAAATGTCCTGGACCAGATGGATTCAGCGCAGAGTTCTACCAGACATTTAAGGAGTTAATAACACCAATAGTCCTTAAATTGTTCCATAAAATAGCAAAGGAAGGAACACTATCAATTCCTTCTATGAAGCTAATATTGTTTTAATCCCAAACCTAATAAAGATTCACTTAGAAAAGAAAATTATAGGCCAATCTCTCTGAGGAACACAGATGCAAAGATTCTCTACAAAGTCTTAGCAAATAGGATTCAAAAACATATCAAAAAGATCATCCATGGAGACCAAGTAGGCTTTATCCCAGGCACAAAAGGTTGGTTCAACATATGCAAATCAATAAATGTAATTCATCATGTAAAACACTCCAAAGTCCAAGACCACATGATACTCTCGATAGATGCAGAAAAAGCTTTTGACAATATCCAACAGCCTTTTATGATCAAAACATTAGAGACAGTAGGAATGGAAGGAACCTTTATCAATATAATAAAAGCTGTATACAACAAGCCCACAGCAAGTATTATGCTCAATGGGGAAAAAGTTGAAGCAATCCCACTTCAATCAGGAACTAGACGAGGCTGTCCATTCTCACCACTTCTATTCAATATTGCACTTGAAGTCTTAGCTGAAGCCATAAGAAAAGAAAGGGACATAAGAGGGATTCAAATCGGCAAGGAAGAAATCAAGCTATCTCTATTTGCAGATGACATGATCTTATACCTGAGGGATCCCAAAAACTCCACCAGGAAGCTCCTGGAACCAATTGAGAAGTTCAGCAGGGTGGCAGGTTACAGAATAAATGTGCAAAAATCAGAGGCCTTCCTATATGCCCAGAATGAAAGAAGTGAAAAAACCTTGAGAGAAACAATCCCATTTACTATAGCCCCTAAAAAAATGAAATACCTTCGTATAAACCTAACCAAGGAGGTAAAAGACCTTTACAATGAAAACTTTAAAACCCTAAAGAAAGAAATAGCAGAAGACACCAGAAGGTGGAAAGACCTCCCATGTTCCTGGATTGGCAGAATCAACATCGTAAAAATGACCATCCTACCAAAGGCAATATACAAATTCAATGCTATACCAATTAAAATCCCAAAGCAATTCGTTAAAGAAGTTGAACAAATAATCTCAAAATTCATATAGAGGCACAAAAGACCCAGAATACCAAAGACAATCCTGAGTAACAAAAACACTGCTGGAGGTATAACCATACCAAACCTTAGTCTATACTACAAATCCATAGTTATAAAAACAGGCTGGTACTGGCTCCAAAATAGACACACAGATCAATGGATAAGGATTGAAGACCCAGATATAAGCCCACAAAATTACAGCCATTTGATATTTGACAAAGGGGCCCGAATAATCCATTGGAAAAAGAACAGTATCTTCAACAAATGGTGCAGGCCAACCTGGATCTCCACATGCAGAAGATTAAAGCTGGACCCGTACTTGTCACCATGTACAAGACTTAATTCCAAATGGATCAAAGACCGTGATATAAGGCCAGAGAGTAGAAAAACCATAGTTGAAAGGATAGGGAACTCCCTCGAGCTGATTGGGCTAGGCCAACATTTTCTAAACAGACATCCAATGGCACAGTCACTGCTACCAACTCTCAACAGTTGGGATCTTGTGAAATTAAAGAGCTTCTGTTCAGATAAAGAGATTGTAAAGCGAGCTCAAAGGCAACCCACAGAATGGGAGAAAATCTTCACTAACCACATATCTGATAGAGCTCTATTGTCTATAGTGCACAAAGAACTTAGAAAACTAAACTTCAAGGAAAACAAATGGGCCAATTTAAAAATGGGCCTTGGAACTTAAAAGAAAGTTTACCAGTGATGAATTTAAAATGTCTAACAAATATCTTAAAAAATGCTCCACTTCCTCAGCCATCAGGGAAATGTAAATCAAAACTTCCCTGAGATATCATCTCGCCCCAGTCAGGATGGCAAAAATCCACAAGACAAACAACAAATGCTGGAGAGGATGTGGAGAGAGGGGAACTCTCCTACATTGCTGGTGGGAATGCTGGCTCATACAGCCACTCTGGCGAGCCTTCTGGAGATTCTTAAAGAAATTAAAGATTGAAATGCCATATGACCCTGCTATCCCACTTTTGGGAATAACCCCCCATGCAGCAGAGGTTTACCTCGATAGCACAAGCAGGACCATGTTCATAGCAGCACTGTTTATAATAGCAAAGTCATGGAATCAACCCAAATGTCCAACAGTTGACGAGTGGATAAGGAAACTGTGGTACATCTATACAATGGTGTACTACTCAGCCATCAAAAATGATGAATTACTGGAATTTGCCGGGAAATGGATGTCATTAGAAACAATTATATTAAGTGATGTATCCCAAACCCAGAAAATTAAGCGCCGTATTTACTCCCTAATAGGTGACTCCTAGTACCAAACTCAACCAGCCCACATTGAGACACTCAAAAGTAAACCTATGTAATACAGTAATTGCAAGGATTATGAACAGGAGGGATGGGGTTGGAGGGCCACACCAGAAACAAGGAGAGAGGGACCATGTTACCGCAGAGAAAATAGGCCTACATCAAGGAATGCAAGTAAGTAATGTGACACCTGGTTAAGTTGACAGACGTTGGTTCCTGATCAGTTATAACTGAGGGGGTATGATCTCACCAGAAAGGGAGGGCATATAGTCTGGCAGATAAAAAGTAACCATTTTGCAAATGGGTGATTGACTCCTCCCTCACTGAGGTTTCCTACTTTTATTATATCTACCCTTGAATATGCTATTATAACAAGACTCCAGTTTAAGAGCTTTTTGTCTCTGACCAGGGGGTGACATACAGTGCCCAGCAGGATGGAGTGAAGGGCATTGCAGGAGCAGCAAAACTGCAAAAGAAAATCAACAAACCACAATCCAGAACTTCAGAGACTCTATATCAACCACATAGAACTAGGCCAGCCTAATCCCCCCATCCTGAAGCTCAGGGACATTTGCGGAAGAGGGGGCGGTAAGATTGTAAGAGCACAAGGATGGGAGGAGGAATGATTTGCAAGATTCTCCACACTAGTTAGGGCTGAAGTAATCATAATAGGACTTTGCATGCCCTCCGCAATGTCCAACACACTAGACCTCACAAAGTCTAGCATCAGCTAAAGGCACCAAGATCCTTGGAGGCAAGGGATTGACAGCCACAGTAGTGTTCCTATGCTTAAGGGGAACACAAGAAAGGGTTCAGGGAAATGCCACTGGGTCCTTGTACATCATCAGAGAGGAGGACCCAGAGGAGAGTTAGGCATACACAATAAAGGACTCTCTGGGAATTGGGGGGGAGGCACTGGGGGGTGGGGAAGGAGGGAGGGGGATGAGGGGGTTCGGGGGGAGGAGGACGGAGGGAGGGAACTGGTCTACCTATTAAGTTTGTATGAGCGGAAATAATAAAAAATGTAAAAAAAATTTTAAAAAAAGAAAATGGAAATAGCACACTTTCTCCTCTAGTTCTACTAGGAGGTCCTCCTGTGTATGAATTTTGCTTGAACATAGTACAACAGGACAAAATGAAATGTGTATACTTGTTTGAATGCTTGTTTCTCAGTTCCACATCCCCATGAACTACCTCTTCTGGAGCAGCTCTGTGTTCTTCTGTGGGCTCCCAATAACATACACTTCCCCTCTCACAGGCCCAGAAAATAAGAAGGTGAGACAATTGATGTTTTCTAATTAACTTTGCTCTTAATGCTATCCATCTTGATTTCCACTTTTCCACTCAAAGTGATGTTAAGTCTTTAGAACATATGCTTATTGAATCTATTCTGTTAATTACAGAAGGAAATTTATTTCAAAAGCATAAGGGAACATTTACATTTAAACGAGATGATAAACATGTGTCATGCAGAAAAAAAAATCCATGACATAAATATTTTCATTTGAATATCTGAATCCAAAAGAAGTCTAAGTTATGCACAGGGAAAGTGAAGGAACCCAATCAACTCAGTATCAAACATGAGGCTGAGGCAAGTTCTTGAAGGTTATTTTGTGATTATTCTGGCAAAGTTTGAGAATACCTAGCAGTTACATAAGAAAAGCATACATGTACAAAATACCCTTTGAATATGAAAAGTCTTCTGTATTTTCATTTGAATTTTTTACCCGAAGAAGGATTGGGGAATTTATTGTCACAGAGACATACACATTAGATAGATCAAAAATGGCCATCCCTCAATTCATGACAGGTATAGTATCTCAAGTAAATAGCAATATTAAGATTTAAAATGAAAAATTCATGAGGGTTGGGAGATCAAAAGAACTATTGCTGGGCATAAACCAAACATGAAAGGATTTTTTTGTGACCTTAGCTAATAATGGTGTGTTAATTTATTTCCTGAAGCCATTGGAGAAGTGCAAGTTACTACTTTCATTACACATATCCTTGCTCCTAATACAGATAAGCATAACACAATCATAAGTAAACATGATTGCTGACAAGAATATTACACCCAGGAGGATACACCAGACAACTCAATCAATGATAAACTTAATATAAGAAAACTACTAGTGATGTTTATGGGTCAGCAACCAGGCATGCAGGAAGAATGTATGCACTCTTATTTTAACATGAGGAAGTAGCATTTCCTTAATAGGCCTCAGAAACCTGAGATATTTCAACCATTCAATATGGACTTATGAAACGAGCATGTTAAAGCCTTAGGCTGCAATTCATCCATGGTAGTCCAAGACTACATGATACTCTCAATAGATGCAGGGAAAACTTACAACCAGATGCGAGATCCTTTTATGACCAAAATCCTGGAGGCAGTTGGAGTGGAAGGAACTGATATCAACATATTGAAAGCTGCATACAACAAGCCAACAGCAAAGATTATAATACACAGGGAAAAATGTAAAGCATTCCCACTGCAGTCAATAAGTATACAATGTTGTCCACACTCACCACTTCTAATCAATGTACTTGAAGTTATAGCTAGAGCATCAGAAAAGAGAGGGAAATAAAAAGCGTTCAAATCGGAATAGAAGTCAAGATATCTCTGTTTGCAGATGACGATTGTCTACCTGAGAGATCCTAAAAACTCCAACAGGAAACTTCTGGAACTAATACACAAGCTCAGCAGAGTGGCAGTTTACAAAATAAACATGCAAAAATCAGTAGCCTTCCTATACACCAAGCATAAAAAAGGGAAAATATTCTAAGAGAAACCCACTTGATATAGCCTCTAAAAGATGAAATACCTTGGTATAAATCTAACCAAAGGAGAGAGAAGCCTTTATAATGATAACTTTAAAACCCTGAAGAAAGAAATTACAGAAGATACCAAAAGGTGGAAATACATCCCATGCTCCTGGATGACCAGAATTAACATTATAAACATAACCATCCTACCAAAAGCATTATAAAGATTCAATGCTACACAAATCAAAATGTGAAAGTAATTGTTTACAGAAATTTACCAAATGATCTCAAAATTCATATGGAAGCATAAAAGGCCCAGGAAGTAAAACAAATCATGAGTAACAAAAACACTGCTGGAGATATCACCATTCCTAACTTTATTCTATACTACAAATCCATAGTAATAAAAACAGCCTGATACGGGCTCCAAAATATACACATAGATCAATGGACAAGGATTGAAGACCCAGATATAAGCCTAAGCAATTACAGCCTTGTGATCTTTGAGAAACAGACCCAAAAATCTCAATGGAAAAAGAAAACATCTTCAGCAAATGGTGCCAGCAAAAGTGAATATCCCCATGTAGAATTTTAAAACTGGACTTGTCATCATGCGGAAGAGTCAACTCCAACTTAATCAAAGACCTTAATATGAGGACAGAAACTTTAAAAACCCTACTTGACAGCTTAGGGCACCACTCCCTTGAATGGATTGCGCTAGGCCAACATTTCCTAAACAGAAACCCAACAGCACAGGCACTAGAATTAACACTCACCAAATGGGATCTTATGAAATTAAAGAGTAGTTCAGCTACGGAGATTGTAAACTGAGCAAAAAGGCAACCCACAGAGTGGCTGAAAATCTTCACTAACCACATATCTGATAGAGCTCTATTGTCCAGAGTACACAAGAACTTAAAAATGTTAGACACCAAGTAGATGAATAGCCCAATTATGAAATGGGCCTTCTCACTAAAAGGAAACTTTTCCAGGGACGAAACTGACATATCTAAATATTTTCAAAAATGTTCCACATCCCTTGCCATCAGTTAAATGCAAATCAAAACTTCCCTGAGATATTATCTTATCCTGATCAGGATGATGAAATTCCACAATACAACCAACACCAAATCCTGGAGAAGAAGTGGAGACAAGGGAACCCTCATGTGTTGCTGGTGGGAATGGAGGTTGATGCAACTACTCTGAAGATGAGAGTGTCAATTTCTAATAAAAATTAAGGACTGAAATGCCATATGACGCTGCCATACTTCTGGGAATAATCTCCCATAACGTTGAAATTCACTACCATGACAAAAGCACTATTTACAATGGCAAAGTCATGCAATCAACAAAAATGTGGTACATTTATATAATGGAATACTACTCAGCCATCAAAAAAAGATGAATTAATGAAATTTGCTGGGAAATGAATGGAATTAGAAATCATATTGAGTGAAGAATCCCAGACACAGAAATTTAGGAGCCCCTAATTAGTGGATCCCAGTTCCAAATCCATTTATGATATATTTGAATGAAAATCTCTGTAATACCCATTGTAATTACAAAGGATTACAAACAGGGGGAGGGAGAAAGAAGACTTCATAGGAAGGGAGACAAAAGAACACATTTCAATAGAGAAATTAGGCCACAGTCATGTATTGCATGCAAGTAGTGAGATATATGATGGAGCCCACTCTCATTTTCCTTCCTGTTCCCTTGGACTGAACAGGTTTGATCTCCAGAGTAAGGAAGGGGTTAAGGACTGACATTTAGATGGTAACAACTGGCAAATGGGAGACTGATCCCTCTCAGTGCTGTGTCCTACTCCCATTCTTCCATCTACCTTTCAGCCTCATATATTAAGATTTTCCTTTAAACAGTTTTTTATCTTTGCTTAGGAGATGACTTGGCAACTAACAATGCAGTTAACGGCAGTTCAGTAACAACAACACTGAAAACAACAACACACCATAACTGAGAACAGCAACAACCCTACAGTGTTCACCTGACACCAGACCAACCAAATCCCTCCCCACCCTGAAGCTCAGGGAACCTTCGGGAAGAGGGGATGGCAAGATTTCAAGAGACTAAAGATGGAGAGGACCAACAATATTGAAGATATTACACAACTCAGAGCTGCAGAAGCCTGGATGTAGCCACAATGCGACCAGACCTTCTTTCACCTGCACAATGGCTCATATGTCAACAACCCACTAAGTAGCACAGATCACAGGGGAGAAGGCTTCAGGCAGCAGGATCCTTAACGACATAAGGTTACACAGACATAATGGAGTTGCTGTGTTAGTGGGGAGCCCGAGAAGGGGCCCTAAGTTATGCCAGGGTGTCCTGAACCCTCACTAATATAGATAACTCAGAAGGAAATTCAACCCCCACTTAAACAGATGTTCTGGAGGATGGGAGAGAGAAGGTAGAATCAACAAGAGACCAGGAGACAAGGAAAAGGGATGAAGGGGGAAGAGTCAGAAGGGGCAGATACAAGAATGGAGGCATAAGGGGGGAAAGTGCGGGGTTACAGAAAAGGAGGGTGAGTATTGAACTTACATAACTAGGCAAAAAAATTTACAAAAAACCCAAACATGTTAAAATTTATTTCTATTTTTCTAAGATTACCAGAGACATGATTGCACTTCAAAATCTGAGTACATAATGTTACTTAGGAATTATTCCAGCTGTCTTAACTGCTCTTGAATTGTGGGGAGAAATAAACAGATCAAATACTTTAAGGTAGAAGTGGTTGATTTACCTTCATGGATATCTATGTTATTGTTGATGATGATAGAATTGATTATAACAATATTGTGACAAGGACGTAATGGTTACATCATACTAGCAGGAAAAGCTGATATCATGACACAATTTCTAGTTTGCTCTAACAATATTTCCCATCAAAAGCTCTTAACATTTGCTCCAAAATATGGCACATATTAGAATACAAAACAAACCACAAGGTAGCCTCCAATGGAGCAAAATTGAATTGATACTCCTGTTATTTGATGAATACAATAAAATATTCTAGATGTCAACATCCAGGGAAACTACAGAAGGCAAAAAAACTTGTGGGAACTTAACTGCACAATGTTGCATGATAAACAGCAATGAAATTAAAGCAGTAATGTCTATTAGAGGAAAGAATCCCGTCCATATATAAATTTAGAACAGAACCCTATCAGACTTATGAAGAAGTAAAATTCACTCTACTCAAATTAATTCATAGTCAAGAAAAGGAATGAATTCTTCCTAACCCTTTTTCATTCATTCAGTGTAATGAAATCAGATAAATTTCCAACAACAAAATATAAGTATAACAATTTGTCTTACTAATGAACAATTATTCAAAAATCCTCAAAGAAACAGTTGGAAATCTAAAGAAAGATAAAATCATTGACAGTGACCAAGTTGGATTTATTCCAGAAATGCAAGTGTAATTCAACTTATGTATATCTATAAATAAAATATATCACAAAACTTGACATAGAAATCATGAAGCAGAAAGTATGTCTTTTACAAAATCTGTCATTCCCTTGTGATAATTGGTCTGGAAAAAATATTGATGTTGTGAGCATGTCCCAATATAATATGGGTTATGTATGACAAATCTACAGAAACATCCTCTTAAATGGACCAAAATGTTACTAGGATCAGGAACAAGATAAAGAGGTCCACTCTCAGTTTCTATTCAGTATAATACCTAAAATATTAGATAGAGAAATGAGGCAAGGGAAGAAAATAAAATGATGTGAACAGCAATTAAAAAATATTCCCTATTTGTTGGGGCTAGAAAGGTGGCTCAGGGGTTAAGCCTCTGCCTGGCAGGCGGAAGGTCCTGAGTTCGGATCCTAGCCCCCACGTATAGACTCCAGGCGGAAGCGGGGGCGGCCTGTGTTTCTGGTCGTGCTAGGGCAGAGCCTGTGAATCCTGGGGCAGAGTGAACAAGGAGGAGGTGGAGGCGGTCCACGGTGGTTCCTGAATTCGTCTGTGGTTCTACACCACATACATACATACACACATGTGCACACACGCATACATGCACAACTGAATATATAATAATTTAAAAAAATTTTAAAAATTAAAAAATATTCCCTATTTGTCAAGAGATGATTATGTACATAAGAGATCAAAAACAGTCCACTAAATTACACTTATATTTATTAAACCATTTCAGTGAAGTGAAACATCAACACAAAACACAATTTACTTTCTTTTATACCAAAGGCAAAAATCAATGTAAAAAAGCATCGAATAATCAATTTAATTCATTATGGTCACAAAATGCCTAGGAATAAATCCGAAAGAAAGAAACAAATGTGGAAATAAACATTTTAAGACACAGAATATATAGAGAACATATGTACAATTTTTGCTCTTATGTAAGTGAACAAATGTAGTGAAAATCAACACCAGTGTTAATTTCACATTTCTTTAATATAATAAATGCTGACCTAATCAATTTAGGAAATCAAGTAATTTATATTGGTACTCATCATTACAGGGTATAGTTGATCACAGCAAGAGATGTAGGGAACATCCTATCCATATCCACACTAAAATCTCACAGCAGCAGCAAGGAGAAATGCATCTCAAGTTTCCACCATCATTTTCAGTCTTCCAAAACTGACTCTCTCTCCATCATATTCACTTGCCCAGGAACTTATTACATTTACTGTACCCTGGGTGATTCCATATCAATCATGCAATTGCCAAATACATAATTATTTATAAAAGTATGAAGTCCTAGCATATATGAAAACTATGAAGATAGCCTTTGAAAATCTGTCAAAGCTAAAAATCACTTCAGTAAGTACTACCGCAGGTGAGTTTTTTGCCCCAAGATGCAATAATAATATCATACTACAAAATAATTACTGACATTTAGATAAAAAAGTGCCAAGATGTAAATTCACACACTGTTTCTCTATTTCAAAAACATATATTGAAGGAAGTGCATTTTCCTTCAACAAATTTTGTGAAGGCAGAATATCAACATGCAAAAGAATGAACATATATAGTTATCTTTATATTTTAAATAAATCTCAACTCCAAATCCATCACAGACCTCACCATTAGACTTGATGCTCTGAAACTAATGGAAAAATGAGTAGGTCACATTTTTCAGCAAGTGAGCACAAAGAGAAAATTTTCTGAATAGGTTTTCATCAGCATAAGAATGAAAAGCCATAACTGTTTTCATGAGATTTAAACTTCAATACATCAAGAAGAAATGGTAATTGATTCAAGAGATGCCAACGAAATAAAAAAAAATTCCAAGCTCTTTATTTAACAGAGGTTTGATGTCTAGAGTATCCAAAAGATTGTAAAACAGGAAAACATTGAATTGATCAATGGAACGATAAATTACTCGAAAATAATTGACATTACTTAATATTAGTAAGTACCTTATGGCAATTGTATTAATTGCTTTTTAAAAAATATTTTAATTTTATTGTGTTGTGCTTTGTGTGTGTGTGTGTGTGTGTGTGTGTGTGTGTATAAGAAGACACTGTGTGTGCTTATGGAGTCCCAAGGGTGGCTTTGGGAATCACCTTGAATTGTTCTACCTCCTTCAAACTTTAAGCTTGGATCTTGGATTTATCAGATTCCACCTTCTAGAGCCAGAAGTTTAAGCACCTCTCATTACTGCCTAGTGTCATTATGTGGAGTCGGGGATTTGAACTCACATTCTTCTTCTTGTGAGGCAGAGAGACTTAAACCCTGAGACATCTCTCCAGCCCTGCCTTTATTGTTTCAATTGAAGTGGGAAGACCACACCATATTTGTTGGAAAGATTCCTGAGGGAGGTGAGTAACGTGTAGAAAGCAAGTTAGCATGGAGGCACTCTGGCAGTCTAGAAATCATGTATGTATCTTGGGTACTTGTCCCACTCTGCACTTCACTTTGAATATGCTGTGGATAGTTCCCATACCTTCTGATGCTAGCAAGACTTTTGTCACGCTGGATTATTAGTTTAATTGTTAAATATGTTGAAATGAGTGTTACACTGAGTTATTTTGGTTATGTGATTAGGAAAGCAGTGAAGTCAAAGAATATGTATGAAGCTTTTAGGAATGTGCAACATGGTTGTTGTACTGAGAAAGACAGATTAAAGCTAATTATGATTCCGGGGCTGGAGAGGTGGCTCAGGGGTTAAGCCTCCTGAGTTCAGATCCTAGACCCCACGTATAGACGACAGGCGGAAGTGGGGGGGCCTGCATTTCTGGTCCTGATAGGGTGGAGCCTGTGAATCCCGGGGCAGAGTAAACAAGGAGGAGGTGGAGGCGTCCATGGTGGTTCCCAAATTTGTCCATGGTTCTACACACACGCGCGCACATGCGCACACACACACACACACACACACACGAGTGCTCGCACATAAACACACAATTGAATAAATAACAACAACAAAAAAAGCTAATTATGATTCCATCTCAAACCAGTACAAAACAGGAGCCCTTACACCCTGTCTCTGGTACGTTAAATTGCTGTAGTCCTTTGGAAATCAACCTACAGATTTCTCAAAATGGTAGAAATAAAAGTACCATAAGACACCACTCCTCTTTCCATTCCCAAATTGTAATCTTCTACAGATGTATTCCACATCCATGTTGACAGATGCAGTATTGACTGTAACTGTAAGACAAAATCAACATAAATGTTCATCAACTCAAGAATGGATAATGAAAATGTGAAACATATATAGAAAGGAATTTTATTCATTGAAAAAGAAAATTAAAATTAGGAAATTTTGTGCTAAATGCCTGGAATTGTGAAATACACTGGGTGATGTTACCCAGTTCAATATAAAATGAATGCTGCATATTCTCTCTCATATGCAAACACGAGCTCTAAAAGTTTAGAACAGAGCCTGTAAATCTGATTACTTTTGAAATCAAATAGTCTATGAAGAGAATATTAGGGGCAAATATAAAATGGAGGCAGTATAGGAGAACACAGATATCAATGTCAAGTAGAGAGGGGATTAGACCTCTTAGTGATGTGGGTGGGGGAACAAAAGAGTTATGGAGGCATCTGTTTAACCAGTGATGGAGAGAAATTGTGACACCATACTCTGTTGCAGCTCACTTAAAATATACAAGAGATTTTCGCTACAGATATCCTGCATGCCAAGTAACAAATATAATTAGTAATAGTGGGACACTAAACAAAAGTCACTATGCTGGGTGTAGTGAACCTCCACTGAGCTCTTGATCTGGAAGCCTCAGTGCTTCCAAACAGGGTTGACTCTTTCTATGCCTCTTGGTTTACTGTGAGAACTACATGCGAAGAACCACTGATGAGGACACCTTGTGCAGTGGTTTGAACCATGCTGAAATAAGGTGATAAATCCATCATGCTAGATAGTTTTCAATGCTACAAATTGGTTACACAGGCTTCTAAGTAGGAAGCCACATTAGTGGTTTTAAGCATTTGTGTGCTCTCAAGCTATGGTATCAACCCACCAGGGGATACTCATCTGAGCAATAGAAGGGCAGGTTTTATGGGGGACATGAACTGCCCCCTCACTGGTTTTTAATCAGTCTCTAAAGGAAGGAACACATGATGGCTTTCATAAGCAGAGTGGAAAAAAGCCGTATCTTCAGAGGTTTTAGGCCTGAAGAGGTAAATGTAGGCACTGTTGTTTAAACTGATTGACAGAGCATGAAACTCTCTATTGAATATCACTGTGCTTATGAAAGATACAAGCTGTTCCACATTTTAATCAACGAAACCTCCCTTTAGGAGGGAATGCTAGTGAATGCAGACACTTCATACTGGCTAATGAACTTGGATTAAGTGATTCCTGAGGGCCCGTCACTAAAGAAGATATTTATACCACCCATTGTAAGACTCATGAAAAAAATGGGAGGAGCAGCATCAAGAGCCAGGAAACCAGAAGGAGAAGGTGCCATCCTATAGGTGTAACCCGAGGAGTACAACCATGAACAAATATAAGCTTTACTTCCATGCATCAGACCCATGAAGAAATGGCCAGGAAAACATCAGTCATATGTGGTGTTGCCACCCAGAAGTCCCTAATGTTTACTGCTGGACTACTAGTTACTTGGAAACTCTTGGTCATGCTCCCCTGCTGAGCCAAACAGTTCCCAATGGAAACCTCAGGACACATGGCCATTGATCACTCTTATGGGCCTATTAAGTTCAGGAAGTGACAAAACAAAAATGAAAAATAAACTGTCATGGTTAGGCACAGGTGTCAACTTGACAGTTGAGGGTTTGAGCTCTAGGCACATTTGTGGGGAATTAGTAGTTGAGTTAAGCCCAGAATGAACCTGAAAGAGATTGTCTAGCTAATGGGGAAGGTCCAGCCTATGGTGTGTGGGATTAGGCCTGGAATAAATCACGGAGAGCTGGTTGAGAGAGTTGGTATCCTTGTGTATACCTGGCTAGACATGCTGGTCTGGCAAGTAAGGATCGTCCTTCTCTCAGCCATTATGCAGAGATGGTGCGGAAAGTTCCCTCTGTCCTGGTGTTGGTGCATCTTCTCCCGTCAAGCTGGACTACAAATGGCAATCAAACTATCAGTAGCAAAAGAAATCCCCTTTTCCCTTAAGCCCTCTGATTTATCAGCAACCATGCAAGCAAACTCCAACATAAACCAGTAATGTGTGGGAAAAATTTATAGGGAAATTAAGACACAGTTATAATAGAGTGGATTAGCATTGCATTGCAAACATATATAAAATTTTGAAATATTTAATTTAATTAATAAAAAAATTGAAAGTTAAAATGTTGAGGGCTTCTAGGTAGGCTAGTGGTGTGGCAGGAACTGTGGAGTTAGGACCAGATCATGATCAGGAAAATGAAGTAATGTGAATAATGTTATTCTACCATCTACCTTTACAGTTACCAGAAGTCAGTGAGCAATCCCAAGGTTCTTGTTTATCTTTGTTTGTTTTGTGTTTTACCAATTAACCTGGCTCATGGCCCTGTAAGGGTTTTCACTGTATGAGGAGTGAATGTGCTAGAATCTCAATCTTCCTTTCTCATCAGGTGACCACAGCCACCTGCTCACAAGCCTGGCTGCTCTGTGCCACACAGAAGGGGCCAGGACACAATGACTCCCAGATGAAGCCTGGTTCCAGACAGGAGCACTGAATTCCCAATTCTCCTATTGCCAACAGAACAAGTGCTGGGAATTCAAGTTGTGACAACTATAATGACTTCTCCCCTCTCCCTACACCCATCCTGCTGGGGATTTCAGTGTGCATCCAAGATTTAAAACCCTGGAGTTTCAGGATTCTGAATACCAAACAAGCTTACCCAACTTCAAGGCAAACACTAGCAATAACTGCTCAAGAGTAGTAATACTGCTTTCTCCCTCCCGTGCCGCCATTGTCCGCCCCACCACGCGCCTGCCCGTCTGTCATCCCCAGGTGATTCTACCCTGCCCCAGACCCCCAGGTCACCCCGTGTCCCAGCGGCACCCAGGCTGCCTCCGGTTTTAGCCTGGGCCACGCCCCGGGCCCCAGCCGCTTTCTTCCTCCCACCTGCCTGTCCGCCCAACTGGACAGGACTTACTCACATTCCTCCATCCCCGGAGGTTGGGAGGGCCACTAAGCCAAGTCCCAGGTCCCAGGTGAAGAATTCTGCTATCAACATCAGCCCCTCTGTCTCTCTGGCCCCCCGGAGACCCATGCACATGGACTACAGAAGACACACTGCTACCCAGAATTCAATAGAGTCCAAAGAAAACTCAAGCAAAGTTCTAAGCATTAAAGACCATACATCTGAAAACCTCTACAATCATTCTATCACATGGGAGAGATTCTTCACATCCAGTGCAAAGATAAGTAAACTTTTTTTTTTCACTTTACTGTTCCTTTCTAATATTAATCACTGTAGATTAACTTTTCCATACAGTCACCCCAAAAACATATACAACTACAGGGAGTACACCATTCACTCTCACATATCACCAAAATACTACATCGTAAAAGTGCACTACCATACTAATATTCATCCCCTGTCTACTTAACTTGACTAAACTGATGTACTGACAGCCTAATAGCCTCAACCAGGAAATAAAAATAACAAAAGACAAACATACCGAACCACAAGGCAAGCACTAGTAATAACTGCCCAAGTGTAGTAATACCAACTAAATCAGTTCAGTCAAAAACACACAGAAACTGAAAACCCCTAGAAGACAAAACGACAATGCCCAAGTCAAAGCGGTCAAAGCGCAGATACATGAGAAACAAAACCCAAGGATACCAATCTCCTACTGAAAGAATTAACCCCTTAAAGATGGATTCCAACCAGAACAAATTCACAGAAAACAGCCAAGAAAGCCAGACCCAAGACAATGACTTTCAAAGTATGATCATTACCATGATAAATACTATGAAAGAGGAAATCCAAGAAGAGTTAAACATCCGCATCAACCACAGGAACACAGCAGGCATTTGGAAGAGTTGAGAAAAACAGTTCAAGAAACAAAAATAGGCATAGAGCAGTTGAAACAGTCTCAAGCAGAGTTTAAAATTGAACAAAAAGACAAGTTATCTTCAACCAAAAGCTCAACAGAGAGTCTTATCAGCAGAAAATAGAATTTCAGATCTTGAAGACAAAGTGGGAGTATTAACCAGCTCAATGGAAGAGGTTGTTAAAGCCAAAAAGGTACTTGACAGGAACATTCAATAGATATGGGGACACCCTGAAGAAGCCTAACATGCACATTCATGGAATACCAGAGCAAGAATCCCATAATGATACATCTGAGGAAATTTTTCAAATTATCATAAATGAAAACTTCCCTCAACTGAAGAATGAGAGGCCCATCCAAATACAAGAGGCATTTCACACTCCAAAAAGATATGACTAAAATAGAAAATCGCCACGGCAAATAATAGTCAAAACACTCCACATTCAAGACAAAGAAAAGGTGCTGAGAGCTTCAAGAGAAAAAAAGCAAGTCACGTTTAAAGGCAAACTGATTAAAATAACAAATGACTTCTCAATAGAAACATTAAAAGCAAGAAGACCTTGGAGAGATGTACTTCATGTACTAAATGAGCAAAAATGCCAACCCAGACTGATATACCCGGCAAAACTATCTGTGATGATCGAGGGAGACAGAAAAATTTTCCAGCACAAAGACAACTTGAAGGGATACATGTCTACCAAACCAGGCCTTCAAAAAATGCTAGAAATGATACTCAAGCTTGAAGAAAAAAACAGGCATATCCAGGAGAACAGAAGGGAAGTATAACACTACCAAAACCTAAGGTGTAACAATACACTTACAAAAGCCACTAAACATAATAAATGTCCAGAATTAAAAATAGTTTCTCCATTATAACATTAAATGTTAATGGACTTAACTCACCGATCAAGAGACACAGATTACAAACTTGGATTAAAAATCACAATCCATCCATCTGCTGCCTGCAGGAAACCCATCTCACCACAAAAGATAGGCACGCTCTAAAAATAAAAGGCTGGTCAACAATTCTACAAGCAAATGGAAGCAGAAAACAGGCAGGGGTAGCCATTATTCTATCAGACAAAGTGGACTTCAAACCAAAGAAAATTATAAGAGACACGGATGGATACTACATTTTAGTCATAGGTACAATTCACCAGGAAGACTTCACAATACTGAACATATATGCACCCAATACGGGCCCCTCCACATTCATTAAGAAAACCCTACAGCATCTAAAGCAGGAAATCAACCCCCAAACGATAATTCTTGGGGACTTCAACACTGCCCTCTCAACATGGGATAGATCAACAGGTCAAAAGCTTAACAGAGACACTTTGGAACTTAATCAAACCCTGAAAGAAATGGACCTTACAGATCTCTATCGAACTTTTCACCCATGCACCAAAGAATACACATTTTTCTCAGCAGCACACCGAACATTCTCCAAAATAGATCACATATTGGGCCACAAAACGAATCTACACATATACAAAAAAGTTGAAATTCTAACCTGTGCCCTATCAGACCACCACGGCCTAAAGCTGGACATTCACTACACAACGAAAGACAAAAAACACACTAACTCCTGGAAACTTACCACTATGATGCTGAATGAGAACTGGATTCAGGAAGAAATAAAAAAGGAAATTCAAGATTTCCTGAAAGTGAATGATAATGAAAATACAACTTACCAAAATCTCTGGGACACAATGAAAGCTGTTCTAAGAGGTAAGATCATAGCTCTTAATGCCTACATGAAAAAAATGGAAACATCAGAAATAAACAACTTAAAAATGCAGCTTAAAGCTTTAGAGAAACTAGAGCAATCTGATCCCAAAAGTAGTAGAAGACAGGAGATTAGCAAAATAAGAGGAGAAATATCTGAAATCGAGATTAAGAAAACGATAGAAAAAAAATCAACCAGTCAAAAAGCTGGTTCTTTGAAAAAATCAATAAGATTGATACACCCCTAGCTAAATTAACCAAAAGCAGAAGAGAGAAAACCCAAATTAACAAAATTAGAAATGAACATGAAGTTATCACTACGGATACCCACAAAATCCAGAGAATTATAACATCATATTTCAAAAACTTATGCTCTGTGAAGTTTGACAACACAAAAGAGATGGATGAATTTCTAAGTAAACACAACTTACCTAAATTGAATCAGGAAGTTGTGAATTATTTAAATAGTCCTATAACATATAAGGAAATTGAGGAAGTTATCTCGAATCTTCCCACTAAAAATGTCCTGGACCAGATGGATTCAGCACAGAGTTCTATCAGACATTTAAAGAGTTAATAATACCAATACTCCTTAAACTCTTCCATCAAATAGCAAAGGAAGGAACACTACCAAATTCCTTCTATGAAGCTAATATCGTTTTAATCCCAAAACCTAATAACGACTCACTTAAAAAAGAAAACTATAGGCCGATCTCTCTGATGAACACAGACACAAAGATTCTCAACAAAGTCATAGCAAATCGGATTCAAAAACATATTAAAAACATTATTCACGGGGACCAAGTAGGCTTCATCCCCGGCACACAAGGTTGGTTCAACATACGCAAATCAATAAATGTAATTCATCATGTAAACCAGTCCAAAGTCCAAGACCACATGATACTCTCAATAGATGCAGACAAAGCTTTTGACAAGATCCAACAGCCTTTTATGATCAAAACGCTAGAGACAGTAGGAATGGAAGGAACCTTTATCAATATAATAAAAGCTGTATACAACAAGCGCACAGCAAGGATTATGCTCAATGGAGAACAATTGGAAGCATTCCCACTTCGATCAGGAACTAGACAAGGCTATCCACTCTCACCACTTCTATTCAATATTGTACTTGAAGTCTTAGCTGAAGCCATAAGACAAGAAAGGGACATAAGAGGGATTCAAATCGGCAAGGGAGAAGTCAAGCTATCCCTATTTGCAGATGACATGATTTTATACCTGAGAGATCCCAAAAACTCCACCAGGAAGCTCCTGGATCTAATTGAGAAGTTCAGCAGGGTGGCAGTATACAGAATAAATGTGCAAAAATCAGAGGCCTTCCTATATGCCCAGAAAGAAAGAAGTGAAAAAGCCTTGAGAGAAACCATCCCATTTTCTATAGCCCCTAAAAAAATGAAATACCTTGGTATAAACCTAACGAAGGAGGTAAAAGACCTTTACAATGAAAACTTTAAAACCCTAAAGAAAGAAATAGCAGAAGACACCAGAAGGTGGAAAGACCTCCCATGTTCCTGGATTGGCAGAATCAACATCGTAAAAATGACCATCCTACCAAAGGAAATATACGAATTCAATGCTATACCAATTAAAATCCCAAAGCAATTCTTTAAAGAAGTTGACCAAAAAATCTCAAAATTCATATGGAGGCACAAAAGACCCAGGATAGCAAAGACAATCCTGAGTAACAAAAACACTGCTGGAGGTATTACCATACCAAACCATAGTCTATACTACAAATCCATAGTTATAAAAACAGGCTGGTACTGGCTCCAAAATAGACACACAGATCAATGGATAAGGATTGAAGACCCAGATATAACCCCACAAAATTACAGCCATTTGGTCTTTGACAAAGGGGCCCAAAGAATCCAATGGAAAAAGAACAGCATCTTCAACAAATGGTGGTAGCAAAACTGGATCTCCACATGCAGAAGATTAAAGCTGGAACAATACTTGACATCATGTACAAGGCGCAATTCCAAATGGATCAAGGACCTTGATATAAGGCCAGAGACTATAAAAACCATAGTTGAAAAGATAGGGAACTCCCTCGAGCTGGTTGTGTTAGGCCAACATTTCCTAAACAGACATGAAATGGCACCGTCACTGCTACCAACTCTCAACAGTTGGGATCTGGTGAAATTAAAGAGCTTCTGTTCAGATAAAGAGATTGTAACACAAGCTCAAAGGCAACCCACAGAATGGGAGAAAATCTTCACTAACCACATATCTGATAGAGCTCTACTCTCCAGAGTACACAAAGAACTTAGAAAACTAAACACCAAGGAATCCAATGGCCCAATTAAAAAATGGGCATTGGAACTTAAAAGAAATTTTACCAGGGATGAGATTAAAATGTCTAACAAATATCTTCAAAAAATGCTCCACTTCTTTAGCCATCAAGGAAATGCAAATTGAAACTTCCCTGAGATATCATCTCACCCCAGTCGGGATTGCAAAAAACCACAACAAAACAACATCAAATGCTGGAGAGGATGTGGAGAGAGGGGAACTCTCCTACATTGCTGGTGGGAGTGCAGGGTCATACAGCCACTCTGGTGAGCCGTCTGGAGATTCCTAAAGAAATTAAAGATTGAAATGCCATATGACCCTGCTATTCCACTTTTGGGAATAACCCCCCCATACAGCAGAGGTTCACATCAATAGCACAAGCACGCCCATGTTCATAGCAGCACTGTTTATAATAGCAAAGTCATGGAATCAACCCAAATGTCCAACAGTTGACGAGTGGATAAGGAAACTGTGGTACATCTATACAATGGAGTATTACTCAGCCATCAAAATGATGAATTACTGGAATTTGCCAAGAAATGGATGTCATTAGAAACCATTATATTAAGTGAAGTATCCCAATCCCAGAAAATTAAGCACCATATGTACTCCCTAATAGGTGGTTCCTAGTACCAAACCCACCCAGCCCACCTTGAGACACTCATAGGTAAATCTATGTATTACCTACAGTAATTGCAAGGATTATGAACAGGAGGGATGGGGTTGGAGGGCCACACCAGAAACAAGAAGAGAAGTGACCATGTTACAGTAGAGAAAATAGGCCTCCATCAAAGCCTGCAAATAAGTAATGTGACACCTGGTTAAGTTCACAGACGTTCGTTCCTGATCATTTACAACTAAGGGGGTATGATCTCACCAGAAGGGGAGAGCATATAGTCTGACAGATAAAAAGTAACCATTTTGCAAATGGGTGATTTACCCCCTCCCTCACTGAGGTTTCCAACTTTTATTACATCTAGCCTTGAATGTGCTCTTATAGTAAGACTCCAGCTTAACAGCTTTTTGTCTCTGGCCAGGGGGTGACATACAGTGCCCATCAGGATGGAGTGAAGGGCATTTCAGGAACAGCAAAACTGCAAAGGAAAATCAACAAACCACAATCCAGAACTTCAGAGACTATATATCAACCACCTAGAACTCGGCCAGACTAATCTCTCCCCATCCTGAAGCTCAGGACATTTGCGGAAGAGGGGGCGGTAAGAGTGTAAGAGCAAATGGATGGGAGGAGCAATGATTTGCAAGATACTCCACACAAGTTAGGGCTGAAGCAATCATAATTGGACTTTGCATGCCCTGCGCAGTGTCCAACACACTATTGACCTCACAAAGTCTAGCATCTGCTAAAGGCACCAAGATCCTTGGGGGCAAGGGATTGACAGCCACAGTAGTGTTCCTATGCTTAAGGGGAACACGGGAAAGGGTTCAGGGAAATGCCACTGGATCCTTGTACGACATCAGAGAGGAGGGCCCAGAGGAGAGTCAGGCATGCACAAGAAAGGACTCTCTGGGAATTGGGGGGTAGGCACTGGGGGATGGGGAGTGAGGGGTGAGGGGACCGGGAGCAGGAGGTTAGGGGGGAAGAGGAGGGAGGGAGGGAACTGGTGTACCTATTAAGTTTATATGAGAAGAAATAATAATAAAAATGTTTAAAAAATAGTAGTTATATCAACTAATGCAGTTCAGTCAAAAACACACAGAAACTGAAAGAAGATCTTAAGAGATAAAACCACAATGCCCAGGTCACAGTGCAAATCCATGAGAAACAAAAATCCAAACAAATCTCCCACCAAAAGAATAACCCCATAATGATAGATTCCAACCAGAACATACTCACACAAAAAAGCCAAGAAAGGCAAACCCAAGATAATGATTTTCAAAGCCTGATCTTAACCATGATCAATACTATGAAAGAGGAAATCTGGGAAGAATTAAATAATCACATCAACCACTTTGAACAGGAACACAACAGACACCTGCAGGAGATGAAAAAAACAGTTCAAGAAACAAAAACAGGCATAGAGCAGTTAAAACAATCTCAAGCAGGGCTTAAAATGAACCAAAAGACAAGTTATCTTCAATGCAGAATTCAACAGAGTCTTTTCAGCAGAATTAATGAAGCAAAAATAGAATATCAGATCTTGAAGACAAAGTGGAAGAACTAACCAGCTCAATGGAAGAGGTTGTTAAAGCCAAAAAGATACTTCACAGGAATATTCAAGAGTTATCCCTATGCATCTCCTCAAGGTGGGAATGCTTCAACGTTTTCACAATTTACAATGATACTTTCTATAAGATGGTTGTATATAACCTTCATTATGTTGATATAAGTTCCTTCCATTCCAATTGTCCCCAGGGCTTTGATTGGGAAAGAGTGCTGGGTCTCTTCGAAAGCTTTTCTGTATCTATGGATAGTATTACATGGTTTGGGTAATTGGATTTGTTTATATGATAGATTACATTTATTGATTTGCATGTATTGAATGAACCTTGTGAACCTGGAATAACTCCTACTTAATCATGATGATTGACCTTTTGTTATATTTTTGAATTTGGTTTACTAAAATTTTATTAAGTACCCTTGCATCTATGTTCATCATTGAGATTGACCAAAGATTTCTTTTTTATTTTGTCTTTATTTCAATTTGGAATCAGTGTATTATTAGCTTCATAGAAAGAATGTAGAAGTGTTCCTTCCTTTACTATTTTATGAAATAGTTTAAGGAGTAGTGGTGTTAGTCGTTCTTTAACTGTCTGGTAGAATTCTGCACTGAATCCATCTGGTCCTGGACTTTTTTTTTTTTTTCTGGACTTTTTTTTAATTGAAAGATTTTCAATTACTTATTTAATTTCATCACATGTAAATCAATTTAAATAATTGATTTTATTCTGATTCTACTTTGGCAAGTTGTACATACTTAGAAATCAATCTATTTCTTTCTAATTAGCAAATATTTTGGAGTATAAATTTTTGAGTTATGACTTAATTATTCTCTATATTTCTTTAGAATCACCTGTAATCATTCCATTTTCATCTCTAATTTTACTAATTTGGGTTTTCTTCATTTTGGTTTTGGTTAATTTACCGAAAGGTTTATCAATATTTTTTTTTCAAAGAACAAGTTCTTTGTTTGGTTGATTTGTTGGGGGGTATCATTTTCTTTATTTCGATTTCAGATTTCTCACCTAATTTTACTAATTTCTGCTCATCTACTCCTATTAGGATTGGAATGTTCTTCTAAAATTTCAAGTAGGCTTGTTAAGTTATTTACTTGTGATTTTTTCGTTATTTTTATATAGCCATTGAGTACTATACACTTTCCTCTTAAGACATACATTACCATGTCCCAAAGATTTTGATGTGTTTTATTTTCATTATCATTCACTTCTAGGCATTTTTTAATTTCCATTTTAACTTCTGACTGAAACAATTCTTCTTTGAGTATCGTGATATTTAATTTCCAATAATTTGTGTATTTTCTGACCTTTGCTTTGTTGTGGATGTTGCTTGATTACACAGTGGCACAATAAAATACACCATATGATTTCAACATCCCTGTATATTGGAGACTCAATTGTGGCCCAATATGCAATCTCTTTTGGGGAAAGTTTCATTGGATGCTGAGAATAATATGTATTCCTTGGTGTTTGGGTGGAAGGTTGGGTAGAGGTTGGTCAGGTCTACTTTGGTTACAGTTTGATCCAGCTCCAATGTGTCTCTCTTCAGTTTTGACCTGTTGACCGATTCAATGCTGAGACTGGGGTGTTGAAGGCACCTATGATTATCATTTTTTGAGTTGATTTCTTATTTTAGATATTGTAGTGTTTGTTTCATGAATGTTGCAGAACAGATATTAGCTGTGTATATGTTCAGTATTGTGAAGCCTTTCTGAAGAATTATTCCTTGACTAATATGTAGTATGCTTTTGTGTCGTTTATTATTTTTTTTTTGATTTGAAGTCTATTTTTTCACATACCAATATTGCTACACCTTCTTCTTTCCTTGTTCCATTGATTTGAAGTGCTTTTGACCAACTTTTGCTCTGAGACTGTACTTCTTTTGTGGTGAAATGTGTTTCCTAAAGGCAGAAGATTGATGAGCTGTGAGTTTTGATCCATGTTGTAGCATATATCTTTCAATTGAAGTGTTAATTCCCTTGGCATTTAGGGTTATAATTGAAAAAAAATGTCTGTTACCTCCTGACATATTCTGTTTTGTGGTTTTTACATGTGTATCTCTTTTCTTAAAACTTGTGTTTTTTTAGGGGCTATAGTAAATGGGATTGTTTCTCTCAGGGCTTTTTCACCTCTTTCATTCTAGGCATATAGGAAGGTCATTGATTTTTATACATTTATTTTGTATCCTGTCACCTTGCTGAACTCCTGTATTATTAGTTCCAGGAGCTTCCTAGTGGAGTTTTAGGGATCACTCAGGTATATGATCATGTCATCTGCAAATTGAGATAACTTGACTTCTTTCTTGCCAACTTGATTCCTTTTGATCTCCCTTTCTTGTCTTATGGCTTCTAAGACTTCAAGTACAATATTGAATAGAAGTGGTGAGAGTGGACAGCCTTGTCTAATTCCTGATTGAAGTGGCACTGTTTACAATAGCAAAGTCACGGAATCAACCGAAATGCCCAACTGTTGATGAGTAGATAAGGAAAATATGATATAATTATACAATGGAATACTACTCAGCCTTCAAAAATGATGAATTAATGAAATATGCTGGGAAATGGATGCAATTAGAAAAAATTATATTGAGTGAAGTATCACAGACACAGAAAATTAAGTGTCATATGTACTCCCTAAGAAGTGGATGCTAGTACCAAACTCAATTAATGATAAACTCAAAGATAAATCTCTGTAATACCTACAGTAATTACACAGATTGTAAACAGGAGGGAAGGGGAAGGAGGGCCCCACCAGAAACAAGGAGAGACAGGATCATGCTACAGCAGAGAAAATAAGCCACAATCAAGGACTGCAAGTAATTAATTAGACATCTGATTATGTTTGCAGACTTTCCTTACTGGTCACTTGCATCTGATGGGGTATGATCTCACTAGAAAGGGAGAGCATAGAGTCTGGCAGATAGAAGATTACCATCCTGCAAATGGGAGACTGACTCTCCCACAGCAGTCTCCTACTCTTATTTCATCTATCTTTGAATTTTCTCTTATAATAAGACTCTATTTCAACAGCCTTTTATCTTTGGCCAGGGGGTGACATCCAATACCCCTCAGGATGGAGCCAAGGTTAGTTCAGGAGCAGCAAAACTGAAAAAAAGTCAACAAACCATAATTCAGAACATCAGAGACTCTACATCAACCACCTGGAACCAGGCCAGCCTAATCTCTCCCCATCCTAAAGCTCAGGGAAATTTGCAGAAGAGGGGGCAGTAAGATTGTAAGAGCCTAAAGATGGGGAGGAGCAATGATATGCAAGATACTCCATACAAGTTAGGGCCGAAATAATCATAATAGGACTTTGCATGACCTGTGCAATGACCAACATATCATTGAACCCCCAAAGTCTAGCGTGGATCACAGGCACTAGGATCCTTAAAGGCAAGGGATTAGCAGCCACAATAGTGTTCCTATACTTACAGGTAACACAAAAAAAGAGCTATAAGCAATGCCACTGAGTCCTTATACCTCATCAGAGAGGAGGACCCAGAGAGTAGTTTGACATGCACAGTGAAGGATGCTCCAGTTTGGAGGGGAGAGAGGGCACTGGGAAAAAGGAAGGGAGGGGGGAAAGGAAAAGAAAAAGGGGGAGGGAACAACAGGGTCCAGGGATGGGTGGAGGGAGGGAGGAAGGGGAATGGGGTACTTATTAACTTTGTATGAGTGGAAAAAAGAAATAAAATAAAAATTAAAAAAATAAAATAAAAGAAATTGTGTTGGTAACAAATCTCCTACCAAAAGAATTAACCCCATAATGATAGATTACAACCAGAACAAACTCACAGAATATAGCCAAGAATGCCATACCCAACACAATTATTTACAAAGCCTGATTTTTATTTTAATTGACACTATGAAAGAGGAAATCCTGGAGGAGTTAAATAACTGCATCAACCACTTTGAACAGGAACACAACAGACACTTGGAGGAGATGAGAAAAACAGTTGAAGAAACAAAAATAGGCATAGAGCAGTTAAAATGATCTTAAGCTGAGTTTAAAATTGAACTAGAAGACAAGTTATCTTCAACGCAGAACTCAACAAAGAGACTTATCAACAGGACTAATGAAGCAGAAAATAAAACATCGGATCTTGAAGACTAAGTGGGAATATTAACCAGCTCAATGGAAGAGGTTGTTAAGGCCAAAAAGATACTTGAGATAAATATTCAGGAGTTATGGGACACCCTGAAGAAGCCTAACATGTATATTCATGGAATACCAGAGCAAGACTCACAAAATGCCACACTTAAGGAAAATTTTCAAACTATTATCAAGGAAAATTTACTCATCTAAAAAAAGAGAGGCCCATCCATATACAAGAGGCATTCTACACCCCAAATAGCTATGACTAAAATGGAAACTCGCCTCGGCAAATAATAGTTAAAACACTCCACATTCAAGACAAAGAAAAAGTCCTGAGAGCTTTAAGGCAAAAAAAAAAACAAGTAACTTTTAAAGGTAAATCTATTAAAATAGCAAATGACTTTTCAATGGAAAAAGCAAAAGCAAGAAAAGGTTGGAGAGATGTACTTTAATATTGAATGAGCAAAAATGTCAACCCAGGCTGATGTATCCCACAAAACTATCTGTCATGATTAAGGGGGAAAGAAAAGTTTTCCAGTACAAAGAGTTTTCGCTAGGTTAACAATGCCTAACACAAGCTCTTTAATTCTCACTTGTTGACTTTTGTTCCTATTCCCTATACAGTTGGGATCCTGTTTACAGAATGTCAGCTTCTTTTTTTTCTTTTTTTATGGTTTATTTTTTTCCCAATCATACAAACTTAATAGGCACCCTGGTTCCTTCCCTTCCTCCACCTCTCCCCAGTTTCCCTGCCCCCCCTTTTCCCCTTCATTTCACCCCCTTTCCTTCCCTTTCTCCCATTAATCTCCTCTTTCCCCCTCCAAATCCCTGGAGCATCCTTTAGTGTGAATGTCAAACTTCCTTCTGTGTCCTTCACTCTAATGAGGTTTAAGGACTTAGTAGCATTGCCAAGAGCTTTTTCTTGTGCTTTCCTTTAGTATGGGAACACTATTGTTAAGGTTAATCCCTTACCTCTAAGGATCCTAGTGCCTGTGATCCATGCTAGACTTTGGGGGATCATTGACATGTCAGTCATTGCACAGGTCATGCAAAGTCCGATTATGACTACTGCAGCCCTAAGGAGTATCTTGCATGTTATTGCTCCTCCCTATCTTTAGGATCTTACATCTTACTTCCCCCTCTTTTGAAAATTTCCCTGAGCTTTAGGATGGGGAGAAATTTGACTGGTATGATTCCATTTGATAAATGTAGAGTCTCTGATGTTCTGAATTATGGTTTGTTGTTGTTTATAGTTTTGTTGTTCCTGCACCACCCTTGGCTCCATCATGATTGGTATTGGAGATCACATCCTAGCCAGAGAAAAAAGGCTGTAAAAATGGAGTCTTACTATGAGGAGATTCAAAACTAGATGGAATAGGAGTAGGAGACCACGGTGGAGGGGAGGGGACGGCGTCAGTCTCCCATTTGCAGGATGGTTACCATCTATCTGCCAGACTCTATGCCCTCCCTGACTGGTGAGATCAAACCTCCCCAGTTGCAAGTGACCAGGAAGGAAAGTGAGCTTAACCAGATGTCTCACTACTTAACTTGCAATACTTGATAGTGATCTATTTTCTATGCTGTACCATGACTCCTTATCTCATTATTTCTATGGCGCCCCACTTCCCATTCCATCCTGTTTACAGTCTTTCCAATTACTGTGGGCATTACAGAAATTTATCTTTGAATATGTCAATAAGTGGGTTTGGTACTAGGATCCAATGAGTATATGAAATGCTTAATTTTCTATGTGTGGGATACTTTACTCAATATAAGTTTTTTCTAATTCCATCCATTTCTTGAGAAATTTCATTAATTCATCTTTTTTGATGGCTGAGTGGTAGTCATTGTATAAATATACCACATTTTCCTTATCCACTTGTCAATGTTGGGCATTTGGGTTGATTCCATGACTTTGCTATTGCAAATATAACTGCTACGAACATGGTTTTGTTTGTGTTATCAAGGTGAATTTTTGCTGTAAGGGGGATTATTCCCAATAGTGGAATAGCAGGGTCATAAGGCATTTCAATCTTTAACTTTTTTAAGAATTGCCAGATGGCTTGTCAGAGTGGTTGCATAAGACTGCATTCCCACCAGCAATGTAGGAGACTTCCCTTCTCTCCACATCCCCTCCAGCATTTGGTGTTGTTTGTATTGTGGATATTTGCCATCCTGACTGGGGTGAGATGATATCTCAGGGAGGTTTTGATTTGCATTTCCCTGATGGATAAGGATGTGGAGAATTTTTAAGATATTTGTTAGACATTTCAATTTACTCTTTGGAAAAGTTTCTTTTGAGTTCCCAGACCCATTTTTTAATTGAGCCATTGGTTTCCTTGGTGTTTAGTTTTCTAAATGTTTTCTAAGTTCTTTGTGCCCTCTGGATAACAGAGTTCTATCAGATATGTGGGTAGTGACGATTTTCTTCCATTCTGTGGCCTTTTTGCTCGGCTTACAATCTCTTTATCTGAACAGAAGCTCTTTAATTTCATGAGCTACCATTTGTTGAATGTTGGTTCTAGTGACTGTGCTATTGGATTTCTGTTTAGGAACTGCTGACCTAGTCCAATCAGCTCGAGGGAGTTCCCTACCCTTTCAACAAGGATTTTTATAGTCTCTGGCCTAATATTGAGGTCCTTGACCCCTTTAGAATTAATTTTTTGTACATGGTGACAAGAACAGGTACAGTTTTTATCTGCATGTGGACATCCAGTTTTGCCAGCACTATTTGTTGAAGATGCTGTTCTTTTTCCATTGGATTTTTTGGACCCTTTTGTCAAAGATCAAATGGCTGTAGTTGTGTAGGCTTATATCTGGGTCTTCAAGCCTTATCCATTTATCTATGTGTCTATTTTGGACCTAGTATCAGGCTGTTTTGATTACTATGGGTTTGTAGTATAGATTTAGGTTTGGTATGGTGATGCCTCCAACCATGTTTTTGTTACTCAGGATTGTTTTTGCTATCCTGGGTCTTTTGTGTTTCCATATGAATTTTGAGATTGTTTGATCAATTTCTTTAAAGAATTGCTTCGGGATTTTGATTGGTATAGCATTGAATCCGTGTACTGCTTTTGGTAGGATGGTCATTTTTATGATATTGATTTAGAGAATATTGGCTTATTACTTTGCATTTGTAATAAAGATCTGGTATGATGATACATCTAGCAGAGGATTTTTTTGCATGTCCTGGACCTTTTGTGTTTCCACATGAATTTTGAGACTCTTTTGTCTATTTCAGGTCCATTTGGATTATCCTTGGATTCAGTTCCAGTGTGTCTGTTCTATTTTTGCCCCATTGACTTATCCTTTCCATTAGTGAGAATGGATTTTTAAAACCCGCTACAATTGAATTCTTTATGTTGATTTGTTGATTTAAATATTGTAGTGTTATTTAATGAATGTGGGTGTGCATACACTGTGTGTGTGTGTGTGTGTGTGTGTGTGTGTGTATACATATATTCAAAGTGGATTGTATACATATATATATATATATATATATATATATATATATTCAAAATGGATTGTTCCTTTGACTAATATCTTGCATATCCTTCTGTTTCTCTGAAACAGAATTACTACTCCTGCTTGTTTTCTTGTTCCATTAGCTTGGAGATTATGCCTATAATTCATGGTCGGGTATGTTTCCTGAAGACAATGGTTGATTGAGAGGTTGTATTTTTTAGTCCATGTCCATGGCTTATATCTATGTTAAGTCCATTGACATTCAGAATTATACATGTGAAACGTTTGTTGTTTCGTGTCATTTTCTGATTTAGGTGGGGATTTTTCTATTTCTTGTCTTAGTAGTTGTGTTGGCATTATTTTTCCCTTCTATTAACATGGGTATGTTTATGCTTTTCTTCAACCTTAAGTATTTTTTTCTAGCATCTTCTATAGGCCTGGTTTGGTGGTCATGTAGCTTTTCAGTTTATCCTGGAATGGTGAGAGTCTCAGAGTCCTTAGTTGATGGTGTTGGTCTGCTGGTCCCCAGCCCATGATTTCTGTGGGCTCTATTAAATTATTGGAGGATACTTCAGTGATTTGTGGAGAAAGAGAAGCTGTATGAAGGTTAGGGTTAGTTAGGTAATGTGGGGGCTGGGTGAGGTTAGATGGGAGTTGGAGGCTATAAACATAGCCCATGTAGTGGATCCACATAGGAAGGTGGGATAGGTAACTGGGGCCTATCTAGGCTCCTTCAAAGAGCTCATGCTCCCACGTGGCAAATTCATGGTCAGTAAACAAACTTTTAAATCATGAATATATATGGCTGTCATAGTTAAGCACAGGTGTCAACTTGACTGTTGAGGGTTTGAGTTCTGGGCACAGTTGTAGAAAGTTGATGGTTGACATTCTGCAAATGGGTGATTGACTCCTCCCTTACTGCGGTTTCCTACCTTTATTACATCTACCTTTGAATACACTCTTATAACAAGACTCTAGTTTAACAACTTTTTATCTCTGGCCAGGGGGTGACATCCAATACTCATCAGGATGGAGTGAAGGGCATTGCAGGAACAGCAAAACTGCAAAAGAAAATCAACAAACCATAATCCAGAATATTAGAGACTCTATATCAACTACCTGGAACCAGGCCAGCCTAATCTCTCCCCATGCAGAAGCTCAGGGAAACTTGCGGAAGAGGGGGTGGTAAGATTGTAAGAGCACAAGGATGGGAGGAGCAATGATATGCAAGATACTCCACACAAGTTAGGGCCGAAGCAATCATAATTGGACTTTGCATGCCCTGTGCAATGTCCAACACACTATTGACCCCACAAAGTCTAGCATTTGCTAAAACGACTAGGATCCTTGGAGGCAAGGGATTGACAGTCACAGTAGTGTTCCTATGCTTAAGGGGAACACAGGAAAGGGTTCTGGGAAATGCCACTGGGTCCTTGCACCTCATCAGAGAGGAGGACCCAGAGGAGAGTCTGGCATGCACATTAAAGGATGCTCCAGGGATGGGATGGGGAGGCACTGGGGGATAGGGAGGAGTGGGGAGGGTAGAGGAGGGGAGCATAGGGTGGTGGGAGGTTGGAGGGAGGAAGGGGTCTGGTGTACCTGAAGGAGATTTTCTAGCCCAGCCCATGGTGGGTGAGATTAGGCTCTGGAATAAATCACAGAGAGCTGGTTGAGAGAATTGGCATCCTTCTGTATACTTGGCCAGACATGCTTGTCTGGCAAATAAAGATTTCAACCTTCGGAATCTGACAGCATCCCCCGGGTGGTACTCATTTTGGTGAATGATTTGAGGTGTTCATAGAAAGCACCAAAAGCTTGGCACCGAGTGGCAGGCATAGAGTTCCTGCAAGAGATGGTGAAGCTTAAAGCTTCAGAGGAGAACCCAGAGTGTTGGAGATGCTAGAACTGTGGGATGTATGTTGAGGACTGCTGTGAGTGGAGATTCAGCCTGGTCCAAAGGAACTCTGCTTTTACAACTTTGAGCAGCAAACAAGGACTGGAAATGCCTAGAATCTTTGAGCAACCTTGACTACGTGATGAGCAACAGAAGATGGATTTTGAAGTAAAGGATGTGGTATTTGATTTTCTGGACTTTGATCTTTTTAATGTTTTCTTATTGTTTAAAATCTTTCTGTTTTAATGTTTTATCTGTTTTAAAGTATTTAACTTATTTCTAATTTAAGAAGGTTAAAAACTTTGAACTTTTAGAATGTTGGAACTGAAGCTTTAATGAGAACATTTTAAATTTGTCCATGGAATGTATATATTTTAACATCTGTGGGGACAAGGAAAGGTTGCAGTTTAAAAGTGCTATTGTTTTATTTCAAGTTGACAAGGGGTGGAGTGTCATAGTTAAGCACAGGTTTGAGGGTTTGAGGTCTGGGCACAGTTGTAGAAAGTTGATGGTTGAGTTAAGCCCAGAGCAAACCTGAAGAAGATTTTCTAGCTGATGTAGAAGACCCAGCCCATGGTGGGTGAGATTAGGATATGGAATAAATCACAGAGAGCTGGTTGAGAGAGTTGGCATCCTTCTGTATACTTGGCCAGACATGCTTGTCTGGCAAGTAAGGATTGTCTGTCTCTCAGCATTATGTGGTGATGGTGGACAGTTCCCTCGGCCTTGGTGTTGGTGCATGCTCTCCCATCATACTGGACTGAGAACTGTAACCAGACTGTCATAAGAAAGTAAACCCCTTGTTCCCACAATCCATTTGATGGTCATTTATCAGCAATGTTGCAGGCTGACTGTAAGAATAGCCTTACTCTTTTTGCAGATGTAGCTTGGAATCTCCTTAGATTTTATTGACTAACCATGTGAAAATCCCGGGCTGGACATTTTCTGCTCCTTAAGCCAGAAATGGTGAGTAGCTGAGCTGAATTCCTGGATAGGTCAGGGAAGCTCTAAATCATATATGTGTGCAAAGGAAATCTGCCTCCTCTCCTCCCATTGTCTGTGCAAATATGGGACTTACCTGGATGTCCAAATCTTGTCATGTGAGCACCTTTGTTTGTCACTCATCAGTGTCACTTGTCTGTCTTTGCCTGGTGACCCTTAGCTCTTAAAACCTCTCGTGCATGATGCCTTTCATTCAGATCATGGTATTCCTTAGACTGGCTAGACTCAGAATTCCCACTTGTCAGCTTGGTGACTTTGATTATGCATTTCCCCTCTCTGAGCCATTTTACTAATTTAACTATGTATGTTTTTGTTTGTTCATTTGTGTGTGTCTGTGTGTGTGTTACATGTACTTTTATGTGTGTATTCATGTGTGTGTACGTGTGAATGTGTGTATTTGCTAATAGGGTAGTCTTTTTGGGTATGTTTGTGTTTTTCTTCAAACAAATATTTTTTCTATTGGCTAAGCATCTTCTCTCCCTTTGATCAATTTTCTATTTTCTTTTGAGAAAAAAAGGATTTAGCTCATGTTACTCTTGAAGCTCTGTCTTACCTTCTCATGTACTGCAATCACAAGCCTATTCCATCAGAGCATGATGGCTTTCAGTTCTTTCTTCCAGTGAAGACAAGAGTCCATAGTATTGACCATCACATGAATGGTCTTAGTTATTCATTTGTCCAGCTGACTTCCCTAAGTCCTCCTTCTGGTGGTTCCTGACAGCAGGTGTGGAAGTACCAGAAATGTGCAGAAGCACTGTATATTGCCTTCTTGTCCTGCACCACATGAAAGTCCTTGTGTCACAAGGGGATCCCAGATACACAGAGAAGATATACTTGGAGATGGATAGAGAGAAATTGTAGAAGACAGAAGGTGATACACCAAAAGGCACAGACAGACCAACAGGCTTTGTGATGCTCAGTGTCCTTTTCCCATTGGGAGAGATGTATCTACATGCTTCTTCCACAAATGTCTTTCTCACCAATTTTGCAATTTTGTTCTTTCCAAATCCCTGACTATCCAGCCAAACCATTGGCTACAACCCATGATTCGCACATCTGTCCATTTTCAATTCCAGGCAAAGTGTACAACCATGTGCACTTTCTGAAGTTCTGCCCACCGTGACCACTTCCCTTCTCCAGTATCCTTCAAGGTTGTTATAGAAGGGGATTATAATGCTGAAACTGTCCACTTCTGGTTGGCACCTGAATGACAAACAGAACCATCTGTGATCCAGGTCCTAATCTTCTCTTCCTCAGTCAGCCAATCATTGGGCACACCTCAGAAGCCATAGGTACATGCTTGAGAACAGGTATTGCAATACACTTAGGAACCATAGGCATTTTGTCAACTTCTTCATACACCTTAATTCTGCCTTCAGGACCTCAGGCCCTGTCTCATATGTAGCATTTCCATTTGATAATGGATTGTGCCTGTGCCCATCCAACAGTATGGCTCACTAGGTCAGACAACACCCAACTCATGATGGACAACTCAGGTCATGTGATAACTTGTGATCCTGGGATAACTCCTATTAATCATAGTGATTGACCTTTTTGTTATATTTTTGAATTTGGTTTGCTAAAATTTTATTAAGTATCTTTGCATCTGTGTTCATCATTGAGATCTACCTAAAGATTTCTTTTTTATTGTGTCTTTATTTCATTTTGGAATCAGTGTATTATTGCTTCATAGAAAAAATGTGGAAGTATTCTTTCCTTACTATTTTATGGAATACTTTAAGGAGTACTGGTGTTAGTTGTTCTTTACCTGTCTGGTAGAATTCTGCACTGAATCCTACTAGTCCTGGACTTTTTTGTAATTGAAAGATTTGCAATCCTTCTTTAATTTCATCACTTGATATAAGACAATTTAAATAATTGATTTTATTCTGATTCACTTTGACAAGTCATGCACACTTATAATCTACTTCTTTCTAATTAGGAAATATTTTGGAGTATAAATTTTTGACTTATGGCTTAATTATTCTCTAAATTTCCTAAGAATCAACTGTAATAATTCCACTTTCATCACTAATTTTATTAATTTGTGTTTTCTTTATTTTGGTTTTGGTTAATTTACCTAAAGGTTTATTGACATTTTTTTTCAAAGAACAAGTTCTTTGCTTAGTTGATTTTTTTGTATCATTTTCTTTACCTCAATTTCAGATTTCTCACCTAATTTTACTAATTTCAGCTCATCTACTCCTGTTGGGATTGGAATGTTCTTCTAAAATATCAAGTAGCTTTGTTAAGTTACTTACTTGTGATTTTTCCATTATTTTTTATTTTAATACATTTTTATTAATATTTCAGCTCATACAAACTTAATAGGTGCACCAGTTCCCTCCCTCCCTCTTCCTCTCCCCTCTCCCCTTGCTCCCCCTCCCCTCATCCTTCCCTCCCCATCCCCCCGTGCCTCCCACCCCAATTCCCAGAGTCCTTCCTTGTGCATGCCTGACTCTCCTCTGGGCCCTCCTCTCTGATGACATACAAGGACCCAGTGGCCTTTCCCTGAACCCTTTCCTGTGTTCCCCTTAAGCATAGGAACACTACTGTGGCGGTCAATCCGTTGCCTCCAAGGATCTTGGTGCCTTTAGCATATGCTAGACTTTGTGAGGTCAATAGTGTGTTGGACATCGCGCCGGGCATGCAATGTCCAATTATGATTGCTTCGGCCCTAACTTGTGTGGAGTATCTTGCAAATCATTGCTCCTCCCATCCATTTGCTCTTACACTCTTACCGCCCCCTCTTCTGCAAATGTCCCTGAGCTTCAGGATGGGGAGAGATAAGTCTGGCCTAGTTCTAAGTGGTTGATATAGAGTCTCTGAAATTCTGGATAGTGGTTTGTTGATTTTCTTTTGCACTTTTGTTGCTCCTGTAATGCCCTTTACTCCATCGTGATGGGCACTGTATGTCACCCCCTGGCCAGAGACAAAAAGCTGTTAAACTGGAGTGTTATTATAAGAGCATATTCAAAGGTAGATGTAATACTTATACCCAAAAGTGGAATCGCAGGGTCATATGGCATTTGGCAATGGGAGGGGTCATCACCCATTTGCAAAATGGTTACTTTTTAATCTGCCGGACTATATGCCCTCCTCTTCTGATGAGTGCATACCCCCTTAGTTGTAAATGATCAGGAACAAATGTCTGTGAACTTAACTAGGTGTCACATTACTTTCTTATAGTCCTTGATGGAGGTCTATTTTCTCTACAGTAACATGGTCACTTCCCTCCTTGTTTCTGGTGTGGCCCTCCAACCCCATCCCTCCTGTTCAAAATCCTTGCAATTACTGTAGGTAATACATAGATTTACCTATGAGTGTCTCAAGATGGGCTGGGTGGGTTTGGTATTAGGAGCCACCTATTAGGGAGTACATACAGCGCTTAATTTTCTGGGTCTGGGATACTTCACTTAATATAATTGTTTCTAATGACATCCATTTTCCGGAAAATTCCAGTAGTTCATTATTTTTGATGGCTGAGTAGTACTCCATTGTATAGATATACCACAGTTTCTTTATCTACTCGTCAACTGTTGGACATTTGAGTTGATTCCATGTCTTTGCTATGGTAAACAGTGCTGCTATGAACATGGTTGTGCTTGTGCTACCGAGGTGAACCTCTGCTGTATGGGGGGTTATACCCAAAAGTGGAATGGCAGGGTCATATGGCATTTCAATCTTTAGTTTCTTTAAGAATCTCCAGACGGCTCAACAGAGTGGCTGTATGAGCCTGCACTCCCACCAGCAATGTAGGAGAGTTCCCCTCTCTCCACATCCTCTCCAGCAGTTGGTGTTGTTTGTATTGTGGATTTTTACCATCCTGACCGGGGTGAGATGATATCTCAGGGAAGTTTTCATTTGCATTTCCCTGATGGCTAAAGAAGTGGAGCATTTTTTAAGATATTTGTTAGACATTTTAATTTCATCCCTGGTAAAATTTCTTTTAAGTTCCAGAGCCCATTTTTTAGTTGGGCCATTAGTTTTCTTGGTGTTTAGTTTTCTAAGTTCTTTGTGCACTCTGGACAGTAGAGCTCTATCAGATATGTGGTTAGTGAAGATTTTCTCCCATTCTGTGGGTTGCTTTTGAGCTCGTGTTACAATCTCTTTATCTGAACAGAAGCTCTTTAATTTCACCAGATCCCAACTGCTGAGAGTTGGTAGCAGTGACTGTGCCATTGGATGTCTGTTTAGGAAATGTTGGCCCAGCCCAATCAGCTCGAGGGAGTTCCCTATCCTTTCACCTATGGTTTTTATAGTCTCTGGCCTGATATCAAGGTCCTTGATCCATTTGGAATTAAGTCTTGTACATGGTGAGAAGTATGGGTCCAGCTTTAATCTTCTGCATGTGGAGATCCAGTTTTGCAAGCACGATTTGTTGAAGATGCTGTTCTTTTTCCATTGGATTCTTTGGGCCCCTTTGTCAAAGACCAAATGGCTGTAATTTTGTGGGCTTATATTTGGGTCTTCAATCCTTATCCATTGATCTGTGTGTCTATTTTGTAGCGAGTACCAGGCTGTTTTTACAACTATGGATTTGTAATATAGACTAAGGTTCGGTACGGTAATACCTCCAGCAGTGTTCTTGTTACTCAGGATTGTCGTTGCTATCCTGGGTCTTTTGTGCCTACATATGAATTTTGAGATTGTTTGGTCTACTTCTTTAAAGAATTGCTTTGGGATTTTAATTGGTATAGCATTGAATTTGTATATTTCCTTTGGTAGGATGGTCATTTTTACGATGTTGATTCTGCCAATCCAGGAACATGGGAGGTCTTTCCACCTTCTGAGGTCTTCTGCAATTTCTTTCTTTAGGGTTGTAAAGTTTTCATTGTAAAGGTCTTTTACCTCCTTAGTTAGGTTTATACCAAGGTATTTCATTTTTTTAGGGGCTATAGTGAATGGGATGGTTTCTCTCAAGGCTTTTTCACTTCTTTCATTCTGGGCATATAGGAAGGCCTCTGATTTTTGCACATTTATTTTGAATCCTGCCACCCTGCTGAACTTCTCAATTAGTTCCAGGAGCTTCCTGGTGGAGTTTTTGGGATCATTCAGGTATAAGATCATGTCATCTGCAAATAGGGATAGCTTGACTTCTTCCTTGCCCATTTGAATCCCTCTTATGTCCTTTTCTTGTCTTATGGTTTTGGCTAAGACTTCAAGTACAATATTGAATGGTAGTGGTGAGAGTGGACAGCCTTGTCTAGTTCCTAATCGAAGTCGGAATGCTTCCAATTGTTCCCCATTGAGCATAATCCTTGCTGTGGGTTTGATGAATACAGCTTTTATTATATTGGTAAAGGTTCCTTCCATTCCTACTGTCTCTAGCGTTTTGATCATAAAAGGCTGTTGGATCTTGTCAAAAGCTTTTTCTGCATCTATCGAGAGTATCATGTGTTCTTGGACTTTGGACTGGTTTACATGATGAATTACATTTATTAATTTGCGTATGTTGAATCAACCTTGCTTATTTTGCTAATCTCCTCTCTTCTACTACTTTTGGGATCAGATTTTTCTAGTTTCTCTAAAGCCTTAAGCTTCATGGTTAAGTTATTTATTTCTGATGTTTCCATTTTTTTGATGTAGGCATTACGAGCTATGAACTTACCTCTTAGAACAACTTTCATTGTGTCCCAGAGATTTTGGTAAGTTGTATTTTCGTTATCATTCACTTCCAGGAAATCTTGAATTTCCTTTTTAATTTCTTCCTGAATCCAGTTCTCGTTCAGCATCATATTGTTAAGTTTCCAGGAGTTAGTGTATTTTCTCTTATTTGATGTGTTGTGGATGTCCAGCTTTAGGCCGTGGTGGTCTGATAGGGCACAGGTTAGAATTACAACTTTTTGTATATGTGTAGATTCGTTTTGTGGCCCAATATGTGACCTATTTTGGAGAAAGTTCCATTTGCTGCTGAGAAAAATGTGTATTCTTTGGTACGTGGGTGAAAAGTTCGATAGAGATCTGTAAGGTCCATTTCTTTCAGGGTTTGATTAAGTTCCAAAGTGTCTCTGTTAAGCTTTTGACCTGTTGATCTATCCCATGTTGAGAGGGCGGTGTTGAAGTCCCCAAGAATTATCGTTTGGGGGTTGATTTCTTGCTTTAGATGCTGTAGGGTTTTCTTAATGAATGTGGAGGGGCGCATATTGGGTGCATATATGTTCAGTATTGTGAAGTCTTCCTGGTGAATTGTACCTGTGACTAAAATGTAGTATCCATCCGTGTCTCTTATAATTTTCTTTGGTTTGAAGTCCACTTTGTCTGAGAGCATAATGGCTACCCCTTCCTGTTTTCTGCTTCCATTTGCTTGTAGAATTGTTGACCAGCCTTTTATTTTTAGAGCGTGCCCATCTTTAGTGGTGAGATGGTTTTCCTGCAGGCAACAGATTGATGGATTGTGATTTTTAATCCAAGTTTGTAATCTGTGTCTCTTGATCGGTGAATTAATTCCATTAACATTTAGTGTTATAATGGAGAAACTATTTTTAATTCCAGACATTTATTATGTTTAGTAGTTTTTACAAGTATATTGCTTAGCTTTTAATGGTGTTATACTTGCCTTCTGTTCTCCTGGATATGCCTGTTTTTTTCTTCATGCTTGAGTATCATTTGTAGCATTTTTTGAAGGCCTGGTTTGGTGGACATGTATCCCTTCAAGTTGTCTTTGTGCTGGAAGACTTTTCTTTCTCCCTCGATCATGACTGATAGTTTAGCAGGGTAAATCAGCCTGGGTTGACATTTTTGCTCATTCAATACTTGAAGTATGTCTCTCCAAGCTCTTCTTGCTTTTACTGTTTCGACTGAGAAGTCATTTGTTATTTTAATAGGTTTACCTTTAAAAGTGACTTGTTTTTTCTCCCTTGAAGCTCTCAGCACCAGTTCTTTATCTTGGATGTAGAGTGTTTTAACTATTATTTGCCATGGCGAGTTTCTATTTTGGTCATAGCTGTTTGGAGTGCGGAATGCCTCTTGTATATGGATGGGCCTCTCTGTTTTTAGATGAGGAAAGTTTTCCTTGATGATCATTTGAAAAATTTCCTCAGGGGTGGTATTTTTAGATTCTTGCTCTGGTATTCCATGAATACGCATGTTAGGCTTCTTCAGGGTGTCCCATATCTCTTGGATATTTCTCTCAGGTATCTTTTTGGCTTTAACAACCTCTTCCATTGAGCTGGTTAGTACTCCCACTTTATCTTCAAGGTCTGAAATTCTGTTTTCTGCTTCCTTAGTTCTGCTGATAAGACTCTCTGTGGATTTCAGGGTTGAAGATAACTTGTCTTGTAGCTCAGTTTTAAACTCTGCTTGAGTCTGTTTTAACTGCTCTATGCCAGTTTTTATTTCTTGCACTGTTTTTCTCAACTCCTCCAAATGTCTGTTGTGTTCCTCTTCAAAGCGATTGATTCGATTATGTAATTCCTCCCTGATTTCCTCTTTCATAGTATTGAACATGGTAATGATCATATTTTGAAAGTCATTATCCTGGGTCAGGCTTTCTTGGCCTTTTTCCGTGGGTTTGTTCTGGTTGGAGTCTAACATTATGGGATTAATTTCTTCAGTGTGAAATTTGTTTACTTGAGTGTTGCTTCTCATGGATTTGCACTTTGACTTTGGCATTGTCTTTTTAACTCTTAAGATCTTTCAATTTCACTAAACTGAATTATTTGGCCTGGGGTTCTGGGGGTGGGCAGGGACGGAGCTTACCTATGTCGCAGATGAGGCCTGGCTGGACCCTGCCTGCGCATCCCTACTGGCGGAGGGGGTTGGGGAAGGGAGGATGGGGGCATCGGTGTGGAGCTATTTAACCCGAGGGGAGCTGGGGCGGGGCCAGGCGCACGGGGAGGTCCTCCTCGTACCTCGGCCCTGCCCGCGGCTCCGGCTGGATGGTGGGGTAGGAGCTGGGTCCCTTTGGGCTGACCTGTGGTTCTGACGGGCAGGCGCGGGCAGAGCTTACCTAGGTCACGGGTGAGGCCCGGCTGGACCACAAGCATGTGTCCCGACCGGCGGTGTGGGGTTGGGAAAGGGAGGATGGGGGCGTCGGCGTGGAAGTATTTAACCCGAGTGGAGTTGGGGCGGGGCCCGGGCGCAGGGGGAGATCCTTCCATTATTTTTATATAGAAAATGAGTACTATGCACTTTCTCTTAAGACAGACGTAACCATGTCCCAGAGATTTTGATATGTTTTATTTTCATTATCATTCACTACTAGGAATTTTTTATTTCCATTTTAACTTCTGACTGAAACCATTCTTCTTTGAGTATCATGGTATTTAATTTCCAATAATTTGTGTATTTTATGACCTTTTTTTTTTGTTGTGGATGTTGCTTGATTACACAGTGGCCCAATAAGATATACAATATGATTTCAACATTCCTGTATATGTGGAGACTCAATTGTGGCCCAATACACAATCTATTTTGGGGAAAATTGCATGGGATATTGAGAAGAACGTGTATTCCTTGGTGTTTTTGTAGAAGGTTGGATAGAGATTTGTCAGGTCCATTTGGGTTACAGTTTGATCCAGCTCCAATATATCTGTGTTCAGTTTTTGGCCTGTTGACCTATTCAATGCTGGACTGGGGTGTTGAAGACCCCTATGATTATCACTTTTTTTGCTGATTTGTTATTTTTGATATTGTAGTGTTTGTTTCATGAAGGTGGCAGAACCTATATTAGCTGTGTGTATGTTCAGTATTGTGACACATTTTTGATGAATTGTTCCTTGACTAATATGTAGTATGCTTTTGTATCTTTTATGATTTCTTTTGATTTGAAGACTATTTTCTTACATACCAATATTGCTACATCTTCTTATTTCCTTGTTCCATTAGTTAGAAGTACTTTTGACAAACTTTTGCAATGAGAATGTGGGTCTTTCGTGGTGAAGTGTGTTTCCTGAAGGCAGAAGATTGATGGGTTGTGAGTTTTGATCCATGTTTGTACCATATATCTTTTGTTTGGAGCATTAATTCCATTGATGTTTAAGGTTATAATTGAAAAAATGTCTTTTGCCTCCTGACATTTTCTGTTTTGTGGTTTTTTCATGTGTATCTCTTTTCTTAGAAATTGTATTAGTAACAAATCTCCTACCAAAAGAATGAACCCTATAATGATAGATTTCTGTGAGAACAAACTCACAGAAAATAACCAAAATAGCCATACTCAAGATAATGATTTACAAAGCCTGATCTTTACTTTAACTGATACTATGAAAGATGAAATCTGAGAGAAGTTAAATAACTGCATCAACCACTTTGAACAGGAACACAACAGACACTTGGAGGAGATGAGAAAAACAGTTCAAGAAACAAAAATAGGCATAGATTAGTTAAAACAATCTCAAGCTGAGTTTAAAATTGAACTAAAAGACAAATTATCTTCAAACCAGAACTCAACAGAGAGACTTATCAACAGGACTAATGAAGCAGAAAATAGAATATCAGATCTTGAGGACAAAAGGAAAGAACTAACCAGTTCAATGGAAGAGGTTGTTAAAGCCAAAAAGATACTTGAGAGGAATATTCAAGAGCTATGGGACACCTTAAAGAAGTCTAACATGTGCATTCATGGAATACCAGAACAAAGAATCCCAAAATACCACACCTGAGGAAATTTTTCAAATTATCATCAAGGAAAATTTTCCTCATGTAAAGAAAGGGAGACCCATCCAATAAAAGACACATTCTGCACCCCAAACAGATATGACCAAAATAGAAACTCACCACAGCAAATAATCATAAAACACTACACAAACAAGACAAAGAAAATGTGCTCAGAGCCTCAAGGGAAAAAACAAGTCACTTTTAAAGGTAAACCTATTAAAATAACAAATGACTTCTCAATGGAAACAGTAAAAGCAAAAAGAACTTGGAGAGACATACTTCAAGTATTGAATAAGCAAAAATGTCAACCCAGGCTGATGTACCTGGCAAAGCTATCAGTCATGATTGAGTGAAAGGAAAACTTGCCAACACAAAGACAACCTGAAGACTTACATGTCTACCAAAGCAGGCCTTTAAAAAATGTTAGAAAAGATACCCAAGCTTGAAGAAAAGAACAATCATATCCAGGAGGACAGATGGAAAGTTTAATACCACCAAAATCTACGAGCCAAATAAAAACTAAGGAAAGCCACTAAGCACAAAAAGTGTCAGGAATTAAAAGTAATGTCTCCATTATAACATTAAATGTCAGTGGAATTATCTCACCAATCAAAAGACTCAGATTACAAATATGGATTAGAAATCATAACCCATCAATATGCTGCCTTCAGGAAACACATCTCAACACAAAAGATAGGCACATCCTAAAAATAAAAAGCTGGTCAAAAATTCTTCAAGCTAATGGAACCAGAAACAGGCAGGGGTAGGAATTATGCTATCAGACAAAGTGGACTTCAAATACAAAAAAATCATAAGAGACAAAGAAGGATACTACATTTTAGTCACAGGTACAATTCACCAGGGAGACTTCACAATACTTAACATAAATTCAACTAATACGGGCTCCTCTACATTCATTAAGCAAATGCTACAGCATCTAAAGCAAGAAATCAACCCCAAAACGATAATTCTTGGGATTTCAATACTTCCCTCTTAATGTCAGATAGATCAACAGGTCAAAAACTTAACAGAGACACATTGAAACTTAATCAAACCCTTACTGAAATGGACCTGACAGATCTCTATCAAACTTTCCATCCACGCACCAAAGAATACACATTTTTCTCAGAAGCACTTGGAAATTTCTTTGAAATAGACCATATATTGGGTCACAAAACAAATCTCCACATATACAGGAAAGTTGAAATTCTAGGCTGTACCCTATCAGATGACCATGGTCGAAAGCTTGACATTCGCAACACAACAAACAGCAGAAAATACACTAACTCCTGGAAACTAAACACTGTGATGCTGAACAAGAATTGGGTTCAGGAAGAAATCATAAAGGGAATTCAAGATTTCCTAGAAGAGAACAATAATGAAAATACAACATATCAAAATCCATCAGACACAATAAAAGCAGTCATAACAGGTAAGTTTATAGCTCTTAATGCCTACATCAAAAAAATAGAAACATCGCAAATAAATAAATTAACAATGCACCTTAAAGCTTTAGAAAAACAAGAGCAATCCAATCCCAAAAGCAGTAGAAGAGAGGAGATTAGCAAAATCAGGGGATAAATATCCAAAATTGAGATAAGGAAAATGATACATAGAATCAACCAGTCAAAAACCTGATTCTTTGAAAAAAGCAGTAAGATTGATACACCTCTAGCTAAATTAACCAAAAACAAGAGAGAGAAACCCCAAAATAACAAAACTAGAAATAAAAATTGAGTTATTACTACTGATACCCAACAAATTCAGAGAATTATAAGGTCATATTTCTAAAACTTACACTCTGTGAAATTTGATAACACAAAAAAATGGATGAATTCCTGAGTAACAACTTACCTAAATTGAATCAGGAAGTTTTGAACTATTTAAATAGTCCTATAACATATGATAAAGTGATGAAGTAATCTAGAATCTTTGCGCGAAAAATGTCCTGGATCAGATGGATTCAGCACAGAGTTCTACCAGACATTTAAAGAACAACTAACACCAATACTCCTTAAACTGTTCCATCAAATTGCAAAGGAGGGAATACTGTCAAATTCTTTCTATGAAGCTAATATCATATTAATCCCAAAACCTAAAGACACACTTAAAAAAGAAAACTATAGGCCAATCTCTTTGAAGAATACAGATGCACAGACGCTCAACAAAATCTTAACAAATTGGATTCAAAAACATCAAAAAGATCATTCATGGGGATCAAGTAGGCTTTATCCCAGGCACACAAGGTTAGTTCAACATATGCAAATCAATAAATGGAATCCATCATATAAACCCATCCAAAGTCCAAGACCACATGCAGAAAAAGCTTTTGACAAGATCCAACAGCCATTTATGATCAAAATGCTAGAGAGACTTGGAATGGAAGGAACCTTCATCAACATAATAAAAGCTCTATACAACAAGGCATCAGCAAGGATTATACTCAATGGGGAAAAAATGCAGCATTCCCACTTCAATCAGGAACTAGACATGGCTGTCCATGCTCACCACTTCTATTCAATGTTGTACTTGAAGTCATAGCTGGAGCCATAAGACAAGAAATGGAGATAAAAGGGATTCAAATTGGCATGGAATAAGTCAAGTTATCTGTATTTGCAGATGACATCATCATATATCTATCTGAGTGATCCTAAAAACTCCACCAGGAAACTTCTGGAACTAATACAGAAGTTTAGCAGGGTGGCAGGTTACAAAATAAATGTACAAAAATCAGTGGCCTTCCTATACTCCCAGGATGAAAAAAATGAAAAAGTCCTAAGAGAAACAATTCCATTTACTATGGTCCCTAAAAAAATGAAATAAATGGTATAAATCTAACCAAGGCAGTGAGAGACCAACATGGAGACCCAACGTGGTTGTTATACTCAGAAAGACAAATTAAAGCTAATTAAGTTTCCATCTCAAGCCAGTAACAATAGCTGTGGTCAGAAGTACAATGAATAACATATATTCTTGATGCATGGAACCAGGAGCCCTTACACACTGTCCCTGGTACTTTAAACTGGTATAGTCATTTGGAAACCAACCTACAGATTTCTCAAAATTGTAGAAATAAAAGTACCATAAGACACCACTTCTCTTTCCATTCCCAGAGATATTCCACATTCATGTTGACAGATGTATCCTTGAAACAAAATCCTTGTATCCTTCATTGACTGTATCCTTGAAACAAAATCAATGTAAATGTTCATCAACTCCAGAGTGGATAATGAAAATGTGACCCATATATAGAAAATAATTTTATTCATTTAAAAAGAAAATTGAAACTAGGAAATTTTGTGTTAAATGGCTGGAATTGATAATTACACTGGGTGATGTTTCCCAGGTCAGTATAAAATGAATGCTGCATATTCTCTTTCACATGCAAACATGAGCTCTAAAAATTTTGATCAACGCCTGTAAATCTGATTACTTCTGAAATCAAGGAGTCTCTGAAGAGAATATGAAGGAGGGAATACAGGAGAACACAGATATAAATGTCAAGTAGAGAGGGGATTATATTCTCTTAGTGATGTGGGGGGTGACACGGAAGCATCATGGAGGCATCGGTTTCATCCAGTTATGGAGACACATTATGGCAACATACTCTGTTGCAGTTCACTTAAATAATAAAAGAGATTTCCCTACAGATATCCTGCATGTCAAGTAACAACTGTTCTTAGGAATAGTGGGACACTAAACAAAACTCACCATACTGAGACCTTGCTGTGGAAGCCTCAGTACTCCCAAACAGGGTTGGCTGTCCTGATGCCTTCTGGTTCCCTCTCAGAACTACATGGGAAGAAACACTGAAGAAGACACCATGTGCAGTGGTTTGAACCATGCTGAAACAAGGTGATAAGTTCATAATGCTAGATAGGTGTCAATGCTCTAAATTTGTTACACAGGCTTCTAAGTAGGAAGCCACATTAGTGGTCCTAAGCATTTGTGTGCACTACAGCTATGGTATCAACCAACCTGGGGATGCTCATGTGAACAATATAAGGCAGCTCTTATGGGGGAAATGAACTGCTCCTTTGCTGGTTTTTAGTCAGACTTTACAGTAAGGAACACATGATGGCTACCATAAAAAGCCATGCTTTCAGATGTTTTAGACCTGAAGGGGTAAATGTTGGTACTGTTGTTTAAACTGTTATACAGAGCATCAAATTATCTATTGAATATTACTGTGCTTTTAAAAGGTACAAGTTGTTCCACATCTTGATCAATGAAACCTCCTTTTGGGAGTGAATCATGTTGAATTCAGACACTCCATACTGCCTGAGGCAGTTGGAGTGAGTTATCCTTAAGGGCTTGTCACTAAAGAAGCCATTTATATCACCTATTGTAAGACTCAAGGAAAAAGAAGGGACTAGCAGCATAGTCAGAAGACCAGAAGGAGAATAAGATGCCCTCTTACCGGTGTTACCCAAACAATACAACCGTGAGCAAAGATAAGGTTTACTTCCCTGCATTGGACCCACAAAACAATGGCCAGGCAAACATCAGTCATATGTACTGTTGTCACTCATGGGTCCCTAATGTTTACTGTTGGACCACTGGCTACTTGAAAATTCTTGGTTGTGCTCACCCTGCTGAGCTAAGTGTTCCCAAGGGGAACCTTAGAATTCATGATTAATGATCACTCTTTTGGACCTACTAAATTCAGGGAGTGAAAAAACAAAAATGAAAAATAATCTGTCATGGTTAGGCACAGATGTCAAATTTACAGGTGAGGGTTTGAGCTCTGGGCACATTTTTGGAGAATTAGTAGTTGAGTTATGCTCAGAACGAACCTAAAGGAGATTGTCTAGCTGATGGGGAAGATCCAGCCCATGGTGGGTGAGATTAGGCCCTGGAATAAATCACAGAAAGTTGGTTGAGAGATTCAGCATCTTTGTGTATACTTGGCTAGACATGCTGGTCTGGCAAATAAGAATCATCCCTCTCTCAACCATTATGTAGAAATGGTGTGGACAATTCCCTCAGCCTGGTGTTGGTGCATGCTCTTCTGTCAAGCTACAGTACAGACTGTAACCAGACTATTAGTAAGAAAATAAACCCCCTGTTCCCTTAAGCCATCTGATGGTTATTTACCAGCAACCATGGAGGCAAATTGCAACATAAAATATGAATGTGAGGAAAATATTTATATGGAAATTAGGACATAGGTATATCAGAGTGGATCAGCACTGCATTGCATAAATATGTAAATTTTGAAAGATTTAATTTAATTAATAAAAAAACAATTGAAAATTAAAATGTTGAGGGTGTTTCAGTTCGCCTGAATGATTGCTGATAAATGACCATCAAACAGCATAAGGAAACAAGGGTTTATTCTCTCTTATGATTCCTGGTTATAGTTCTCAGTTCAGTTTGATAGGAGAGCATGCACCAACATCAGGGCCACACCATCACCACATAATAGCTGAGAGAGGGATGATTTTACTTGTTAGACTAGCATGTCTGGCCCAGTGAATATAAGGATACCGACTTTCTCAGCCAGCTCTCTGTGATTTTTTCCAGTGCCTAATCCCACCCACAACAGGCTAAACCTTCCCCATCAGCTAGACAATCTCCTTCAGGTTCGTTTTGGGCTTAACTCAACTACTAATTCTCCACAACTGTGCCCAGAGCTCAAACTCTCAACTGTCAAATTGACACCTGTGCCCAACTATGACACAGGGCTTCCGTGTTGAGGGCTTCCAGGTAAGCTGGTGGCATAGCAGCAACTGTTGAGTTAGGAGCAGATCATGATCAGGAAAATGAAGTAATGTGAATCATGTTATTCTACCATCTATTTATACAGTTAACAGAAGTCAGTGAGCAATCCCAAGATTCTTAATTTTTTTTAGTTGTTTTGTGTTTTACCAATTAATCTGGCTCATGGCCCTATAAGGCAGCTGGTGTTGGATGTGCTGCCACCAACACAGGAAGCTGGCTTTGCACTGTCTGAGCAGTGAATGTGCTAGACGCTCAATTTTCCTTTCTGATCAGGTGACTACAGCCACCTGCTGGCAAGTCTGGCTCCCCTGTGCCACACAGAAGGGGCTACGGCACACTGACTCCCAGGTAAAGCATGGTTCCAGACAGGAGCACTGAACTCCTGATTCTCCTACTGCCAACAAAACAAGTGCTGGGATTTGAGCTGTGGCCAGTGTAATGTCTTCTCCCCACTTCCCACACCCATCTTACATGGGATTTCAGTGTGCACCTAAGATTTAAAACCCTTGAGTATCAGGATCCTGAATGCATTAGCTGGGCATATGTCTATTGCTATGTGGCATTTTCCCTTGCAACATTTCAGTTCCAGCTATTAGAAAACAACTTTGCCTAGATAAACTCATGGTACAAATTCAAACTAGAGTGATCACTTACAATCTAAGGTGCCTGCCCCACCTAAGTGTAACATTTCAAGGGTAGACACAGTGGAAGACTTTAAAAGTTGCTTTCTATCCTTTAAGTTTACACTTGTTTCCACAAACTCACCCCCTCTTTTTAGTGAAATAGAAAAGAAAAATTCAAGACCTCTTGTTTGACTCCTTTGGTTGATTGCATCACTTCAAGAAAAAAGTTAATTCAACAGGGACACTATATTTCAATATCACTTCATGTCATAGAAAAATGATTCAAGTATGATAATGTATTTTGGCTGCATTGTAAATAAAAAACAATATACAACTACTGAAAAGAATTAGAGTCATTGGCATGCATATTTGGTACAAATTTTGAACTTCCTGCATGATGAAAATAGTGCTGCTATAAACACATGTTGTGCTTGTGTTATTGAGGTGAATTTTTGCTTCATGGGGGATTATTCCGAAAAGTGGAATAGCAGGTCATATGGGATTTCAATTGTTAACTTTTTAAAAAATTGCCTGACTGATCGTCAGAGTGATTGTATAAGCCTGCATCCCCACTAGCAATGTAGGAGAGTCCCCTTCTCGCCACATCCTCTCCAACATTTGCTGTTTGTGTTGTAGATTTTTGCCATCCTGACCAGGGTAAGATGATATCTGAAGGTAGTTTTGATTTGGATTTCCCTGATGGCTAAGGATGCAGAGCATTTTTTAAGATATTTGTTAGGTATTTCATTTTCATCTCTAGAAAAGTTTCTTCTGAGTTCCCAGGCTTATTTTTTAATTGGACCATTTCTCTCCTTGGTGTTTAGTTTTCTAAGTTTTTCGTGCACTCTGGATAATAGAGCTCTATCAGATGTGGAGTAGTGACTATTTTCTTCCATTCTGTGGGCTGCCTTTTTGCTCAGTTTACAATCTCTTTATCTGAACAGAAGCTCTTTAATTTCATAAGATACCATTTGTTGAGTGTTGGGTCTAGTGACTGTACTATTGGATTTCTGTTTAGGAACTGTTGACCTAGTTCAATCAGATCAAGGGAATTCCCTACACTTTCAACTAGGATTTTTATAGTCTCTAGCCCAATATTGAGGTCCTTGACCCATTTAGAATTAATTTTTGTACATGGTGAAAAGTACCGATCCAGTTTTAGTCTTCTGCATGTGGACATCCAGTTTTCCCAGTACCATTTGTTCTTTTTCCATTAAATTTTTTGGGCGCCTTTTAGATTTTTTTCCATTAGACTTTTTTTTCCTGTTAGATTTTTTTCCATTAGATTTTTTTTGGGCTCCTTTGTCATAGGTCAAATGGCTCTAATTGTGTGTGCTTATATCTGGGTCTTCAATCCTTATCCATTGATCTATGTGTCTATTTTAGAGCCAGTACCAGGCTGTTTTTATTACTATGGATTTGTAGTATAGATTAAGGTTTCATATGCTGATACCTCCAGCAGTGTTTTTATTACTCAGGATTGTTTTTGCTATCCTGAGTCTTTTGTGCTTCCATATGAATTTTGAGATTGTTTGGTCAATTTCTTTAAAGAATTGCTTGGGGATTTTGATTTGTATGGCATTGATTCCGTATATTGCTTTTGGGAAGATGGTCATTTTTATGATATTGATTTAGAGAATATTGGCTTATTATTATGGATTTGTAATAAAGATTAAGCCCGGTATAATGAGACGTCTAGTAGAACTTTAATTTCTCAGGATTGTTTTGGATGTCCTTGGTCTTTTGTGTTTCCATATGAATTTTGAGACTGTTTTGTCAATTTCAGGTCCATTTGGATTTTCCTTGGATTCAGCTCTAGTGCAACTGTTCTATTTTTGCCACATTGACTTATCCTATCCATTGGTGAGAGTAGAGTTTTAAAACCCCCTACTATTGACTTCTTTATGTTGATTTGTTTTAGAAATCGTAGTGTTGTTTAATGAATGTGGATTTGCGTACACTGTGTGTGTGTGTGTGTGTGTGTGTGTGTGTGTGTGTGTGTGTACATATACATATACAAATATTCAGAATGGATTGTGTACATATGTCCAGAATGGATTGTTCCTTTGACTAATATGTTGTATATCCTTCTGTTTCTCTTATGATTTGTTTTGATTCGAAGTCTATTTTGTCTGATATCTGAATTACTAATCCTGTTTGTTTCCTTGATCCATCAGCTTGGAGATCATGCCTATATTTCATGGTCAGGTATGTTTCTTGAAGACAATGGCTGATTGATAGGTTGTTTTTTAGTCCATGTCCATGGCCTATATCTATGTTAAGTCCATTGACATTCAGAATTGTATTTGAGAAATGTTTGTTGATTCCTATCATTTTCTGATTTTGGTGGGAATTTTTCTATTTCTTGTCTTATTGTTGTTTTGGCATTATTTTTCCCTTCTATTCACTTGGACATGTTTGTGCTTTTCTTCAGCCTTAAGTATTTTTTCTAGCATTTTGTGTAGGCCTGGTTTGGTAGTCATGTAGCTCTTCAATTTATCCTGGAATGGTGAGAGTCTGGGGTTCTCAGTTGATGGTGTTGGTCCACTGGCCCCCAGCCCATGATTTCTGTGGCCTCTATTAAACTCTTGGAGGATACCTCAGTGATTAGTGGAGAAAGAGAAGCTGTATGAAGGTTAGGATTAATTAGGTGATGAAGTGGCAGGATGAGGTTAGATGGGAGATAGAAGCTATAGACATAGGCCATGTGGTGGATCCACATAGAAAGGTGGGATAGGTAACTGGGGCCCATCTAGACTCCTTCAAAGAGCTCGTGTTCCCATGTGGCAAACCCATGGTCAGGAAACAAACTTTTAAATCATGAATATATATGACCTTACTCCTTTTGCAGATATAGGTTGGAATCTCCTTAGTTTTTATTGACTAACCATGTGGAAATCCCAGGCTGGACATTTTCTGCTCCTGAATCCAGAAATGGTGAGTAGCTGGGTGAATTCCTGAATAGGTCAGGGAAGCTCTAAATCCTGTATGTATGCAAAGGGAGTCTATCTCCTATCCGCCCATTGTCTGTGCTGAAATGGGACTGTCACCTGGATGTCCAAATCTTGTCACATGAGCACCTTGTTTGTCATTTGTCACTGTCATTTGTCTGTCTTTGCCCGATGACCCTCAGCTCTCACAACCTCTTCTGTGTGTTGCCTTTCATTGAGATCATAGTATTCCTTAGACTGGCTGGACTCAGAGTTCCCCCTTGTCAGCTTGGTGACTTTGATTAGGCACTTCCCCTCTCTGAGCCATTTTACTAATTTAACTATGTATGTTTTTGTTTGTTCATTTGTGTTTATGTGTGTGTGTTTATGTGTTACATGTATTTTTGTGTTTATTTGTGTATATATGTGTGTGTATATGAGTGAATGTGTGTGTATTTGGTAATAAGGTAGTTCACTTGGATACATTTGTGTTTTTCTTCAAACTTAATTTTTTTTGTTGGCTAGGTGTCTTCTCACCCTTTGATCGATTGTTTATTTTCTTTTGAGAAAAAAAGGATTTAGCTCATGTTACCCTTAAACCTGTGCCTTACCTTCTCATGTACCTGTGATCACAAGCCTGTTCCATCAGAGCATGATGGCTTTCAGTCCTTTTTTCCAGTGAAGACAAGAGTCCGTGGTACTGACCATCACGTGAATGGTCTTAATTATTCATTTGTCCAGCTGACTTCCCTAAGTACTCCTTCAGGTGGCTCCTGGAAGCAGGTCTGGAGGTACCAAATATGTGAAGAAGCACTGAATGTTGCCTTCTTGTCCTGCACCACACAAAAGTCCTTGTGTCATCATGGGATCACAGATATACAGAGAAGATATGCTTGGAGATAGATAAAGAGAAATTGTGGAAGACAGAAGGAGATTCAGCAAAGGGCACAGACAGACCAACAGGCCTTGTGACACTCAATGTCCTTTTCGCATTGGGAGAGATCTATCTACATGCTTCTTCCCCAGATGTCTTTCTTGCCAATTTTGCAATTTTGTTCTTTCCAAATCCCTGACCATTCAGCCAAACCATTGGCTACAACCCATGAGTCACACATCTGGCCATTTTCACTTCCACTCTTTGCTCGAAAGTGTACAAGCGTTTGCACTCCCTGAAATTCTGTTCACTGTGAAGATTTCCCTTTTCCAGTGTTCTTCAGGGTTATTACAGAAAGGTGTTATAATGCTGCAGCTGTCCACTGCTGGGTGGCACCTGAATGACAAGTAGAACCATCTGTGAACCAAGCCCTAATCTTCTCTTCCTCAGTCATCCAATCAATGGGTACACCTCAGAGGCTATAGGTGCATGCTTGGGAATAAACATGGCAATAGGCTTAGGAGCCATAGGCATTTGGGCAACTTCTTCATACAACTTACTTGTGCTTTCAGGACCTGCTGAAACCCTGTTTCACATGCAACATTTCCATTTGATAATGGATTGTGGCTGTGCCCATCCAACATTATCACTAGCTGGGTCAGATAACATCCAACTCAGAATGGGAACTCAGGTCACATGATAACTTGGTGACCCATTGTCAAATGTTCAATTTCTACTAAAGTCCAATAACAGGCCAAAAGTTGTCACTTGAAGGGAGAGTAATTGTCTGCAGATGATTAAGGGGATGGATGCTGGCCTTCAGTGGTTGCCTTTTGAGCCAATCAGACTGAGCAGCAAGATCAGCCATTGAGACACCTTGTCTTCTGCTCAGTGGCCTGCAAAGAAGCTTTTGCTTTCTATGTGTTTGAGTCTTAAGCTGGAAGTGATACCATAGGTTTCACAAGGTTCTTTTCCCTTACAGTAGCTTGTGTTGGACAAACATAGCATGCATTCATAGCAACATTGGACAAGTAAAACATGCTTTTCCAAAACAGCTGACTGCTTGAGAACTCACAGTAAATTATAAATGACTTTTTCTAGGATGCAATTGCTGATCATTTATCAACATACTGACAGTAACAGAGGAAATCATCAATGTCTTTATTTCTTTGTAGCTTTCTTGCTTTTCATTTTGAAATTCTTGTTCGCACAAAATTTTCCTGTTCTTTGTTATTTTTTGGTATGGCTAGTGAGTCTGGATGATTGCCAGAATTTGACATAAGTATACTCATTTATCTGAAAACAAAATTGTCTTGGCATTTCTTCTGGCTGAGACCCCTCCGATGCTAGCCTGATTCTATTCCTACTGATCCCTCCCCATAAACTTCAAGGTGATTAGTTGGGAAGATATATTTGTATCAAAGATGAGAAATAAATCCAGCCAAAAAACAAGGACTTTCTAATTCAGTAAAGTTTCTAGGAGTTCCGTTGTGTTTGACACACAGAAATATATCCTCTTAGGTAAAGGATGGGTTGTTGCACTTGGCCCTTCCCACCACTAAGAAAGAAGCAGAACTTTTAGGGGGCCTGTTTGAATTTGGGGGTAGCACATTCCTCCATTGGTTTTCCTTATCTTTACTCATATTGTCAAAAGTTTTGTGTACAGAATCCCAAAGCTCCTCATTTCTTACTAGAGGTGCATCAGGACTGTCCAACACACCTATCTTTACCAGTTCTCAAAACAGATCACTTCAAATAATTTTAGTGTTCTCCATCCTGGCAAGGCAATCTTTAGTTGCAGGATGTTCCACTATATTGGAGAGCCAGCTCCAGATATCACCAAACTTCCTATCAAAATTCTTCCTTACAGTTCTGTTTCTCTAGAACCACACCTTTTACCAAAATCGGTATTATTCAGGGTTCTCTAGAGCCACAGAATCAATAGAATGAATATATAAACCACCCATGATTAACTATCACAGACATTTTCTAGAATGCAGCTTAGTTTACTGTAAAGAAAGGTAGGTAAGACCTCTAAGTGGCCATTGGGGAGTTTCTCCCTAATTACTTTTTTTTTGTAACCATGCACCTTATGGGGCACTATGTTGGCCATGAAGAATGAAGAGAGCCTTAATGGGAATTCATGGGTTATAGGAACATCACTTTGCTGAGTTAGGATACTCTTCCTAAGCATAAATCTATGCTAAAATTTATTTTTCTGATAACTAATGTCTGGAAAACATGTGTGTGTAGAAAAACTTAGTGCTTGAAGCTCTTAATTCATGCATAGTTGTACCTAAACAGTACTTGATTGTAGATTCCTGTCATCCCAACTCTGAGGAAGTGGATGCAGGAAAATTAGAAGGTATTTATTTTTCTTTCTCCTTTCACACAAATAAAATATCATCTTTATGACATTGGCAAGACACACACACACACACACACACCAAACTCAGTTCCCATTTACTATTCCCAACGTTGAAGTTAAGGAGACATATGTCATTTTAGGGGTCAGTATCATTTGAGGACATAGCTGTGGATTTCACCTGGGAGGAGTGGCAATCCCTGGATTCTGCTCAGCAGACCCTCTACAGAGGTGTGATGGTGGAGAACTACAACAGCCTAAGGTGTTTAGGTGAGTCTAAGTCCGCTTTAACTTTTAATTCCAGTCATTTTCTTCTGATATAAGTATAGGCTTATTCTAATCTTTATTTTTTATAACAATTGCTTATTTTGTTTTTACTGTGTGTTGGTTTGGTGTGTGTCTGTCTGGTGTGTGAATTGTCATGAGTGACATTTTGTTTCTTCATGTTCCTGTTCAGGATATGAGGTGTTATCCCAGTTTTCTGCCTTTTCTTGGGTGGTGTCTCTTCTTTCTTACCTTTTAGGTCAAGTTTCTGGGAAATTCTCTCTTTGCCTCCCATGTCACCATGTAACATTGGACCTACCACTCTGTGCTTCTGTAGTCAGAGCTTCTCATGGTTTTAGTGCACATGATGTCCTGTACACATCCTTGCATGGTGTGCAATTTTCTGATTATGCCATTTGAACTTTGAATTTTTAGTTCAAAGCCATGAAAAATGATTTTGCACTTTTGTGTAATGACATCTAGTTATAGCAAACATAGTAGCTGCAAAGAGCACACATTTCATGACTAATTATTTGGTTAGATTTGTCAGCAGTCTTATTACTGGTTTGTATGAAGAGCCAGCCATTGAGACTCTATTATATTTTAATGTTAAATGCTTTGTTGTCAACCATGTACTTAGTATTGTACCATACAACATAACAAATTATTCAGTACTGCCCTGTGCAACCCAGCATCTGCTACAATGCCTTTCAACCCTTTCTTCCATGCAAATTTAAGTACATATTAGAGATCAGTGTTTTATTATCTACTTTGAGATCAGGTTTACCTCAATGTTAGTTTGAGTGAATGCAGGAGTCTTCTTTCTTTTTCAGTCTCTTCAATTGAACAAATTGTAGTCTCATCTATTTCTGATATGCAATTGTCTACTTCATTAGTTCTGATGTTGAGACTTTCTGTTATGTTTTGTATTATAATTGTCTTGTTTTTAATTTCAACTTATTCTCTGCATGAGATTTTTTTCAGCTGCTCTATTCTTTGTTTTATTTCTTCAACAGCATTTTTCATCTCATCTGCTGGCTGTTATTTTCCTGTTCATATTGGCCTATGCATTTATTTAACTCTTGTCGGTTTTCTTTTTTCATTGTTTTCATCATATTAATAATTGATGTTTGAAAATTCTTATCTTGGCTGTTGCTTTTATGTTCCAAGATGTTATTCTGTTTGAATTCCATCATTATGGGTTTGATGTTTTTTGTGGGATTTTTTGTCTTGGTTTTTGCTTTATTTTATGGATTTACAGTGTCGTTTGGGCATTTTATGTTCATTCTCTGGTGTGTGTTTTTGAAAATTTTCTTCATTTGACAGTTGTTGCAACTGTTTGCATGGGAATTAAGGGAAGCAGTCACAGTTTTGTGTGTAAGGTTTTGTTGTGTCAAAGGAATGTGTAAGTCCCACTTTGATTAAGGAGTGATGGAGTCTTAGTCCAGTTTTAACTGACAGGTTTAATATTGGGTAGCAAGTTTTTGTTAGGTGAGGTTTAGATTAGGTAGTAGAGCAGCTTTAATATTATATAATCCGGTGGTTTAGTAGCTAGGCATTAGTAGTAAATGTGATAATGGTAGATTTTGGCTCCTTAGAGGTGTGTGAATGTGAATGGTTAAGACACGAAGGGGTAAGTATATGGGGCTTTGGGTATGTTGTTCAGAAACCTTTAAGTGTCTCTTGAGGTTAAAGGGAAAATAAAGTTGGTTACTTATTTTTAGGTTAGATTTGAAGGTTTTCTTCTGTTGCATGGTATTTGGGGTCCTCAGCTATATGGTGTTACTCCACTGGTCCCTGACTTGTGTTTTCTGACCTGTTTACCAGTCACCTGATGTGGTGTCACATCCCAAGCTGTTGAGAGCTCAGCTAGCTGGTTATGTGACTTGGGGTCGTGTACCAGAGCATTGGTGGCTTGGGCAACTGGTTACTTGACTCGGGGTCAAGTCCTGGTGATTTGGGAACAGGGCTGGTTGCTCTGCACCAAGTCCTTCATTGAGTATTATTAGTCTTCTGTCCATCATTCTGACCAAATACATGAAAGAAGCACCATTATAGGAAGAAAAGTTAGTTTTGGTTCATTGTTTTTAAGATTGCTGTTAGCACTTAGTTTGCAATTGTTGTTTGATCCTTTGGTGGTGACACCATCATGGTAGGAGCACATGGTGTTCTGGAGATGTTCACCTCATTGTCTCCAGGTGTCAAAGTGAGGAAGGGCTGACATCTCAGGATTCCTTCTAAGCAGGTCCTCTGTGACCACACTTTTTTCATTGCTCTGTTTGCAGTCTTCACTGTAAACTCGAGGAAGACTTTAACATCTGCCATGTCCTTGCTTTTTTGGTTACTGTAACCTTAGTGTGCTTTGAAGATTGACAGTATAAATATTTCAGATCTGTATATTTTGATTTCCATTGTTTTCATGATTAGGTTTTTTTCCCCTAAATATAACTTTCTTAAAAGATTGCTTGAGATTTTTCAATCAGTATTTTTCCTTATCTCTGAAGATTATCAGTGATTTGTGTGTTTATTCATGTCATGTATGCTTTCCATGGTTTCAGTGCTATGTGTGTGTCACTTTTTTATGTGGATACTTTCTAATATTAGTTCATATTAAGTTTCCTGAGATAATGTCTAATTAAGTATCATAAGTTGCACTTGAACTCTCAAGGTAGTCAGAGTAGGTTCTTAAAAAAGTTTTGATGCCCTCTTTACTTTGTTCAGGATCCTGTGATCTTTCTATAATTTGGAGGCTTTTTATCCTCCTCTTACTTTCTTTATCTTAATTAATTGCAGGAGTACGCACACACATACACACAAATAGAGACAAAGAAATGAGATATATACATGCCATGATTTTCACGTGTGGATCAAAGGACAGCTTTTGGAAGTCAATTCTCTCCTGTTGTCATGTTGCTCTCAGGATCAAGTGGTCAGGTGACATCACTGAGCTGTGTCACTGGCCCATTGGAAATTCTTGATTTAATGTTTTCTGTGGAGAGTCAACTCATACGTTAATTCTCCTGGTATGGATTCAGTTATAGGTTAAAGTATATCTAGGCTGAATTTCACGTTGAAATTCAATCTTATATTCTGATTGCTTAAACTATTATCAGTGAAAGTTTCTTCAAGTAGCAAGGATGCATCAAAGGCAGCTGTACTCTAGAATGCCACCCTATGCTGAATGAGACTCATGGAAGCTGTGACTCTGCAGCTGTCTGTATGATTTGTAACCAGCTTTGATTGCAGGAGAATCCCCTCCTAACTGCTTGGCTGCTCAGCTTTCTTCAGACTGTTTTACTGCCAGCACTACCTTCTGAAGCAATTGTTTTCTGATTTTCCTTATACTGGGAACACCAGCCCCCTCCCAATTTTGGTACATATAGGATCATTTTGATATTAATGGGTCTCCTTCCAAAGTGTAATATTTCCAATATTTGCAAAGCAGAGCCTGAATCCAACTGACATTCTTAGGCTACAATGAAAACAAATTCTCATGTCCTATTGTACCCAGATGAAAAACTATGCATACTTCTTTAACTTCTCGCTGAAACATTTGAATTTTCATTATACTGCTTTTCTTACCTTCATTATAAATTGGAAAATAGCTTGGTATTAAATCTCATTGTTCAGTGGCTGTGTCAAAGTTACTTTTTCTGCTGCATTGAGCCAACACTGAGATTAAAGCTGGAGAGATTAAGGAAGATTCATTTAGCCTATGTTTCCAGAGGAGAGAAACAATCTATTATGAGAGAATAGACAAGGCAGACAGCAGAGCCTGCAGTTGAGATGAGTCAGGTCAAATCCCTCATCATGGAGAGAGTTTGAGTTTGACAGCACAGGGAAAGAGTCCTGTGGCTCTTCATTCTTGTGATTCCTTTTTTTTTTTAAATGTTTTAATTATTTATTCAATTGTGCGTGTGTGTGTATATATGTATGTGTGTGTAGAACCACGGGCAAATTTGGGAACCACCATGGACTGCCTCCACCTCCTCCTTATTTACTCTGTCCTGGGATTCACAGGCTCCGCCCTACCATGACCAGAAAGGCAGGCTGCCCCCGCTTCCACCCGGCGTCTTCATATGTGGGGTTTAGTATCTGAACTCAGGACCTTCTGCCTACAAAGCAGAGGCTTAACCACTGAGCCACCTCTCCAACCCCTCTTGTGATTCCTTTTATCTGATCTACTGGGAGATTCTCTCCACATTTAGGATAGATCTTTTTATTGCAAAAGTCATATTCCCAATTAGCTATTAATGTTTGTTATTTTGTAGCCCAGTCAAGGTGACAGCCAAGATTAACTATCAATGCTGTATAGTATGTATAATATTCTTGATTCATTTGCTAGAACTTCAAACCCAAGATCTAATAAATGAATAAATAATCCCATCTTTTTGTTGAGAAATTTTCATAAACGATGAAAATGCATTCACATCCTTTCCCCTTTCCATCCTTTTCCAATTTCCTTTCTCTCTTACCCTAATCTCGCTTCACTGATTTCACCATTTCCTTCCTATCTTTCTGAAAATATGAATCTCAGGGCTCCTTTGGCTGTGCCTGTGCTAGCAAGAATCTGTTCTCTGTAGTAGCACATGTGTCCCTTCACTGGGAAAATTCCTTCATTGGTCCAGCATTTCCCCATGGGATTCTTCCTGAAGGTTGTGGTTTCTCCTGAGATTTTGCTGGTTCATGGGATTCTTGTTCTGGTATTCCATGAATACACATGTTAGGCTTCTTCAGGGTGTCCCATAACTCTTGAATATTTCTATCAAGTATCTTTTTGGCTTTAACAACCTCTTCCATTGAGCTGGTTAATACTCCCACTTTGTCTTCAAGGTCTGAAATTCTATTTTCTGCTTCATTAGTTCTGCTGATATGACTTTCTGTTGAGTTCTGGGTTGGAGATATCTTGTCTTTTAGTTCAGTTTTAAATTCTGCTTGAGTCTGTTTTAACTGCTCTATGCCTGTTTTGGTTTCTTGAACTGTCTCCAAGTGTCTGTTGTGTTCCTCTTCAAAGTGATTGATGAGGTTATTTAATTCCTCCCAGATTTCCTCTTTCACAGTATTGAACATGGTAATGATCATGTTTTGAAAGTTGTTATCCTGGGTTTGGCTATTTTCGTGGGTTTGTTCTGGTTGGAATCTAACATTATGGGATTAATTCCTTCAGTGGGAGATTTGTTTTTTTGGGTGTTGTTTCTCATGGATTTGCACTTTGACTTGGGCATTGTCGTTTTAACTGTTAAGACCCTCTTTTAATTTCTGTGCGTTTTTCACTGAACTGAATTATTTGGCCTGGAGCAGCTCCTGGACCAGTGGGCTGCCTGGTGTTTGGGGTGGGCGGGGGAGCTTACCTAGGTCTCTGTGAGTCCCGGCTGGACTGCACACATCCAGGCTGGGTGGGGAAAGGAAGGAGGTGGCAATGGTGGGGCGCTATTAAACTGGGGACCTTGGGCGTGGCCCAGGGGGTCCTCCCCAGACTGGCACAGTGCCACCTCAGGCTGGCTGGTGGGAGGAGCTGGATCCAGTGGGCTGTCTGGGGTTTGGGGGTGGATGGGGGGTGTTACCTAGGTCAAGGTGAGTCTCTGCTGGACTGAACGTGTCCCAGGCAGGGGGGGAAATGAATTTCCTGTCTTAAGAATCTAACATTATAGGGGCTGGAGAGGTGGCTCAGTGGTTAAGCTCCTGCCTTGCAGGCGGAGGTCCTAAGTTACCTTCTCTCCACATCCTCGCCAGTTTTTGATGTTGTTTGTATTGTGGAATTTTGCGACCCTGACCGGGATGAGATGATATCTCAGGGTAGTTTTCGTTTGGATTTCCCTCATGGTAAAGGTTGTGGAGCATTTTTTAAACATTTTTTATTATTTCCACTCATACAAACTTAATAGGTACACCGGTACCCTTCCTCCCTCCTCCTCCCCCTGACCTCCCTGCTTGACCTCCTGGCTCCCCCTCCCCTCAACCCTCCCTCTCCATCCCCCAGTGCCTCCCCCCCAATCCCTGGAGAATCCTTTAATGTGCATGCCAGACTCTCCTCTGGGCCCTCCTCTCCGATGACGTACAAGGACCCAGTGGCATTTCCCTGAACCCTTTCCCATGTTCCCCTAAAGCATAGGAGCACTACTATGGCTGTCAATTCCTTGCCTCCAAGGATCTTGGTGCCTTTAGCAAATGCTAGACTTTATGGGGTCAATAGTGTGTGGGACATTGTGGAGGGCATGTAAAGCCCAGTTATGATTGCTTCAGCCCTAACTTGTGTGGAGTATCTTGCATATCATTGCTCCTCCCATCCTTGTGCTCTTACAATCTTACCGCCCCTTTTTCCTCAAATTTCCTTGAGCTTCAGGATGGGGAGAGATTAGGCTGGCCTAGTTCTAGGTGGTTGATATAGAGTCTCTGAAGTTCTGGAGCTCCTGCAGCTCAGTTTTGCTGCTCCTGCAATGTCATTCACTCCATCCTGATGGGTATTGTATGTTACCCCTTGGCCAGAGATAAAAAGCTGTTAAACTAGAGTCTTGTTATAAGAGTATATTCAAAGGTAGATGTAATAAAAGTATTAAACCACAGTGAGGGAGGAGTTAATCACCCATTTGCAAAATGGTTACTTCTTATCTGCCAAACTATATGCCCTCCCCTTCTGGTGAGACCACACCCTCTCAGTTGTAAATGATCAGGAACGAAAAGTCTGTGAACTTAACCAGATGTCTCATTGCTTACTTGCAGTCCTTGATGGAGGCCTATTTTCTCTATAATATGGTCCCCTCTCTTCTTGTTTCTGGTGTGGCCCTCCTACCCCCTCCCTCCTGTTCATACTCCTTGTAACTACTGTATTACAGAGATTTATCGTCGAGTGTCTCAAGGTGGGCTGGGTGGGTTTGGTACTAGGAGCCACCTATTAGGGAGTACATACGGCGCTTAATTTTCTGGGTCTGGGATACTTCACTCAATAATTGTTTCTAATGACATCCATTTCCCTGCAAATTCCAGTAATTCATCATTTTTTATGGCTGAGTAGTACTCCATTGTATAGATGTACCACGTTTTCCTTATCAGGATGTGGAGCATTTTTTAAGATATTTGTTAGACATTTCAATTTTATCCCTGGAAAAGTTTCTTTTGAGTTCCCAGGCCCATTTTTTAATTGGGCCATTTATTTCATTGGTGTTTAATTTTCTAAGTTATTTGTGCATTCTGAATATTAGAGTTCTATCAGATATGTGGTTAGTGAAGATTTTCTCCCATTCTGTGGGTTGCCTTTGAGCTCGCTTTACAATCTCTTTATCTGAACAGAAGCTCTTTAATTTCACAAGATCCCATCTGTTGAGTGTTGGTTGTAGTGATGGTGCTATTGGATGTCCGTTTAGGAACTGTTGGCCCAGCCCAATCAGCTCAAGAGAATTCCCTACCCTTTCAACTATGGTTTTTATAGTCTCTGGCCTTATATCGAGGTCCTTGATCCATGTGGAATTAATTCTTGTATATGGTGATAAGTAAAGATCCACTTTTAATCTTCTGCATGTGGACATACAGTTTTGCCAGCAGCATTTGTGGAAGATGCTGTTCTTTTTCCAATGGATTTTTTGGACCCTTTGGCAAAGATCAAATGTCTGTAATGGTTTGGGCTAATGTCTTTGTCTTCAACCCTTATCCATTCATTGATCTATGTGTCTATTTTGGAGCCAGTATCAGGCTGTTTTTATTAATATGAATTTATAGTATAGATTAAGGTTTGGTATGGTTATACCTCCAGCAGTGTTTTTGTTTCTCAAGATTCTTTTTGCTATCCTGGGTCTTTTATGCTTCCATGTGAATTTTGAGATTTTTTGGCCAATGCCTTTAAAGAATTGCTTAGGGATTTTGATTGGTATACCATTGAATCTGCATATTGCTTTCGGTAGGATGGACATTTTTATGATGTTAATTTTGCCAATCCATGAACATGGGAGGTCTTTCCACCTTTTGGTGTCTCTTGTAATTTCTTTCTTTAGGGTTTTAAATTTTTCATTGTAAAGGCCTCTCACTTCCTTCCTTAGGTTTGTACCAAGGTATTTCATTTTTTTAGGGGTTATAACAAATGGAATTTTTTTTCTTAGAGTTTTTTCATTTCTTTTTCATCCTTGGCATATAGTAAGGCCACTGATTTCCGCACATTTATTTTGTGACCTGTCACCTTGCTGAACTTCTGTATTAGTTCCAGTAAATTCCTGGTGGACTTTTTAGGATCACTCAGGTATGCGAACATGTCTACAAATAAAGATAACTTGACTTCTTCCTTGCCAATATGAATGCCTTTTATCTCCCTGTCTTGTCTTATGGCTTCAGCTAAGACTTCAAGTACAATATTGAATAGAAGTGGTGAGAGTGGACAGCTTAGTCTACTTCCTGATCGAAGTGGGAATGCTTCAAGATTTTCCCCATTGAATATAATCTTTGCTGTTGGCTTGTTGTTACAGCTTTTATGTTGATAAAGGTTCCTTCCATTCCCACTGTCTCTAGGGTTTTGATCATACAAGGCTGTTGGATCTTGTCAAAAGCTTTGTCTACATCTATCGAGAGAGTATCATGGACTTTGGATTGGTTTATATGGCGAATTACATTTATTGATTTGTGTATGGTGCGCCAAACTTGTGTGCCTGGGATAAACCCTACATGATCACAGAGAATGATCTTTTTGATACGTTCTTGAATCTGATTTGCTAAGATTTTGTTGAGAATCTTTGCATCTATGTTCATCAAAGAGATTTGCCGATAGTTTTCTTTTTTAGTGTATCTTCATTAGGTTTTGGGATTAGTATGATATTAGCTTCATAGAAAGAATTTGGCAGTATTCCTCCCTTCGCAATTTGATGCAACAATTTAAGGAGTATTGGTGTCAATTGTTCCTTAAATGTCCCTTAGAATACTATGCTGAATCCCTCTGGGCCAGGACATTTTTTAGTGGGAAGATTCGAGATGACTTCATCAATTTCCTCATATGTTTCAGGACTATTTATCTAATTCAAAATGTCCTGATTCAATTTTGGTAAGATGTACTCACTTAGGAATTCATCCATTTCTTTTGTGTTGTCAAATTTCATAGAGTACAAGTTTTTTGAAATATGACCTTATAATTCTCTGAATTTCATGGCTATCAGTAGTGATAACTCCACTTTTATTTCCAATTTTGTTAATTTGTGTTTTATCTCTCTTGCTTTTGGTTAATTTAGCTAGGGGTATGTCAATCTTGTTGATTTTTTCAAAGAACCAGCTTTTTGACTGGTTGATTCTCTGTATCATTTTCCTAATCTCAATTTTGGATATTTCTCCCCTTATTTTGCTAATGTCCTCTCTCTTCTACTGCTTTTGGGATCGGATGGATTGTGCTACTGTCTCTAAAGCTTTAAGTTACATCGTTGTTATTTATTTGTAATGTTTCTAATTTTTTGATGTAGGCATTATGAGCTATGAACTTACTTTTTAGGGCAGCTTTCATTGTGTCCCAAAGATTTTCATAAGTTGTATTTTCATTATCATTCACTTCCAGGAAATCTTGAATTTCCTTTATGATTTCTTTCTGAATCCAACTCTCATTCAGCATCATAGTGTTTAGTTTCCAGGTGTTAGTGTATTTTCTGCTGTTTGTTGTGTTGCAGATGTCAAGCTTTAGACCATGGTCATCTAATAGGGTACAGCCTAGAATTTCAACTTTCCTGTATATGTGGAGATCCATTTTGTGAACCAATATGTGGTGTATTTTGTAGAAAGTTCCGTGTGTTGCTGAGAAAAATGTGTATTCTTTAGTGCATGGATGGAAAGTTCGATAGAGGTCTGTAAAGTCCATTTCAGTAAGGGTTTGATTAAGTTCCAATACGTCTCTTTTGGTCTGGCCCATGATGAGAGGGCAGCATTGAAACCCCCAAGAATTATCATTTTAAGGTTGATTTCTTTTTAGATATTGTAGCGTATGCTTAATGAATAATGGAGGAACCCATATTAGGTGTGTATATGTTCGGTCTTGTGAAATCTTTTAGGTGAATTGTACTTGTGACTAAAAGGTTGTATCCTTCTGTTTCTCTTATTTTAAAGTCATAGAAAATACTTTCAGTGAATCACAGAAGAAAATTCTCCAAATACAAGGAAATTGATACTCATCCACATTCAGTTGTCACAGATAAATAAGCAGGACTAATAATAAGAGTGTCTTCAAGTACAATATTGAATAGAAGTGGCGAGAGTGGACAGCCTTGTCTAGTTCCTAATCAAAGTGGGAATGCTTCCAATTGTTCCCCATTGAGCATAATACTTGCTGTGGGCTTGTTGTATACAGCTTTTATTATATTGATAAAGGTTCCTTCCATTCCTACTGTCTCTAGCATTTTGATCATAAAAGACTGTTGGATATTGTCAAAAGCTTTTTCTGCATCTATCGAGAGTATCATGTGGTCTTGGACTTTGGACTGCTTTACATGATGAATTACATTTATTAATTTGCGTATGTTGAACCAACCTTGTGTGCCGGGGATGAAGCATACTTGGTCCCCGTGAATGATCTTTTTAATATGTTTTTGAATCCGATATGCTAAGACTTTGTTGAGAATCATTGCATCTGTGTTCATCAGAGAGATCGGACTATAGTTTTCTTTTTTGAGTGAGTCTTTATTAGGTTTTGGGATTAAAACGATGTTAGCTTCATAGAAGGAATTTGGTAGTGTTCCTTCCTTTGCTATTTGATGGAACAGTTTAAGGAGTATTGGTGTTATTAACTCCTTAAATGTCTGGTAGAACTCTGTGCTGAATCCATCTGGTCCAGGACATTTTTTGGTGGGAAGATTCGAGATTACTTCATCAATTTCCTTATATGTTATAAGACTATTTAAATAATTCACAACTTCCTGATTCAATTTAGGTAAGTTGTGTTTACTTAGAAATTCATCCATCTCTTTTGTGTTGTCAAACTTCACAGAGCATAAGTTTTTGAAATATGATGTTATAATTCTCTGGATTTCTTGGGTATCAGTAGTGATTACTCCATGTTCATTTCTAATTTTCTTAATTTGGGTTTTCTCTCTCCTGCTTTTGGTTAATTTAGCTAGGGGTGTATGTATCTTATTGATTTTTTCAAAGAACCAGCTTTTTGACTGGTTGATTTTTTCTATTGTTTTCTTAATCTCGATTTCAGATATTTCTCCCCTTATTTTGCTAATCTCCTCTCTTCTACTACTTTTGGGATCAGATTGCTCTAGTTTCTCTAAAGCTTTAAGCTGCATTTTTAAGTTGTTTATTTCTGATGTTTCCATTTTTTTCATGTAGGCATTAAGAGCTATGAACTTACCTCTTAGAACAGCTTTCATTGTGTCCCAGAGATTTTGGTAAGTTATATTTTCATTATCATTCGCTTTCAGGAAATCTTGAATTTCCTTTTTAATTTCTTCCTGAATCCAGTTCTCATTCAGCATCATATTGTTAAGTTTCCAGGAGTTAGTATATTTTCTCTTGTTTGTTGTGTTGTGGATGTCCAGCTTTAGGCCGTGGTGGTCTGATAGGGCATAGGTTAGAATTTCAACTTTTTTGTATATGTGTAGATTCGTTTTGTGGCCCAATATGTGATCTATTTTGGAGAATGTTCGGTGTGCTGCTGAGAAAAATGTGTATTCTTTGGTGCATGGGTGAAAAGTTCGATAGAGATCTGTAAGGTCCATTTCTTTCAGGGTTTGATTAAGTTCCAAAGTGTCTCTGTTAAGCTTTTGACCTGTTGATCTATCCCATGTTGAGAGGGCAGTGTTGAAGTCCCCAAGAATTATCGTTTGGGGGTTGATTTCTTGCTTTAGATGCTGTGGGGTTTTCTTAATGAATGTGGAGGGGCAAGTACTGGGTGCATATGTGTTCTGTATTGTGAAGTCTTCCTGGTGAATTGTACCTGTGATTAAAATGTAGTATCCATCCGTGTCTCTTATAATTTTCTTTGGTTTGAAGTCCACTTTGTCTGATATCATAATGGCTACCCCTGCCTGTTTTCTGCTTCCATTAGCTTGTAGAATTGTTGACCAGCGTTTTATTTTTAGGGCATACCTATCTTTTGTGGTGAGATGGGTTTCCTGCAGGCAGCAGATTGATGGATTGTGATTTTTAATCCAAGTTTGTAATCTGTGTCTCTTGATCAGTGAGTTAATTCCATTAACATTTAATGTTATAATGGAGAAACTATTTTGAATTCCAGACATTTATTATGTTTAGTGGTTTTTATAAGTATATTGCTTCGCTGTTAATGGTGTTATACTTGCCTTCTGTTCTCCTGGATATGCCTGTTTTTTTCTTCAAGCTTGAGTATCATTTGTAGCATATTTTGAAGGCCTCGCTTGGTGGGCATGTATCCCTTCAAGTTGTCTTTGTGCTGGAAGATTTTTCTTTCTCCCTCGATCATAACGGTTAGTTTTGCAGGGTAAATCAGCCTGGGTTGACATTTTTGCTCATTCAATACTTGAAGTATGTCTCTCCAAGCTCTTCTTGCTTTTACTGTTTCGACTGAGAAGTCATTTGTTATTTTAATAGGTTTACCTTTAAAAGTGACTTGTTTTTTCTCCCTTGAAGCTCTCAGCACCAGTTCTTTATCTTGGATGTAGAGTGTTTTAACTATTATTTGCCATGGCGAGTTTCTATTTTGGTCATAGCTGTTTGGAGTGCGGAATGCCTCTTGTATATGGATGGGCCTCTCTGTTTTTAGATGAGGAAAGTTTTCCTTGATGATCATTTGAAAAATTTCCTCAGGGGTGGTATTTTTAGATTCTTGCTCTGGTATTCCATGAATACGCATGTTAGGCTTCTTCAGGGTGTCCCATATCTCTTGGATATTTCTCTCAGGTATCTTTTTGGCTTTAACAACCTCTTCCATTGAGCTGGTTAGTACTCCCACTTTATCTTCAAGGTCTGAAATTCTGTTTTCTGCTTCCTTAGTTCTGCTGATAAGACTTTCTGTGGAGTTCTGGGTTGAAGATATCTTGTCTTGTAGCTCAGTTTTAAACTCTGCTTGAGTCTATTTTAACTGCTCTATGCCAGTTTTTGTTTCTTGCACTGTTTTTCTCAACTCCTCCAAGTTTCTGTTGTGTTCCTCTTCAAAGGGATTGATTCGATTATTTAATTCCTCCCGGATTTCCACTTTCATAGTATTGAACATGGCAATGATCATATTTTGAAAGTCGTTATCCTGGGTCAGGCTTTCATGGCCATTTTCCATGGGTTTGTTCTGGTTGAAGTCTAACATTATGGGATTAATTCCTTCAGTGGGAGATTTGTTTACTTGAGTGTTGTTTCTCATGGATTTGCACTTTGACTTTGGCATTGTCGTTTTAACTCTTAAGATCTTCTTTCAATTTCTGTGCATTTTTCACTAAACTGAATTATTTGATCTGGGGTTCTGGGGGTGGACAGGGACGTAGCTTACCTAGGTCGTGGTGAGTCCCGGCTGGACCGCGGGAGCGTCCTGGGTGGCGGAGTGGGGAAAGGGAGACACAGACTTTTTCTTGTTTTTAATACTTTTTTTTATTATTATTTCAGCTCATATAAACTTAATAGGTACACCAGTTCCCTCCCTCCCTCCTCCTCCTCCCGAACCTCCTGCTCCCCCTCCGATCCCCCCTCCCTCCGTATTCCCCAGTGCCTCCCGCCCCAATTCCCAGAGAGTGCATGCCTGATTGTCCTCTGGGCCCTCCTCTCCGATGACATCCAAGGACCCAGTGGCCTTTCTCTGAACCCTTTGCCGTGTTCCCCTTAAGCATAGGAACACCGCTGTGGCTGCCAATCTCTTGCTTCCAAGGATCTTGGTTCCTTTAGCAGATGCTAGACTTTGTGAGGTCAATAGTGTGTTGGACATTGCGTGGGCATGCAAAGTCCAATTATGATTGCTTCAACCTTAACTAGTGTGGAGTATCTTGCAAATCATTGCTCCTCCCATCCTTGTGCTTTTACAATCTTACCACCCCCTCTTCGGCAAATTTCCCTAAGCTTCAGGATGGGGAGAGATTAGTCTGGCTTAGTTGTAGCTGGTTGATATAGAGTCTCTGAAGTTCTGGATTGTGGTTTGTTGATTTTCTTTTGCAGTTTTGCTGCTCCTGAAATGCCCTTCACTCCATCCTGATGGGTATTGGATGTCACCCCCTGGCCGGAGATAAAAAGCTTTTAAACTAGAGTGTTGTTATAAGAGTATATTCAAAGGTAGATGTAATAAAAGTAGGAAACCACAGTGAGGGAGGGGTCAATCACCCATTTGCAAAATGGTTACTTATTATCTGCCAGAATATATGCCCTCCCCTTCTGGTGAGATCACACCCCCTCAGGTGTAAATGATCAGGAACGAAAAGTCTGTGAACTTAACTAGATTTCTCATTGCTTACTTGCAGTTCTTGCTGGAGGCCTATTTTCTCTGCTGTAACATGGTCCCCTCTCTCCTTGTTTCTGGTGTGCCCTCCTACCCCATCTCTCCTGTTCATACACCTTGCAATTACTGTATTACTGAGATTTATCTTCAAGTGTCTCTAGGTGGGCTGGGTGGGTTTGGTACTAGGAGCCACCTATTAGGTAGTACATATGTCGCTTAATTTTCTGGGTCTGGGATACGTCACTTAATGTAATTGTTTCTAATGACATCCATTTCCTGGCAAATTCCAGTAATTCATCATTTTTGATGGCTGAGTCCGTTATATAGATGTACCACAGTTTCCTTATCCACTCGTCAACTGTTGGACATTTGGGCTGATTCCATGACTTTGCTATTGTAAACAGTGCTGCTGTGAACATGGTCACACTTGTGCTATTGAGGTGAACCTCTGCTGCATGGGGTGTTATTCCCAAAAGTGGAATCTCAGGGTCATATGGCATTTCAATCTTTAATTTCTTAAAAATCTGCAGACATCTCGCCAGAGTGACTGTATGAGCCTGCATTCCCACTGGCAATGTAAGAGACTTCCCTCTCTCTCCACATCTTCTCCAGCATTTGGTGTTGTTTGTATTGTGGATTTTTGCCATCCTAAACGGTGTGAGATGATATCTCAGAGAAGTTTAAATTGGCATTTCCCTGATGGCTAAGGAAGTGGAGCATTTTTTAAGATATTTGTTAGACATTTTAATTTCATCCCTAGTAAAGTTTATTTTAAGTTCCAGGGCCCATTTTTTAATTGGGCCATTAGTTTCCTTGGTGTTTAGTTTTCTTTCTTTTTTTTTTTTTTTTTTGATTATAAAAAATTTTATTAAGTAAGTTGTCCCTTGGGCTCAGAATTTTTTAAAAATTTAACCTTAAAAAACCCTAAAATATCCTCACCTTTGTAAGAGCATATCTTTTGAATTTAAACAAGCAGTTCCCATTTAGTTTTTTTTAACATTTATATTATTATTTCCGCTCATACAAACTTAATAGGTAGACCACTTCCCTCCCCCCCTCCTCCCCCCGAAGCCCCTGCTCCCCCTTCCTCCCTCCCCATCTCCCAGTGCCTCCCTCCAATTCCCAGAGAGTCCTTTATTGTGTATGCCTAACTCTCCTCTTGGTCTTCCTTTCCGATGACGTACAAGGACCCAGTGGCATTTCCCTGAACCCTTTCTCGTGTTTCCCTTAAGCATAGGAACACTACTGTGGCCGTCAATCCCTTGCCTCCAAGGATCTTGGTGCCTTTAGCCGATGTTAGACTTTGTGGGGTCAATAGTGTGACGGACGTGGCGCAGGGCATGCAAAGTCCTATTATGATTGTTTCAGCCTTAACTAGTGTGAAGACTCTTCAAATCATTACTCCCCCCATCCTTTTGCTCTTACAATCTTACTGCCCCCTCTTCCGCAAATGTCCCTGAGCTTCAGAATGGGGGAAGATTAGGCTGGTTTAGTTCTATGTGGATGATATAGAGTCTCTGAAGTTCTGGATTGTGGTTTGTTGATTTTCTTTTGCAGTTTTGCTGCTCCTGCAATGCCCTTCACTCCATCCTGATGGGCACTGTATGTCACCCCCTGGTCAGAGACAAAAAACTGTTAAACTGGAGTCTTGTTATAATAGCACATTCAAGGGTAGATGTAATAAAAGCAGGAAACCTCGGTGAGGGAGGGATCAGGCACCCATTTGCAAAATGATCACTTTTCATCTGCCAGACTATATGCCATCCCCTTCTGGTGAGATCATACCCCCTCAGTTGTACATGATCAGGAATGAACGTCTGTGAACTTAACCAGGTGTCACATTACTTACTTGCATTCCTTGGAGGCCGATTTTCTCTGCTGTAACATGGTCCCCTCTCTCTTTGTGTCTGCTGTGGCCCTCCAACCCCATCCCTCCTGTTCACAGTCCTTGCAATTACCGTATTACATAGGTTTACCCTTGAGTGTCTCAATGTGGGCTGGGTGAGTTTGGTACTAGGAGCCACCTATTAGGGAGTACATACTGCACTTAATTTTCTGGGTTTGGGATACTTCACTTAATATATTTGTTTCTAATGACATCCATTTCCCAGCAAATTCCAGTAATTCATTTTTGATGGCTGAGTAGTACTCCATTGTATAGATGTACCACAGTTTCCTTATCCACTCGTCAACCGTTGGACATTTAGGTTGATTCCATGCCTTTGCTATTGTAAACAGTGCTGCTATGAACATGGTCATGCTTGTGCTATCGAGGCGAACCTCTGCTGTATGGGGGGTTATTCCCAAAAGTGGAATAGCAGGGTCATATGGCATTTCAATCTTTAATTTCTTTAAGAATCTCCAGACGGCTCGCCAGAGTGGCTGTATGAGCCTGCATTCCCACCAGCAATGTAGCAGAGTTCCCCTCTCTCCACATCCTCTCCAGCACTTGTTGTTGTTTGTATTGTGGATTTTTGCCATCCTGACCGGGGTGAGAAGCTATCACAGGGAAGTTTTGATTTGCATTTCTGGTTGGAGTCTAACATTATGGGATTAATTCCTTCAGTGGGAAATTTGTTTACTTGAGTGTTGCTTCTCATGGATTTGCACTTTGACTTTGGCATTGTCGTTTTAACTCTTAAGATCTTTCAATTTCACTAAACTGAATTATTTGGCCTGGGGTTCTGGGGGTGGGCAGGGACGGAGCTTACCTAGGTCGCGGATGAGGCCCACCTGGATCGCGGGTGCGTCCCGGCCAGAGGAGCGGGGTGCGAAATGGAGGATGGGGACTTTGGTGTGGATCTATTTAACCCGAGGGGAGCTGGGGGGGGGGGGCCTGGGCGCAGGGGGAGGTCCTCCTCGTCCCTCGGCCCTGCCCGCGGCTCCCGGCTTGGATGGTGGGGTAGGAGCTGGGTCCCTTGGGCTGACCTGGGGTTCTGGTGGGTGGGCGCGGGCGGAGCTTACCTAGGTCGCAAGATGAGGCCCGACTGGACCGTGCGCGCATGTCCGGCCTGAGGAGCGGAAGGGTAGTTTTCTTTTTTAAGTGTATCTTTATTAGGTTTTGGGATTAGGACGATATTAGCTTCAAAGAAGAAATTTGGTAGTGTTTCTTTCTTTGCTGTTTGATGGAACAGTTTAAGGAGTTTTGGTGTTATTAGCTCCTTAAATGTCTGGTAGAAATCTGTGCTGAATCCATCTGGTCCAGAACATTTTTGTTGGGAAGATTCAAGATTACATCCTCGATTTCCTCATATGTTATAGGACTATTCAAATAATTCACAACTACCTGATTCAATATAGGTAAGTTGTGTTTTCTTAGGAATTCATCCATCTCTTTTGTGTTGTCAAATTTCACAGAGTATAAGTTTTTGAAAAATGACATTATAATTCTCTGGATTTCTTGAGTATCAGTGGTGATAATTCCATATTCATTTCTAACTTTGCTAATTTGGGTTTTCTCTCTCTTGATTTTGGTTAATTTAGCTAGGGGTGTATCAATCTTATTGATTTTTTCAAAAAATCAACTTTTTGACTGGTTGATTTTCTGTATCGTTTTCCTAATCTTGATTTTGGATATTTCTCTCCTTATTTTGCTATTCTCCTCTCTTCTACTGCTTTTGAGATTGGATTCCTCTAGTGTCTCTAAAGCTTTAAGCTGCATTGTTAATTTATTTATTTCTGATGTTTCCATTTTTTTGATGTAGGCATTAAGAGCTATGAACTTACCTCTTAGGACAGCTTTCATTGTGTCCCAAAGATTTTGGTAAGTTGTAGTTTCATTATCGTTCGCTTTCAGGAAATCTTGAATTTCCTTTTTAATTTCTTATTGAATCCAATTGTCCTTCATCATCATAGTGTTAAGTTTCCAAGAGTTAATGTATTTTCTGTTGTTTGTTGTGTTGTGGATGTCAAGCTTTAGGCTGTGGTGGTTTGATAGGGTACAGGCTAGAATTTCAGCTTTCCTGTATATGTGTAGATTCGTTTTGTGGCCCAATATGTGATCTATTTTGGAGAAAGTTCCATGTGCTGCTGAGAAAAATGTTTATTCTTTGGTGCATGGATGAAAAGTTTGACAGAGATCTGTATGGTCCATTTCAGTAAGGGTTTGATTAAGTTCCAAAGTGTCTCTGTTAAATTTTTTACCTGTTGATGTATTCCATGTTGAGAGGGTGGTGTTGAAATCCCCAAGAATTATCGTTTGTAGGATTTGCTTAATAAATGGGGGGGGGGGCTCATATTGGGTGCATATATGTTGAGTATTGTGAAGTATTCCTGGTGAATTGTACCTGTGACTAAAATGTAGTATCCATTTATGTCTCTTATGATTTTTTTTTGTTTGAAGTCCACTTTGTCTGATAGCATAAGGGCTACCCCTGCCTGTTTCCTGGTTCCATTAGCTTGCAGAATTTTTGACCAGCCTTTTATTTTTAGAATGTGCCTATGTTTTGTGGTTTGATGGCTTTCCTGCAGGCAGCAGATTGATGGGTTGTAATTTTTAATCCAAGTTTGTAATCTATGTCTCTTGATCAATGAGTTAATTCCATTAACATTTAATATAATGGACTAACTATTTTTAATTCTGGACATTTATTATGTTTAGTGGCTGTTGTAAGTATATTTTTTGGCTTTTACATTTTGGTGGTATTATACTTCCCTTCTGTGCTCCTGGATATGCTTGTTTCTTCTTCAAGCTTGAGTATCATTTCTAGCATTTTTTGAAGGCCTGGTTTGGTGGACATGTATCCCTTCACGTTGTCTTTGTGCTGGAAATGTTTTCTTTCTCCCTAGATCATAGTTTTCTGGGGTATATCAGCCTGGTTTAACATTTTTTCTCATTCAATACTTGATTTATGATCTCAGGACAAGGTTGAGGAAGGAATAATTGGGAAAAATATATGATGGGGAATGAGGGGATGAGAGATAAGGAGGGGCATGAGAGACTGGCTGGACAGAGGAACTTATAGAAAAAGCTTAAAATTGTGAGTAGTAATCCCAAAGGAACATCCTATGCTAATATGTCAAAAAAAAAAAAAAAAGAAACGAGTTTTTTAAAAAGGAAGAATGGGAAGTCCCTATGCAGAGGAGTATAGAGTGAGGAAAACAAGGGGGAAAAAAGCCTTGAACTGATCCACTTAGAACCCTGGAACAACATTATACTAGTAATAACAAGAGTGTGACACTTCCTGGTAAAGTGTTGGTGAGATGGGTACTAAAGACCCCCAAACATTATAGGCTTTGGCCATTGTTCTTGGTTGCTCTCCAAAAACTGTGAGACCCTATTACTGAAGATGTACACAAGTGGATCACAGAACATTGGCAAAGTGTATCAACTGGAACTGGTCTTTGGACATTTTCCTTGCTGGATGGCTTCCACAGTATCAAGAAACGCTGTGGAAGCTGCACGGGGATAAAAATAATCACAATCCCATCAAAGGCATTAGATCTGTAAGTTGAACTATAAATCACCATGGAAACAAGTGACCATCAGTGTAATAAAGGCATGAATACTAAGGAGAAAACCAATAGATTTCTGATTGGATTCAAGACCTACTTGTCAAAATGGTAGCCATCCCTGTTACTGCAAACTAGAACAAGAACTTAAAAATAAGAAAGGGAATAGATCAATTTTGAAGACAGCCAATAAACATATGGGTTGGAAGATAGTACATCAAAATTCTCTGCAGGGAGCTGTTGGTGAGGTATATGTGTATCAGAAGTTGGGAAATGAAGCCAACCAAAATCCAAGCACCTTCTACTTCAGTAAAATTTCTAGGAGTTCAATGGTGTGGGGCATGCAGAGATATACCCTCTAAGGTAAAAGATGAGTTGTTGCACTTGGCCTCTCCCACCACGAAGAAAGAAGTAGAACTTTTAGTGGGCCTGTTTGGATTTTGGAGACAGCACATTTCTCAATTGGTTTTCCTTATTTTTACTCAAGTTGTCAAAAGTTTGGTATATGTAATCTTCAAGCTGCTCACTCCTTACAAGAGGTGAATCAGGACTGTCCAACACACCTATCTTTACCAGTTCTCAAAACAGATCACTCCAAATAGTTTTAGTGTTTTCCATCCTGCCAAGGCAATCTTTAGTAGCAGGAGGTTTCATTGTATTGAAGAACCAGCTCCAGATATCACCAAACTGCATATCGAAATTTTTCCTTACAATTTTGTATCTCCAGAACCACACCTGTTTCCACAATCTGTATTATTCAGGGTTCTCTAGAGTGATAGAATCAACAGAATGAATATATAAAACACCCAGGATTAACTATCAAAGGTATTTTGTGGAATGCAGCTTAGCCTACTGTACAGAAAGGCTAGGTAAGACCTCTAAGTGGCCATTGGGGGGTTTCTCACTATTTTTTTCTTTTTTTTAACCATGTATTTTATGGGGCATTATCTTGGCCATGAAGACAATCTTAATTGGAATTTATGAGTTATAGGAATCTCAATGTGCTAGGTTAGGATATTCCTCCTATGCATAAATCTATGCTAAATTTTATTTTTCTGAAAACTAATGTCTGGAATACACTTGGGTGTACAAAACCTTGGCACTTAATCTATGTGCTTAAAGTCATTAATTCATACATAGTTCTACCTAAACAATACTTGATAGTAGATTCCTGTAATCCCAACTGTGAGGAAGTGGATGCAGGTAAATTAGAAGGTATTTCTTTTTCTCTCTCCTTAAACACAAGTCAAATATCATCTTCTTTATGACATTGGCAAGACACACATACACACACACACACACACACACACACACACACACACACACACACACACTGAGCTCCCATTTACTGTGCCCAAAGCTGAAGTTAAAGAGATGTGTGTCATTACAGGGGTCAGTATCGTTTGAGGACATAACTGTGGACTTCACCTGGTAGGAGTGGCAATGCCTCGATGCTGCTCAGAGGACCCTCTACAGGGGTGTGATGCTGGAGAACTACAAGAACCTAAGGTGATTAGGTGAGTCTAAGTCTGCTTTAACTCCAGTCATTTTCTTCTGATGTAAGTATAGGCTTACTCCAATCTTTATTGTTTATAACATTCTTTTTTGAGGTACCAAGATCCTTGGAGGCAAGGGATTGACAGCCACAGTAGCGTTCCTATGCTTAAGGGGAACACAGGAAAGGGTTCAGGGAAATGCCACTGGGTCCTTGTACATCATTGGAGAGGAGGGCCCAGAGGAGAGTCTGGCATGCACATTAAAGGATTCTCTGGGGATTGGGGGGGAGGCACTCAGGGATGGGGAGGAATGAGTGAGGAAAGAGGGAGGAGGAGGGAGGGAGGGAACCGGGGTACCTATTATGTTTGTATGAGTAGTAATAATAAAAAATGTTAAAAAAAACATTCTTTTTTGTTTTTACTGTATGTCAGTTTGGTGTGTGTGTGTCTGGTGTGTGTGCATTGTCATGAGTGACATTTTGTGTCTGCAAATTCCTGGTCAGGATATGAGGTGTTATCCTAGTTTTCTGTCTTTTCTTTTCTCTTCTTTGCTACCTTGTAAGTCAGGCCTACTGGCTCTCAAGATTCTGGGGAATTCTCTCTGTGCCTCCCATGCTGCCATGTAACATTGGACTAACACTCTGTCCTTCTGTAGCCAGAGATTTTTTATGGTTTTGGTGAACGTGATATCCTGTGTGCACCCTTGCATAGTGTGCAATTTTCTGAGTATGTCATCTACACTTTATTACACCATGTATCCAAGCCTCATTGCTAACTTTTAGTAGTTCAAAGCCATTAAAAAATTTTTTCTTGCTTTTATGTAATGATGTCCATTTATAGAGAACATAGTAGCTGCAAAGTGCACATATTTCATGACTAATTATTTGGTTAAATTTGTAAGCAAAGTCATTACTGATTTGTTTTAAGAGCCTTGAGACTGTCTGTTATATTTTAATGTTCAGTGTTTTGCTGTTAAACGTGGACTTAGTATTGTACTATACAACATAACAAGTTGTTCAGTACTTCCCTGTGCACCCCAACGTATGCTACACACCCTCCCTTTCAACGCTTTCTTCCATATTTCCTTTGTACATTTTTACAGTGTTTTATTCTCTGCTTTGACATCAACTTTACCTTACCTTTACCTTACCTTATGTTTGAGAGCATACAGGAGTCTTCTTTCTGTGAGTGACAGATTTCACTAATTTTTTGACTTTCTGGTGTCAACATAGATGAAAGAAATATCTTTTCCCAAATATGGAAGGAGAACATGCAAAAAGAAATATTCCTTCTTTTCCTGGTGAATTGGTGAATAACTAAGATTACTAGCGTTCATAGACAGGAAAGCTGGGTCTCAGAAGTTTTTGTTTGTTAAATACATTATTTGAATTTTCGACGTGTGTCATAGTTAGGACCAGGTGTCAACTTGATGGTTGAGGGTTTGAGCTCTGGGCACATTTGTGGAGAATTAGTGGTTGGCTTAAGCCCAGAGCAAATCTGCAGGAGATTGTCTAGCTTATGGGAAAGGTCCAGCTACAGTGGGTGGGACTAGGCCCTGAATAGGTGAATAAAATACTGAGAGCTTTTTGAGGAAGGTGGCATCCTTCTGTTCACTTGGCCAGACATGTTGGTTTGGCATGGATTGTCCATCTCTCAGCGGTTATGTGGTGATGGTGTGGCCAGTTCCCTTGACTCTGGTACTGGTGCATGCTCTCCAGTCAAGTAAGACTGAGAATTGTAATGGGACTATCAGTAAGGAAATAAAGTCCTTGTTCTCTTAAGCTGTTTGATAGTCATTTATCAGCAACCATGCAGGAGAAATGAAACAATGTGGATAAAAAGTTACAAATATGATGGTTCTTTGGTCTCTTGTGAAGTCTGTTTCTCAACCAAATTTCTTTTTTAATTTCTTTTCAATTTTATTTTTTCCCTGTTTATACATGCATAGTGTGTATAATCCCTGCTTCCTCCTTCACCCCTCCCTCCTCCTCCAATCCCCTCTCTTTTTTCCTCATTTCCTCTCTTTATTCCCTTCATCAATCATCCCACTCCATTTGCTTGTACAATCCTGGGTTTCACTCTGTATCATGTGCTCTGGTGGAGGTTGAGACTTCAGTGATTGCCATAGTCTGGGCTGCGACCTCGCAGTCCAGGTCTCCCCTGAACCAAGTGTGACAAAGAGTTGGCAAAATGAGAGACAGACACACACACACAACAACTTTAGGCTGAGTGAATCTGAATCTATGTTATTAGAATTTTGTATCAGCTTTTATACTACAAAATTTTTAGGCATGGAATGTTGCACCTGCAGACAGATATGTATCCTTCTAATCAGCAGGAATCATCTTTAGTATAAATATTCTTTAAGAACCTAATCCATTCTTTGAGGATGAGACAAAAACAAGTCCTTATCACATATCAATAGGTGTTTTCCCAGCCTTACAACAAGTTTTTCCCAGCCCTTCAGTCTCTCTCTAAATCTATCTATTTTACAATGTCCCACCAATGTATTGTTGCATTTAACAAAGACTTCATTTGAGATTTAGTTAAAATACACCAAGGTTGATCTTTTTATTAATTTGTGTTATATCTATTATGCATTCTTGTAAAAAGTAAAGGTGAATCTCTTGGAGGGGGCACATATTATACATTATTGTTTTCTTTTTGAGAATATCAGATTCTGGTTGGTATCATATAAGCTGGCCCATAATAAGTTATAATGGTAGGGAGTATATTAGGATTTATTTTATTTTTATTTTATGTGCTCTATTAAAAATAGTTGTGTACTCACCAGAAACAAGGAGAGAAGGGACCATGTTACAGCAGAGAAAATAGGCCTCCATCAAGGACTCAAATAAGTAATGAGACATCTGATTAAGTTCACAGACTTTTGTTCCTAATCATTTACTACTGAGGGGGTATGATCTCACCAGAAGAGGAGGGCATATAGTCTGGCAGATAAAAAGTAACCATTGTGCAAATTGGTGATAGACCCCTCCCTCACTGTGGTTTCCCACTTTTATTACATCTACCTTTGAATGTGCTTTTATCACAAGACTCTGGTTTAACAGCTTTTTGTCTCTGGCCAGGGGGTAACATACAATGCCCACCAGGATGGAGTGAAGGGCATTGCAGGAGCAGCAAAACTGCAAAAGAAAATCAACAAACCACAATCCAGAACTTCAGAGACTCTATATCAACCACCTAGAACTAGGCCAGCTTAGTCTCTCCCCATCCTGAAGCTCAGGGAAATTTGCGGAAGAGGGGGCCGTAAGAGTGTAAGAGCAAAAGGATGGGAGGAGCAATGATATGTAAGATACTCCATACAAGTTAGGGCTGAAGCAATCATAATTGGACTTTACATGCCCTGCGCATTGTCCAACACACTATTGACCTCACAAAGTCTAGCATCTGCTAAAGGCACCAAGATCCTTGGAGGCAAGGGATTGGCAGCCACAGCAGTGTTCCTATACCTAAGGGGAACACGGGAAAGGGTTCAGGGAAAGGCCACTGGGTCCTTGTACGTCATCGGAGAGGAGGGCCCAGAGGAGAGTCAGGCATGCACAAGAAACGACTCTCTGGGAATTGGGTCAGGAGGCACTGGGGGATGGGAAGGGAGGGGGGTGGGGAGGGGGAACAGGGGTACGGGGGGGGAGGAGGAGGGAGGGAGGGAACTGGTGTACCTATTAAGTTTGTATGAGCTGAAATAATAAAAAAATGTATTAAAAATAGTTGTGTACTGGTTTTAATTAACAGATGGCGTAGTCTCATATTTGTATAATTTTTAAATTAGTTTATTAACAGGAGTCATATTTTTTAGGGAATTTTACCCACCTATGCTTTAGAACTCTAGAAGTTGTTTTCTAATTTCTTTAAAATCAGCATATACATTCTGGCTAACAAGTCTTTTACTGTGTATGACTGAACGTGAAATTTCTAGTTAGAATTAAATTTAAAGTTAAAAGCAGGCTTGGTTTTTATTTCGAAAACAAAAGACTTAAGGCAAATTACTTAACATCTGCAGTTGGGAGGCAGGAACCTAGGGGAAGGTGATAACTTAAGTAGTTTTTAGGAAAAACCAAAAAAGAGAGAGCTGGGAATAGATAGGAGGGTGTCCACTCCACAAAAAAGGGAAGAACTCCTCTGTCTGAGATAGGAGGCATGCACAATCACAAAAAGAGAGGAACTTGTGTGTCAAAGGTAAGAGGCAAGACTGGAAGGAGAGAGGTTCCTAACAACTGCTCAGGCCCCTAGCAATTGCCCATTCCAAAGAACAGTCTTCAAGTCTGACAATTCCCATATGTTTCATATCTTTATTATTTATTCCAAAATAAGCCATGTATGTTTCCAGAAAGTGCTTCCTTGATCTCTTCCCCAGGTTGGGATCATATCTTACCATCCTGGTTGGCATAGGATGTGACAAGTAACAGACCAAATAGCCCTTCCCTGGACAGACCCACTGAAAGGGGCTCTCCCCTTCATATGTCTCACCTTAACCCCTAAAGTTCCTTTTGCTTGAAATTATTTCTTTCCTTTTAGTACAGTCTTCATCATGTCCCACAGATTTTGATATATTATGTTTTCATTTTCATACACTTCTAGCATGTTTTGGATTTCCATTTTGATTCCTGCCCATTCCTCATTCAGTGTCATGAAAGTTAATTTCCAAGAATTGGAGTATTTTTTGTCATTTGCCCTGTTATGGATGTCTATCTTTATTCCATGGTAGTCTGATAAAGTGTAGCATATAATATCAACATTCCTGTTTATGTGGACGCTTGTTTTGTGACCCAGCATATAGATTATTATGGAGAAAATTCCATGGGCTGCTGAAAGGAATGTGTTTTCCTTGGTATTAGAATGGAACATTTTGGGAGCTGGAGAGGTGGCTCAGAGGTTAAGCCTCTGCTCTGCAGGCGGAAGGTCCTGAGTTCAGATCCTAGACTCCACCTATAGATGCTTGGCGGAAGCAGGGGCAGCCTGCATTTCTGGTCCTGGTAGGGTATAGCCTGTGAATCCCAGGGCAGAGTAAACAAGGAGGAGGTGGAGGCGGTCCATGGTGGTTCCAGAATTCGCCCGTGGTGCTACACACACACACACACACACACACATATACATACACACACCCACAATTGAATAAATAAAAAAATTTTTATTATAGAATGGAATGTTTGGTACATGTCTGTCAGATCCTTTGGCATTATGGTTTGATAAAGCTCCAGTGTGTTTTTATTCAGTGTTTGGCCTGATGATGTATGCAATAGTGACAGTGGGATTTTGAAGTGTATTATTGTGTTTTGATTGATTTCTTGTTTCAAACATTGTGGTTTTTGTTTGATGAATGTGAATGAGCTTATATTAGATGCGTATATGTTCAGTATTGTTAAGACTTCCTGAGGAATTGTTCCTTTGACCAATATGTAGTTTCCTTGCATGTGTCTTATGACTTCTTTTTTATTCGAAGTCTACTTTGTCAGATACTGGGATTTCTTTTTTTTTTATTTATTCAATTGTGTGTGTGTGTATGTATATGCGTGTGTGTGTGTGTGTGTGTGTGTGTGTGTGTAGAATCACGGACGAATTCAGGAACCACCATGGACCAACTCCACCTCCTTCTTGTTTACTCTGCCCCGGATTCACAGGCTCTGCCCTACCAGGACCAGAAGCAGAGGCCGCCTCCGCTTCCGCCTGGCGTCTATACGTGGGATCTGGGATCCGAACTCAGGACCTTCCGCCTGCAAGGCAGAGGCTTAACCCCTGAGCCACCTCTCCAGCCCCAGATACTGGGATTTCTTGTTCTAGTAGCTTGAAGTACCTTTGACCAGCCTTTGTTCTGCCAGTGTGCCTGTCTTTCATGGTGAGATGTGTTTCCCAAAGGCAGCAGACTGACAGGTTATGATTTTTCCTCCATTTTTACAGTCTCTGTGTCTTGATTAGAGAGTGGATTCCACTGACATTTAGGGTTATAACTTCTTGATTCCTGTCATTTTGGGAGGTTCGTGATTTTTGTGTGTATTGCTTAGTATTTGTGTTGGTATTGTTTTTCCCTTCTGTCCTCTTTGGTATGTTTGTCATTTTCTTCATCCTTAAGTATCTTTTCCAGCCTCTTCTGTAGTCTGGTTTGGTGGTCATGTAGGCAGACCTTCAGATTGTCTTTATTGTGGAAATTTCTTTTGTTTCTCCTGCAATTATGACTAATGGTTTTGATGAGTATATCAGCCTCGGTTGGCATTTGTGCTTACTCATTACTTGAAGTTCATCTCTCCAAGTTCTTCTGGCTTTCACTCTTTCCATTGAAAGATCATCTGTTATTCCAGTAGGCTTTTCTTTAAACATGACTTATTTTTTTCTCTCTCAGTGCTCTGAACACATTCTCTTTGCTCGTATCTATAGTATTTTGATTATTATTTGCCATGGGGAGTTTCTATTTTGGTCATATTGGATTGGTGTGTGATGAGTGTCCTCTGCTTGGGTGGAGATGTTTTTCTTTAATGTGGAAAACTTTCATTTACCATAATGTGAAAAATCTCTTCAGGTGTGACTGACTTTCTGAGTTCTTTGTTCTGTGATTCCATGAATCCACAGGTTTTGCTTCTTTGGGGTGTCCAATAGCTTTTGAATATTCCTTGAAGTCTTTCATTAGCATTTTCAGTCTTTTTAATTAAGCAAATTTGTACTCACATCTTGTCTTTTACTTCTAACATGTGATTGTCTGCTTCATTAGTTCTGAAGTTGAGACTTTATGTTAAATTTTCCATTGTGACTGTAATTGTTCTGTTTTTAAATTCATCTTTTTTCTCTGCATGAGACTTTTTTTAACTGTTCTATGCTTTGTTTCATTTTTTCAACATCATTTTTCATCTCTTCTGCTGGCTGTTATTTTCCTTGACAGACCAGCAAGTTTGGCCAAGTGTACACAAGGATGCCAACCTTTTCTATCCATCTCTCTGTATCTTATTCCAGGCCTAATCCCACCCAGTCTTCCGCATCAGCCAGACAATCTCCTGCAGGGTTCCTCTAGCCTTATCCCAACCACTAATTCTCCACAAATGTGCCCAAAGCTCAAAACCCTCAACTGTGAAGTGGACACTGGTGCCTTATTCTGACACATGGTGGGCATCCCCTTCTTGGTCTTGGCTTTTCATATGGAAACTCTATTATGACTGTTGAAACCCTTGCCTGTAAGGATCCTACTATCTGAAGCCTTTTCCCCTGTGATCTGTGCTAGACTTTGGGGATTGTTGACTTGTCCTCCATTGTGCAGGTCAGTCAGGTTCCACTGACATTGTGGCTACATCCTGGCTGCTGCAGCCCTGACTTGTGTGGAGTATTTTGCATTTTGTTGGTCCTCTCTATCTTTAGGCTTTTACAATCTTGCCACTCCCCCGTGTCCAAGTTCTCTGAGCTTTACCATGGGGAGAGATTGACTTTTCTGGTTCCAGCTGAATATTGTAGGGTCTTTGGTGCTCTGAATTATGGTGTGCCATTGTTTACAGTGTTGATGTTCTTGTGCTGCTCTTGGCTGCATCCTGATTGGTTGTCAAAGCCATTTCTAAACAAAATATAGAAGTCTGTTTAAACCAAGATCTTAAAATAAGAAAAGATTCAAAGATAGACAGAATAGTAGGAATAAGACACAGAAGTGAGATGGGTCAGTCTCCTGTTTGCCGGTTGTTTCCCATCAAAGTGCCAGTCCATATACTGTCCCTGACTGTGGAGTTCAAACCTGTTCCATCCTAAGTGAACAGGAAGGGAAATGATAGTGAGCTGCATCAAGTATACTTGCAGTACAAGACCATGGCATTATTTCAATATTGAGGTGTTCTTTTGTCTCCTTTTGTTTGAGGTCTTCTTTCTCCTCTCCTTTTTATAATCCTTTGCAATTATAATGCATAATACAGAGATTTACCTTTGAGTATGTCATTAAGTGGCTTTTTAACTAGGATCCACATATTAGGGGAGTAGATACAAGGTCTATTTTCCTGTGTCTGGGATACTTCACTCAACATAATTTGTTCGAATCTCATCCATTTTCCTGCAAATTTCAATAGTTAATCTTTGTGATGGCTGAGTAATATTCCATTGTACATATGTACCCTGTCTTCATTATCCATTCATCAACTGTTGGGTTTTTCGGTTGATTCCATGACTTTGCTATTGTAAACAGTGCTGCAATGAACATACTTGTGCTCACGTCACTGTAGTGAATTTCTGCATTATGGAGGATTATTCGTGACATTTCAAGACATTTTTAAATGTTTAAAATCTTTAAATCATTTAGAAATTGCCAAACTGATCACCAGAGTTGTCATGTAAGCTTGTATTCGTGACAGCAATGTATTAGAGTTCCTCCAGAGTGGTTGTAAAAACCTGCATTCTTGCCAGCGATGTATGAGAGTACCTTTCTGTCTACATCCTCTTGATCACAGTGAATGATGGTTTTGATTTTTTTAAAATCTGATTTGTTGTATGCATTCTTTGCATATTTATTCATGGTCCATCTTTATGCTTTCTGAAGGTTTTTGCCTTTCTGGGTTATTTTAAAACAGTTTTTGTTCTCATGCTTTTCCTCTACATATTGTCAGTCATGCTGTGGACTCTCATAGTTTTTACCATGTTTCCCCCAAATTATTGATTGTACTTTTCTGTTTTTCAGATTATCATGTTTTCACACAGGCTTTAATACCATTGTACTTTTACTTCGAGTTTTCTTTCCATCAGTTGCTATTATTAATTGTGTAATTCAATACTACATGAGGTAGTAATCTGTGGTTGAAAACAGTTATCAAACCCACTGTAACAAAAGCTTCCCATAAACCATTTCATGTGAACAGCACAGTAAACATCTGACTTTACACTCTGATTTTCTTTATATATTGTTTTCTACTTACAGAATTTCAAATGACCAAACCTGACTTGATCTTCAACTTGAACAAGGATTTGTGCCTTGTATACCAGCAGAAACCTCAGTATGGAGGCCAGCAGATCAGTGTGTGCATTCTGAGCACGAAAATTCACTCCCCATGTATCAGCAGTTAGTGATGATGATGTGCAGTCTACAATGATGTGCAGTCTACAATGAGCCTAAGGTACCCACATTGAGGGCAGAAGCCCAGACTTGTCATCATGTAGAAGAGTCAACTCCAAATTAATCAAAGACCTTAATATGAAGTCACAGACATTACAAACCCTAGTTCAAAGCTTAGGATACTCCTTTGAGTGGATTGGGCCAGACCAACATTTCCTAAACAGAACCCCAATATCACATGCACTAGAATTAACACTCACCAAATGGTATCTTGTGAAATTAAATAGATGTTGTTCAACTACAAAGATTGTAAACTAAGCAAAAAAGCAGCCCACACAATGGGAGAAAATCTTCACTAACCACACATCTCATAGAGCTCTATTATCCAGAGTATAAAAGAACTTTAAAAAATTAGACACCAGGCAGATAAATAGCCCAACTAGAAAATGGGCCTTCTCACTAAAAGGAAACTTTTCTAGCGACAAAATTAGATAAAATGTCTAGTTTAGACAAAAGGGGAAGGGGAAAGAAGACCTCAAAGGAAAGGAGACAAAAGAACACACTTCAATAGAGAAATTAGGCTACAGTCATGGACTGAACAGGTTTGATCTGCCCAGTCAGGAAGGAGTTAGGGACTGGCATTTAGATGGTATCAACTGGCAAATGGGAGAGTGACCCCTCTCACTGCTGTGTCCTACTTTCTTTCATTCTTACATCTACCTTTCAGCCTCAAATATTACAATCTTCCTTTAAATAGTTTTTATCTTTGGTTAGGAGATGACTTGGCAACTAATAAGGATACAGTTAAGAGCAGTAAAGGACACACGCACAGTCCAGCCGGGCCTCACCCCGAACCTAACTAAGCTCCAAGCCCCCCCCACCCACCCCCAAAACCTCAGGCAGCCCAAGGGACCCAGCTCCTCCCGCCATCCAACCAGCGTGGGAGGAGGCCACGCCCTCTGCACCTGGGCCCTGCCCCAGCTACCCCCAGGTTAAATAGCGCCCCCCCACGCCCCATCCTCCCTTCCCCCATCCAGGCAACTGGGACGTGTGCACTCCAGCCGGGCCTCACCGCGACCTAGGTAAGCTCCGTCCCTGCCCACCCCTAGAACCCCAGATCAAATAATTCAGTTTAGTGAAAAATGCACAGAAATTCAAAGAAGATCTTAAGAGTTAAAACAACAATGCCAGGGTCAAAGTGCAAATCCATGAGAAACAACACACAAGTAAACAAATCTCCCACTGAAGGAATTAATCCCATAATGTTAGACTCCAACCAGAACAAACCCACGGAAAATGGCAATGAAAGCCTGACCCAGGATAATGACTTTCAAAATATGATCATTACCATCTTCAATACTATGAAAGAGAAAATCTGGGAGGAATTACATAATCGAATTCCGCACCACAAACAGATATGACCAAAACAGAACCGCTTTGAAGAGGAACACAACAGACACTTGGAGGAGGTGAGAAAAACTGCAAGAAACGAAAACTGGCATAGAGCAGTTAAAACAAACTCAAGCAGAGTTTAAAACTGAGCTAGAAGACAAGTTATCTTCAACCCAGAACTCCACAGAGTCTTATCAGCAGAACTAACAAAGCAGAAAACAGAATTTCAGACCTTGAAGATAAAGTGGGAGTATTAACCAGCTCAATGGAAGAGGTTGTTAAAGCCAAAAAGATACTTGAGAGAATTATCCAGGAGATATGGGACACCATGAAGAAGCCTAACATGCATATTCATGGAATACCACAGCAAGAATCTCAAAATACCACCCCTGAGGAAATTTTTCAAACGATCATCAAGGAAAACTTTCCTCATCTAAAAAAAGACAGGCCCATCCATATACAAGAGGCATTCCGTACCACAAACTGATATGACCAAAACAGAAGCTCGCCACGGCAAATAATAGTCAAAACACTCCACATTCAAGATAAAGAACTGGTGCTGAGAGCTTCAAGGGAGAAAAAACAAGTCGCTTTTAAAGATAAACCTATTAAAATAACAAATGACTTCTCAGTCGAAACAGTAAAAGCAAGAAGAGTTTGGAGAGACATACTTCAAGTATTGAATGAGCAAAAATGTCAACCCAGGCTGATTTACCCTGCAAAACTATCCATCATGATCGAGGGAAAAAGAAAAATCTTCCAGCACAAAGACAACTTGAAGGGATATATGTCCACCAAACCAGGCCGTCAAAAAATGCTAGAAATGATACTCAAGTTTGAAGAAAAAAACAGGCATATCCAGGAGAACAGAAGGCAAGTATAACACCATTAACAGCGAAGCAATATACTTACAAAAACCACTAAACAAAATAAATGTCTGGAATTCAAAATAGTTTCTCCATTATAACATTAAATGTTAATGGAATTAACTCACCGATCAAGAGACACAGATTTCAAATTTGGATTAAAAAATCACAATCCATCAATCTGCTGCCTGCAGGAAACCCATCTCACCACAAAAGATAGGCATGTCCAAAAAATAAAAGGCTGGTCAACAATTCTACAAGCAAATGGAAGCAGAAAACAGGCAGGGGTAGCCATTATGATATCACAAAAAGTGGACTTCAAACCAAAGAAAATTATAAGAGACACGGATGGATACTACATTTTAGTCACAGGTACAATTCACCAGGAAGACTTCACAATACTGAACATATATGCACCCAATACGGGCCCCTCCACATTCATTAAGAAAACCCTACAGCGTCTAAAGCAAGAAATCAACCCCCAAATGATAATTCATGGGGACTTCAACACCGCCCTCTCAACATGGGATAGATCAACAGGTAAAAAGCTTAACAGAGAACTTAATCAAACCCTGAAAGAAATGGACTTTACAGATCTCTATCGAATTTTTCACCCACGTACCAAAGAATACACATTTTTCTCAGCAGCACATGGAACTTTCTCCAAAATAGATCACATATTGGGCCACAAAACGAATCTACACATATACAAAAAAGTTGAAATTCTAACCTGTGCCCTATCAGACCACCATGGCCTAAAGCTGGACATCCACAACACAACAAATAAGAGAAAATACACTAAATCACTGAAACTTAGCAATATGATGCTGAAAGGAAATTCAAGATTTCATGAAAGCGTATGATAATGAAAATACAACTTACCAAAATCTCTGGGACACAGTGAAAGCTTTTCTAAGAGGTTGGTTCATAGCTCTTAATGCCTACATCAAAAAAATGGAAACATCAGAAATAAACAATTTAACAATGCAGCTTAAAGCTTTATAGAAACTAGAGCAATCTGATCCCAAAAGTAGAATATGGGAGATTAGCAATATAAGGGGAGAAATATCTGAAATAAAGATTAAGAAAACGATAGAAAAAAATCAACCAGTCAAAAAGCTGGTTCTTTGAAAAAATCAATAAGATTGATACACCCCTAGCTAAATTAACTAAAAGCAAGAGAGAGAAAATGCAAATTAACAAAATTAGAAATGAACATGGAGTAATCACTACTGATACCCAAGAAATCCAGAGAATTATAAAAAACTTATACTCTGTGAAATTTGGCAACACAAAAGAGATGGATGAATTTCTAAGTAAACACAACTTACCGAAATTGAATCAGGATGTTGGAAATTATTTAAATAGTCCTATAATATATAAGGAAATTGAGAAAGTAATCTCAAATCTTCCCAGCAAAAAATGTCCTGAACCAGATGGATTCACCACAGAGTTCTACCAGACATTTAATGAGTTAATTACACCAATACTCCTTAAACTGTTCCATCAAATAGCAAAGGAAGGAACACTACCAAATTCCTTCTATGAAGCTAATATCGTTTTAATCCCAAAACCTAATAAAGATTCGCTTAAAAAAGAAAACTATAGGCCAATCTCTCTGATGAACACAGACGCAAAGATTCTCAACAAAGTCTTAGCAAATCGGATTCAAAAACATAATAAAAAGATCATTCACGGGGACCAAGTGGGCTTCATCCCTGGCACACAAGATTGGTTCAACATACGCAAATCAATAAATGTAATTCATCATGTAAACCAGTCCAAAGTCCAAGACCACATGATACTCTCGATAGATGCAGAAAAAGCTTTTGACAAGATCCAAAAGCCTTTTATGATCAAAACGATAGAGACAGTAGGAATGGAAGGAACCTTCATCAATATAATAAAAGATGTATACAACAAGCGCACAGCAAGGATTATGCTCAATGGGGAACAATTGGAAGCATTCCCACTTTGATCAGGAACTAGACAAGGCTGTGCACTCTCACCACTTCTATTCAATATTGTACTTGAAGTCTTAACGGAAGCCATAAGACAAGAAAAGGACATAAAAGTGATTCAAATCGGCAAGGAAGAAGTCAAGCTATCCCTATTTGTAGATGACATGATCTTATACCTGAGTGATCCCAAAAACTCCACCAGGAAGCTCCTGGAACTAATTGAGAAGTTCAGCAGGGTGGCAGGATACAAAATAAATGTGTAAAAATCAGAGGCTTTCCTATATGCCCAGAATGAAAGAAGTGAAAAAGCCTTGAGAGAAACAATCCCATTCACTATAGCCCCTAAAAAAATGAAATACCTTTGTATAAACCTAACCAAGGAGGTAAAAGATCTTTACAATGAAAACTTTAAAACCTTAAAGAAAGAAATTGCAGAAGACACCAGAAGGTGGAAAGACCTCCCATGTTCCTGGATTGGCAGAATCAACATCATAAAAATGACCATCCTACCAAAGGCAATATACAAATTTCAATGCCACTGGGTCCTTATATGTCATCGGAGAGGAGGACCCAGTGGAGAGTTAGGCGTACACAATAAAGGACTCTCTGGGAATTGGGGGGGAGGCACTGGGGGAAGGGGAGGGGGAGGAGGGGGGAGGGAGGGAACTGGTAAAAAATTTTAAAATGTATAATTAAATTTTTAATAAAAAAAGAAAAAAAAACAAAAAAAAAAAAACAAATTCAATGCTATACCAATGAAAATTCCAAAGCAATTCTTCAAATAAGTTGACCAAACAATCTCAAAGTTCATATGGAGGCACAAAAGACCCAGGATAGCAATGACAATCCTGAGTAACAAGAACACTGCTGGAGGTATTACCATACCAAACCTTAGTCTATACTACAAATCCATAGTTATAAAAACAGCCTGGTACTGGCTCCAAAATAGACACACAGATCAATGGATAATGGTTGAAGACCCAGATATAAGCCCACAAAAATACAGCCATTTGATCTTTGACAAAGGCGCCCAAAGATTCCAATGGAAAAAGAACAGCATCTTCAACAAATGATGCTGGCAAAACTGGATCTCCACATGCAGAAGATTAAAGCTGGACCCGTACTTGTCACCATGTACAAGTTTTAATTCCAAATGGATCAAGGACCTTGATATCAGGCCAGAGACGATAAAAACCATAGTTGAAAGGATAGGGAACTCCCTCGAGCTGATTGGGCTAGGCCAAAATTTCCTAAACAGACATCCAATGGCACAGTCACTGCTACCAACTCTGAACAGTTAGGACCTTGTGAAATTAAAGAGCTTCTGTTCAGATAAAGAGATTGTAACATGAGCTCAAAGGCAACCCACAGAATGGGAGAAAATCTTCACTAACCACATATCTGATAGAGTTCTACTGTCCAGAGTGCACAAAGAACTTAGAAAAGTAAACTCCAAGGAAAACAATTAAAAAATGGGCCCTGGAACTTAAAAGAAATTTTACCAGGGATGACATTAAAATGTCTAACAAATATCTTAAAAAATGGTCCACTTCCTTAGCCATCAGGGAAATGCAAATCAAAACTTCCCTGAGATATCATCTCACCCCAGTCAGGATGGCAAAAATCCACACCACAAACAACAACAAATGCTGGAGAGGATGTGGAGAGAGGGGAACTCTCCTACATTGCTGGTGGGAATGCAGGCTCATAGAGCCACTCTGGCGAGCCGTCTGGAGATTCTTAAAGAAATTAAAGATTGAAATGCCATATGACCCTGCTATCCCACTTTTGGGAATAACCCCCCATGCAGCAGAGGTTCACCTTGATAGCACAAGCACGACCATGTTCGTAGCAGCACTGTTTACAATAGCAAAGTCATGGAATCAACCCAAATGTCCAACAGTTGACGAGTGGATAAGAAAACTGTGGTACATCTATACAATGGAGTACTGCTCAGCCATCAAAAATGATGAATTACTGGAATTTGCCAGGAAATGGATGTCATTAGAAACAATTATATTAAGTGAAGTATCCCAAACCCAGAAAATTAAGCATCATATGTACTCCCTAATAGGTGGCTCCTAGTACCAAACTCACCCAGCCCACATTGGGACACTCAAAGGGGGTGACATATAGTGCCCATCAGGATGGAGTGAAGGGCATTGCAGGAACAGCAAAACTGCAAAAGAAAATCAACAAACCACAATCCAGAACTTCAGAGACTCTATATCAACCACATAGAACTAGGCCAGCCTAATCTCTCCCCATCCTGAAGCTCAGGGACATTTGCGGAAGAGGGGGTGGTAAGATTGTAAGAGCACAAGGATGGGAGGAGCAATGATTTGCAAGATTCTCCACACTAGTTAAGGCCGAAGCAATCATAATAGGACTTTGCATGCCTTGCGCAATGTCCAACACACTATTGACCTCAGAAAGTCTAGCATCAGCTAAAGGCACCAAGATCCTTGGAGGCAAGGGATTGACAGCCACAGTAGTGTTCCTATGCTTAAGGGGAACACGAGAAAGGGTTCAGGGATATGCCACTGGGTCCTTGTGCGTCATCAGAGAGGAGGACCCAGAGGAGAGTTAGGCATACACAATAAAGGACTCTCTGGGAATTGGGGGAGAGGCACTGGGGGATGGGAGGGAGGGGAGGGAGAGCAGGGGGTTCAGGGGGCGGAGGAGGGAGGGCGGGAACTGGTCTACCTATTAAGTTTGTATGAGCGGAAATAATAAAATATGTATTAAAAAAAAGTGCAGTGCAGGAACAGCAACACTGAAAACAACAAGACACCATAACTGAGAACAGCAAAGACCCTACAATGTTCACCTGGAACCACATCAAATCTCTGCCCATCCTAAACCTCAGGGAACCTTGGGGAAGAAGGGATTGCAAGGTTTCAAGAGCCTAAAGATGGAGAGGACCAACAATATTTAAGATACTTCATACAACTCAGGGCTTGAGCAGCCAGGATATGGCTGCAGTGTGATTGGACATTGTTTCCCTGTACAATGTTTGACATATCAACAACCCACTAAGTGTAGCACATATCACAAGGAAGAAGGCTTCGGGCAGCATTGTGCTTAAAGACAAAGGGTTACACAAACATAGTAGAGTTCCCATGCTAGCGGGGAGCCCAAGAAGGGGCCCCAAGTTATGCCACAGTGTCTTGAACCCTCAGTAGTGTAGATGACTCAGGGAAATTGAGAACCCGCTTAGCAGATGTTCTGGAGGATGGGAGGGAGAAAGTGTAGAATCAACAAGGGACCAGGAGATAAGGAAAAGGGATAAAGGGGGAGAGTCAGAAGGGGGAGATACTATAATGGGAATTTAAGAGGGTGAAAGGGAGGGTTAGGGAAAAGAAGGAGGGTAACTATGTAACTAGGGAAAAAATTTACAAAAACCCCAAATGTGTTAAAACATTTCTATTTTTCTAATATTACCAGAGATGTGATTGCACTTCATAATCTGAGCACATGACCTTACTTAGGAATTATTCTAGCTGTCTTACTGCTCTTCAATTGCTGTGAGAAATAAACGGCTCATATATTTTAAGGGAGAAGTGGTTGATTTACCTTCACATTTATCTATGGTTTTTTTTTTTGATGATGATAGAATTGTTTATAACAATACTGTGACAAAGACAAAATGGTCACATCATAGTAGCAGTAAGAGCTGATATCGTGACTTACTTTCTAGTTTGCCCTAACAGTATTTCTCATCAAGTGCTCATAACATTTGCTTCAAAATATGGCACATATTAGAATCCAAAATAAGCCACAAAGTAACCTCCAAAGGAGTAAAATTGAATTTATACTCCTGTATTAAATGAATACAATTGGATATTCTAGATGTCAGCATCTAGGGAAACTACAGAAGGCACAAAAATTTGTGGAAACTTAACTGCACAATGTTGCATGATAAACAGAGCAGGGAGATTAAAGCAGTAATGTCTATTAGAGGAGAGAATCCCATCCATACATAGATTTAGGAGAGAACCTTACCAGGCTTATGAAGAAGGAAAATTACCTCAAATTAATTCATAGTCAAGAAAAGGAATGAATTCTTCCTAGCCCTTTTTCATTCAGTGTAACAAAATTAGATAAGTTCCCAACAACAAAAAATAAGTATAACAATTTGTCTTACTAATGAAAAATTATTCAAAATTACTCAATGAAAAAGTTGGAAATATAATGAGAGATAAAATCATTGACCATGACCAAGTTGGCTTCCTTCCAGAAATGCAAGTATAGTTCAACTTATGTATATCTATAGATAAAATTTATCACAAAACTTGACATAAGAGAGAAATCATGAAGCAGAATATATGCCTTTTACAAAATCTGTCCTTCCCTTGTGATAATTGCTCTGGAAAGAATATTGATATTCTAGGAGGACCCAGAGGAGAGTTAGGCATACACAATAAAGGACTCTGGGAATTGGGAGGAGGCACTGAGGGATGGGGAGGGAGGGGAGGGAGAGCAGGGGGTTCAGGGGGAGGAGGAGGGAGAGAGGGAACTGGTCTACCTATTAATTTTGTATGAGCGGAAATAATAAAAAATGTATTAAAAAGCAACGGGAAAAAAAGAATATTGATATTCTGAGCATGTCTCAATATAATACTGGCTGTGTATGACAAATCTACAGTAACATCCTCTTAAATGGACCAAAATTTTACTAGGATCAGGAACAAGATAGAGAGTTCCACTCTCAGTTTCTGTTCAGTATAATGCCTGAAATTTTCCATAGATAAATGAGGCAAGGGAAGAAAATGAAATGATGTGAACAGCAAAGCAATTAAAAAATATTCTCTATTTGTCAAGAAATAATTATGTACATAAGAGACTATAAAGACTCCACAAAACTACACTTATATCTATTAAACCTTTTCAGTGAAGTGAAACATCAACACAAAACACAATATACTTCCTTTATACCAAAGGCAAAAATCAATGTAAAAAAGCATCAGATAATCAATTTCATTCATTATGGTCAAAAAAATGCCTAGGAATAAATCCTAAAGTAGGAAACCAATGTGTCTTCAATGAACATTTTAAGGCACAGAATACATAGAGAACATATGTCCACTTTCTGCTCTTATGTATGTGAACAAATATAGTGAAAATCAACACCAGTATTAATTTCACATTTCTTTGATATAATAAATTCTGAGCCAAACAATTTAGGAAAACAAGTAATTTATATTGGTACTCATCATTACAGGGTACAGTTGATCATAGCAAGAGATGTAGGGAACATCCTACCCATATCCACACTAAAATCTCAGATAGTAGCAAGGATAAATGCATCTCAACTTTTCACCAGCATTTTCAGTCTTCCAAAACTGACTATCTCTCCATCTTACTCACTTGCCTAGGAACTGGTTCCATTTACTGTAACCTGCGTGTTTCAATATCAATCATGCAATTGCCAAAATTATCATACATAATTACTTGGTGGGGAGTTTTTACTAATTATTGCTCATAAAAGTATGAAATGAGCATATATGAAAACTATGAAGATAGCCTTTGAAAATCTTCCAAAGCACTTCAGTAAGTATGCCCACAGGTGATTTATTTGCACCAAGATGCAGTGATAATATCATACTACAAAATGTACACACATGTAGATCAATAAAAAAGTGCTGAGATATAAATTCATGCACTGAAACTTCCTTTTTTGACAACTGTTTCAAAAACATACATTGAAGGAAGTGCATTGTCCTTCAACAAGTTTTGTGAAGGCAGAATATCAACGTGCAGCATAATGAACATATATAGTTGTCTTTATATTTTAAACAAATCTTAACTCCAAATCCATCAAGGACCTCATCATAAGACTTGATGCTCTGAAACTAATGGAAAAAATGAGTAGGCAACATTTTTCAGCAAGTGAACACAAAGAGGAAATTTTCTGAATAGGTTTTCATCAACATAGGAATGAAAAGCCATAACTGGTCTCATGAGTTATAAACTTCAATACATCAAGATGAAATGGTTATTGATTAAACAGATAGTAATGAAAAAAAAATTCCAAGATCTTTATTTAACAGAGATTTGATGTCTAGAGTATCCAAAAAAATCACAAAACAGGAAAGTATTGAAATGATCTATGGACTGAGAAATAACTGCAAAGTAATTAATATTACTTAATATTAGTGAGTGCCTGATGAAGATTGCTTTAATTTTTTTAATAATTTTATTTTATTTAGTGTGTGTGTCCTTATGTGTGTGTGTGTGTGTGTGTGCGTGCGTGTGTGTGTGTGTGTGTGTGTATAAGAAGACACTGTGTGTGCTTATGGAGTCCCAAGGGTGACTATGGGAATCACCGTTAATTGTTCTACCTGCTTCAAACGTTAAACTTGGATCTTGGATTTATCAGGCTCCACCTTCCAGAGCCAGAAATGTAAGCCACCTTTTCTGCCTACTGTCATTATGTGGACTCGGGGATTTGATCTTACAATCTTCTGCTTGTGAGGCAGAGGCTTAACACCTGAGATATCTCTCCAGCCCTGCCTTAATTGTTTCAATTGAAGTGAGAAGACCAGACCATAGTTGTTCAAAAGATTCCCGAGGGAGCTGAGTAATGTGTAGAGAACAAGTTAGCATGGAGGCACTCTGGCAGTCTAGAAAGCATGTGTGTATCTTGGGTACTTGTCCCACTCTGCACTTCACTTTGAATATGCTGTGGATAGTTGCCATACCTTCTGATGATAGCATGACATTTGCCACACTGGATTATTAGTTTAATTGTTAGATATGTTGAAATGAATTTTACATGGGGTTATTTGGGTCATGTGATTAGAAAAGTGATGAAGTCTGAACCTGGAGCATGTAGGAAGCATTTAGGAATGGGCAACATGGTTGGTGTACTCAAAAAGACAGATTAAAGCTCATTAAGATTCCATTTCAAACCAGTAACAATATACTTAGTCAGAAGTACAAAGAATATATTTATATTGATGTGGGAAAACAAGAGCCCTTACACACTGTCCCTGGTACTTTAAACTGGTGTAGTCATTTGGAATTCAACCTACAGATTTCTCAAAATGGTAGAAATAAAAGTACAATAAGACACCACTCCTCTTTCCATTCCCAAATTATATCCTTCTGCAGAGATACTCCAAATCCATGTTGACAGATGCAGTACTGACTATAACTTTGAGATAAAATCAATATAAATGTTCATCAACTCAAGAATGGATAATGAAAATGTGACACATATATAGAAAATAATTTTACTCATTTAAAAAGAAAATTGAAACTAGGAAATTTTGTGCTAAATGGCCAGAATTGATAATTACATTGGGTAATGTTACCCCTGTCGATATAAAATGAATGCTACATATTCTCTTTCATATGCAAACATGAGCTCTAAAAGTTTAGATCAGCAGTTATAAATCTGATTACTTCTCAAATCAAGAATCCTATGAAGAGAATATTAGAGGGCAAATATAAAATGGATGGAATATAGAAGAATACAGATATCAATGTCAAGTAGAGAGGGGATTAGATTCCCTTAATGGTGGGGGAAGAGTCAAGGAGGCATCTGTTTCACACAGTGATGGAGAGAAATTATGCCAACATACTCTGTTGCAGCTCACTTAAAGTATAAATGAGAATTTCCCTATAGATATCCTGCATGCCAAGTAACAACTGTTCTTAGGAATAGTGGAAAACTGAAAAAAACTTGCCATGCTGGGTGTAGTGAACCTCCACTGAGCTCTTGCTCTGGAAGCCTCAGTGCTCCCAAACAGTGTTGGCTCTCAATGCCGCTTGGTTCCCTGTCAGAAGTACATTGGAGGAACCACTGATGAAGACACCATGTGCAGTGGTTTGAAGCATGTTGAATCAAGGTGATAAATTCATCATGCTAGATAGCTTTCAATGCTCCAAATTTGTTACACTGGCTTCTAAGTATGATGCCACACTAGTGGTCTTAAGCATTTGTGTGCACTAAAGCTATGGTATCAGCCAACCTGGGGATACTCACCTGAGCAATAGAGGGCAGGCCTGATGCGGGACATGAACTGTCCCCTTGCTGGTTTTTAATCAGCCTCCAAAGAAAGGAACTCATGATGGATACCATAAACGTGAGGAAAAAAGCCATGCCTTCAGAGGTTTTAGGCCTGATGTGCGAAATGTTGGTACTGTTGTTTAAACTGATTGACAGAGCATCAAAATGTGTTTTGAATATCACTGTACTTAGAAAAATTACAAGCTGTTCCACATCTTAATCAATGAAACCTCACTTTAGGAAGGAATGCTAGTGATGCAGACACACCATACTGCCCATTTGAATAAGTGATCCCTGAGGCTCATCACTAAAGAAGCCATTTATACCACCCATTGTAAGACTCATGGACAAAGATGGGAGGAGCAGCATCAAGAGCCAGGAGACCAGAAGGAGAACAACATGCTATCCTACAGGTGTTAGCCGAGCAATACAACTAAGAGCAAACATAAGCTTCACTTCCCTGCATTAGACCCACAAACAAATGGCCAGACAAACATTAGTCATGTGTGCTATTGCCACCCATAGGTCCCTAATGTTTACTACTGGACTACTGGCTATTTGAAAATTCTTGGTTGTGCTGCCTCTGTTGAGCCAAAGGGTTGCCAATGGAAACCTCAGAACATATGGCCAATGATCATACTTATGGGCCTACTAAATTCAGGGAGTGACAAAACAAAAATGAAAAATAAAATGTCATGGTTAGGCACAGGTGACAACTTCACAGTTGAGGATTTGAGCTCTGGGCACATTTGTGAAGAATTAGTAGTTGAGTAAAGCCCAGAACAAACCTGAAGGAGATTGTCTAGTTGATGGGTAAGTTCCAGCCCATGGTAGGTGGGATTAGGCCTGGAATAAATCACAGAGAGCTGGTTGAGAGAGTTGATATCCTTGTTTATACTTTGCTAAACATGCTGGTCTGGCAAGTAAGGATCATCCCTCTCTCAGTCATTATGTAGAGATGGTGTGAATAGTTCCCTCTACCCTGGTGTTGGTGCGTGTTCTGTCAAGCAGGACTACAGAATGCAACCAGACTATCAGTAGGAAAAGAAACCCCTTGTTCCCTTAAGCCCTCTGATGGTCATGTATCAGCAAACATGCAGGCAAACTGCAACATAAACCAAGAATGTGAGGAAAAACTGTATAGGGAAATTAGGGCATAGATACACTAGAGTGGATCAGCATTGCATTCTATACATATGTAAAATTTTGAAAGATTTGATTTAATTAATTAAAAAAACAATTGAAAGTTAAAATGTTCAAGGGCTTCCAGGTAAGCTGGTGGCATGGCAGCAACTGTAGAGTTAGGAGCAGATCATGATCAGGAAAATGAAGGTATGTGAATCATGTTATGCTACCATCTACCTCTACAGTTACCAGAAGTCAGTGAGCAATCCCAAGGTTCTTGCTTTTCTTTGTTTGTTTGTTTTGTGTTTTACCAATTAGCCTGATTCATGGTGCTATGAGGCAGCTGATACTGGACTGGCTGCCACCAATACAGGAAGCTGGCTTTGAACTGTCTGAGCAATGAATGTGCTGGAAGCTCAATTTTCCTTTCTGATCAGGTGACCACAGCCATGTGCTTGCAAGCCTGGCTCCCCTGTGCCACACAGAAGGGGCCAGGGCACACTAACTCCCAGGTAAAGCATGGTTCCAGACAGGAGCACTGAGCTCCTGATTCTCCTACTACCAACAAAATAAGTGCTGGATTGGAGGTGTGACCAGTGTAATTTCAGTGTGCATCCAAGGTTTAAAACCCTCGAGTTTCAGGATTCTGAATGCAGTAGCTGGGCATATGTCTGTTATTATGTGGCATTTTCCCTTGCAACCTTTCAGTCCCAGTTATTGTTGGGCCTCATGAAGACCCTGGACAAGGTCTGTTGGAACTTCGTGAGCCTGGCTAGAGTTTCATGATCTGTTTAAGCTACCTCACCAGCATAATTCAGCACAGCCTTGTGGCTGATGCAATATAGCCTTAGGTAGCAACAGCAACTGGCCCATAGTAATGCCCCACTAGCCCATAATAATTTCATGAGACTACAAATCTCACCAGACTATGCCTTCTACAGTTGGTGCTGTTAACTGCCTAGCTGAGAGGGCCAATCAGCAAAGACTCACGCTAGGATTTATGGGATGTTGGGTGGGGCATATAAGGGCCTGACTGTTGGAATAAAGAAGCTTTTCCTGCTTTGACAGAGCTCCTGACCTGGTGTGTTTTTCCCAGTAGTGAGAGGGGTCAGGGCCAGCGACACTCATCTTCCTGCTCAGCCCTGAGTTGTGCTTGGCTAGACCAGCATTCCCTTCTGCACTAGCTGCCGAGAGGCTGGCAAGTTATTAGAAAACAACTTTGCCTAGATAAACACATTGAACAAATTCAACCAAGAGTGATTACTCTTCCATTCTAAGGCACCTGCCCCACCTAGGGGTAACCTTTCAGGGGTAGACACAGTGGAAGACTTTAAAAGTTACTGTCTATCCTTCAAGTTTACACTTGTTCCTGCCAACTCACCCTCTCTCTTTTAATGAAATAGAAAAGAAAAATGGAGGCCTCTTGATTGACTACCTTGTTTGATTGCATCACTTCAAGAAAAAAGCTAATTCACCAGGAACACTATATGTCAGTAACACTTTATTTAATAGAATAATGATTCAAGTATGATAGTGTAATTTTGGCTCCATTGTAAATCAAAAACAATATACAACTACTGAAGAGAATGAGAGTCATTGGCATGCATATTATGTTCATATTTTGAATTTTCATGCATGATGGAAAATGGAAATTTATTTTGTCTTTGATGTGGTTGTTGCACAATAATTTCCATGTATTTATTTTTAAATTATTTAAATTCGTTTATTTACAAACTGGGTTTATGCCTATGTCCTTATCCCTTCCCCATCCACTTCTTTCCTCTCCCACCCTCCCCATATCCATTCAACCTTCTTTCATCCCCCCTTCTCTTTATCCCACTGTGATCACAAACAAAGAAACACAATCACGTAAGCACACTGGAAAAGTTTTACACATATGGTAGTTCACCTGACATGTAAGGAGAGATTTTTTTTTAATTGGGAAGAGGAGACTAAACTTAGTAGGTGCAAGGAAGTCTAATGAAAGGAAAAAATGGAAACAATATACATTGACTTGTATCTAAAACCTAACATTTTATATAGTTGCTACATACTTCAATAAAAAAGTTAGTTCTGCTCATATTTTTTGTGTACTGGACATTCCTCTCTTAGAAAGTTGCTTCCATTTCAAAACAGGTTGGCTCTACCAAAGTGTAGATTGGCAATTAATTTACAACAGCTATGTTTTTATTATTTGTACTTGGGAATAAATCTCTTTGAAGCTAACACAGCCTCATGTGAAAACAGAAGACAAATTGCCTAGAGTAAGTCATACTTTAAAATAATTGTTGGAAAAAAATCCTGGCTCTCCTCTCATTCACTGTAATTGTCAGGTCCTGTCATTCTGGGCTAAGAGGACAGCGTTGTCCAATGGGAAGGCCTGCGGTGAGGAACGTCCAATCAGTCCACAGACAGGAAGGAGGGGAGGGCGTCCAGGGCCTTCCAGGAGCCTTGGCGTCAAGTTCCTTCTCTGCCTCCATCTTTGACTCGGCTGTGTTTTCCCTGCTGTGGCTCTGGATCCGCAGCCTCTGCCGGGAACTCACTGCAGGAGCCGCGGGCTGTCCCGGCGCCGGCAGCGGTGGGTGCAGCGGGTCCCGGCCGGCGAGCAGCCGCGTGACCCGGCGACCCGGGTTCCTCCTTGTGGGCGCCATGTGCTCCATGTCCTGTGGCTGAGCGGGGCTGCGGGCTGCGGGCCCAGAGTCTCCTGTGTGGGCCATGTGGGGGACCTGGAGCAGGGGAGCGGCGCGGGTGGCCATGGAGCTATGAGCACCTCTGAGCACGGCTGTGAAGCTCCTGTGGCCTGGGCAGAGGTGGGGAGCCTAGGGCTGCAGAGCTGCCAAGCAGGAGTCTGAGGAACCTGGGCCCCTGGAGGGCACAGGGCGCTGGAGGAGCAGCCTCTGGTAGGGAGGGAGCGCGCGGGGGGGGGGGGGGGGCAGGGCCGGAGCTGTGCTCTGTCTGTTTTGGGGGTCCTGAGCTGGTGGTATAACTTCCAGCCAAGAGTGCCGCAGGACTCTGGATGGTGGGGTGTCCAGGTGCCCTTCTACATGACATGACACACACTTCCATCGGTTTTTTTTTTTTCCTTTTCAAATTTTTTTATGAGACAAGATTTCCCTTTGTAGCCTAGATCGGGGTGAACTTATTGCCCCTGACCAGTCTAACCTCCAAAATGCAAGTCCAGCCACCTCTTAGTGTCTTTTTCTCTTCTGTGTATGCACCTTCATGAAATGCTAAAACTGGTTGTGAAAGTTCCTAGCGTGGGAAAGTTCTTCAGCTGGCTAATCCTTCACACAGATGGGTGATGTACCAGTCAGCTTTCAGTAGCAGCCATGTGCAGAGGTCTTGCCCCCTCTGCCTGCTTTGTGTGTGTGTATGTCTGTGAGTGTGTTTGTGTTTGTCTGTTTATATATCCCTTGACTCGTGCTGCTAAAATGCAACAGGGAATGAGTTCTAGACCTGAGTTGAAATCCTCATTCCTAAGGCAGGCAGGGTAGTGTAGTCTGGTGACAATATTTCAGGACACTGAGGCAGGAGGAAGCATACCAAGGTTTTTTCATGAGCCCAAGGCCGACCTGGGAACTTACTAAAGTAATCTCTGAGATAGTTCTTCCCATGAAAAAAGATAGGCAGGGTTTTCATAATTCTTACCTGCTATGGCATCTCACTAACTCCAGGTATCAGTTTAATGATAGAATGTGTACCAAGAGCTCCTGGGCCCTGAGATTCGTACTCAGTTCTTTTCTCCTTGTGAAATGTGAGAGAAGTGTGTCACAGATCTTCTACAATTGATTTTTCTGAAGAATGGGAAAATGTCCTCCCCCCCACACTGGCCAGTGAAGAGTGGCCATAACAAAACAAGAGTCAGGATTTGCTTACTGAGCTGCTTTGAAGCTCACCACTCCTACTGAGTTCCTGAAATTGGGTTGGGTGTGGTGTAGATGTTGCTCTCTATACAGAGCTAGAGGTCTAAGGGTGTGGTACAGATGTTGCTCTCCATGCACAACTGGAGGTCTAAGGTTCTGGGCAGCATTCAGGATGCTGACAGGCAGGATGGAAAGAGGGAACATTAAGAAGAGTTGGGAAAGGGGAGGAACCTTTCATTCTGATGTTTGCTTAAAAAGGCTTGTCAGCTTAGAGTCAAAGTGAAGGATTCCAGCACTGGATAGTATTTGCTGTGAAACTGAAACAAATGCAGAGAATATACCTTCTATTTTTTTAATATTTTTTATAATTATTTCCGGTCATACAAACTTAATAGGTACACCGGTTCCCTCCCTCTCTCCTCCTCCCCCAGACCCCCCTGCTCCCCCTCCCCTCACCCCTCCCTCCCCATCCCTCAGTGCCTCCCCTTCCAATCACCGGAGAATCCTTTAATGTGCATGCCTGACTCTCCTCTGGGCCCTCCTCTCCGATGACGTACAAAGACCCAGTGGCATTTCTCTGAACCCTTTCCTGTGTTCCACTTAAGCATAGGAACACTACTGTGGCTGTCAATCCCTTGCCTCCAAGGATCTTGGTGCCTTTAGCAAATGCTAGACTTTGTGAGGTCAGTAGTGTGTTGGACATTGCGCAGGGCATACAAAGTCCAATTATGATTGCTTTGGCCCTAACTTATGTGGAGTATCTTGCATATCATTACTCCTCCCATCCTTGTGCTCTTACAATCTTACCGCCCCCTCTTCCGTGAATTTCCCTGAGCTTCAGGATGGGGAGAGATTAGACTGGCCTAGTTCTATGTGGTTGATATAGAGTCTCTGAAGTTCTGGATTATGGTTTGTTGATTTTCTTTTGCAGTTTTGCTGCTCCTGCAATGCCCTTCACTTCATCCTGATGGGCATTGTATGTCACCCCCTGGCCAGAGACAAAAAGCTGTTAAACTAGAGTCTTCTTATAAGAGTATATTCAGGGCTGGAGAGGTGGCTCAGGGGTTAAGCCTCCGCCTTGCAGGCGGAAGGTCCTGAGTTCGGATCCCAGATCCCATGTATAGACGCCAGGCAGAAGCGGGGGCGGCCTGCGCTTCTGGTCCTGGTAGGGCGGAGCCTGTGAATCCCGGGGCAGAAGGAGGTGGAGGCGTCCGTGGTGGTTCGCGAATTCGTCCGTGGTTCTACACATACACAGACACACACACACACACACACACACACACACACATACACACACGCGAGCGCGCGCACACACACGCACATGTGCACAGTTGAATAAATAATAAAAAAAAAAATTAAAAAAAAAAAAAAAAAAAAAAAAAAAAAAAAGAGTATATTCAAACATAGATGTAATAAAAGTAGGAAACCGCAGTGAGGGAGGGGTCAATCACCCATTTGCAAAATGGTTACTTTTTATCTGTCAGACTATATGCCCTCCCCTTCTGGTGAGATCATACCCCCTCAGTTGTAAATGATCAGGATCGAAAGTCTGTGAACTTAACCAGATGTCTCATTACTTACTTGTAGTCCTTGATGGAGGCCTATTTTCTCTGCTGTAACATGGTCTCCTCTCTCCTTGTTTCTGGTGTGGCCCTCCTACCCCATCCCTCCTGTTCATTATCCGTGCAATTACTGTGGGTATTACAGAGATTTATCTTTGAGTGTCTCAAGGTGGGCTGGGTGGGTTTGGTATTAGGAGCCACCTATTAGGGAGTACATATGGCGCTTAATTTTCTGTGTCTGGGATACTTCACTCAATATAATTGTTTCTAATTCCATCTATTTCCCAGCAAATTCCATTAATTCATCATTTTTGATGGCTGAGTAATACTCCATTGTATAGATGTACCACAGTTTCCTTATCCACTCATCCACTGTTGTACATTTGGGTTGATTCCATGACTTTGCTATTGTAAACAGTGCTGCTATGAACATGGTCGTGCTTGTGCTATTGAGGTGAATTTTTGCTGTATGTGGGGTTATTCCCAAAAGTGGAATAGCAGGGTCATATGGCATTTCAAATCAGCAAGGAAGAAGTCAAGTTATCTCTATTTGCAGATGACATGATCCTGTACATGAGTGATCCCAAAAACTCCACCAGGAAATTCCTGGAACTAATACAGAAGTTCAGCAGGGTGCCAGGATACAAAATAAATGTACAAAAATCAGTGGCCTTCCTATATGCCCAGAATGAAAGAAGTGAAAAAGCCTTGAGAGAAACAATCCCATTTACTATAGCCCCTAAAAAAATGAAATACCTTGGTATAAACCTAACCAGGGAGGTAAAAGACCTTTACAATGAAAACTTTAAACCCCTAAAGAAAGAAATTGCAGAAGACACCAGAAGGTGGAAAGACCTCCCATGTTCCTGGATTGGCAGAATCAACATTGTAAAAATGACCATCCTACCATAGGAAATATACAAATTCAATGCTATACCAATTAAAATCCCAAAGCAATTCTTCAAATAAGTTGACCAAACAATCTCAAAATTCATATGGAGGCACAAAAGACCCAGGATAGCAAAGACAATCCTAAGTAACACTGCTGGAGGTATCACCATACCAAACCTTAGTCTATACTACAAATCCATAGTTGTAAAAACAGCCTGGTACTGGCTCCAAAATAGACACACAGACCAATGGATAAGGGTTGAAAACCAAGATCTAAGCCCACAAAACTACAGCCATTTGGTGTTTGACAAAGGGGCCCAAAAAATTCAATGGAAAAAGAACAGTATCTTCAACAAATGGTGCTGGCAAAAATGGATCTCCACATGCAGAAGATTAAAGTTGGACCCGTTCTTGTCACCATGTACAAGACTTAATTCCAAATGGATCAAGGACCTTGATATAAGGCCAGAGACTATAAAAATCATAGTTGAAAGGGTAGGGGACTCCCTCGAGCTGATTGGGCTAGGCCAACAGTTCCTAAACAGACATCCAATGGCACAGTCACTGCTATCAGCTCTCAACAATTGGGATCTTGTGAAATTAAAGAGCTTCTGTTCAGATAAAGAGATTGTAACATGAGCTCAAAGGCAACCCACAGAATGGGAGAAAATCTTCACTAACCACATATCTGATAGAGCTCTATTATCCAGAGTGTACAAAGAACTTAGAAAACTAAACACCAAGGAAACTAATGGCCTAATTAAAAATGGGCCCTGGAACTTAAAATAAACTTTACCAGGGATGAAATTAAAATGTCTAACAAATATCTTAAAAAATTCTCCACTTCCTTAGCCATCAGGGAAATGCAAATCAAAACTTCCCTGAGATATCATCTCACCCCAGTCAGGATGGCAAAAATCCACAATACAAACAACAAGTGCTGGAGAGGATGTGGAGAGAGGGGAACTCTGCTACATTGCTGGTGGGAATGCAGGCTCATAGAGCCACTCTGGCGAGCTGTCTGGAGATTCTTAAAGAATATCCCTTCTAAAGAGCGCCATTTGACAAAATAGAAAAGCAGTTTGAAGTCACCAGTGTATATGGCCTTTCCAGATATACTCTTTGAGGTTCCTTAGATTTAACTCACAAGCTGTTGTGTGAAGATCCAGGGTCAGACACTCTGCTCCAGAGGCCAGGGATGGTAAGTAGCTGTGCTGAATTCCGGAATCAGTCAGGAAGCTATAATCCTATTCCTGAGCAAAGGAATTCTGTCCTCTTTTCACTGTGCCAATATGGGGCTGTCACTTGTCTGGACTGTCACTTGTCTATCTTTGTCTGCTGACCATCAGTTGTCATAACCTGTTCTGTATGATGCTTTCATTCCGTTCATGGTATTTCTTATACTGGTTGAACACAGGATTCCCACTTTATAGCTTGGTGACTTCCCCCCCCCGACTCATTACACTAATTTAGTTATGTTTGTGTGTTCTATATATTTTTGTGTATGTATGTGTTTGTGGGTGTTTGTGTATATATATTCATGGTGTGTGTGGAAGAAATCTCTATGTTCCCCTATGAAAAGCATCTTCTCTGCCATTGATGACTATTTTCTTTTGAGATTAAAAAGCATTTATCTCATGCTATCCTTGAACCTGGGGTCCTTGTGCCTTGCCTTCTCATTTACCTGTAATCTCAAGCGTGGTCCATCAGAGCTGGCTTTAGGTCCTTCTTTGTCCCAGTGAAGAGAAGAGCCCAGAGCAATGACCATCACAGGAATGGTCTTTACTGTTTTCTCTGCCTGACTTTCCCAAGTCCTCCTGCAGGTGGCTCCTTGAAGCAGGTCTGGAGGTATCAAAACTGCAGAAACACTGAATGTTGCCTTGTCCTGCACCAAGCGAAAGTCCTTGTGGCATGAGGAGATCGCAGATATACTTGGTGATAGATGTCTGCCAATGATAAAAGACATGAGACACAGCAAGATGCAGCCATAGACCAGCAGGCCTTGAGATACACAGTCCCTAGACCCTTGGTAGGAGGTTCAGATTCAGTTTGTTCCCTCACTTCCCCTCTAATATAAGAAATGCAACAGGCTGTTGTATGAATACTTCTCCTGGGGAAATGCCTCACACAACCTTTTATCCAGATTACTCTGCCCTTTGTGTATTGTAAGCATTATTGTTCTGTGTGATGATGTTTAGAATTTCTGTCTCTCAGTGTTGTCTCTTCACTGTCTGACCAATTATTTTGCTAGACGGAAGCTCTGTTGTTTCATGAGATCCCATTTGTTGATTGTTAGTTTTCCTTTCTGTGCTACCAGATCCTATTCCCTAAATCCTTACCTATGCACCTATGTGTTGAAGCATATTTTTGATACTCTAGTAGTTTCAGGGTATTCAGTCTTTGTCAGGATCTTGATCTTAGGATTTGCAGCCATGCTCAATGGAAGACATAGGGTGATGAATGTACATTGAGGCACACAGACAGTTTCTAAGGGGTCCTTTGTACATGTGCCACCATGGGAAACATCTGCCAGGTTCTTCAGTTATCAGAATGCTTTAGAGATTGGATCCTAGCTGTCACTCTGTGAGGATTGTTTATGTCTGAGAAGTCAGATGCAGTGAGAGTGTTCAGAATCCCAAGCAGGCAGGGAAGCTTTGTCCACGTGGCACCCCATCATGTACCACAGGGTCCCATGGTCCCCTCACGCAAAGGGTTACAAAGTCCGTCTTTGGTCAGTCATGTTCCTCTCAGCCTGTGTGCACAAATCCTCAGTCTGCCATACCTGTGGGGTGATTGCTGAACTTGAGAGAAATGCACCCTTGTATGTGCATGGATAGCTGCTACTTTTGGGTCCCTTATGTCTGGTTTTGGAAGCATTTTAACCCAGTGTCTGAGCACTTCTGTCTCAGGAAACCCAAAACCATATGTATTTGTATCTGAGCTGTTTTCTGGTTCCATTGAGCTGATGTTGTGCCCATGTGGTGTAATCATAGGGGAAACACTCAACATGGTGTTATCGGAATGTGGCAAGGTCAGACCACAGAGGCATTCTAGAAGCCATTGTCTTGTGGAATCTTCACACAGGAATTTGGAGACCCAGGAGGAGAGGGCTAATGAGTGGCAGGCTCTAGAGCAATTGATTGAGGGGTATATGCAGTTTTGTCCATGACACTGTAGCAATAAATGCAAGAAAAAGAATTAAAAATTCTTTCTGTTCTTATTTGTACTAGATAGTCATGTCCTCAATAATTGCATCCAGTTCAATTCTCAGCCTGTCTCCTCAGAATCAATTTGGAGATTTTTCTAAATTTCCTGATACTTCCATTTTAAAAAAATTTATATGTATGTATTATATATATACTATATGTAAAATTAACATTTACTAATCGTGCACATGTTAATTATACAGACATAATTCTTCAGCTGATAGTGCTTTACAGGCAGGGCTAAGGGAAAATAGTAATAGTAGACATTTTTGGCACAAGAAGCCTTGCCTTAAAACATTTGCAGTCAACAACTTTTATATATGTCCTCAATCTACTGTCATTCACAGCCTCTGTGGGTAGCACCTGAATAACCATTTCATTGTTAGAGGAATCTCATTGTGCAGCAAGATAGTAGGGTGTGGGCTTTCCAGGTTAAATGGGACCTGTGTTTCTGCACCCGTTTTTTGTGCCGTCTTGGGAAATGTGTTCAGTTTCTGTGGCCAGCAGATATGGGAAATGTTATGGCCTCTGTCATCTAGTGCTGTAAGGGTGAAGAGCTCGAAGGGAGGGAGTTGGAGAGCTCATCAGTAAGAAATGGTGAGTTGTGACTGTGTCCTTGTGCCACAGGACAGAAACCATTTGTCATCGTAGAGCTGGGGTGATGACTCAGGTTCCATATCTTGTGTAAAGTTCTAAAGCCTAACCTCCCATTCGTACCCCTGTACGTTGGGTCCTCAGACTTGGGGTAGGACCATGTCAGGTGTGGGAAGCTTGGGCACTTGTATTCCCTGCAAGGAGATTGAGCCCTGGTTACGGTTGTCTTGTGGACTATTGTGCAGTGTGCCCAGTGACTCCAAGTCAGGAGGATGGAAGTTCAGCATCTGTATCAGCAGCACTAGCGATGTGCCCTGCCTGACCACTGCCTGTGCCATGTGGCTCCCAGTCACTGTCCTGTAGGGCTTCTCTCTTTAACTCTTCTGACCCTCATTTGGGGATTTAGGGTGTTGAATACTCCTGCCTTGAAAAAGTGATATTCTTCCCTGGATCTTAGGATCATCTCCGAGCTTTCCACAACTCTGTCTGTGCCTTGAATGCTTTTCAGGCTCTGCTGAAAATAACAACCTGTACTAGACCCTGACTTTCAGCTCTGCACACCTTGCAATGTGAAGCACCTCATAGCTGGTCATGTTTCTGAAGCTAAATAGGGAGTGTTCACTCTTTCCACCACAATTCTTGTGTGCAGGGGGCAGTAGAACTCCCTCATCATGGCCACAAGCCCTCAGGATTTGGGGACCATCAGGCACTCACAGAGGACCCTCAGGATCCAGGGCTTGCCTTGTTCTCTGGCAGTTTCTAGAGGGCCGTAATACCTTGATGACAGCCATGGAGATGGCTCTTGGGGTTTCCCAAGCTAGAGGAGCTCCATAGGTGACTTATCCATGCACCTAGCTGCCATGAGCTTAAGGAAATTTGGTCAGCTTACATGCTGCTAGCCAGTATCATACTGCCAGTTACTACCTTCTCCCACATGATTTGCCCTCAACTCTGGTGGACTGTAATGTGAAAGGGAAAGCCAGGGTGACTCTATCACCTTGTTGTCCCTTCTATTGTGCGAGTGTTTTGTGGTCATGTCTCTTGTTTTCAGTTTCTGAATCTCTGTGATTATCAGTCTGGGTAACCAAATCATACCTCATTCTCACTGCCTTCTAATTTGTGGCTGTCACAAGCCACTTTCTCTGTGTTCCTGAATCTGAGGAAAAGATTTTCATGAGGTGGATATTGAGAACTGACTTTTGAAAGGTGTCTGTCATCTGCAGCCTTGTACCATGTATGCTGGTATTCTCTATGTCTATCTCCAATGCTACAAAAATACATAAAATATTAAAAACAAAGTACCTGAGGAGGAAGAGAATAGCTGTGAAATATCAGGCAGGAGAAGGTTCTGGGAGCAGAGGTAGTGAGAGCTCAGAAGAACAGGTAGCCCAAGTGTCTGAGGCACTACCCCTAGTGCAAGGGAAGCCTGTGCAGGGCTTGATAAAGAGCTGATCTGATAAGCTTGTAAATGTCCACTCTGGAGGACTTGTCTTCTGTTCTCAGGGGAACTTGCCACAGCTACCTCTCGGTGTCATGACTTCCTCAGTCAGAGCTATGATTCTTCCATGTGACCCTGCCTGGCTCTCCCTCAGACTATGGGATCTCTGGGCTTTCCCCTTGATCAGTATTAAATGCCTAGGTCTCCCACATAGCAGGCAGTGCAGGAGGTAAAATAACTTTTATTTGGAGGATGCTGAGGATGGACCCAGGGCTCTCACTTGCCAGCAAGTGCTCTGACACTGTCATGCACTATTAGAATCATTGCCAGTTCAATGGATAAGCAACCTGGGAGCTGAACTTGACCCCAACAGAGACATCCACTCCCCAGAGACCCCTGACTATATGCAGATACCTCTATGATCCATTGGATCTGAGGAGGGCATGGGAGCTAGTGGGGCTGTTCCAAGAGAGGGTATGTCAAGGGAAGATTTAACAGCTTTGGCAACAGGAGTTAATAAAATGTTAACAGTTGTGGGCTGGAGAGATAGCTCAGGTGTCAAGACTCTGTCTTGGAAACAGAGGGACTTGAACTGGCATCCCATGGAAAACCACCAGACAAAAATGGCAGCTGCCTGCACTTCCAGTTCTGGGAGGTGGAGCCTGGGAAATCCTAACAGGAAGTAAAAAAGAGGTGGAAGCAACCTAGGATGATTTCCAAAGTCACCTTTGGTCCTCCACAGTTACAAAACAGTGAATCTAGTTCACACTGTCATGCACATGTGCATGGACAAACACAAATTCACGTGTGTAGCACTGGAGCTGTGACCACAGCTGAGCACAGTTCTGAAGGGCATGTGGCAGGGCAGAGGTGGGAGCTCCTCCCAGCCAGAGCCAAGCACATCTTGGAAGGGTGGGGTGTCCAGGCATTGTTCTGCATGACATGACCTACATTTGCAGGGTTTTAAAAGTTTTCATGTGAGACATGGTTTCCCTTTTAGCCTAGGCTGGGGCTCTCTACCCGCTGGCCTCCCATGTATGTCCAAACATCCTGTTCATTAGGCTCTTTTTTTCCTCCTCCTATCTATGGTGTTTCCTGAAATCCTTAAACTGGTTGTGAAAATACCTAGTTTGGGAACGTTCTTTTGATGGCTGATCTTTCAAGCACATGGGTGATTTACCAGGCAGTCAACTTTCAGTAGCAACCTTGTGCAGAGGTCTGTCTGCTTTTGCCTGTTTTGTGTGTGTGTTTCTGTTTGTCTATTTACAAACCGTTCCTTGCTGTGCTAAGGTCCCATTCCCTTCCAAAGTCAGATCAGGTAGTGTGGTGCACCAGTATTTCAGGAGACTGAGGCAGGAGGAAGCACAACCCGGGAACTTAGTGGTCTCTAAGAAAGTCCCCCACCCCCCAAAAAACAGATAAAGTTTTTTTTTTTCGTTTAAAACTTTTGAGACACAGGCACACTCACGAAGGCATTCTTGCCCATACATAACATGGCATGGCTAGAAAAAGCATAAGACAACTTTCAGAAGTCATTTTTTAATTCATTTTTCCCACTAATACAAACTTAATAGGTACCCCAGCCTCTCCCTTCCACCACCCTTCCCCATCCTGCTTGCTCCCTTGCCCCTTTTCCCCTTTCACCTCCCCCCATCTCTTTCTCCCAGTGTCCCCTTTTACTCGCCCAATCCTTGGAGCATTCTTTAGTATGAATGTCAAACTTCCCTCTGTGTCCTCCACTGTAATGAGATGTTAGGACTCAGTGGCATTGCCTAAAGCCCTTTCTCGTGTTCCACTTTAGTATTGGAACACTATTGCGTCTGTTAATCCCTTGCCTCTAAGGATCTTAGTGCCTGTGATCCATGCTAGACTCAGAGGGGTCATTGATATGTCAGACATTGCGTAGGTCATGTAAAGTCCTTTTATGGTTACTGCAGCACTAACTTGTGTGGAGTATCTTGCATATTATTGCTTCTCCCCATCTTTAGGCTCTTACAATCTTGCCACCACCTCTTCCACAAATTTCCCCAGCTTTAGTATGGCAAGGGATTTGGCTGGTCTGTTTCCAGGTGATTACTGTAGGGTCTCTGATGTTCTGAATTATGGTTTGTTGTTTTCACGTTTGCTGTTCTGAGCACCACCCTTGGCTCCATCCTGATTGGTATTAGATGTCATCTCTTACAGTACTTGATTACGACATATTTTCTCTGTTGTAGCATGATCCCCTCTCTGCTTATTTCTGCGGGACCGTCCTTCCCCTTCGCTCCTGTTCAGTTTGTAATTACTATAGGTATTACAGAGATTTATCTTTGAATATGTCACGATGTGAGTTTGGTACTAGTATCCAACTATTAGGGAGTATATATGGTGTTTAATTTTCTGTGTCTGGGATACTTCAGTCAATATAATTTTTTAATTCCATCCTTTTCCTGGCAAATTTCATTAATTCATCATCATTGTCGATGACTGAGTAGTATTCCATTGTATAAATGGACATATTTCACCACTGAACTGCCTGAGGTCCGGTGAAATAACTTGATTTTCAGATAGTATCATTCTCTCAAGTAAAATTAAAACTCTTCCTGGCTGATTTTCTTTGGTGGTGTTGTTCTTTTCAGACAGTATTTTTCTAAAATCTCAAGTTGACCTTGAACTGTGAGGAGTGCAGCTTTCTTTCAAACCTGTCATGTTTCCTCCCAACTCATTCTCCTCAATTGCTGGAATATCCTGTCTGACTTGGGAGAGACGTGAATGTTCATTTTAACAAAGCATAAACACAAGAAAGAAGTGAAAGCTTTCTGTAATGACTACTTCTAGTCTATCACGTATCTATGCCATGGGCCAGCCAGGAAAAGATGTTTCTCTCCAGATCAATAGCCATCATAGCCAGTTTTAGTGTTTTCGGAAAATTCCAATTAAGATCCAAAGAAATAAGAGTGATATTACATATGGATGACCACAATAACCTTGGTAGTAGAATTGGAAATGAACTGCTCTCTTACCCATCCATTCCCAATACTTGGTGCACTGTAAAGTAGGTTGCAACTTAGACAACACATTGCTAGATGTCATGGACCTCTTAAAAAGTTAGCTTATATTTGCATGTTCAATAAAATTCTGTCTCGTCACCCAACAAGACTCTTTCTACATTTGTTTTTAATATTATTATTTCCACTCTTACAAACTTAATAGGTACACCGGTTCCCTCCCTCCCTCCTCCTCCCCCTGGACCCCTCTGCTCACCTTCCCCTCACCCCCCAGTGCCTCTCCTCCCCCAATCCCCGGAGAATCCTTTAATGTGCATGCCAAACTCTCCTCTGGGTCCTCCTCTCCGATGATGTACAAGGACCCAGGGGCATTTCCCTGAACCTTTCTTTCGTTCCCCTTAAGCATAGGAACGCTATTTTGGCTGTCAATCCCTTGCCTCCAAGGATCTTGGTGCTTTTAGCAAATGCTAGACTTTGTGGGGACAATAGTGTGTTGGACATTGTGCAGGGCATGCAAAGTTCAATTATGATTGCTTCAGCCCTAACTTGTGTGGAGTATCTTGCATATCATTGCTCCTCCCATCCTTGTGCTTTTACACTCTTACCGCCCCCTCTTCCGCAAATTTCCCTGAGCTTCAGGATGGGTTCCAACAAATTTCCCTGAGGTTCAGGATGTATTCCAACAAAAATTCAGGATGGGTTCCAACAAATTTCCCTGAGCTTCAGGATGGGTTCCAACAAAATAGACACTTTCTACATTTGAGGTAAAGGGAATTTCTCAAGACGCCTACTATGTTGTCATGGTGACTTTCCCATTTTCATTCACTTTCAGCTCTCACTCCTCTACTAGTGGGCTCTCACCTTCACAGCAACCTATGGCTCATTTGACCATTATACCCTCAGGTTTAAATACACTCCCATTGCTAAGTTTCTTTTGTGTGTTAGTTTCCCTTTATTCATGGACACCCATGTGATGTGCACGATCTGTCTGGAGTCACTCTTCATTTATTTTACGTGCTGACCTTCAGGCAGTTTTGTAGCAGCCATGTAGGGAACGTTTTCCAATGTCACCCTTCAAATGTCAAAGTCACCTCCTATTACTGGGATTACCTTGAAGGAATACCTCATACTAATCTTGAAACACTGACAATAATCCTCCTCAGACATAAGGTACCTAACTTGATCATAAACTTTCTGGTCTGGAGAACTGGCCAAGAAATTTGCCCTAAGAGGGAACAACTCACCCCACTGTCCTATAAAGGCCTATAGAATCTCCTCCCCACACAAAGCTGCTACTTTTTCTTTTCCCAGAATCAGAAGTTCACTTCCCATTAATAAACTGCTTTGCATTTTTCATCAATGGTATGGTTCACTAGAAGACAGGAGTCAAAAACCTTATAGAAGTTACAGCACAAAGTGAATGGCACAACATGAACACTTAGGGGACATTTCCTGCCATCTCAATAATCTCCCACCCTTAAGCCCTGCACATTCACAGCCATATCAATTATTTGTATTTTTAATTTCAGTCATTCTGACTGGCAAAAGATAACACCTCACGATGGTTCTGATTATCCTGGTAGCTAGGGATGATGAATGCTTTTTCAGGAATTTCACCAAGACATTTGAAATTTGTCCCATAAAGATTTTCTTCTACCTTTACACCCCACCCAGCTCCGCCAGTCCGGATGCTTGCACGCAGTCCAGCCAGGCCTCACCCCGAGCCCTAGGTAAGTCTCCGCACTGTGCACCGCCCACCAGGACTCCAGGTCAGCCCACAGGGACCCGGCTCCGACTCCCACCATCCAGCCAGAGCCCCGTGGGGGGCCAAGGGACGAGGAGGACCTCCCCCTGCGCCCAGGCCCCTCCCAGCTGCCCTCGGGTTAAATAGATCCACACCTACGCCCCCATCCTCCCTTTACCCCGCTCCGCCAGTCGGACGCAGGCGCGGTCCAGCCGGGCCTCACCCAGCGACCTAGGTAAGTCTCTGCCCACGCCCGCCCACCAGGACCCCAGGCCAAATAATTCAGTTTAGTGAAATTGAGAGATCTTAAGAGTTAAAATGACCATGCCAAAGTCAAAGTGCAAATCCATGAGAAGCAACACTCAAGTAAACAAATTTCCCACTGAAGAAATTAATCCCATAATGTTAGACTCCAACCAGAACAAACCCGCGGAAAAAGGCCAAGAAAGCCTCACCCAGGACAAAGACTTTCAAAATATGATCATTACCATGTTCAATACTATGAAAGAGGAAATCCGGGAGGAATTACATAATCGAATCAATCGCTTTGAAGAGGAACACAACAGACATCTGGAGGAGTTGAGAAAAACAGTGCAAGAAACAAAAAGTGGCATAGAGCAGTTAAAACAAACTCAAGCAGAGTTTAAAACTGAGATAAAGGCAAGTAATCTTCAACCCAGAATGCCACAGAGAGTCTTATCAACAGAACTAAGGAAGCAGAAAACAGAATTTCAGACCTTGAAGATAAAGTGGGAGTACTAACCAGCTCAATGGAAGAGGTTGTTAAAGCCAAAAAGATACTTCAGAGAAATATCCAAGAGATATGGGACACCATGAAGAAGCCTAACATGCGTATTCATGGAATACCAGAGCAAGAATCTCAAAATACCATCTCTGAGGAAATTTTTCAAACGATCATCAAGGAAAACTTTCCTCATCTAAAAAAAGAGAGGCCCATCCATATACAAGAGGCATTCCGCACCCCAAACAGATACGACCAAAATAGAAGCACGCCACTGCAAATAATAGTTAAAACACTCCACATTCAAGATAAAGAAATGGTGCTGAGAGCTTCAAGGGAGAAAAAACAAGTCACTTTTAAAGGTAAACCTGGTAAAATAACAAATGACTTCTCAATCGAAACAGTAAAAGCAAGAAGAGCTTGGAGAGACATACTTCAAGTAGTGAATGAGGAAAAATGTCAACCCAGGCTGATTTACCCTGCAAAACTATCAGTCATGATTGTGGGAGAAAGAAAAATTTTCCAGCACAAAGACAACTTTAAGGGATACATGTCCACCAAACCAGGCCTTCAAAAAATGCTAGAAATGATACTCACGTGTGAAGAAAAAAACAGGCATATCCAGGGGAAGAGAAGGCAAATATAACACCACTAAAAGCAAAGCAATATGCTTATAAAAGCTACTAAACATAATAAATGTCTGGAATTAACAATAGTTTCTCCATTATAACACTAAATGTTAACGGAATTAATTCACCGATCAAGAGACACAGATTACAAACTTGGATTAAAAATCACAATCCATCAATCTGCTGCCTGCAGGAAACTCGTCTCACCACAAAAGATAGGCACGCTCTAAAAATAATAGGCTGGTCAACAATTCTGCAAGCAAATGGAAGCAGAAAACAGGAAGGACTAGCCATTATGCTATCAGACAAAGTGGACTTCAAATCAAAGAAAATTATAAGAGACACGGATGGATACTACATTTTAGTCACAGGTACAATTCACCAGGAAGACTTCACAATACTGAACATATATGCACCCAACACGGGCCCCTCCACATTCATTAAGAAAACCCTACAGCGTCTAAAGCAAGAAATCAACCCCAAACGATAATTCTTGGGGACTTCAACACCGCCCTCTCAACATGGGATAGATCAACAGGTCAAAAGCTTAACAGAGACACTTTGGAACTTAATCAAACCCTGAAAGAAATGGACCTTACAGATCTCTATCGAACTTTTCACCCACGCACCAAAGAATACACATTTTTCTCAGCAGCACACGGAACTTTCTCCAAAATAGATCACATATTGGGCCACAAAATGAATCTACACATATGCAAGAAAGTTGAAATTCTAACCTGTGCCCTATCAGACCACCACAGCCTAAAGCTGGACATCCACAACACATCAAACAAGAGAAAATACACTAATTCCTGGAAACTTAACACTATGATGCTGAATGAGAACTGGATTCAGGAAGAAATTAAAAAGGAAATTCAAGATTTCCTGAAAGTGAATGATAACGAAAATACAACTTACCAAAATCTCTGGGACACAATGAAAGCTGTTCTAAGAGGTAAGTTCATAGCTCTTAATGCCTACGTCAAAAAAATGGAAACATCAGAAATAAACAACTTAACAATGCAGCTTAAAGCTTTAGAGAAAGTAGAGCAATCTGATCCCGAAAGTAGTAGAAGAGAGGAGATTAGCAAAATAAGGGGAGAAATATCTGAAATCGAGATTAAGAAAACGATAGAAAAAATCAACCAGTCAAAAAGCTGGTTCTTTGAAAAAATCAATAAGATTGATACACCCCTAGCTAAATTAACCAAAAACAGAAGAGAGAAAACCCAAATTAAGAAAATCAGAAATGAACATGGAGTTATCACTACTGATACCCACGAAATCCAGAGAATTATAACATCATATTTCAAAAACTTATACTCTGTGAAGTTTCACAACACAAAAGAGATGGATGAATTTCTAAGTAAACATGAATTATCTAAATTGAATCAGGAAGTTGTGAATTATTTAAATAGTCCTATAACATATAAGGAAATTGAGGAAGTAATCTCGAATCTTCCCACCAAAAAATGTCCTGAACCAGATGGATTCAACACAGAGTTCTACCAGACATTTAAGGAGTTAATAACACCAATACTCCTTAAACTGTTCCATCAAATAGCAAAGGAAGGAACACTACCAAATTCCTTCTATGAAGCTAATATCGTTTAATCCCAAAACCTACTAAAGACTCACTTAAAAAAGAAAACTATAGGCTGATTTCCCTGATGAACACAGACGCAAAGATTCTCAACAAAGTCTTAGCAAATCGGATTCAAAAACATATTAAAAAGATCATTCACGGAGACCAAATAAGCTTCATCCCTGGCACACAAGGTTGGTTCAACATATGCAAATCAATAAATGTAATTCATCATGTAAACCAGTCCAAAGTCAAAGACCACATGATACTCTCGATAGATGCAGAAAAAGCATTTGACAAGATCCAACAGCCTTTTATGATCAAAACGCTAGAGACAGTAGGAATGGAAGGAACGTTTATCAATATAATAAAAGCTATATACAACATGCCCACAGCAAGGATTATGCTCAATGGGGAACAATTGGAAGCATTCCTACTTCGATCAGGAACTAGACAAGGCTGTCCACTCTCACCACTTCTATTCAATATTGTACACGAAGTCTTAGCTGGAGCCATCGGACAAGAAAGGGAGATAAAAGGGATTCAAATCAGCAAGGAAGAAGTCAAGTTATATCTATTTGCAGATGACATGATGATATACCTGAGTATTCCTAAAAACTCCACGAGAAAACTACTGGAACTAATTGAGAAGTTCAGCAGGGTGGAAGGATACAAAATAAATGTGCAAAAATCAGAGGCCTTCCTATATGCCCAGAATGAAAGAAGTGAAAAAGCCTTGAGAGAAACAATCCCATTTACTATAGCCCCTAAAAATGAAATACCTTGGTATAAACCTAACTAAGGACGTAAAAGACCTTTACAATGAAAACTTTAAAACCCTAAAGAAAGAAATAGCAGAAGACACCAGAAGGTGGAAAGACCTCCCATGTTCCTGGATTGGCAGAATCAACATCGTAAAAATGACCATCCTACCAAAGGCAATATAAAATTCAATGCTATACCAATCAAAATCCCAAAGCAATTCTTCAAAGAAGTTGACCAAACAATCTCAAAGTTCATATGGAGGCACAAAAGACCCAGGATAGCCAAAACAATCCTGAGTAACAAAAACACAGCTGGAGGTATTGCCATACCAAACCTTCGTCTATACTACAAATACATAGTTGTAAAAACAGCCTGGTACTGGCTCCAAAATAGACACACAGATCAATGGATAAGGATTGAAGACCCAGATATAAGCCCACAAAGTTACAGCCATTTGGTCTTTGACAAAGGGGTCCAAAATATCCAATGGAAAAAGAACAGCATCTTCAACAAATGGTACTGGCAAAACTGGATCTCCACATGCAGAAGATTAAAGCTGGACCTGTACTTGTCACCATGTACAAGACTTAATTCCAAATGGATCAAGGACCTTGATATCAGGCCAGAGACTATAAAAACCATAGTTGAAAGGATAGGGCACTCCCTCGAGCTGATTGGGCTAGGCCAACAGTTCCTAAACAGACATCCAATGGCACAGTCACTGCTACCAACTCTCAACAGTTGGGATCTTATGAAATTAAAGAGCTTCTGTTCAGATAAAGAGATTATAACACGAGCTCAAAGGCAACCCACAGAATGGGAGAAAATCTTCACTAACCAAACATCTGATAGAACTCTGCTGTCCAGAGTGCACAAGAACTTAGAAAACTAAACACCAAGGAAACTAATGGACCAATTAAAAAATGGGCCCTGGAACTTCAAAGAAACTTTACCAGGGATGAAATTAAAATGTCTAACAAATATCTGAAAAAATGCTTCACTTCCTTAGCCATCAGGGAAATGCAAATGAAAACTTCCCTGAGATATCATCTCACCCCGGTCAGGATGGCAAAAATCCACAATACAAACAACAAATGCTGGAGAGGATGTGGAGAGAGGGGAACTCTGCTACATTGCTGATGGGAATGCAGGCTCATACAGCCACTCTGGTGAGCCTTCTGGAGATTCTTAAAGAAATTAAAGATTGAAATGCCATATGACCCTGCGATTCCACTTTTGGGAATAACCCCCCTTGCAGCAGAGGTTCACCTCGATAGCACAAGCACGACCATGTTCATAGCAGCACTGTTTACAATAGCAAAGACATGGAATCAACCCAAATGTCCAACAGTTGACGAGTGGATAAGTAAACTGTGGTACATCTATACAATGGAGTACTACTCAGCCATCAAAAATGATGAATTACTGGAATTTGCCGGGAAATGGATGTCATTAGAAACAATTATATTAAGTGAAGTATCCCAGACCCAGAAAATTAAGTGCCGTATGTACTCCCTAATAGGTGGCTCCTCGTACCAAACCCACCCAGCCCACCTAGAGACAGTAATTCCAAGGATTATGAACAGGAGGGATGGGGTAGGAGGGCCACACCAGAAACAAGGAGAGAAGGGACCATGTTACAGCAGGGAAAATAGGCCTCCACCAAGGACCCAAATAAGTAATGAGACATCTGATTAAGTTCACAGACTTTTGTTCCTGATCATTTACTACTGAGGGGGTGTGATCTCACCAGAAGAGGAGGGCATATAGTCTGGCAGATAAAAATTAACCATTTTGCAAATGGGTGATAGACCCCTCCCTTACTGTGGTTTCCCACTTTTATTACATCTATCTTTGAATGTCCTTTTATCACAAGACTCTAACAGCTTTTTGTCTCTGGCCAGAGGGTAACATACAATGCCCACCAGGATGGAGTGAAGGGCATTGCAAGAGCAGCAAAACTGCAAAAGAAAATCAACAAACCAGAATCCAGAACTTCAGAGACTCTATATCAACCACCTAGAACTAGGCCAGCTTAGTCTCTCCCCATCTTGAAGCTCAGGGAAATTTGCGGAAGAGGGGGCGGTAAGAGTGTAAGAGCAAAAGGATGGGAGGAGCAATGATATGTAAGATACTCTATACTAGATAGGGCTGAAGCAATCATAATTGGACTTTGCATGCCCTGCGCATTGTCCAACACACTGTTGACCTCACAAAGTCTAGCATCTGCTAAAGGCACCAAGTACTTTGGAGGCAAAGGATTGGCAGCCACAGCAGTGTTCCTATACCTAAGGGGACCACGGAAAAGGGTTCAGGGAAAGGCCACTGGGTCCTTGTACGTCATCGGAGAGGCGGGCCCAGAGGAAAATCAGACATGCACAAGAAAGGGCTCTGTGGGAATTGGGATGGGAGGCACTAGGGGATGGGAAGGGAGAAGGTTGGGGAGGGGGAGCAGGGGGTACGGGGGGAGGAGGAGGGAGGGAGGGAACCGGTGTACCTAATAAGTTTGTATGAGCTGAAATAAAAAAAAAAACAACTTTTCTTTTAGTCCCACCGACAATTAATTGAACCAAGTCATTTCTTTGAGTTTAATTTCCTTAAATCATAGTATACACTGGATATTGATTCCTCTTGAGACACATAGCTTCTACGTACTTCCTCCGATTTTGTGCCTTTCCATTTAGCATTATTGTTACACTGCAGAAGAAAATACCGTAATTATAGTAGATTCTATTTGTTAAATGCTGGCCTTATTTCCTAGGCAGGAGGGATTCAAGTAAGAAAAATCTTTCTAAACCAATAACTTCTAGTGTACTACTTATTGCTTCTTCTGGGACATTCAATATTTCTGGTATATCAATGAAGTCTTTAGCCCATTTGGACCTAGTTTTTATGCAGAGCATGAGATATAGCTCCAGTTTTACTTTTCTGCATATAAGAGATCCAATTTATCTACCACTACTTAACAAGTTGTTCTTTTCCCAATGTGTTTTTCCATTCTTATCAAGTAACAGGTATGTACATTTTTATCAAGTAACAGGTATGTACATTCTTATCAAGTAACAGGTATGTATATTGTGATACATCTGGGTCCTCAATTCTAATCCCCTGTTCTCTGTCTACTTTTATGCTAATACCATGCTCTTTTTATTTCTATAGCTCTGAGCTCTATTGGGTTTTGTTATAACTGCAGCAGGCTTTTTACTGACTGCAAGATCCTGAGACCCCTCCACTCATTCACTGATGCCATGTGATGTTTACTTGCCATTGAGTTTTTTGCTTTTCCACAGTTTACATTCATATGGCTTCTCACCTATATGAGTCCTGTGATGACGAATGAGCAGTGACCTCCTGGAAAAAGGTTTTCCACACACTTCACATTCATATGGCTTCTCACCTGTATGAGTTCTCTGATGAGGAGTGAGGTATGACTTTAATGAGAAAGCTTTTCCACATTGATTACATTCATATGGTTTCTCACCTGTATGTAGTCTCAGATGAAGATTGAGGTATGACTTTAATGAGAAAGCTTTTCCACACTCTTTACATTCATGTGGTTTCTCACCTGTATGAGTTCTCTGATGATCACCGAGGCTGTCCTTGCGTGAAAAAGCCTTTCCACATTCTTTACATTCATGTGGCTTCTCACCTGTATGAGTTGTCTGATGACAAGTGAGCCATGACTTCCGTGAAAAACATTTTCCACATTCTTTACATTCATGGGGCTTCTCACCTGTATGTGTTCTCTGATGAAGAGTGAGGTATGACTTTGATGAGAAAGCTTTCCCACACTCTTTACATTCATATGGCTTCTCACCTGTATGTATTTTCAGATGAAGAGTGAGGTATGACTTCAATGAGAAAGCTTTTCCACACTCTTTACATTCATATGGCTCCTCACCTGTATGCCTTCTCTGACGATCATTGAGGCTTTCCTTCCATGAGAAAGCCTTTCCACATTCTTTACATTCATGTGGCTTCTCACCTGTATGATTTCTCTGATGATCATTTAGGCATTCCTTCCGTGAGAAAGATTTTCCACATTCTTTACATTCATGTGGCTTCTCACCTGTATGCTTTCTCTTATGATCATTGAGGCTTTCCTTCTGTGAGAAAGCCTTTCCACATTCTTTACATTCATGTGGCTTTTCACTTGTATGTGTTCTCTGAAGATGAGTGAGTTGTGACTTTGATAAGAAAGTTTTCCCACACTCTTTACATTTATATAGTTTCTCACCTGTGTGTATTCTCATATGAAGAGTGAGGTATGACTTTGATGAGAAAGCTTTCCCACACTCTTTACATTCATATGGCTTCTCACATGTATGTGTTTTCAGATGAAGAGTGAGGTATGACTTCAATGAGAAAGCTTTTCCACACTCTTTACATTCATATGGCTTCTCACCTGCATGCCTTCTCTGATGATCATTGAGGATTTCCTTCCGTGAGAAAGCCTTTCCACATTCCTTACATTCATATGGCTTCTCACCTGTATGCGTTCTCTGATGATGACTGAGCAGTGACCTCCAGGAAAAACGTTTTCCACATTCTTCACATTCATATGGCTTCTCACCTGTATGAGCTCTCTGATGTACAGTGAGGCATGACTTAGATGAGAATGACATCTTGCATTCTGGGCATCCCCATGGCTTCTCACGTGTATGAATTCTCTGATGTTTGATATGCGATGGAGTACTATAAGATTCAGATCTTAGGTCTTTGTCTGGGACCTTTATTTCTGCCTGGAGATAAAAGAAATCATTATGTGGTATTTCCACATCAAAGTATTTTTTACAGTACATCCTCTATACTTTTTATTGAAGATATTCCTAAGGAAATGTTTACCAAGATCAGACAATTCTTTAAAATTTGAACCATTTAACTAGTGGTCAGTTTAGAGACATTATAGGAAATAACAGGCTACAGTAAATAAAGCATGTATTGAATGAAATACATTTCAAATAAATATAATATCTGTGGTAAAGACAAACTTTCATTAGAGGTGTCTACATAAACATTCATCTCAGGTGTCTATATAAATGCCTTTATAAAAATGATATGCAGAATCAAATATATTAAGTTTCATAAAATATTTGATAACATTTACAGAAAACAAGCATGATCTGTCAGTTGAGATGAAATTTATCAGGTTATCCTCCATACAGATATTATGAGATGTACAAGAGTGAAATATTACTTAAGTTTTTTGTTTATTTGCCTTGGTACATTTTTGTGCATGATGTGTACAAGTCGTGACTTTACAGATTTTTACAGCAGAATATTAGAGGATGACTGTGTTCTTCAAAGACAATACTCCTAATTTATTTTGAGAAAGAATATATTAAAGAAGGTCATTGCTGATCTAGAATAATATGCCTAGCCAACAACAGCATGACTTTCCCTGTGTTCATCCCTTTCTAAGCACTATAATGATGCCACCACTCCTTGTTTCCCTCATGGGAGCTTGCAATAAAAACTGGTCTTCATATTTTCAGAGAAGCCCCATAGAAAGTAAACCATTTGCTAATATGTTCTGCATCTTAGATTCACTTTCAAAATATGAATACAGCTTTCATAAAACAGCTTACTTACTTCAGCAATCCCTGCTCGTGATGTCTTTCGTGGCTGGAAAAGGTAGCACAAATTCTTTCCACAATATTCCTGGGTGGGATCAACTTTGGCACTTCTCTTATCATTAACTTAAGAACAAAAATATCCTCATCAATAGTTCAAAATAAAGTCTTCCTGTCACTAAATCTTCTTTGTTGTTACTCTAACAGAAGCATATAATTATGACTTATGGGAATTATTTTTCATATTCTGAACACAATAAATCACTAACTTATACTAAAGTTCTATTTTATATTTCTTTGATATTTTAATTACATTGCTCTTGAAGCATATGAAAACATGACTGAACTAAACTTCATCTAGCTGATTTTCAAAGGAAACTGTCACCAGATATTTGTGGTTGTTCCATAATCTAAGACAAAAATGACCAATATCATGATATTATACCACATGTCTTCCACATGTGAAATGTGAGGAACTGGTCCACTATCAAAATTCCCATGCAAGCTTGGCCCAATATACACACTACAGTACAGGAATGTAGGCCAAAGAAATCCAGAATTCCTCCACCAATGTGTTTACATTTGCTTATTTCCACCTCAGAAAGTCTCCTCATTAAAGGATGTTTGAGGATGGCCATAAATACATAACATCCTATTTTAAGTGATTAAAAAGATAATGACTAAAACAATGCCCAAGAACACACACAAAGAGAAACCAAAAAGGGAAGAGATTCTGTAGAACAGCCTATCCAGAAACAGGAAATGCCTAGCTTTGGACCACAAAGAAAAGCTGCAATTCACCAGGTCCAAGAAACTCAACATCATCAGTAACTACTAATATATGGGAGTGAATTATTTTGCTCAGAATGCACATACTGACCTGGTGGTCTCCATACTATGGTTTCTGCTGGTGTACAAGGCACAAATCCCTGTTCAAGCTTGAAGATCAAGTCAGGTTTGGTTATACTATATCCTGTAAGTAGAAAACAATATATAAATAAAATCAGAGTGTAAACTCAGATGTTTACTGATGAAATAGAACAGTTCCAAATCATAAATTGTGTTGTTCATGGGAAACAGTTTATGAAAAGCTTTTGTTAGAGTGGGCTTGCTAAGTAAAAGTACAATGGTATTAAAGCCTGTGTGAAAACATGATAATATGAAAAACAGAAAAGTACAATTAATAATATGGGGGAAACATGGTAAAATCCATGAGATCAAAGCTCAACTGACAATATGTAGAAGAAAAGTATGAGAGCAAAAACTGACTATTTTAAGATAACCCAGAGAGGCAAAAACCATAAGAATGCATAAAGATGGACCATTTCATACACATAATATATTATAACTCACAAGACAGCATTGATCAAGAAGAAAACAAAGTGCATGCTACTATTGACTAAATGAAGGATATTTACATCATAAGATTGACATCCAGATCCAGGAAACATGAAGGAACTCTAATACAATTCACCAAATAATCATTTCCGTTAATATTATGACACTGTCAAAATTCCAAGATAAGGAAATACATAAATATTTGAAAAGGAATGTTGCAAAAAGTTCTTTTAATAACACATACTAATATAGATAGCCAAGTTCTCAGATGCCACCAAACACTCCAGCCTCACAATGATTTCAAGGTCAGACATCTGGTGTTCATCCAGTGCTTCCAGTCCACATCGGCACATAAAAAAACAACAAGGAAGATCAGCAGCTGAGAACACCTACAGTTCAACCATGATACACCCCGGCACCTAACAATCACAATATGTAAATTTAATGTTTAAACCTACAGGTCAACACAATAAAACTAAAAACCATTCATTGCAATACCAACTCATACAGCTAATGAAAAATATAACTCTTGTGCCAGCTACACAGCTCATAGGTAAAAACACTTTCCCAGATATTCTTCTGTTGATGATAAAAATACATGACCAACCTAACTTAGGGGAGGAAGAAGGTTTTTATTTTAATTCATGATTCATGGTTATATGTTATCAACATGAAAGAAGAGTTCATACTAACATCAAGAGTCTATGGAACTGGCTATGTCATAGCTACCTAAACAGAGCATGGAGGACACGCTTTCTTTATTGTGAGATTGTGTGCACGTCATGATACTGAAGCGGCTGTCTTCATTTAATCCGCCTCCCCTAGACATCATTACAACCACCACAGGATTGGTCATCACACATCAATTCCATAATCTCCCATCAGCTTGCTCAGGACTTACCTTAACTATTAACACACAGATGTGTTCAAAGGCACACATTTCAAATGTCTAATTCTCATCTACAAATACCTATCATAAGTATTTATATAATAACACATATAAGTTAAATCTATGGGACATAAGTATGAGGTAACTACTTTTACAAGATTGCCTTCTGACTGCCACAGATATCATAGCTTACATGTACAAACGAAGAATAAAAAACAAATATAAAAGGCAAAATGTACCATATTTATAAAACCATTAATAAACTAGAAGAGAATTCTTATACATGTAGCTTAGAGAATGAAGAAAACAGAGCAACACTATATGAGCAATGCTATATCTAAGTTCTGACACAGTTCTCTCTACGCAAACATGTTAAAACAAAGAAAAAAGACGTGGAGAAGAGGAAATATTAAATGAATATTAAAGTCAACATTTTGTAAAGAAACTGTGTAGAGAAAAACATACCAAAACTAAGAAAACGGATGAAAATCACATGTTAAAAAACATTTGAAAACACCATAATCATTGGGATCTTGTGCTGACCAAACAGGTGATGAATCTTGTCACCAATTGTGATCACATGAGGTAGGTCCTCTGATTCACATGGTGGAGAAAACCACTCCTCAAATTGTCCTGTGATCTCCACACATGCCAGGTATTATAGCAGATACACATACAAACACACAACAAATGAATTCCCATTCAAAACTGCCAGAGACTATGTTTGCCAACCTTTTTTAAAAGGTAGAATTACTGAACTTATTTATTACCTCCTTTGGAGATCTTTATGGAGCTTGGTAAAATATTAAAAATTAATATACTGACCTTACCTCGAAGAATAGGGAGCCTGTGGAGCAGGGGAGTCCTCTGGGACCCTGTGCACAAAGGACTGAACTAGTCAATAGAACCTTGTAGCTCTGGGCCCCAGGGGGCTTCCTGCTACTCCTGGTAAGGTAGGGAAAGCCCCTAGGACAAGCCCCAGTCCCCAGGTTATCTGTGGGGCCCATTAGCTGTGTGGCCCACTAGCCAGTCTTCCCTTTCTACTCAGGCCTCAGTGGTCTCCCACCTCCTCGAAGGAGGTCAGCAAGGTCCCTAGGCCATGCCCCTAGCACCAAGGTCCGGTCCCAGTGGGCTCCCCGTCTTCATGGTAAGATTCCCCAGTGGTCTCCACCAAGACACCTTCCAATACTCCTTTCATGTTCTTCCTTCTCCTCCTCCTGATTTCTTTCACACAAGAACAAACCAATCCCAAAGGAAAGAGAAAAAATCAGATTAGCACAATCAGGGGAGAAATATCTGAAACTCAGATAAGGGAAATGATGTCAAAAAAAATTAACCAGACAAAAATCTGGTTCATTGGAAATAAATCGATATTGATACACCTCTCACTAAATTAACCAAAATCGAGAGCAAATGCAAAATAAGAAAATTAGAGATGAAAAAGGGAGTTATCACAAGTGATACACAAGAAATTCAGACAATCATAAGGTCATATTTCAAATACTTATACTGCATAGAATTTGATAACCAGAAAGAAATTGATGAATTTCTGAGTAAGCACAGCTTACCTAAACCAAATAAGGAAGTTTTGATTTAAATATTCTTACAAAAATGAGGAAATTAATGAGGTAATTTCCAACATTCCCACCAAAATATGTCCTGGACCAGATGGATTTAACACAGATTTTTATTAGACATTTAAAGAACAACTAACCCCATTATTCTTTAAACTATCCCAAAAAATAGTGAAGGAAGGATCACTTCCAAATACTTTCTACAAAGCTAATGTCATACTAATCCCAAAACCCAATAAACATACACTTAAAAGAGAAAACTGTAGGTCAATCTCTTTGATGAATACATATGCAAATAATACATATAGCAAATCAGATTGAAAAACAAAAACATTAATCACTGTGATCAAGAGAATGTAGAGAAAAAGGAACTCTCATACATTGCTGGCAGGAATGCAGGCTTATACAACCACTCTGGCAATACAACCACTCAGTATGGCAATTTCTATAAAAGTTAAAAGCTTTATGAGGTCAATAGTGTGTGGGGCATTGCGCAGGGCATGCAAAGACCTATTATGATTGCTTCGGCCCTAACTTGTGTGGAGTATCTCGCGTATCATTGCTCCTCTCATCCTTGTGCTCTTTCTTGGAGGCAAGGAATTGACAGCCATAGTAGTGTTCCTATGCTTAAGAGGAACACAGGAAAGGGTTCAAGGAAATGCCACTGGGTCCTTGTACGTCATCGGAGAGGAGGGCCCAGAGGAGAGTCAGGCATGCACAAGAAAGGACTCTCTGGGAATTGGAGCGGGAGGCACTGGGGGATGGGGAGGGAGGGGTGAGGGGAGGGGAAGCAGGGGAATAGGGGGGAGGAAGAGGGAGGGAGGGAACTGGTGTACATATTAAGTTTGTATGAGTGGAAATAATAATATAAAATGGAAAAAAAAAGTTAAAAGCTTGAAATACAATACAACCCTGCTATACCATTAGCTGCAAATAATACCGCAAAGTACAGCAATTCACTATAGTGACACAAGCACAACCATGGTCATTGCAGCACTATTTACAACAGCAAAGTCATGGAATCAACCTAAAAACTCAACAGTTGATGAATGGATAAAGAAGACAGGGTACAAATATATAATGGAATATTACTCAGCCATCAAAAAGATTAATTATTGAAATTTGTGGGAAAATGCATGAGATTCAAAGAAATTATATTGAGTGAAGTATCCCAGACACAGAAAGTTAGACCCTGTATGAACTCCCTAATAAGTGGATCCTAGTTACAAAGCCACTTAATGACATACTCAAAGGTAAATCTTTGTAATATACACTATAATTGCAAAGGAGTATAAAAAGGAGAAAAGGAGAATAACACTCTGGAGACCAGCATGGCAATTTCTAAAAAAGTTAAAGATTGAAATGCCATATGACCCTCCTATACCATTACTGCAAATAATCCCCCAAAATGCAGCAACTCACTATAATTACACAAGCACTATTTATAATAGCAAAGTCATGGAATCAACCCAAATGCCCAACAGTTGATGAGTAGATAAGGAAAATGTGGTACATTTATACAATGGAATACTACTCAGCCAACAAAAAAGATGAATTAATGAAATTTGCCAGGAAATGGATGGAATTAGAAAAGAGTTATATTGAGTGAAGTATCCCAGACAGAAATTTAGACATCGTATGTACTCCCTAATAGGTGGATCCTAGTACTAAACCTACTTAATGACATATTCAAAGATAATTCTCTGTAATACCTAAAGTAATCACAAAGATTATAAACAGGAGGGAAGGGTAAGGAAGCCCCATCCCCCCAGAAATAAGGAGAGAGGGGATCATGCTTTAGTAGAGAAAACAGGTCACCATCAAGTATTGCAAGTAAGTAGTGAGACATCTGGTGAAGTTCACTCTCAGTTTCCTTCCTGGTCACTTGCGACTGAGGAGGTTTGATCTCACCAATCTGGGAGGGTATAGAGACTGGCAGATAGATGGTATCCACCCTGCAAATGGTAGACTGACCCCCCCCATTGCTGTCTCCTACTCCTTTTCCATCTACCTTAGAATCTCCTCTTATACTAAGATTTCATTTAAACAGCCTTTTATCTTTGGTTAGGAGGTGACCTCCAATGCCAATCAGGATGGAGCCAAGGGCAGTGCAAAAACAGCAAAACTCAAAATAACAACAAAACATAATTCAGAACACCAGAGACTCTACATTAAACACCTGGAACTGCACCAGCCAAATCTCTTCCCATACTATAGCTCAGGGCAACTTAAGGAAATGGGGGCAGCAAGATTGTAAGATATAGAGATGGGGAGGACCAATGATATGCAAGATGCTGCACACAAGATAGGGTCACAGTAGCCATAATCGGACTTAGCATGACCTGTGCAATGACTGACATGTCGACGACTCCCCAAAGTCTAGCATGGATTACAGGCACTAGGATCCTGGGAGGGAAGGGATTAACAGTCATAATAGCATGTTCCCACACTAAAGGGGAGCCCAAGAAAGGGCTATGGGCAATGCCACTGAGTCCTTACACCTCACTAGAGTGGAGGACCCAGAGGGAAGATTGGCATTCACACAAAAGGATGCTCCAGGGAATGAGAGGGGGTAAGGGGGAGGCACTGAGAGAAGGGGAGGGAGGGGGGACAAAGAGGAAGAGTGTAAGGGGGACTGGGGAAGGATGGAGGGAGGGAGGGGACCGGGGTACCTATTGAGCTTGTATGACTGGGGAAAATAAATAAAAATAAATAAAAAAGATTATTGAAGTCTTCGGGAAAATGGATAAAATTCAAAGAAATTATATTGAGTGATGTATCCTAGACACAGAAAGTTAGACTCTGTATATATTCCCTAAGTGGACCCTAGTTACAAAGACACTTAATGACATACTCAAAGGTAAATCTCTATAATATTCACTATAATTGCAAAGGATTATAAAAAGGACGGAAAGAGAAAGAAGACCTGAAACGAAAGATGACAAAAGAACACTTCAATAGAGAAATAAAGCCATGGTCATGTACTGCATGTAAACAGCGAGACACTTTATGCATGCAGCTCACTATCATTTCCCTGCCTGTTCACTTGGGACAGAACAGGTTTGAATTCCACAGTCAGGGACAGTATATGGACTGGCACTTTGATGGGAAACAACTGGCAAACAGGAGACTGACCCATCTCACTTCTGTGTCTTATTCCTACTATTCTGTCTATCTTTGAATCTTTTCTTATTTTAAGATCTTGCTTTAAACAGACTTCTATATTTTGTTTAGAAATGACTTTGACAACCAATCAGGAGGCAGCCAAGAGCAGCACAAGAACATCAACACTGTATACAATGGCACACCATAATTCAGAGCACCAAAGACCCTACAATATTCAGCTGGAACCAGAAAAGTCAATCTCTCCCCATGGTAAAGCTCAGAGAACTTGGACAAGGGGGAGTGGCAAGATTGTAAAAGCCTAAAGATAGAGAGGACCAACAAAATGCAAAATACTCCACACAAGTCAGGGCTGCAGCAGCCAGGATGTAGCCACAATGTCAGTGGACCTTGACTGACCTGCACAATGGGGGACAAGTCAACAATCCCCAAAGTCTAGCATGGATCACAGGGGAAAAGGCTTCAGATAGTAGGATCCTTACAGGCAAGGGTTTAAAGAGTCATAATAAAGCTTCCATACTAAAAACCAAGACTAGGAAGCGGATGCCCACCATGTATCAGAGTTAGGCACAGGTATCAACTTGACAGTTGAGGGTTTTGAGCTTTGGGCACATTTGTGGAGAATTAGTGGTTGGGATAAACCCGGAGCAAACCTGTAGGAGATTGTCTGCCTGATGGGGAAGGCCAGTGGGATTAGGCCCGGAATAAGATACAGAGAGATGGGTAGAGAAGGTTGGTATCCTTGTGTACACTTGGCCAAACTTGCTGGTCTGGCAATTAAGGATCATCCCTCTCTCAGCCATTATGTAGAGCTCTCCTGACAAGTTGTAACGAGAAGTGTAACCAGAAAATTGTAAGAGAATAAATATACCCTTGGTCCCTGCTCCTGTAAGAAACTTTCACTGATAATAGTGTAAGCAACCATAATAAAAGATGGAATTTCAACTTGGAATTCAGCCTAAATATACTTTGACCTGTAAATGAGTTCATATCAGGAGAATTGATGTGTGAGTTGACTCTCCACAGAAAACATATAAATCAAGAATTTCCAATAAGCCAGTGACACAGCTCAGTGATGTCACCTGAGCACAAATCTAGTGACTTGATCCTGGTAGCCCACATGACAACAGGAGAGAATTGACATCCAAATGCTGTCCTTTGATCTGCACATGAAAATCATGGCATGTACATATTTCATTTCTATGTCTCTATTTGTGTTTATGCGTGTGCATGCACGCGTATATACTCCTGCAATTAGTTAAGATAAAGAAAGTAAAAGGAGGACAAAAGATCTCCAATTATAGAAAGATTCCAGGATCCTGAACAGGGTAAAGAGGGCACCAAAACATTTTTAAGGACCTACTCTGGCTACCTAGTGAATACTAGTGCAGCTCATGATACATAATGAATTATTGTCTCAGGAATACTAGAAAGTATCCACATAAAAAAGTGACACACACATACTACTGAAACCACAGAAAGCATGCATAACATGAATAAACACACAAGTCACCGATAATCTTCAAAAAAACTGACTGAAATATCTCAACCAATCTTCCAAGAAGGTTATATTGAGGAAAAAAATACTCTAATTGCCAAAGCAAAGGAAATCAAATATATATACTGCCAATCTTCAAAGAATACGAAGGTTACAGTAACCAAAACAGCAAGGAAATGGCAGATGCTAAAGTCTTCCTCAAGAATATTCAGTGAAGGGGCTGGAGAGGTGGCTCAGGTGTTAAGACACTGCCTTGCAGGCGGAAGAAGGTCCTGAGTTCACATCCCAGATCCCAAGTATAGACACCAGGTGGAAGCGGGCGTGGCCTGCATTTCTGGTCCTGGTAGGGCAGGGCCTGTGAATCCCGAGGCAGAGTAAACAAGAAGGAGGTGGAGGCACCCATGGTGGTTCCCGAATTCGTCCATGGTTCTACACACACACACACACACACACACACACACACACACACACACGCACATGCACACGCACAATTGAATAAATAATAAAAAAATTAAAAAAACAAATATTCAGTGAAGATTGCAGACAGAACAATGAAAGAAGTGTTGTCACAGAGGACCTGCCCTAGAACAAATCCTGAGATGTCAGCTCTTCCTCACTTTGACAACTGAGGACAATCAAATGAACATCTCCGGAACACCACATGCTCCTACCATGATGGTGTCACCACCAAAGGATCAAAAAACAGTTGCAAACTAAGTGCTGACTGCAATCTTAAAAACAATGAAACAAAACGAACCTTTCTTGGATATTAGCTATGAAAGCAAGATAAGGATTTTCAAACATCAATTATTAATATGATGAAGACAATGAAAAAAGAAAACCAACAAGAGTTAAATAACTGCATAGACAAATATGAACAGGAAGATAACAGCCAGCAGAAGAGATGAAAAATGCAGTTGAAGAAATGAAACAAAGCATAGAATGGTTGAAAAAAGTCTCATGCAGAGAGTCAAGGTGAAATTAAAAACAAAACAATTACAATCACAATGGAAAATTTAACACAAAGTCTCAACTTCAAAAACAATGAAGCAGACAATCACATGTCAGAAGTAAAAGACAAGATGTGAGTACAAATTTGCTCAATTAACGAAAAAAGATAATAACAGACTTCAAGGAATATTCAAGAGCTATTGGATACCCTGAAGAAACCAAACCTGTGGATTCATGGAATCACAGGACGAGGAACCCAGAAAGTCACACCCAAAGAGATTTTCCACACTATCATCAATGAAAGTTTTCCACATTAAAGAAAAACATCCCCACCCAAGTAGAGGACACTCATCACACACCAATCAGGTATGACCAAAATAGAAACTCCTCATGGCCAATAATCAAAACACTACAGATAGAAGACAAAGAGAATGTGTTCAGAGCACTGAGAGAGAAAAAAACAAATCATGTTTTAAAAAAAGCCTACTGGAATAACAGATGATCTTTCAATGGAAACAGTGAAAGTCAGAAGAACTTGGAGAAATGAACTTCAAGTCATGAATGAGCACAAATGCCAACCCAGGCTGATATACTCATCAAAACTATCAGTCATAATTGCAGGAGAAACAAAAAAATTTTCCACTACAAAGACAAGCTGAAGGCTTACAAGATCACCAAACCAGACTGCAGAAGGGCTACAAAGATACTCAAGGATGAAGAAAAGGACAAACATACCAAAGAGGACAGAAGGGAAAAACTATACCAACACAAATACTAAGCAACATATATACAAAAATTATAAAATCCCCCCAAATGATAAGAATCAAGAAACATTTCTCAGTTATAACCCTAAATATCAATGGAATCAACTCTCTAATAAAGACACACAGACTGTAAACGTGGAGTAAAAATCATTACCTGTCAGTCTGCTGACTTTGGGAAACATACCTTACCATGAAACAGGCACACTGGCAGAAAAAAAGGTAGATTAAAGGCACTCCAAGCTACCAGAACAAGCAATCCCAGTATCTGACAAAGTAGACTTCAAATAAAAAAGAAGTCATAAGATACATGCAAGGAAACTCCATATTCATCAAAGGAACAATTCCTCAGGAAGACTTAACAATACTGAACATATACGTATCTAAAATAGGCTCAGTCACATTCATCAAACAAACACTACAAGGTCTGAAACAAGAAATCAATTAAAACACAATAATAGTAGACTTCGAGATCCATTCTCACTATTGCACACATATTCAGGTAAACAACTAAATAGAGACACACTGGACCTTTATCAAATCATAATGCAAAAGGACCTGACAGACATTCTAATACCATTCTAATACCAAGGAAAACACATTCCTTTCAGTATCCCATGGAATTTTCTCCATAACAATCTATATGCCGGGCTTCAAAGCAAGTGTCCACATAGACAGGAAAGTTGATTTTATATCCTACACTTTATCAGACAATCATGGAATAAAGATAGAAATCCATAACAGGACAAATAACAGAAAATACTCCAATTCTTGGAAATTAACTATCATGATGCTGAATGAGGAATGGGCAGGAATCAAAATGGAAATCCGAAACATGCTAGAAGTGTATGAAAATGAAAATACGATATATCAAAATCTGTGGAACATGATGAAGTCTGTACTAAGAAGAAAGAAATAATTTCAAGCAAAAGGAACCTTAGGGGTTAAGGCCAGACATATGAAGGGGAGAGCAAGCACCTTTCAGAGAGTCTGTCCAGGGAAGGGCTACTTGATCTGTCACTGAAGTCTGAACCTCCACCAGAGCACATGATCCAGAGTGAACTCCAGGATTGTAGAAGCAGATGGAGTGGGATGATTGATGACGGTAAGAGAGGAAATGAGGAAAAAAGAGAGGGCTAATACTATGCTTGCATAAATAGGGAAAAAATAAAATTCAAAGGAAATAAGAAAAGAAATTTGGCTGAGAAATAGACTCCACAGGAGACCAAAGATCCATCATATTTTTAACTTTCTATCCACATTGTTTCATTTCTCCTGTATGGCTGCTTATAAATGACTATCAAACAGCTTAAGGGAACAAGGGGTTTATTTCCTTCCTGATAGTTCCATTACAGTTGTCAGTCCTGCTTGACTGGATAGCATACACCAACACCAGAGTCAAGGGAACGGGCCACACCATCAGCACCTAAAGTTGAGAGATGGACAATCCTTACTTGCCAGACCAGCATGTCTGGCCAAGTGAACAGAAGGATGCTGCTTTACTCAACCAGCTCTCAGTATTTTATTCATCTGTTCAGGGCCTAGTCCCATCCACCATAGGCTGGGTCTTCCTCATCAGCTAGACAATCTCCTGCAGGTTTGCTCTGGGCTTAACCCAACCACTAATTCTCCACAAATGTGCTCAGAGCTCAAACCCTCAACCATCAAGTTGACACCTGTGCCTAACTATGACACACATTGAAAAGTCAAATAATGTGTTTAACAAATGTAAACTTCTGAGACCCACCTTTGCTGTCTATGAATGCTAGCAATCTTAGTTATTCACCAATTCACCAGGAAAAGATGAAATATTTCTTTTTGCGTGGTCTCCTTCTATAATTGGGAAGAGATATTTCTTCCATCTATATTGACCCCAGAAAGTCAAAAAATTAGTGAAGTTTGTCACTCACAGAAAGAATACTCCTATAAACTCTCTAACTGTAAGGTAAAGTAGATCTCAAAGAAGAGAATAAAACACAGATCTCAAAAATGTACAAAAAGACATGGAAGAAAGGGTTAAAAGGGAGGGTATGTAGCATATGCTGGGGTGCACAGGGAAGTAACGAACAACTTGTTATCTTCTATACTACAATACTAAGTACACAGTTAACAAAGCATTGAACATTAAAATATAACAGTCTCAATGTTCTTAATACAAATCAGTAATGACTCTGCTGACAAATTTAACCAAATAATTACTCCTGAAATATGTGCACTTTGCTATGTTCTCTACAAATGGACGTCATTACATAAAAGTGAGAAAAACATTTTTAAGGGTTTGCACTACTAAAAGTTAGCAATGAGTCTTGGACACATGGTGTATTACAGTGCAGATGGCATATGCAGAAAACTGCACACCATGCAAGGGTGCGCACAGGACATCATGTGCACCAAAACCATAAAAATCTATGCCTACAGAAGCACAGAGTGGTAGGCCCAATATTACATGGCAACATGGGAGGCACAGAGAGAATTCTCCAAAATCTTGAGAGGCAGTAGGCCTGACCTACAAGGTAGCAAAGAAGAGACAAGAAAAGGCAGAAAACTAAGGTAACATCTCACACCTTGACCGGGAACTTGCAGACAAAAATTCACTCATGACAATGCACACACACCAGACACACACACACCAAACTGACATGCAGTAAAAACAAAATAAAGAATGTTATAAACAATAAAGATTGGAATAATCCTATACTTACATCAGAAGAAAATGACTGGAATTCAAAGTTAAAGCAGACTTAGACTCACCTACACACCTTAGGCTGTTGTAGTTCTCCAGCATCACACGCCTGTAGAGGGTCTTCTGAGCAGCATCCAGGAATTGCCACTCCTCCCGGATGAAATACACAGCTATGTCCTCAAATGATACTGACCCCTGTAATGACACATGTCTCTTTAACTTCAACTTTGTGCATAGTAAATGGGAGCTCAGTTTGGTGTGTGCATGTGTGTGTGTGTGTTTCTGTGCGTAAGGAGAAAGAAAAATAAATACCTTCTAGTTTACCTGCATCCAATTCTTCAGAGTTCGGATTACAGGAATTTACTATCAAGTACTATTTAAGAACTATGCATGAATTAATGACTTTCAGCACACAGATTAAGCACCAAATTTTGGTACACCCAAGTGTATTCCAGACATTAGTTTTCAGAAAAATAAATTTTAGCATAGATTTATGTATAGGAGGAGTATCCTAATCCAGCACAATGAGATTCCTATAACCCACAAATTCCCATTAACACTGTCTTCATGGCCAAGATAATGCTCCATAAACTGCATGGTTTAAAAAAAAAAAAAGAAAAAATTAGGGAGAAACTCCCCAATGGCCGCTTACAGGTCTTACCTAGCCTTTCTGTATAGCATGTTAAGCTGCATTCCACAAAATATATTTGATAGTTAATCCTGGGTGTTTTATATATTCATTCTGTTGATTCTGTCACTCTAGAAAACCCTGAGTAATACAGATTGTGGTAACAGGTGTGGATCTAGATAAACAATTGTAAGGAAAAATTTTGATAGGCAGTTTGGTGGTATCTGGAGATGGTTCTCCAATGCAATGAAACTCCCTGCTACTAAAGATTGCCTTGGTAGAATGGAAAACACTAAACCTATTTAGAGTGATCCGTTTTGAGAATTGGTAAAGATAGGCGTGTTGGACAGTTCTGATTCACCTCTTGTAAGGAGCGAGAAGCTTGGGGATTATGTATACAAAACTTTTCACAATATAAGTAAAAATAAGGAAAACCAATTTAGGAATGTGCTGGCAGCAAAATCCAAACAGGCCCACTAAAAATTCCGCTTCTTTCTTAGTGGTGGGAGAGTCCAAGTGCAACAATTCATCCTTTACCTTAGAGGGTATATCTCTGTATGCCCCACACCATTGAACTCCTAGAAATTTTTCTGAAATAGAAGATCCTTGAATTTTGGTTGGATTTATTTCCGATCTTCTGATATACATATACCTCAACAACAAATCATCTTGAAGTTCATTGGGGGGAAAGAAATCAGTGGGAAGAGAATCTGTCTAGCATCAGAGGGGTGTCAACCAAAAGAAATGCCAAGGTAATTTTATTCTCAGATAAATGGGTATACCAATGTTAAATTCTGGAAATCATCCAGAATCAGTAACCATACAAAAAAATAACAAAGAACAGAAAAATCTTGTGCAGACAAGTTCAAAATGAATTTGAAACCATACAAAGAAATACATAAAGGCATTTATGATCATCTATGTTATTGTCACTACATCAGTGAACAAGGAGTTCCCAGGCAGTCAGCTGCTTTGGTAAAGCATGTTTTATTTGTCAGATATTGCTATGGATGCAGCTGTTGTTTGTCCAAGGTAAGCTATTCCGAGTGAAAAGAACTTTGTGAACAGTATGGTTACACTTCTGGCTTGACACTCAATAAGAGAGAAGGAAAAACCACCTTTTCAAGCCTGTGAGAGGAGACAAGGTGTCTCAATGGCTGATCTTGCTGCCCAGTCAGACTGGCTCAAAAGATCCCCCCAAAAGGTCAGCATCATCCCCCACCATCATCTGCAGACAACTACTTTCCCTTCGAGAGACAACTTTTGGCTTGTTACTAGATTTTAGTAGAAATTGAACAATTGACAGTGGGTCACCAAGTTATCCTTAAACTGTTCCATCAAACATCAAAGGAAGGAACACAACCAAATTCTTTCGATGAAGCTAATATCGTCTTAATCCCAAAACCTAATAAAGATACACTTAAAAAAGAAAAAGATAGGCCAATCTCCTTGATGAGCACAGAAGCAACGATTCTCAACAAACTCTTAGCAAGTAGGATTCAAAAACATATTAAAAAGATCATTCAGGATGATCAAGTAGGCTTTATCCCAGGCATACAAGGTTGGTTCAAAATTCACAAATCAATAAATGTAATGCACCATATAAACCAGTCCAAAATCAAAGACCACATGATACTCTCAATAGATGAAGAAAAAACTTTTGACAAGATCCAACAGCCTTTTCTGATCAAAACTAGAAACAGTTGGAATGGAAGCAACCTTTATCAATATAATAAAAGTAGTATTCAACAAGGGAACAGCAAGGATTATACTCAAAGGGGAAAAACTTTAAGCGTTCCTGCTTCCATCAGGAACTAGACAAGGCTATCCACTCTCACCACTTCTATTCAATATTGTACTTGAAGCCACAAGAAAGGGAGATAAAAGAGATTCAAATCAGCAAGGAAGAACTCAAGTTATCTCTGTTTGCAGATGATATGATCTTATACCTGTGTGATCCTAAAACTCCACCAGGAAACTCCTGGAACTAATACAGAAGTTCAGCACGGTGGCAGGATACAAAATAAATGTACAAAAATCAGTGACCTTCCTCTATGCCCAAGATGAAAGAAGTGAAAAAGCCCTAAGAGAAACAATCCCATTTACTATAGCCCCTAAAAATATGAAATACCTTGGTATAAACCTAAACAAGGAAGTAAGAGACCTTTACAATGAAAACATTAAAACCCTAAGGAAAGAAATTAGAGAGGACACCAGAAGGTGGAAAGACCTGCCATGTTCCCGGATTGGCAGAATCAATATCATAAAAATGACCATCCTACCAAAGGCAATATACAGATTCAATGCTATACCCATCAAAATCCCAAAGCAATTCTTTAAAACAGTTGACCAAACAATCTCAAAATTCACATGGAGGCACAAAAGACCCAGGATAGCAAAAACAATCCTGGGAAACAAAAATACTGCTAGAGGTATCACTATACCAACCCTTAATCTATACTACAAATCCACAGTTATAAAAACAGCCTGGTACTGGCTCCAAAATAGACACATAGGTCAATGGGTAAGAGTTGAAGATGCAGGTATCAGCCCACACAATTACAGTCATTTGATCTTTGACAAAGGGGCCCAAAAAATCCAGTGGAAAAAGAACAGTATCTTCAACAAATGGTGCTGGCAAAACTGGATGGCCACATGCAGAAGATTAAAACTGGACCTGTACTTGTCACCATGTACAAGACTTAATTCCAAATGGATCACGGACCACAATATAAGGCCAGAGACTATAAAAACCTTATTTGAAAGGATAGGGAACTCCCTCAAGCAGAATGGGCTAGGCCAACGATTCCTAAACAGAAATCCAATAGCATAGTCACTACAACCAACACTCAAAAGATGGCATCTTATGAAATTAAAGAGCTTCTGTTCAGATAAAGAGATTGTAACCTGAGCACAAAGGCAACCCACAGAATGGGAGAAAATCTTCACTAACCACATATCTGACAGAGCTCTATTATCCAGAGTGCACAAAGAACTTAGAAAACTAAACACCAAGGAAACAAATGGCCCAATAAAAAAAAACTTTACCAGGGAAAAAATTGAAATGTCTAACAAATATCTTACAACATGCTCCACATCCTTAGTCATCAGGGAAATGCAAATCAAACCCTCCTGAGATATCATCTCACCCCGGTCAGGATGGCAAAAATCCACAATACAAATGCTGGAGAGGATGTGGCGAGAAGGGAACTCTCCTACATTGCTGGTGGGAATGCAGGCTTATACAATCACTAGGTGAGCAGTCGGGTGATTCTTAAAGATTGAAATGTCATGTGACCCTGCTATTCCACTTCTGGGAATAATCCCTCATGTAGCAAAAATTCACCTCCATAGCACAAGCACAACCATGTTCATAGCAGCACTGTTTACAATAGCAAAGTCATGGAATCAACCCAAATGTCCAACAGTTGACAAGTGGATAAGGAAAATGTGGTACATTTATACAATGGAATACTACTCATCCATCAAAAAAGATGAATTAATGAAATTTGCCGGGAAATGGATGGAATTAGAAAAAATTATACTGAGCGAAGCATCCCAGATGCAGAAAATTAAGCACTGTATGTACTCCCTAATAGGTGGATCCTACTTAGTGACATACTCAAAGATAAATCTCTGTAATACCTACAGTAATTGCAAAGATAATAAACAGGAGGGAAGAGGAAGGAGGGCCCTGCCAGAAAGAAGAAAAGAGGGGATCATGCTACAGCAAAGAAAATAGGCCTGCAAGTACTTCAAGTAAGTAGTAACACATCTGGTTAAGCTCATAGACTTTCCTTCCTGGTCACTTGCAACTGAGGGGGTTTTATCTCAACAGTCAGGGAGGGCATAAAGACTGGCAGATAGAGTGTTTCTATCCTACAAATGGGAGAGTGACCAACCCTCACCACGGTCAACTACGCTTATTCCATCTATCTTTGAATCTACTCTTATAGTAAGACTCTACTTTAACAGCCTTTTATCTCTGGCTAGGAGGCGACATCCTATACCCATCAGGATGGAGCCAAGGGTGGTGCAGTAACAGCAAAACTGAAAACAACAACAAACCATAATTCAGAACATCAGAGACCCTACATTAACCACCTGGAATCAGGTCACCCTACTCTCCAAATCCTAAAGTTCAGGAAATATGCGGAAGAGGGGGTGGTAAGATTGTAAGAGCCTAAAGATGGGGAGGAGTAATGATATGCAAGATATTCCGCATGAGTTAGGGCTGAAGTAACATAATAGTACTTTGCACGTCCTGCGCAATGACCAATGTAGCATTGATCCCCCAAAGTCTAGCATGGATCACAGGAACTAGGATCCTTAGAAGCAAGTGATTAACAGCCACAATAGTGTTCCTATACCTAAGGGGAACACAAGAAAGGGCTCTAGGCAATGCTACTGAGTCCTCACAACTCATTAGCGTGGAGGACCCAGAGGGAAGCTTGACATTCACACTAAAGGATGCTCCAAGGATGGGGGGGAGGGGGCAATGGGAGAAAGAGAGGGAGGAGGGGAAGGAAGGGGAAAAGGGGGGAGGTAGAAAGTGGGTCCAGGGAGGGGGGAGAGACATAGGGGACCAGGGTACCTATTAAGTTTGTATGAGTGGAAAAAATTAATTAAATAATTTTAAAAAATGGAAATGCTACAAAGTAGACAAGGAATGACAGGTCCTGAAGGCACAAGTAAGTTGCATGAAGAAGTTGTCCAAATGCTTATGGCTCTTCAGACTGTTGCAATGCCTTTTCCCAAGCATGCACCTATGACGTCTGAGGTGTGCCCAATGATTGGCTAACTGAGGAAGAGAAGACTAGGGCTTGGTTCACAGATGGTTCTGTTTGTCATTCAGGTGCCATCCAAAAGTGGCAGTTGCAGCATTATAACCCCTTTCTGTAATAATCCTGAAGGACACTGGAGAAGGGAAATCTTCATAGTGGGCAGAACTTCAAGAAATGTACATGGTTGCATACATTGCATGGAAGGGAAAAATGGCCAGATTTGTAACTCATGGGCTGTAGTCAATGGTTTGGCTGGATGGTCAGGGATTTGCAAAGAAAGTAATTGCAAAATTGGTGAGAAAGACATCTGGGGAAGAAGCATGTAGATAGATCTCTCCCAATGGGAAAAGGACACTGAGTGTCATAAGGCCTGTTGGTCTGTCTGCCCTTTGCTGCATCACCTTCTTTCTTCTACAATTAATCTCTATTTATCTCCAAGTACATCTTCTCTGTGTATCTGGGGTCCCATCGTGACACAAAGACTTTCGTGTGGTGCAGAATAAGGCAACATTCAGTACTTCTGCACATTTATGGTAACCCCAGACATGCTGCCAGGAGCCACCTGACGGAGGACTTAGGGAAGTGAGCTGCACAAATGAATAACCAAGACCATTCATGTGATGGTCAGTACCATGGACTCTTCTCTTCACTGGGAAAAAGAAGGACTTGAAGGCATCAGTCTCCAATACAACAGGCTTGTGATCACAGGTACATGAGAAAGTAAGACACAAGTTCAAGGGTAACATGAGCTAAATCCTTTTTATCACAAAAGAAAATAGTTAATCAATCAGAGGCAGAGAGTGTCCATCAAATACAAACAAATATTTAAGTTTGAAGAAAGTGTATTACCCTATCATCAAATACACACAGTTACACATACATATACACAAATGAATATGTCCACACAAAAATACTTGTAACATACAAACACATACACACAAATAAACAAACAAAAACATGCATAGTAGTAATATGGCTCAGAGAAGGGAAGTATCTCATCAAAGTCACAAAGCTATCAAGTGGGAATTCTGAGTCCAGCCATTCCTAGAATACTATGAACTGAATAAAAGGCATCATGCAGAAGAGGTTGTGAGAGCTGAGGGTCACCAGGCAAAGACAGACAAGTGACGGTGACAAGTGACAAACAAAAGGTTGCTCATGTGACAAGATTTGGACATCCAGGTGACAGTTCCATATTGGCACAGACAATGGGAGAGAGGACACAGAATCCCACTGCACACATATAGGAGTAGAGCTTCCTTCATGTAGGAATTCAGCCCAGCTACTCACCATTTGTGGCTTTAAGTAGAAAATGTGCAGGCTGGGATTTTCACACAGTTAGTCAATAAAAATCTAAGGAGATTCCAAACTATATCTGCAAAAGGAATAAGGCCATATATATTCATGATTTAAAAGTTGGTTTCCTGACCACGGATTTGCCACACAGGACCACAAGTTCTTTGAAGGAGCCTAGATGGGCCTCGGTTCCCTTTCCCACCTGAGTCCAGCTTCCTATGTGGATTCACCATATGGCCTGCGTCAATACCTCTATCTCTCCACTAACCTCACCCAGCGATCTCACTACCTAACTGTCCCTAACCTTTATACAACCGTACTTCTCCACTAATCATTAAAGTGTTCTCCAAGAATTTAATAGAGGCCACAGAAATCATGGATTGGGGACCAGCAGACCACCACCATCAACTGAGGACCTTGAGACCCTCAGCATTCCAGGATAAACTGAAGAGCTACATGACCACCAAACCAGGTCTACAGAAGATGCTAGAAAAAATATTTAAGTTTGAAGAAAAGCACAAACATATCCAAGTGAATTGAAGGGAAAAATAATGCAAACACAACTATTAAGACACAAAATAGAAAAATTCCCAGCAAAATCAGAAAATGACAGGAATCAACAATCATTTCTCAACTATAATTCTAAATGTCAATGGACTTAACATAGACATAGCCAAAGGACATGGACTAAAAAACACAACCTATCAACCAGCTGCTGCCTTCAGGAAACATACCTGACCATGAAATATAGGCATAATCTCAGAGTTACAGTCAGAGACACTCTAAGCTAATGGAACAAAGAAACAAGCAGGAGAAGTAACTCACATATCAGACAAAACAGACTTTGAAGCAAAACAAATCATAAGAGAAACAGAAGGATATACTACATAATAGCCAAAGGAACAATCCATAAAGATTTCAGAATTTTGAATATATATATACCCACCTAGTGTAGGTACATCCACATTCATTAAACAAACACGACAATTTCTAAAACAACAAATCAACATAAACAAGTCAATAATAGGGTGTTTTAAAACTCCATGCACACCAATGGATAGGATAAGTCAATGGGACAAAAATTGAGCAGACACACTGGAGTTGAATCCAAGGATAATACAAATGGACCTGAAATTGACAAAACAATCTCAAAATTCATAAGCAAATACAAAAGACCCAGGACAGCCAAAACAATCCCAAATAATTAAAACTCTGCTGGAGATATCACCATACCGGGCCTTAATCTTTATTACAAATCCACAGTAATAAGCCAGCATTTTTTAAACAGGATACCAACTGCATAGGGAATAGGAGCAAAACTCAACAAGGGAAATTAAAGAGCTTTTGCTAGATATTGTTAACCTAGTGAAAAAGCAAACCACATATTGGGACAGAATCTTCATTAACCACACATCTGACAGAGGACTAATATCCAGAGTACATGAAGAACCCAAAATATGAAACACCAAAGAGGAAAACAGACCACTATAAAATGGACCTTGAACTTAAAAGAAACTTCCCATGATGAAATGAAAATGAATAATAAAGAGCTTAAAAAAGATTCTACATCCTTAGCCATTATGGAAATGAAAATAACAACAACAACAAAAAATCCTGAGATATAATCTCACTTTGGTCAGAATGGCTCAAATTCAAAAGACATACAACAATAAATACCAGGCAGGTTAAGGAAGAGAAGGGAACCATCATACATGGTTGGTGGGAAAGCAAACCTGTCCAATTGCTCTAGAGGTCAGCATGGTAGGTTCTAAATGCCATAGACTCAGTTACACCATTCCTGTGAATATCCCTCAGAAATGTTTCATCTTCCCTTCCCCACCACGCTCCGCTGACTGGGACGGGGGCGTGCGCGGCCCAGCCGGACATGCACCGCGACCTAGGTAAGCTCCACCCGCGCCCACCCCCAGAACCCCAGGTAACCCCCAAGGGACCTAGCTCCAACCCCACCAGCCAGCCCCGCGCACAGGGCCAAGGGACAAGGAGGACCTCCCCCTGTGCCCGGGCCCCGCCCCAGCTCCCCTCGGGCTAAATAGCTCCACGCTGATGCCCCCATCCTCCCATCCCCACCCCGCTCCACCAGCCAGGACACGCGCAGTCCAGCCTGGCCTCACGGAGACCTAGGTAAGCTCCGTCCCTGCCCACCCCCAGAACCCCAGGCCAAATAATTCAGTTTAGTGAAATTGAAAGACCTTAAGAGTTAAAACGACAATGCCAAAGTCTAAGTGCAAATCCATGAGAAGCAACACTCAAGTAAACAAATTTCCCACTGAAGAAATCAATCCCATAATGTCAGACTCCAACCAGAACAAACCCGCGGAAAAAGGGCAAGAAAGCCTGACCTAGGATAACGACTTTCAAAATATGATCATTACCATGTTCAATACTATGAAAGAGGAAATCAGGGAGGAATTACATAATCGAATCAATCGCTTTGAAGAGGAACACAACAGACATTTGGAGGAGTTGAGGAAAACAGTGCAAGAAACAAAAACTGGCATAGAGCAGTTAAAACAGACTCAAGCAGAGTTTAAACCTGAGCTACAAGACAAGTTATCTTCAACAAAGAACGCCACAGAGAGTCTTATCAACAGAACTAACAAAGCAGAAAACAGAATTTCAGACCTTGAAGTTAAAGTGGGAGTACTAACCAGCTCAATGGAAGAGGTTTTTAAAGCCAAAAAGATACTTGAGAGAAATATCCAAGAGGTATGGGACACCCTGAAGAAGCCTAACATGCGTATTCATGGAATACCAGAGAAAGAATATCAAAATACCACCTTTGAGGAAATTTTTCAAACGATCATCAAGGAAAACTTTCCTCACATAAAAAAAGAGAGGCCCATCCATATACAAGAGACATTCCACACCACAAACAGATATAACGAAAACGGAAGCACGCCACAGCAAATAATAGTTAAAACACTCCACATTCAAGATAAAGAACTGGTGCTGAGAGCTTCAAGGGAGAAAAAACAAGTCACTTTTAAAGGTAAACTTATTAAAATAACAAATGACTTCTCAGTCGAAACAGTAAAAGCAAGAAGAGCTTGGAGAGACATACTTCAAGTAGTGAATGAGGAAAAATGTCAACCCAGGCTGATTTACCCTGCAAAACTATCCGTCATGATCGAGGGAGAAAGAAAAATTTTCCAGCACAAAGACAACTTTAAGGGATACATGTCCACCAAACCAGGCCTTCAAAAAATGCTAGAAATGATACTCAAGCGTGAAGAAAAAAACAGGCATATCCAGGAGAACAGAAGGCAAGTATAACACCATTAACAGCGAAGCAATATACTTATAAAAACCACTAAATATAATAAATGTCTGGAAATCAAAATAGTTTCTCCATTATAACACTAAATGTTAATGGAATTAACTCACCAATCAAGAGACACAGATTACAAACTTGGATTAAAAATCACAATCCATCAATCTGCTGCCTGCAGGAAACCCATCTCACCACAAAAGATAGGCACGCTCTAAAAATAAAAGGCTGGTCAACAATTCTACAAGCTAATGGAAGCAGAAAACAATTATGCTATCAGAAAAGTGGACTTCAAACCAAAGAAAATTATAAGAGACACGGATGGATACTAAATTTTAGTCACAGGTACAGTTCACCAGGAGGACTTCACAATACTGAACATATATGCACCCAATACAGGCCCCTCCACATTCATTAAGAAAACCCTACAGCATCTAAAGCAAGAAATCAACCCCCAAACGATAATCCTTGGGGACTTCAACACTGCCCTCTCAACATGGGATAGATCAACAGGTCAAAAGCTTAACAGAGACACTTTGGAACTTAATCAAACCCTGAAAGAAATGGACCTTACAGATCTCTATCGAACTTTCATCCATGCACCAAAGAATACACATTTTTCTCAGCAGCACACAGAACTTTCTCCAAAATAGACCACATATTGGGCCACAAAACGAATCTACACATATACAAAAAAGTTGAAATTCTAAACTGTGCCCTACCAGACCACCATGTCCTAAAGCTGGACATCTACAACACATCAAACAACAGAAAATACACTAACTCCTGAAAACTTAACAATATGACGCTGAATGAGAACTGGATTCAGGAAGAAATTAAAAAGGAAATTCAAGATTTTCTGAAAGCGAATGATAATGAAAATACAACTTACCAAAATCTCTGGGACACAATGAAAGCTGTTCTAAGAGGTAAGTTCATAGCGCTTAATGCCTACATCAAAAAAATGGAAACATCAGAAATAAACAACTTAACAATGCAGCTTAAAGCTTTAGAGAAACTAGAGCAATCTGATCCCAAAAGTAGCAGAAGAAAGAACATTAGCAAAATAAGGGGAAAAATATCTGAAATCGAGATTAAGAAAACGATAGAAAAAACTCAACCAGTCAAAAAGCTGGTTCTTTGAAAAAATCAATAAGATTGATACACCCCTAGCTAAATTAATGAAAAGCAAGAGAGAGAAAACCCAAATTAACAAATTAGAAATGAACATGGAGTTATCACTACTGATACCCAAGAAATCCAGAGAATTATAACATCCTATTTCAACAACTTAATACTCTGTGAAGTTTGACAACACAAAAGAGATGGATGAATTTCTAAGTAAACACAAATTACCTAAATTGAATCAGGAAGTTGTGAATTATTTAAATAGTCCTATAACATATAAGGAAATTGAGGAAGTAATCTCGAATCTTCCCGCCAAAAAATGTACTGGACCTGATGAATTCAGGACAGAGTTCTACCAGACATTTAAGGAGTTAGTAACACCAATACTCCTTAAAATAGCAAAGGAAGGAACACTACCAAATTCCTTCTATGAAGCTAATATTGTTTTAATAGCAAAACCTAATAAAGACTCACTTAAAAAAGAAACCTATAGGCCGATCTCTGTGATGAACACAGACGCAAAGATTCTCAACAAAGTTTTAGCAAATCGGATTCAAAAACATATTAAAAAGATTATTCACGGGGACCAAGTAGGCTTCATCCCGGCACACAAGGTTGGTTCAACATAGGCAAATCAATAAAGGTAATTCATCATGTAAACCAGTCCAAACTGCAAGACCACATGATACTCTCGATAGATGCAGAAAAAGCCTTGGACAAGATCCAACAGCCTTTTATGATCAAAATGCTAGAGACAGTAGGAATGGAAGGAACCTTTATCAATATAATAAAAGCTGTATACAACAAGCCCAGAGAAAGGATTATGCTCAATGGGGAACAATTGGAAGCACTCCCACTTCGATCAGGAACTAGACAAGGCTGTCCACTCTCACCACTTCTATTCAATATTGTACTTGAAGTCTTAGCTGAAGCCATAAGACAAGAAAGGGACATAAGAGGGATTCAAATCGGCAAGGAAGAAGTAGAGATATCCCTATTTGCAGATGACATGATGTTATACCTGAATGATTCCAAAAATTCCACCAGGAAGCTCCTGGAACTAATTGAGAAGTTCAGCAGGGTGGCAGGATACAAAATAAATGTGCAAAAATCAGAGGCCTTCCTATATGCCCAGAATGAAAGAAGTGAAAAAGCCTTGAGAAAATCCATCCCATTTACTATAGCCCCTAAAAAAAATGTAATACCTTGGTATAAAGCTAACCAAGGAGGTGAAAGACCTTTACAATGAAAACTTTAAAACCCTAAAGAAAGAAATTGCAGAAGACACCAGAAGGTGGAAAGACCTCCCATGTTCCTGGATTGGCAGAATCAACATCATAAAAATGACCATCCTACCAAAGGCAATATACAAATTCAATGCTATACCAATTAAAATCCCAAAGCAATTCTTTAAAGAAGTTGACCAAACAATCTCAAAATTCATATGGAGGCACAAAAGACCCAGAATAGCAAAGACAATCCTGAGTAACAAAAACACTGCTGGAGGTATTACCATACCGAACTTTAGTCTATATTACAAATCCATAATTATAAAAACATCCTGGTATTGGCTCCAAAATAGACACACAGATCAATGGATAAGGGTTGAAGACCCAGATATAAGCCCTCAATATTACAGCCATTTGGTCTTTGACAAAGGGGCCCGAAGAATCCATTGGAAAAAGAACAGTATCTTCAACAAATGGTGCTGGCAAAACTGGATCTCCACATGCAGAAGATTAAAGCTGGACCCATACTTGTCACCATGTACAAGACTTAATTCCAAATGCATCGAGGACCTTGATATAAGGCCAGAGAATTTAAAAACCATAGTTGAAAGAATAGGGAACTCCCTCGAGCTGATTGGGCTAGGCCAACATTTCCTAAACAGACATCCAATGGCACAGTCACTGCTACCAACTCTCAACAGTTGGATCTGGTGAAATTAAAGAGCTTCTTTTCAGAGAAAGAGATTGTAACAGGAGCTCAAAGGCAACCCACAGAATGGGAGAAAATCTTCACTAACCACATATCTGATAGAGCTCTACTGTCCAGAGTGCACAAAGAACTAGAAAACTAAACTCCAAGGAAACCAATGGCCCAATTAAAAAATGGGCCCTGGAACTTAAAAGAAATTTTACCAGGGATGACATTAAAATGTCTAACAAATATCTTAAAAAATGCTCCACTTTTTTAGCCCTCAGGGAAATGCAAATGAAAACTTCCCTGAGATATCATCTCACCCCGGTCAGGATGGCAAAAATCCACAATACAAACAACAACAAATGCTGGAGAAGATGTGGAGAGAGGGGAACTCTCCTACATTTCTGGTGTGAATGCAGGCTCATACAGCCACTCTGGCGAGCCGTCTGGAGATTCTTTTTTTTTTTTTTTTTTTTTTTTTGTTTCTCTGACCATGTTTTATTTCTTTTTTTTTTTTATTAAAAATTTAATTATACATTTTAAAATTTTTTTACCAGTTCCCACCCTCTCCCCTCCTCCCCCCGAACCCCCTCCTCTCCCTCCTCTCCTCCCCATCCCCCAGTGCCTCCCCCCCCAATTCCCAGAGAGTTCTTTATTGTGTACGCCTAACTCTCCACTGGGTCTTCCTCTCCAATGACATAAAAGGACCCAGTGGCATTTCCATAAGCCCTTTCTCTTGTTCCCCTTAAGCATAGGATCACTACTATGGCTGTCAATCACCTTGCCTCCAGGGGTCTCGGTGCCCTTAACAGATGCTAGACTTTATGAGGGCAACAGTGCGCTGGACATTGCGCAGGGCATGCAAAGTCCCATTATGATTGCTTTGGCCCCAACTATTGTTGAGAATCTTGCAAATCGTTGCTCCTCCCATCCTTTTGCTCTTACAATCTTACCGCCCCCTCTTCCGCAAATGTCCCTGAGCTCCAGGATGGGGAGAGATTAGGCTGGCCTAGTTCTAGGTGATTGATATAGAGTCTCTGAAGTTCTGGATTGTGGTTGGTTGATTTTCTTTTGCAGTTTTGCTGCTCCTGCAATGGAGATTCTTAAAGAAATTAAAGATTGAAATGCCATATGACCCTGCGACTCCACTTTTCGGTATAACCCCCCATACAGCAGAGGTTCACCTCCATAGCACAAGCACAACCATGTTCATAGCAGCACTGTTTACAATAGCAAAGACATGGAATCAACTCAAATGTCCAACAGTTGACGAGTGGATAAGGAAAATGTGGTACATCTATACAATGGAGTAGTACTCAGCCATCAAAAATGATGAATTACTGGAATTTGCCAGGAAATGGATGTCATTAGAAACAATTATATTAAGTGAAGTATCCCAGACCCAGAACATTAAGCGTCGTATGTACTCCCTAATAGGTGGCTCCTAATACCAAACCCACCAAGCCCATCTTGAGACACTCATAGGTAAATCTATGTATTACCTACAGTAATTGCAAGGATTATGAACAGGAGGGATGGGGTTGGAGGGCCACACCAGACACAAGGAGAGAAGTGACCATGTAGCAGTAGAGAAAATAAGCCTCCATCAAGGACTGCAAGAAAGTAATGTGACACCTAGTTAAGTTCACAATTCGTCCTGATCATTTACAACTAAGGGGGTATGAATTCACCAGAAGGGAAGGGCATATAGTCCGGCATATTAAAAAGTAACCATTTTGCAAATGGGTGATTGACCCCTCCCATTGCCTAATGCCATATGACCCTGCGATTCCACTTTTGGGTATAAGTTTACATCTACCCTTGAACGTGCTCTTATAATAAGACTCCAGTTTAACAGCTTTTTGTCTCTGGCCAGGGGGTGACATATAGTGCCCATCACGATGGAGTGAGGGGCATTACAGGAGCAACAAAACTGCAAAAGAAAATCAACTAACCACTATCCAGAACTTCAGAGACTCTATATCAACCACCTAGAACTAGGCCAGACTGATCTCTCCCCATCCTGAAGCTCAGGGACATTTGCGGAAGAGGGGGCAGTAAGAGTGTAAGAGCAAAAGAATGGGAGGAGCAATGATTTGCAAGATAGGCCACACAAGTTAGGGCCGAAGCAATCATAATTGGATATTGCATGCCCGGTGCAATGTCCAACACACTATTGACCTCACAAAGTCTAGCATCTGCTAAAGGCACCAAGATCCTTGGAGGCAAGGGATTGACAGCAACAGAAGTGTTCCTATGCTTAAGGGGAATACAGGAAAGGGTTCAGGGAAAGGCCACTGGGTCCTTGTACGTCATTGGAGAGGAGGGCCCAGAGGAGAGTCAGGCATGCACAAGAAAGGAATCTGGGAATTGGGGCGGGAGGCGCGGGGCGATGGGGAGGGAGCGGTGAGGAGAGGGAGAGCAGAGGGTTCGGGGGGAGGAGGAGGGAGGGAGGGAACTGGTGTACCTATTAAGTTTGTATGAGCTGAAATAATAATAAAAATATATTAAAATTTAAAAAAAGAAGTCAAGCTATCCCTATTTGCAGATGACATGATCTTATACCTGAGTGATCCCAAAAACTCCACCAGGAAGCTCCTGGAACTAATTGAGAAGTTCAGCAGGGTGGCAGCATACAAAGTAAATGTGCAAAAATCAGAGGCCTTCCTATATGCCCAGAATGAAAGAAGTGTAAAAGCCTTGAGAAAAACCATCCCATTTACTATAGCCCCTAAAAAAATGAAATACCTTCGTATAAACCTAACCAAGGAGGTAAAAGACCTTTACAATGAAAACTTTAAAACCCTAAAGGATGAAACTGCAGAAGACACCAGAAGGTGGAAAGACCTCCCATATTCCTGGATTGGCAGAATCAACATCATAAAAATGACCATCCTACCAAAGGCAATATACAAATTCAATGCTATACCAATTAAAATCCCAAAGCAATTCTTTAAAGAAGTTGACCAAACAATCTCAAAATTCATATGGAGGCACAAAAGACCCAGGATAGCAAAGACAATCCTGAGTAACAAAAACATTGCTCGAGGTATTACCATACCAAACCTTAGTCTATACTACAAATCCATAGTTATAAAAACTGCCTGGTACTGGCTCCAAAATAGACACACAGATCAATGGATAAGGGTTGAAGACCCAGATATAAGCCCTCAAAATTACAGCCATTTGGTCTTTGACAAAGGAGCCCAAAGAATCCAATGGAAAAAGAACAGCATCTTCAACAAATGGTGCTGGCAAAACTGGATCTCCACATGCAGAAGATTAAAGCTGGACCCATACTTGTCACCATGTACAAGACTTAATTCCAAATGGATCAAGGACCTTGATATAATGCCAGAGACTATAAAAACCATAGTTGAAAGGATAGGGAACTCCCTCGAGCTGATTGGGCTAGGCCAACATTTCCTAAACAGACATCCAATGGCACAGTCACTGCTACCAACTCTCAACAGTTGGATCTGGTGAAATTAAAGAGCTTCTTTTCAGAGAAAGAGATTGTAACAGGAGCTCAAAGGCAACCCACAGAATGGGAGAAAATCTTCACTAACCACATATCTGATAGAGCTCTACTGTCCAGAGTGCACAAAGAACTTAGAAAACTAAACTCCAAGGAAACCAATGGCCCAATTAAAAAATGGGCCCTGGAACTTAAAAGAAATTTTACCAGGGATGACATTAAAATGTCTAACAAATATCTTAAAAAATGCTCCACTTTTTTAGCCCTCAGGGAAATGCAAATGAAAACTTCCCTGAGATATCATCTCACCCCGGTCAGGATGGCAAAAATCCACAATACAAACAACAACAAATGCTGGAGAAGATGTGGAGAGAAGGGAACTCTCCTACATTTCTGGTGTGAATGCAGGCTCATACAGCCACTCTGGCGAGCCGTCTGGAGATTCTTAAAGAAATTAAAGATTGAAATGCCATATGACCCTGCGACTCCACTTTTCGGTATAACCCCCCATACAGCAGAGGTTCACCTCCATAGCACAAGCACAACCATGTTCACAGCAGCACTGTTTACAATAGCAAAGTCATGGAATAAACCCAAATGTCCAACATTTGACGAGTGGATAAGGAAAATGTGGTAAATCTATACAATGGAGTACTACTCAGCCATCAAAAATGATGAATTACTGGAATTTGCCGGGAAATGGATGTCATTAGAAACAATTATATTAAGTGAAGTATCCCAGACCCAGAAAATTAAGCGCCGTATGTACTCCCTAATAGGTGGCTCCTAATATCAAACCCACCCAGCCCACCTTGAGACACTCATAGGTAAATCTATGTATTACCTACAGTAATTGCAAGGATTGTGAATAGGAGGCATGGGGTTGGAGGGCCACACCAGAAACAAGGAGAGAAGTGACCATGTTACAGTAGAGAAAATAGGCCTCCATCAAGGACTGCAAGAAAGTAATCTGACACCTGTTTAAGTTCACAGACATTAGTTCCTGATCATTTACAACTAAGGGGGTATGAACTCACCAGAAGGGGAGGGCATATAGTCCGGCATATTAAAAAGTAACCATTTTGCAAATGGGTGATTGACCCCTCCCATTGCCAAGTGCCATATGACCCTGCAATTCCACTTTTGGGTATAAGTATTACATCTACCCTTGAATGTGCTCTTATAATAAGACTCCAGTTTAACAGCTTTTTGTCTCTGGCCAGGGGGTGACATACAGTGCCCATCACAATGGAGTGAAGGGCATTGCACGAGCAACAAAACTGCAAAAGAAAATCAACTAACCACTATCCAGAACTTCAGAGACTCTATATCAACCACCTAGAACTAGGCCAGACAGATCTCTCCCCATCCTGAAGCTCAGGGACATTTGCGGAAGAGGGGGCAGTAAGAGTGTAAGAGCAAAAGGATGGGAGGAGCAATGATTTGCAAGATACTCCACACAAGTTAGGGCCGAAGCAATCATAATTGGATATTGCATGCCCGGCGCAATGTCCAAAATACTATTGACCTCACAAAGTCTAGCATCTGCTCAAGGCACCAAGATCCTTGGAGGCAAGGGATTGACAGCCACAGTAGTGTTCCTATGCTTAAGGGGAACACAGGAAAGGGTTCAGGGAAATGCCACTGGGTCCTTGTACGTCATCGGAGAGGAGGGCCCAGAGGAGAGTCAGGCATGCACAAGAAAGGAATCTGGGAATTGGAGCGGGAGGCACGGGGAGATGGGGAGGGAGGGGTGAGGGGAGGGGGAGCAGGGGGTTCGGGGGGAGGAGGAGGGAGGGATGGAACTGGTGTACCTATTAAGTTTGTATGAGCTGAAATAATAATAAAAATGTATTAATAAAAAAATGTTTCATGTTACTATAGAGACATTTGAACATCCATGTTCATAACAGCAAAGTCATGGAATCAGCTTAAATACCCAACAGTATATAAATGGATGATGAAATGTGGTACATATACAGAAGTGAACACTATTCAGCTATCAAGAAAATGAATTCAGGAAATCTACTAGTAAATGGATTTGGAAGAACTCATTCTGACCCCAGTAACCCCGTCACAAACACCAATGTCATGAGTTCTCTCCTAGAAGAACCTTGCACAAACCCTCAAAATAATATAGTCAAGAGGAAATTTCTACAACATCCAGTAAAAACACAAAGAATGCAATTTGGAGGATAAGGGAAGGAAGATCCCAAGAGAGTGGAGACAAAGGAACACAGAGCCACTGTGGACAAAAATTTTAAGGGAAAAGAAGTAAAATGACAGGACTCGAGAAGGGATGAGGGAAGAAAAAAGAGGCAAGTGGATCAGGGGAAAAAGAGACATCAAACCCCTTCCCAACTTTGGTTAACAAGAATCTGTGACAGCAACAGAACAGTGGAAGACCCATGAGAAAGCAATTACTCTCTGAATGGGGTCTAATCCCCTTAATGGCAGGAAAATCACACTTGCTACTAGACATCTATGCAAGTAACAAGAGCAGGGAATTGATAGGAAAAGATATGCTAATGTTAACTCTAGAAGATTGATTATGTATCACTTTGGGGGCACCAAGGCTTCAGCTGCTCCTTGCAGAATGATGCACTGGGGTCCCTGGACAAATGGTTGCAAAAAAACAAACGATGCCTCCTGTTTGTTTCCTATCAGACTTTCCCTTTATTCTCCTGGGGACCAGAGACCCCACGATAGTCCCTCTCCAGTTGTTTTACTGTATATTTTGAGACCATTAAATATGTTAACCTATGGATCACAAGATTGCATACACAGTCACAGTAAGCAGATAATTCTACCTAGAGATATCATATCTGTCCCACCTAGCAAGTAGATATCACTTTTGTTTTTCTTGTTGGCTTAAGTAAGCTTTACAATATGTGTGTTTACAGAGTTTGGCATTGCTATTGTGGGGTTTTTTCCCCTTTAAATACTCATGAATGGTACAACTAAAATGAGCCTGGATGATGAAGAACACCTTCTCACCCAGTTACCCAAAGCTTGGTTTTTAATTCCAACCACTCCAACTCTTACTTCCCATGTGCAAGTTCAGGTTCCTGCTGGGTCCCTCTATCCCCTCCCTTCTCTTCACCATTTCCTACCATTCACCTTTCCAGCTGCATGCCTGTATGCACCCCCGGGTTCACTCTAGTTTGTCTACTCCGTTGGGGGATTCCTATTCTATAGATATAATGAAAGCTACCTAAAGAGCACATTGATGTACTGCTTCCAACCCATATGTTCATTGGCTGTCTTCAATATTGATCTATTTCCTCCCTTGTTTTTAAGTTCTTGTTCTAGTTTACAGTAAGAGGGATGGCTACCATTTTGACAAGTAGCTCTTGAATCCAATCAGAAATCCATTGATTTTCTCCTTAAAATTCATGCCTTTGTTACACTGATGGTCACCTATTTCCATGGTGATTTATAGTTCAACTTACAGATCTAATGCCTTTAATGGGATTGTGATTATTTCTGTCACCTGCAGGTTCTACAGTATTCCTTGATACTGTGTAAGCCATCCAGCAAGGAAAATGTCCAAAGACTAGTTCCAGTTGATACATTTTGCCAATGTTCTCTGATCTGTTTGTGTGCATCTTCAGAAATAGGGTCTTACTGACAGTTTTTGGAGAGCAATGGCAAAAGCCTATATTGTTTGGGGGCCTTTAATACCTATCTCACCAACATTTTACCAGGAAGTGCTGCATTCCTGTTACTACTAGTATAATAATGTACAGGGGTTCTAAGTGGATCAGCTCAAAGCTTTTTTCCCTCTTGTTTTCCTCACTCTATACTCCTCAGCATAGGGACTTCCCATTCTTTTAACTTTTTTAAAAAGTTGCCTTTTTTTGTTTTGACATATTAGCAGAGGATGTTCCTATGGAATTACTTTTCACAATTTTAGGCTTTTTCTGTACATCCCTCTGTCCCTCCAGTCTCCCATGCCCCTCCTTATCTCTCATCCCCCTCATTCCCCATCATGTATTTTTCCCAATTATTCCTTTCTCACCCTTGTCCTGGGATCCTAAATCTCCCCTTTAAAAGGTTTCACCCTAACCATCCCACCTTCCCCTTCAGAGGTCTTTTTGAATACTGTGGCTCTTAGGGTGCTTCCAGTTCAAAGACAAGGACAAGGATATCACTTCAATCATCCACATATAAGAAAGAACATGTAGTTCTTTACTTTCTGACTGATGGTAAGCTGGTATGGCACAGTTGTTTTCTTCTGGAATTCTCTGATAAGGGAAGTTGAGAATGTCTTAAGGTATTTCTGTGACACTTCAACTTCGGGAGAAAACATTCCATTTTTTACTGCTTAGATGAGAAAACTTCTCGCAATGCAAGCATGTTGCAGCTGTTGCAATGGAAGACTATCAAGGCAGAAAACCACATCAGGCCTGAGTGTAGAATATTGGGAAACGTTCTGACCAGCCTATCAAAACTTTATCGCACACCTAGGCTCAGAGAATAAGGCATAAAGAAGCAGGAAGATTTTAAGACCTCAAAGGGGGGATGAAGTACTTCTGACAAACACATTCCAGACAAACCAGGACTGCTGCACCCAGGTCACTGAAATGAAAACCTCTAGTCCTAGTTCTAGAAAATGGTTGACTTTATAGTCATTTCCTCAAGGACTAACTAGGATTTTAGAAGAAACAGCTGTTCTCAGAGAGTGTCTCAGGAACAGGGTCTACATAAGGGAAGAGGAACCTCCCTACTATGACTTTACCCACTGAAGAGCCACATAAAGTTCAACAGAAATCTGACTCCTTGTCAACATAGGCATCCCAAAAGGATTCCAATGATAATTACAAGCAAAAGGACAGGAGGTGAGTGGGACAGAGCAGGATGTATGAAGGGAAGAGAGAGTGGGAGAAGGGTATGTGGATGGGGACTTTTGGGATATGTGTGTGGGGAGGGGATGATAGGAAGGATATAAGGCCAGTGTTGCAGTTCGCCTGCGTGGTTACTGACAAATCACCATCAAATGGATTAGAGGAACAAGAGGTTTATTTTCTTATGATAGTGCAGTTATAGTCTGTGCTACGGCTTGACAAGAGAGCATGCACCAACACCAGGACCGAGGGAACTGGTCACACAATCACCACATAATAGCTGAGAGGGATGATCCTTACTTGCCAGACCAGCATGTCTGGCCAACTTTCTAAATCAGTTCTCGGTATTTTTTTCCAGGGCCTAGTCTCCCCCCACCACTATGGGCTGGGCCTTCCCCATCAGCTGGTCATCTCTTGCAAGTCTGCTCTAGGGTTAACTCAACCATTAATTCTCTACAAATGTTCCCAGGGATCAAACATTCAACATTCAAGTTGACACCTGTGCCTAACTATGACAGAAAGTTTATTTCTAAATAAATAAATTAAAACAAAATTTATCTTAAAACAACAACAACAACAACAACAAAAAACCCAAAATACAATTTGCTTGCTATTTTGGTGGCTGGAGAGGTGGCTCAGGGGATAAGCCTCTGCCTTGCAGGCTGAAGGTCCTGAGTTCTGATCCTAGACCCCATGTACAGATGCAGGGCGGAAGCAGGAACGGCCTGCACTTCTGGTCCTGGTGGGGTGGAACCTGTGAATCCCAGGGCACAGTAAACAAGGAGGAGGTGTAGGTGATTCATGGTGGTTCCTGAATTCGCCAATGGTTCTACACACACACACACACACAAACGCACACACACACACACACACACACACACACACACACACACACACACACACACAGTTGAATAATAAAAAAAAAACAATTTGCCTAAAATTTTGTAAAATGTCACCATTTAGAAAGGACATTCTCAGGTTAGAGAAATAAGATTCTTCCTTTGTAAGCAAAATGTCCTGAGTTCAGATCCCAGGACTATGTAAAAAATGTCAGGCAGAAAGGGCTGTGGTCTGCATTTCCTGGCCTGGTGGGCAGAGTCTGGGAAATCCCAGAGAGAAACAAAAAAGGAGGTAGAAGCAATCCAGGATGATTCCTGAAGTCACTCTTGGTGCTCCACAGGGATACACAGTACCTTCTGATACAAAAACACAATTAAAATAAATGAAGTTAAAAAAATAAAAAGGATATTCTCTGCGTTTTTTCAAATTTCACAGCAAATACTGTCAAGTACTAGAATTCTTCATTTTGACTCTCGGATGACAAGAGTCTTTCAGCAGACATCAGAGTGAAAGGCTCCTCCCCCTTCCCAACTCGTTTTGATGTTCCTTCTCTTTCCATCCTGCCAGTCAGCATCCAGAGTGCTGCCCACTGGCTTAGACCTCTAGTTCTGTACAGATAGTAAAATCCACATCACACCCATCCCCTAATTTCAGGGGCTTAGCAGGGAGCAATGGTGGCCTTGGAAGCAACCCAGTAAGCAAATCCTGACACCTGTCTTGTTATGGCCCCACTACATTGGACAGCAGGGGGGACATTTCCCCACTCTCCATAAAAATATACAATTAGATCGGCGACTCAGTTCTTTGAGATTGCACAAGGAAATTGTGTGATTCAAATCAGTACCATGGCCTATACTTCTTGGTGCACATTCTAGCATTAATCTGATCCCTGGAGTGGGTGAGATACCTTAGCAGGTAAGGTGCTTGTTCACACACCTGAGGACTTACCCTTGACCTCTGGAAGTCCATGTATTAGAGGGAAACTGACTTCTGAAAGTTCTCTTATGCCGCTTCTGGCCATGCCACGTTATGCATAGGCAAGAACGCCTTCCTGAATAAACCTGGGTCTCAAAAGATTTAAATGATAAAAAAAAAACCCTTCTTATCTTTTTTCGTGGGAGCAACTTTCTTAAGGACTATTTTAGTAAGTTCCTGGGCTATGCTTCCTCCTGACTCAGTCTCCAGAAATATTGGTGCCACTACTCTCCTTGGCCTGATTTTGGAGAGGGGTTGTGACCTCAGATTTAGAACCGATTCCCCGTTGCATTTTAATTTTAGCACAGCAAGGAAAGATGTGTAAGTAGACAAACACAAACACAAAACGGGCAAAAGCAAAAAGACCTCTGTAAAAGGTTGCTACTGAAAGCTGACAAACTGGTAAATCACCCATGTGTTTGAAAGATCAGCCAGCAAAAGAACTTTCCCAAACTAGTTATTTTCACAACCAGTTTAAGGATTTCATGAAACAGCCTAGATAGAGGAGGGAAAAAAGAGCCTAATGAACAGGGTGGTTGGACATGCACATGGGAGGTTAGTGGGTAGAGAGCCATAAGTTCACACCAGTCTAGGCTAAAATGGAAACCTTGTCTAACACACACACACACACACACACACACACACACACACACACACACAATTTAAAAACCTGGCAAATGTATGTCATATCATGCAGAAAGATGCCTGGACACCCCACCCTCCCAAGATCTGTTTGGCTCTGGCTGGGTGGAGTGCCCACCACTGCCCCACCACAGGCCCTTTAGGACTGAGGTCAGCTGTGCTCACAACTCCATGGCCACAGGTGTGGATATGTAGATGTGTGTGTGTGTGTGTGTGTGTGTGTGTGTGAGTGTGTGTGTGTGTGTGTGAGCACAGGCGCATGAGAGTGTAAATTAGATTCACTGTATGTCACTGTGGAGGACCATGGATGACTTTGGAAATCATCCTCTGTTGCTTACATCTCCCTTTGGCTTCCCGCTAAGATTCCCAAGACTCCACATTCCAGAACTGGAGATGCAGGCAGCTGCCATTTTTGTTTGGCATTTTTCCGTGGGATCCCAAATGAAGTCCTTTTGTTTCCAAAACACAGTCTAGATGCCTGAGGCCTCTGCAGCCCACAACTGTTAACTTTCTATTAACTCCTCCTGTTGCTGAAGCTGTTAAGACAGTGTGTTAGATCAACTGAAGCGAGGGCCCTCCTTCCATGTCTTCTTCCATTGACATTTCCTCCTGGGACAGCCCCCCTAGTTCCCATCCTCTCCTGGACACTGAAGGACACTGGACACATTTCCCAAGATGGCAGAAAAATGGGTGCAGAGTCAGAGGTCACATTAAGACCTGGAAAGCCCACACCCTACTATCTGTTGCACAATGAGATGCCTCTCACTTCAGCACCCACAATGAAATGGTTATTCAGGTGCCTTCCAACCAGGCTGTGAAACATACTACTTTGAAGACATAAAGAAAGGTTCTTGACTGCAAATGTTTTAAGGCAAGGCTTCTTGCGCAATAAGTATCTCCTATTACTATTTTCACTTAGCCCTGCACATAAAGCAGTACAAACGGATGTATTATGTGTATATAATTGACATGTGTATGAGTGATATATTTGTTAATTGTATACATAGTATATATAATATACATATATATAATATATACAGATAATTTTTTAAAAATGAAAGTACCAAGGCATTTAGCAAAATCTCCAAATTGTTTCTTCTGAGGAAGCAGACTGAGAACTGAACTGGAAGCAATTATCCAGGATATAACTATCTAGTAGAAATAAGAAGAGAAAGAATTTTTAATTGTTTTCCTGGAATTCACTCTCATAGTACATGGACAAAACTGCGTACATCCCTCATACTCACCATTTCTGGCCTTTGGAACAGAAGGTGTCTGGCCCTGAATCTTCACACAATGGCTTGTGAGTTAAATTCAAAGAATCTTAACAAGGCAAGACACAAGGATCATAGGTTCAAGCATAGCCAACCTCTCAGTGGCGGAGAAGATACCTAGCATGTGGAAAAATAGAGGTTTCTTCCTGTTACCGCCACCACAAACACATATACACACAAACAAAACACACACATGTACAAACAAAAATACACGCACACAAACACATAAATACACAGAAACATACAGAACACACACACAGCAAAATTAGTGAAATAACTTAGAAAGATAAAGTGCGTACAGAAAGGCACCAAACTATAAAGTGAGAATCTTCTGTTCAGCCAGTCTTAGAAATACCATGAACAGAATATGATACATCATACAGAAAAGATTATGACAACTGACAGTCAGCAGGCAAAGATGGACAAGGGACAGCACAAACAGAGGTGACAAGATTTGGACTTCCAAGTGATAGTCCCATATTGGCACAATGAAGAGAGGAGCCAGTATTTATTCCTTTGCACACAAATAGGATTAGAATTTTACTGACCGAATCACAAATGCAGTCCAGCTACTCACCATTTCTGGCCTCTGGAGCAGAAGGTGTCTGGCCCTGAATCTTCACATAACAGCTTGTGAGTTAAATTCAAGGAACCTTAACATTATACCTGGAAAAGGGGCAAGGCCATACACATTGATGACTTCAGTCAAAACTGATTTCTGTACTACTTTGTAAAATGGCACTGTTCACAAGGATTATTATACTCTGTATTTGTTCAAATGTCTCAGCAAATACTACCAAGTGCTGGAATGCTTCACTTTGATTCTCAGCTGGCAAGACTCTTTAAATAGACATCAGAATGAATGAAAGGCTCCTCCCCCTTACAACTCTTCTCAAGGTTGCCTCTCCATCCTGCCCATCAACAGTATCCGTGTTGCTCACTGGATTAGACCTCCAGTTCTGTACAGTGAGCAACATCCACACCAAACCCATCCCCTGATTTCATGGACTCAAAGGGAGGAGAGGTGGGCTTCAAAGCAGCCGAGTAAGCAAATTCTGACTCTTGTTTTGTTATGGCTACTTCACTGGCCAGTAGGGGAGAGCTTTCCCCAGTCTTCATAAAAATCAACTGTTAGCAGATCTGTGACTCACTTTCCCTAGATTTCACAGGAGAACTTAACTGAGAATGAATCTCAAGGCCCTTCCACCTTATCATTAAACGAATACCTGGAGGTGGTGAGATACTAGAGCAGGTAAGATGATTGCTCATACACCTGAACATCTACATTTGATTTCTGGAAGTCGATTGAGAAGAAGAAAACTGACTTCTTGTAGTTAGGCACAGGTGTCAACTTAACAGTTGAGGGTTTCAGCTCTGGGCACATTTGTAGAGAATTAGTGGTTGGCCCAGAGCAAACCTGCAGAATATTGTCTAGCTGATGGGGAAGGCCTAGCCTATGGTGGGTGGGATTAGGCCCTGTAATAAATCAGAGACCTGGTTGAGAGAGTTGGCATCCTTCTCTTCACTTGGCCAGATATGTTGGTCTGGCAAGTAAGGATTGTCCATCTCTCAGCAGCTATGTGGTGATAATGTGGCCATTCCCTCTGCCCTGGTGTTGGTGTGTGCTCTCCTGTCAAGCTGGACTGAAACTATAACCAGGAATCATAAGAGAGAATAAACCCCTGTTCCCTTAAAATGTTTGATGGTCATTTACCAGCAACCATGCAAGCTAACTGCAACACTTCTGAAAGTTGTCTTAAGACTTCTCTAGACATGCCATGTTACACATGAGCAAAATGCTGATTTTACCTGTCTCTCACAAGAATTAAATTTTAAAGAATATCTGCTTATCTATGTTCTTCAGAGGAACTGTCTCAGACTACTTTAGGAAGTTCCCAAGTTGGCCTAGGACACATACAAACGTCTTCCTATGCTTCCTCCTACCTCAGTCTCCTGAAATATTGGTTTTGCCACACTACACTACCCTGCCTGACTTGGGAATGGTGATTTTAACTCAGGTTTAGAACCCATTCCCTGATGCAGTTTAGCAATACAAGGCAAGGGATATATGAATAGACAAACACAAACACACTCACCCAAAACAGACAAAATGGGCAAAGCCCTTGCCCATGGTTGCTCCTGAAGCTGACTAGTAAGTCACCCATGTGTGTGAAGAATCAGCCAGCTGATGAACTTTTCCACACTAGGAACTTTCAAAACCAGTTTTAGGTGCATAAACAGAAGATGAAAAGAGAGACATATGAACAGAGTGGTTGGATCTGCCCTGGAGGTTAGACTGGTCAGGCGCCATGCTTCCCCAGTCTAGGCTATAAGGGGAAATCTTGTCTCATACAATATTTAAAAAAAAAAATTCTGGAAGTGTGGGTCACTTCATGCAGAAGGACGCCTGGACACCCTCCCCAATCAAGAGTCGTTTAATGAATGCTCTAGCTGAGAACTGCACCACAAGCATGGCACCTCTAATCCAGGCAGACCACTGCCCTGTCCCCCCCCCCATTCCCTAGGTTGCTCCTCCAGCGCCCCGCGCCTTACCCGGAGCCCGCCAGCCATTGACTCCTGCCAAGTTGCAGCCCCGCGCTCCCCACCACCGCCCCAGGCACAGGGGCTTCACCTTCACGCTTGGGGTGCTGCAGCCCCACGGGTCCCACCCGGCTCCAGAGCCCACACAAGGCCAGCACAGGAAGCTCTGGGCCCACAGTCTGCAGCCCCGCGCAGCCACAGGACTCTCAGCACATGGCGCCCGCAAGGGGAACCCAGGGCACTGGGACATGCGGCTGCTCGGTGGCCGGGAACCGCCGCACTCAAGGCTGCGGACGCCGGGACAGCCCGAGTCTCCTACGCGGCTCCTGCAGTGATTCCCCGCCAGAGGCTGCGGATCCAGAGCCGCAGCAGGGAACAGGGAACCCGGGTCAAAGATGGAGGCAGAGAAGGAGCTTGATGCAAAGGCCCCTTGGATGCCATGGAATTCCGCCCGTCCTCCCTGTCTGTGGGCTGATTGGATGTTCCTCACTGCAGGTCTTCCCATTGGACAACGCTGTCCTCTCAGCCCAGGACCTGACAATTATAGTGAATGATAGGAGAGCCACAATGTCTTGCCTGCAGTTATTTTAAAGTGTGATTTGCTCTAGGCAATCTGTCTGCTGTTTACACTTAATGTCGCACCTGAGGCTGTGTGAGCTACTGAATCAGCTTCAAATAGAAATTATTCCAAAGTCAAATTATAAAAAAAAAAGGCTTTAAATTCATTGCCAATCTGCTCTTTGGTGGAGCCAACCTGAGTTTTAAAATGAGAGGCAACTTTCTGAGAGAGGAATGTCCAGTACACACAAAATATGAGCAGAACTAACTTTTTAACTTAAGCATGTAGCACCTATGTAATATATTAGGTTATATATCTATGTCAATCAATGTATATTGCTTGCATTTATTCCTCTCCTTAGACGTCATTGTACCTACTCAGTTTAGTCTCCTGCACAATCAAAAAAAAAAAACTCTCCATACATGTTACATGTATTCCAGTACATGCCATTTCTTTCCAGTGTGCTTATGTGACTATGTGCCTGTGTGTGTGATCACAATGGGATAAAGAGAATGTGGGTGAGAGAAGAGTATATGGACAGCGAGGGTGGCAGAGGACAGAAGAGGATGGGGAGGGGATATGGACATAGACATTAACTCAGTTTGTAAATGAATTAATAAAAAAATTAAAAAGAAACACATGGAAATTATTGGGGGACAACTACATAAAAGACAAATAAAATAATTGTCCATTTTTCCTCATGCAGGAAACTTCAAAATATATACCCAATGTGTATACCAATGAGTCTCATTCTTTTGAGTAGGTGTATATTGTTTTGATTTACAATGCAGCCAAAATTACAATACTATACTTGAATCAGGTTTTTTTTTTTTCAAATGAAGTGTTACTGACATATAATGTCCCTGGTGAATTAATTTTTGTCTTTTTTTTATTTCCACTCATACAAAATTAACAGGTACACTGGTCCCCCCTCCAACCAACCCCCTATCCCCCTGTGTCCCCTCCCGTCCCCCTTCCATCCCCACCTCCCAGTGCCTCTCCCTCCCATCCCCGTAGCATCCTTTAATGTGCATGACAAACTCTCCTCTGGGTCCTCCACTCCGATGAGATGCAAGGACCCAGTGGCATTTCCCAGAACCCTTTTCTGTGTTCCCCTTAAGCATAGGAACACTACTGTGGCTGTCAATTCCTTGCCTCCCAGGATCCTAGTGCCTTTAGCAAATGCTAGACTTTGTGAGGTCAATAGTGTGTTGGACACTGTGCAGGGCATGCATAGTCCAAATATGATTGCTTCGGCCCTAACTCATGTGCAGTATCTTGCATATCATTGCTTCTCCTATCCTTGTGCTCTTACAATCTTACCACCCCCTCTTCAGCAAATTTCCCTGAGCTTCAGGATGGGGAGAGATTAGGCTGCTGAAGTTCCAAATGATTGATATAGAGTCTCTGATGTTCTGGATTATGGTTTGTTGATTGTTTTTTTTTTTTCAGATTTGCTGCTCCTGCAATCCCCTTGGCTCCACCCTGATGGGTATTGTATGTCACGCCCTGGCCAGAGATAAAAACCTGTTAAATTAGAGTCTTGTTACAAAAGTATATTCAAAGGTAGATATAATAAAAGTAGGAAACTGTGGTGAGAGAGGGGTCAATCACCCATCTGCGAAAAGGTTACTTTCTATCTGCCAGACTATACACCCTCCCATTCTGGTAAGATCATACCCCATCAGTTGTAAATGATCAGGAAGGAAAGTCTGTGAACTTAACCAGATGTCTCATTACTTACTTGCAGTCCTCGAAGGTGGCCTATTTTCTCTGCTGTAACATGGTCCCCTCTCTCCTTGTTACTGGTGTGGCCCTCCTTCCCCATCCCTCCTGTTCATAATCATTGCAATTACTGTAGTTATTACAGAGATTTATATTTGAGTGTCACTAAGTAGGTTTGGTACTAGGAGCCACCTATTAGGGAGTACATATGGCACTTAATTTTCTGTCTTTGGGATACTTCAATCAATATAATTGTTTCTAATTCCATCCATTTCCCGGCAAATTCTATTAATTAATCATTTTTGATGGCTGAGTAATACTCCATTGTATAGATGTACCACAGTTTCCTTATGCACTCGTCAAATGTTGGACATTTGGGTTGATTCCATGACTTTGCTATTGTAAACACTGCTGCTATGAACATGGTCATGCTTGTGCTAACGAGGTGAACCTCTGCTGCATGGGGGGTTATTCCCAAAAGTGGAATAGCAGGGTCATATGGCATTTCAATCTTTAATTTCTTTAAGAATCTCCAGACGGCCCGCTAGAGTGGCTGTATGAACCTGCATTCCCACCAGCAATGTAGCAGAGTTCCCCTCTCTCCACATCCTCTCCAGCACTTGTTGTTGTTTGTATTGTGGATTTGTGCCATCCTGACTGGGGTGAGAAGGTATCTCAGGGAAGTTTTGATTTGCATTTCCCTGATGGCTAAGGATGTGGAGCACATTTTAAGATATTTGTTAGACATTTTAATTTCATCCCTGGTAAAGTTTCTTTTAAATTCCAGGGCCCATTTTTTAATTGGGCCATTTGTTTCCTTAGTGTTTAGTTTTCTAAGTTCTTTGTGCACTCTGTATAATAGAGCTCTATCAGATATGTGGTTAGTGAAGATTTTCTCCCATTCTGTGGGTTGCCTTTGAGCTCACGTTACAATCTCTTTATCTGAACAGAGGCTCTTTAATTACACCAGATCCCAACTGTTGAGAGTTGGTAGCAGCGACTGTGCTATTAGATGTCTCTTTAGGAAATGTTGGCCTAGCCCAATCAGCTCAAGGGAGTAACCTAGCCTTTCACCTATGGTTTTTATAGTCTCTGGCCTTATATTGAGGTCCTTAATCCATGTGGAATTAATTCTTGTACATGGTGACAAGTACGGGTTCAGTTTTAATCTTTTGCATATGGCCATCCAGTTTTGCCAGCACCATTTGTTGAAGATACTGTCCTTTTTCCATTGGATTTCTTGGGTCCCTTTGTCAAATATCAAATGGCTGTATTTTTGTGGGCTTACATCTGGGTCTTCAATCCTCATTCAGTGATCTGTGTGTCTATTTTGGAGCCATTACCAGGCTGATTTTATAACTATGGATTTGTAGTACAGACTAAGGTTTGGTATGGTGATACCTCCAGCAGTGTTTTTGTTACTCAGGATTGTCTTTGCTATCCTGGGTCTTTTGTGCCTCCATATGAATTTTGAGATTGTTTGTTCAACCTCTTTAAAGAATTGCTTTGGGATTTAAATTGGTTTAGCACTGAATTTGCATATTGCCTTTGGTAGGATGGTCATTTTTACGATGTTGATTCTGCTAATGCAGGAACATGGGAGGTCTTTCCACCTTCTGGTGTCTTCTGCAATTTCTTTCCTTAGGGTTTTAAAGTTTTCATTGTAAAGGTCTTTTACCTCCTTGGTTAGGTTTATACCAAGGTATTTCATTTTTTAGGGGCTATAATAGATGGGATTGTTTCCCTAAGGGCTTTTTCTCTTCTTTCATTCTGGGCATATAGGAAGGCCACTGATTTTTGTATATTTATTTTGTATCCTGCCACCCTGCTGAACTTCTCAATTAGTTCCAGAAGCTTCCTGGTGGAGTTTTTGGGATCACTCAGTTATAGGGTCATGTCATCAGTAGTGATAACTCCATTTTCATTACTAACTTTAATTTGGGTTTCCTGTTTCTTGTTTTTGGTTTATTTAGCTAGAGGTGTATCAGTCTTATTGATTTTTTCAAAGAACCAGCTTTTTGACTGGTTGATTTTTTCTATCGTTTTCCTTATCTCAATTTCAGATATTTCTCCCCTTATTTTGCTAATCTCCTCTCTTCTACTGCTTTTGGGATCAGATTGCTCTAGTGTCTCTAAAGCTTTTGGGTGCATTGTTACATTATTTATTTCTGATATTTCCATTTTTTTGATGTAGGCATTAAGAGCTATGAACTTACCTCTTAGGACAGCTTTCACTGTGTCCCAGAGATTTTGGTAAGTTATATGTCATTTTCATTCACTTGCAGGAAATTTTGAATTTCCTTTTTAATTTCTTCCTGAATCCAATACTCATTCAGCATCACAGTGTTCAGTTTCCAGGAGTTAGTGTATTTTCTGTTGCTTGTTGTGTTGCAGATGTCAAGCTTTAGGCCATGGTGGTCTAATAAGGTACAGGCTAGAATTTCAACTTTCCTGTATATGTGTAGATTCATTTTGTGGCCCAATATGTGATCTATTTTGGAGAAAGTTCCGTGTGCTGCTGAGAAAAATGTGTATTCTTTAGTGTGTGGGTGAAAAGTTCAATAGAGATCTGTAAGGTCTACTTCAGTAAGGGTTTAATTAAGCTCCAATGTATCTCTGTTAAGTTTTTTACCTGTAGATCTATCCCATGTTGAGAGGGCGGTATTGAAATCCCCAAGAATTATTGTTTTGGGATTGATTATTCACTTTAGACGTTTTAAGGTTTGCTTAATGAATGTGGGGGGGGCATATTGGGTGCGTATATTGAGTACTGTGAAGTCTTCCTGGTGAATTGTACCTGTGACTAAAATGTAGTATCCATCTGTGTCTCTTATGATTTTCTTTGGTTTGAAGTCCACTTTGTCCGATAGCATAATGCCTACCCCTGCCTGTTTTCTGCTTCCATTAGCTTGTAGAATTGTTGACCAGCCTTTTATTTTTAGGATGTGCCTATCTTTTGTGGTGAGATGTGTTTCCTGCAGGCAGCAGATTGATGGATTGTGATTTTTAATTCAAGTTTGTAATCTGTGTCTCTTGATTGGTGAGTTAATTCCATTAACATTTAGTGTTATAATGCAGAAACTATTTTTAATTCCAGACATTTATTACGTTTAGTGGTTTTTGTAAGTATATTGCTTCACTTTAAATGGTGTTATACTTCCCTTCTATTCTCCCGGATATGCCTGTTTTTTTCTTCATGCTTGAGTATCATTTCTAGCATTTTTTGAAGGCCTGGTTTGGTGGACATGTATCCCTTCAAGTTGTCTTTGTGCTGGAAAATTCTTCTTTCTCCCTCGATCATGATGGATAGTTTTGCAGGGTATATCAGCCTGGGTTGACATTTTTGCTCATTCAATACTTGAAGTATGTCTCTCAAAGCTCTTCTTCCTTTTACTGTTTCAACTGAGAAGTCATTTGTTATTTTAACAGGTTTACCTTTAAAAGTGACTTGTTTTTTGGGCTGGAGAGGTGGCTCAGGGGTTAAGCCTCCGCCTTGCAGGTGGAAGGTCCTGAGTTCGGATCCCAGATCCCACGTATAGACGCCAGGCGGAAGCGGGGGCGGCCTGCGCTTCTGGTCCTGGTAGGGCGGAGCCTGTGAATCTCGGGGCAGAAGGAGGTGGGGGCGTCCATGGTGGTTCGCGAATTCGTCCGTGGTTCTACACACACACACACACAGAGACGCGCGCGCACATACACACGCATATGCACACAGTTGAATAAATAATCATTAAAAAAAAAACTTTAAAAGTGACTTGTTTTTTTTCCCTTGAAGTTCTCAGCACCATTTCTTTATCTTGAATGTGGAGTGTTTTAACTATTATTTGCCATGGCGAGTTTCTATTTTGGTCATATCTGTTTAGGGTGCAGAATGCCTCTTGTATATGGATGGGCCTCTCTGTTTTTAGATGAGGAAAGTTTTCCTTGATGATTGTTTGAAAAATTTCCTCAAGGTGGTATTTTTAGATTCTTGCTCTGGTATTCCATGAATACGCCTGTTAGGATTCTTCAGGGTGTCCCATAACTCTTGAATGTTTCTCTCGAGTATTTTTTTGGCTTTAACAACCTCTTCCATTGAGCTGGTTAATACTCCCACTTTGTCTTCAAGGTCTGAAATTCTGTTTTTTGCTTCGTTAGTTCTGCTGATAAGACTCTCTGTTTTGTTCTAGGTTGAAGGTAACTTGTCTTTAGATCAGGTTTTAACTCTGCTTGAGTCTATTTTAACTGCTCTATGCCTGTTTTTGTTTCTTGAACTGTTTTTCTCAACTCCTCCAAGTGTCTGTTGTTTTCCTCTTCAAAGCGATTAATGCGGTTATTTAATTCCTCCCAGATTTCCTCTTTCATAGTATTTAACATGGTAATGATCATGTTTTGAAAGTCGTTATCCTAGGTCAGGCTTTCTTGGATGGAGTCTATCATTATGGGGTTAATGCCTTCAGTGGGAGATTTGTTTACTTGGGTGTTGTTTCTCATGGATTTGCACTTTGACTTGGGCATTGTCGTTTTAACTCTTAAGACCTTCTTTCAATTTCTGTGCGTTTTTCACTGAACTGAATTATTTGGCCTGGGGTTTGGGGTTGGACGAGGGTGGAGCTTACCTAGGTTGCCTTTAGTCCCCGCTGGACTGCACGTGTCCCAGGAGTGGCGGAGTGGGGAAAGGGAGAATGTGGTGGTGGGGCACTATTTAACCTGGGGGAGCTGGGGCGTGACTGCTGGGGGTCATGACTAGGGGGGTCCTCCCCAACCCGGGGCAGCTCCTGCTCCAGGTGGCTTGTGGGAAGAGCTGGGTCCCTTGGGCTGCCTGGGGTTCTGGGGGTGGGCGGGGACAGAGCTTACCTGGGTAGTGGTGAGTCCTGCCTGGACTACGGGAAGCATCTCCAGGCAGCGGAGTGGGGAAAGGGAGAATTAATTTTTTTCTTGAAGCAATGAAATCAAATAAGGTGGTCAATCAAGAGGCCTTGAATTTTTCTTATCTATTTCATTAAAAGAGAGGGAGTCAGTTGGTTGGAACAAGTGTAAACTTGTAGGTAGACAGAAACTTTTAAAGTCTTCCACTGCATCTAACTCCTAAAGGTTACACCTAGGTGGGGCAGGCACATTAGAATGCAAGAGTAATCACTTTTGTTTGAATTTGATCTATGAGTTTATCTAGGCAAAGTTGTTTTCTAATAGCTGCAAATGAAAGGCTGCAAAAAAAAATGCCACATAGCAACAAACATATGCCCAGCTAATGCATTCAGAATCCTGAAACTCTAGGGTTTTCAATCTTGGATACACAATGAAATCTCCAGTCGAATGGATGTGGGGAGTTGGGAGAAGTCATTACATGGTCATACCTGAAATTGCAGCATTGTTTGGTTGGCAGTAGGAGAATGGGAAGCTCAGTGTTCCTCTCTGGATTGTCTGGGAATCAATGTCCCTGGCCCTTCTCTGTGGCACAGGGTGGCCAGGCTTGCGAACAGGTGGCTGTGGTTGCCTGATAAGAAAGGAAAATTGAGCTTCCAGCACATTAACTGCTCAGATAGTGCAAAGCCAGCTTCCTATGTTGGTGGCAACCAGCTCAACACCAGCTGCCTTGCAGGACCATGAACCAGGTTAATTGGTAAGACATAAAACAAATAATTAAAAAAAAAGTAAAAACCTTGGGATTGCTCACTAACTTCTGGTAACTGTAGAGCTAGATGGTAAAATAACATGATTCACATTACCTCAGTTTCCTGATCCTGATCTGCTACTGACTCCACAGTTGTTGCTATGCCACCACCTGGAAGCCCTCAATATTTTTAACTTTCAATTGGTTTTTTATTAATTAAATATTTCAAAACATTCCATATGTATGCAATGCAATGCTGATCCACTCTGTCATATCTATGTCCTAATTTCCCTACAAATATTTTCCTCACACTCATGGTTTATGTTACAGTTTGGCTGCATGGTTGCTGATAAATGACCATCAAGTGGCTTAATTTAACAAGGTGTTTATTTTCTTACTCATAGTCTGGCTACAGTCTGTAGTGCACCTTGATAAGAGAGCATGCACCAAAACCAAGCCCAAGGGAACTGCCTATACCTTCTCTACATAATGGCTGAGTGATGGATGGTCCTTACTTGCCAGACCAGCATGCCTAGCCAAGTATATACAAGGATGCAACCCTCTCAATGAGCTCTCTGAGATTTATTCCAGAGCTTAATACCCCATCATAGGCTGGACCTTTCCCATCAGCTAAAAAATCTCCTTCAAGTTCACTCACGCTTAACTTTACTAATTCTCCACAAATGTGCCCAGAGCTCAAAACCTCATAACTATGACAGTTTATTTTTCATTTTTGTTTTGTCACTCCCTGAATTTAATAGGCCCATAAGAGTGATCATTGACCACGTGTTCTGAGCTTTCCATTGGGAACCCTTTGCCTCAGCAGTGGGAGCACGACCAAAAGTTTCCAAGCAGCCAGTAGTCCAGCAGTAAACATTAGGGACCCATGAGTGGCAACAACACACAGGACTGATGTTTGTCTGGCCATCACTGTAGTTTAACTTTTCCATATAGCCACCACAAAATGCATACAACATGAGGGACATTACCATTCACCCCCATGTTTTATCAATGTAGTAAAATGAAAAAGTGAATTACCATACTAATCTTCATTCCCTGTCTACTAAACCTGACTTAATTGATGTATTAACAGTCCAATACCCTCATCTAGGAAATAACACCAACATCAGAAAAGTGTCCCCAACTCCAAGGCAAACACTAGTAATAATTGCTCAAGCATAGTAATAACATCTAATGTAGTTCCATCAAAAACACAAAGAAACTGTAAAAAGGTCTTAAGAGATAAAACAACAATACCCAGGTCACAGTGAAAATCCATGAGAAACAAAAACCAAAACAACAAATCTCCTACTGAAAGAATTAACTCGGTAATGATAGATTCCAACCAGAACAAACTCACAGAAAATAGACAAGAAAGCCATACCCAAGATAATGATTTTCAAAGCTGGATCTTCCCATGATTAATACTATGAAAGACTAAATATGGGAGGAGTTAAATAACTGCATCCAAAACTTTGAGCAGGAACACAACAGGCACTTGGAGGAGATGAGAAAAACAGTTCAAGAAACAAAAATAGGCATAGAGCAGTTAAAACAGTGTCAGGCAGAATTTAAAATTGAACTAAAAGACAAGATATCTTCAACCCAGAACCCAACAGAGAGTCTTATCAGCAGAACTAATGAAGCAGAAAATAGAATTTCAGATCTTAGAGACAAAGTGGAAGTATTAACCAGCTCAAGGGAAGAGACACTAGACCAATCTGATCCCTAAAGCAGTAGAAGACAGAAGATTAGCAAAATCAAGGGAGAAATATCCGAACTTGAGATAAGGCAAAGGATACAGAGAATCAACCAGTAAAAAAGCTGGTTCTTTGAAAAAATCAATAAAATTGATACACCTCTAGCTAATTTAACCAAAAACAAGAAAGAGGAAACCCAAATTAACAAAGTTAGAAATGAAAATGGAGTTATCACTACTGATATCCAAGAAATCCATAGAATTATAACATCATATTTCAAAAACTTATACTCTGTGAAATTTGACAACACAAAAGAAATACATGAATTCCTAAGTAAGCACAACTTACCTAAATTGAATCAGGAAATTGTGAATTATTTAACTGGCCCTATAACATATGAAGCAATCAATGAAGTGATCTCGAATCTTCCCACCAAAAAATGTCCTGGACCAGAGAGATTCAGCACAGAGTTCTACCAGACATTTAAGGAGCTAATAACACCAATAGGCTTAAACTGTTTCATCAAATAACAAAGAAAGGAATGCTACCAATTTTTTTATGAAGCTAATATCACCTTAATCCCAAAACTTAATAAAGATACACTTAAAAAAGAAAACTATAGGCCAATCTCTTTGATGAACTCAGATGCAAAGATTCTCCACAAAATATTAGCAATTTGGATTCAAAAACACATCAAAAAGATCATTCACAAGGATCAAGTAGGATTTATGCAAATCAATAAATGTAATTCACCATGTAAACCAGTCCAAAATTGAAGACCACATGATACTCTCGATAGATGCAGAAAAAGCTCTTGATGAGATCCAATAGCCTTTTATGATCAAAACCCTAGAGACAATTGGGATGTAAGGAACCTTTATCAATATAATAAAAGCTATATACAACATGCCCACAGCAAGGATTATGCTCAATAGGGAACAATTGGAAGCATTCCTACTTCGATCAGGAACTAGACAAGGCTGTCCACTCTCACCACTTCTATTCAATATTGTACTATAAGTCTTAGCTGAAGCCATAAGACAAGAAATGGAGATAAAAGGGATTCAAATCTGCAAGGAAGAAGTCAAGCTATCCCTATTTGCAGATGACATGATCTTATATCTGAGGGATCCCAAACACTCCACCACGAAGCTCCTGGAACTAATACAGAAGTTCAGTAGGGTGGCAGGATACAAAATAAATGTGCAAAAATCAGTGGCCCTCCTATATGCCCAGAATGAAAGAAGTGAAAAAGCCCTGAGAGAAACAATCCCATTTACTATAGCCCCTAAAAAAATGAAATTCCTTGGTATAAAGCTAACCAAGGAAGTAAGAGATCTTTACAATGAAAACTTTAAAACCCTAAAGAAAGAAATTGCAGATGACACCAGAAGGTAGAAAGACCTGCCATGTTCCTGGATTGGCAGAATCAATATAATAAAAATGACCATCCTACCAAAGGCAATATACAGATTCAATGCTGTACCAATAAAATCCGAAAGCAATTTTTTAAAGAAGTTGACCAAACAATGTCAAAATTCATATGGAGGCACAAAAGACCCAGGATAGCAAAAACGATCCTGAGTAACAGAAGCACTGCTGGAGGTATCACCATACCAAACCTTAATCTATACTACAAATCATAGTTATAAAATCAGCCTGGTATTGGTTCCAAAATAGACACACAGATCAATGAATGAGGGTTGAAGAACCACATATAAGCCCACACAATTACAGCCATTTGATCTTTGACAAAAGGGTCCAAAAAATCCAATGGAAAAAAAACCCAGCATCTTCAACAAATGGTGCTGGCAAAACTGGATATCCACATGCAGAAGATTAAAACTGGACCTGTACTTGTCACCATGTATCAGAATTAATTCCAAATGGATTAAGGACCTCAATATAAGGCCAAAGACTATAAAAACCTTAGTTGAAAGGGTAGTGAACTCCCTCAAGCTGATTGGATTGGCCAACAGTTCCTAAACGAAAACCCAATAGCACAGTCACTAAAAACAACACTCAACCGATGGGATCTTATGAAATTAAAGAGCTTCTGTTCAGATAAAGAGATTGGAACCCGAGCACAAAGGGAACCCACAGAATGGGAGGAAATCTTCATTAACCACATGTGATAGAGCTCTATTATCCAGAGTGCACAAACAATTTAGAAAACTAAACACCAAGGAAACAAACGGCCAATTAAAAATTGGGCCTTGGAACTTAAAAGAAACTTTACCAGGAACAAAAATGAAAGGTCTAACAAATATCATAAAAAATGTTCCACAGCTTTAGCCATCAGGGAACTGCTAATCAAAACTTCCCTGAGATATCATCTCACCCTGGTCAGGATGGCAAAAATCCACAATACAAATAACACCAAATGCTGGAGAGGATGTGGAGAGAAGGGAACTCTCCTACATTGCTGGTGGGAATGAAAGCTTATACAATCTGGTGAGCTATCTGGAGATTCTTAAAAAATTTAAAAATTGAAATGCCATATGACCCTGCTATTCCACTTTTGAGAATAATCTCTCACACAGCAAAAATTCACCTCAATAGCACAAGCACGACCATGTTCATAGCAGTACTGTTTACAATAGCAAAGTTATGGAATCAACCCAAATGCCTAAAAGTTGACAAGTGGATAAGGAAAATGTGATACATTTATGCAATGGAATCTTATCATCCATCAAAAATGATGAATTACCCTTTCACCCCACCCCTCTCCCCCGGTCGGGCCGGGCCTCACCCCGCGACTCTGGAACCCCAGGCCAAATAATTCAGTTTAGTGAAATTGAAAGATCTTAAGAGTTAAAAGGACAATGCCAAAGTCAAAGTGAAAATCCATGAGAAGTAACACTCAAGTAAACAAATTTCCCACTGAAGAAATTAATCCCATAATGTTAGACTCCAACCAGAACAAACCCACGGAAAAAGGCCAAGAAAGCCTGACCCAGGATAACGACTTTCAAAATATGATCATTACCATGTTCAATACTAAGAAAGAGGAAATCAGGGAGGAATTACATAATTGAATCAATCTCTTTGAAGAGGAACACAACAGACATTTGGAGGAGTTGAGAAAAACAGTGCAAGAAACAAAAAGTGGCATAGAGCAGTTAAAACAGACTCAAGCAGAGTTTAAAACTGAGCTACAAGACAATTTATCTTCAACCCAGAACTCCACAGAGATTCTTATCAACAGAACTAACAAAGCAGAAAACAGAATTTCAGACCTTGAAGATAAAGTGGGAGTACTAACCAGCTCAATGGAAGAGGTTGTTAAAGCCAAAAAGATACTTGAGAGAAATATCCAAGAGATATGGGACACCCTGAAGAAGCCTAACATGCGTATTCATGGAATACCAGAGCAAGAATCTTAAAATACCACCCATGAGGAAATTTTTCAAACCATCATCAAGGAAAACTTTCCTCATATAAAAAAAGAGAGGCCCATCCATATACAAGAGGCATTCCGCACCCCAAACAGATACTACCAAAATAGAAGCACGCCATGGCAAATATTAGTTAAAACACTCCACATTCAAGATAAAGAACTGGTGCTGAGAGCTTCAAGGGAGAAAAAACAAGTCACTTTTAAAGGTAAACCTGTTAAAATAACAAATGACTTCTCAGTCGAAACAGTAAAAGAAAGAAGAGCTTGGAGAGACATACTTCAAGTATTGAATGAGCAAAAATGTCAACCCAGGCGGATTCACCCTGCAAAACTATCAGTCATGATCGAGGGAGAAAGAAAAACTTTCCAGCACAAAGACAACTTTAAGGGATACATGTCCACCAAACCAGGCCTTCAAAAAATGCTAGAAATGATACTCAAGCGTGAAGAAAAAAAAAGGCATATCCAGGAGAACAGAAGGTAAATATAACACCATTAATAGCGAAGCAATATACTTATAAAAATTACTAAACATAATAAATGTATAGAATTAAAAATAGTTTCTCCATTACAACACTAAATGTTAATGGAATTAATTCACCAATCAAGAGACACAGATTACAAACTTGGATTAAAAATCTGAATCCATCAATCTGCTGCCTGCAGGAAATCCATCTCACATAAAAGATAGGCACGCTCTAAAAATAAAAGGCTGGTCAACAATTCTATAAGCAAATGGAAGCAGAAAACAGGCAGGGGTAGCCATTATGCTATCAGACAAAGTGGATTTCAAACCAAAAAAAATTATAAGAGACACGGATGGATACTACATTTTAGTCACAGGTACAATTCACTAGGAAGACTTCACAATACTGAACATATATGCACCCAATACGGGCCCCTCCACATTCATTAAGAAAATCCTACAGTGTCTAAAGCAAGAAATCAACCCCCAAACAATAATCCTTGGGGACTTGAACACTGCCCTCTCAACATGGGATAGATCAACAGGTCAAAAGCTTAACAGAGACACTTTGGAACTTAATCAAACCCTGAAAGAAATGGACTTTACAGATCTCTATCGAACTTTTCACCCACCCACCAAAGAATACACATTTTTCTCAGCAGCACACGGAACGTTCTTCAAAATAGATCACATATTGGGCCACAAAATGAATCTACACAAAAAAGTTGAAATTCTAACCTGTTCCCTATCAGACCACCACGGCCTAAAGCTGTACATCCACAACACATCAAACAAGAGAAAATACACTAATTTACGGAAACTTAACAATATGATGCTGAATGAGAACTGGATTCAGGAAGAAATTAAAAAGGAAATTCAAGATTTCCTGAAAGTGAATGATAATGAAAATACAACTTACCGAAATCTCTGGGACACTATGAAAGCTGTTCTAAGAGGTAAGTTCATAGCTTTTCATGCCTACATCAAAAAAATGGAAACATCAGAAATAAACAACTTAACAATGCAGCTTAAAGCTTTAGAGAAACTAGAGCAATCTGATCCCAAAAGTAGTAGAAGAGAGGAGATTAGCAAGATAAGGGGAGAAATATCTGAAATCGAGTTTAAGAAAACAATAGAAAAACTCAACCAGTCAAAAACCTGGTTCTTTGAAACAATCAATAAGATTGATACACCCCTAGCTAAATTAAACAAAAGCAAGAGAGAGAAAACCCAAATTAACAAAATTAGAAATGAACATGGAGTTATCACTACGGATACCCAAGAAATCCAGAGAATTATAACATCATATTTCAAAAACTTGTACTCTGTGAAGTTTGCCAACACAAAAGAGATGGATGAATTTCTAAGTAAACACAACCTACCTAAATTGAATCAGGAAGTTGTGAATTATTTAAATAGTCCTGTAACATACAAGGAAATTGAAGAAGTAATCTCGAATCTTCCCACCAAAAAATGTCCTGGGCCAGATGGATTCAGCACAGAATTCTACCAGACATTTAAGGAGTTAATAACACCAATACTCCTTTAACTGTTCTATCAAATAGCAAAGGAAGGAACACTACCAAATTCCTTCTATGAAGCTAATATCGTTTTAATCCCAAAACCTAATAAAGATTCACTTAAAAAAGAAAACTATAGGCCGATCTCTCTAATGAACACAGATGCAAAGATTCTCAACAATGTCTTAGCAAATTGGATTCAAAATCATATCAAAAAGATCATCCATGGAGACCAAGTAGGCTTTATCCCAGGCACAAAAGGTTGGTTCAACATACGCAAATCAATAAATGTAATTCATCATGTAAACCAGTCCAAAGTCCAAGACCACATGATACTCTCCATAGATGCAGAAAAAGCCTTTGACAAGATCCACCAGCCTGTTATGATCAAAACGCTAGAGACAGTAGGAATGGAAGGAACCTTTATCAATATAATAAAAGCTGTGTACAACAAGCCCACAGCAAGGATTATGCTCAATGGAGAACAATTGGAAGCATTCCCACTTCGATCAGGAACTAGACAAGGCTGTCCACTCTCACCACTTCTATTCAATATTGTACTTGAAGTGTTAGCTGAAGCCATAAGACAAGAAAGGGACATAAGAGGGATTCAAATCAGCAAGGAAGAAGTCAAACTATCTCTATTTGCAGATAACATGATCTTATACCTGAGTGATCCCAAAAACTCCACCAGGAAGCTCCTGGAACTAATTGAGAAGTTCAGCAGGGTGGCAGGATACAAAATAAATGTGCAAAAATCAGAGGCCTTCCTATATGCCCAGAATTAAAGAAGTGAAAAAGCCTTGAGAGAAACAATCCCATTTACTATAGCCCCTAAAAAAATGAAATACCTTGGTATAAACCTAACCAAGGAAGTAAAATACCTTTACAATGAAAACATTAAAACCCTAAAGAAAGAAATAGCAGAAGACACCAGAAGGTGGAAAGACCTCCCATGTTCCTGGATTGGTAGAATCAACATTGTAAAAATGACCACCCTACCAAAAGCAATATACACATTCAATGCTATACCAATTAAAATCCCAAAGCAATTCTTTAAAGAAGTTGACCAAATAATCTCAAAATTCATATGGAGGCACAAAAGACCCAGGATAGCAAAGACAATCCTGAGTAACAAAAACATTGCTCGAGGTATTACCATACCAAACCTCAGTCTATACTACAAATCCATAGTTATAAAAACTGCCTGGTACTGGCTCCAAAATAGACACACAGATCAATGGATAAGGGTTGAAGACCCAGATATAAGGCCACGAAATTACAGCCATTTGGTCTTTGACAAAGGGGCCCAAAGAATCCAATGGAAAAAGATCAGCATCTTCGACAAATGGTGCTGGCAAAACTGGATCTCCACATGCAGAAGATTAAAGCTGGACCCATACTTCTCACCATGTACAAGACATAATTCCAAATGGATCAAGGACCTTGATATAAGGCCAGAGACTTTAAAACCATAGTTGAAAGGATAGGGAACTCCCTCGAGCTGATTGGGCTAGGCCAACATTTCCTAAACAGACATCCAATGGCACAGTCACTGCTGCCAACTCTCAACAGTTGGGATCTTGTGCAATTAAAGACCTTCTGTTCAGATAAAGAGATTGTAACACGAGCTCAAAGGCAACCCACAGAATGGGAGAAAATCTTCAATAACCACATATCTGACAGAACTCTACTGTCCAGAGTGCACAAAGAACTTAGAAAACTAAACTCCAAGGAAAACAATGGCCCAATTAAAAAATGGGCCCTGGAACTTCAAAGAAACTTTACCAGGGATGAAATTAAAATGTCTAACAAATATCTTAAAAAATGGTCCACTTCCTCAGCCATCAGGGAAATGCAAATCAAAACTTCCCTGAGATATCATCTCACCCCGGTCAGGATAGCAACAATCCACAATACAAACAACGATAAATGCTGGAGAGGATGTGGAGAGAGGGGAACTCTCCTACATTGCTGGTGGGAATGCAGGCTCATACAGCCACTCTGGCGAGCCGTCTGGAGATTCTTAAAGAAATTAAAGATTGAAATGCCATATGACCCTGCTATCCCACTTTTGGGAATAACCCCCCATGCAGCAGAGGTTCGCCTCGATAGCACAAGCTCGACCATGTTCATAGTAGTACTGTTTACAATAGCAAAGTCATGGAATCAACCTAAATGTCCAACAGTTGACGAGTGGATAAGAAAACTGTGGTACATCTATACAATGGAGTACTACTCAGCCATCAAAAATGATGAATTACTGGAATTTGCTTGGAAATGGATGTCATTAGAAACAATTATATTAAGTGAAGTATCCCAAACCCAGAAAATTAAGCGCTGTATGTACTCCCTAATCGGTGGCTCCTAGTACCAAACTCACCCATCCCACATTGAGACACTCAAAAGTAAACCTATGTAACACAGTAATTGCAAGGATTATAAACAAGAGAGATGGGGTAGGAGGGCCACACCAGAAACAAGGAGAGAGGGGACCATGTTACAGCAGAGAAAATAGGCCTCCATCAAGGTCTGCAAGTAAGTAATGAGAAACCTGGTTAAGTTCAAAGACGTTCTTTCCTGATCTCACCAGAAGGGGAGGGCATATAGTCTAGCAGATAAAAAGTAATCAATTTGCAAATGGGTGATGGACCCCTCCCTCACTGACGTTTCCTACTTTTATTACATCTACCCTTGAATGTGCTATTATAACAAGACTCCAGTTTAACAGCTTTTTGTCTCTGGCCAGGGAGTGACATACAGTGCCCAGCAGGATGGAGTGAAGGGCATTGCAGGAGCAGCAAAACTGCAAAAGAAAATCAACAAACCACAATCCAGAACTTCAGAGACTCTATATCAATCACATAGAACTAGGCCAGCCTAATCTCTCCCCATCCTGAAGCTCAGGGACATTTGCGGAAGAGGGGGCAGTAAGAATGTAAGAGCAAAAGGATGGGAGGAACTACGATTTGCAAGATTCTCAACAATAGTTGGGGCCAAAGCAATCACAATGGGACTTTGCATGCCCTGCGCAATGTCCAGCGCACTGTTGCCCTCATAAAGTCTAACATCTGTTAAGGGCACCGAGATCCCTGGAGGCAAGGGATTGACAGCCATAGTAGTGCTCCTATGCTTAAGGGGAACAAGAGAAAGGGCTTATGGAAATGCCACTGGGTCCTTATATGTCATCGGAGAGGAGGACCCAGTGGAGAGTCAGGCGTACACAATAAAGGACTCTCTGAAATCAACAAACCACAATCCAGAACTTCAGAGACTCTATATCATCCACATAGAACTAAGCCAGCCTAATCTCCCCCCATCCTGAAACTCAGGGACATCTGCGGAAGAGGGGGCGGTAAGATTGTAAGAGCAAAAGAATGGGGGGAGCAATGATTTGACCTCATAAAGTCTAGCATCGGCTAAAGGCACCAAGATCCTTGGAGGCAAGGGATTGATGGCCACAGAAGTGTTCCTATGCTTAAGGGGAACACGAGAAAGGGTTCAGGGAAATGCCACTGGGTCCTTTTATGTCATCAGAAAGGAGGACCAAGAGGAGAGTTAGGCATACACAATAAAGGACTCTCTGGGAATTAGGGGGGAGGCACTGGGAGATGGGGAGGGAGGGAGGGGGAGCAGGGGTTCGGTGGAAGGAGGAGGGGGGAGGGAAATGGTCTACCTATTGAGTTTGTGTGAGCGGAAATAATAATAAAAAATGTTTAAAAAAAAAGGACTCTCTGGGAATTGGGGGGGAGGCACTGGGGGATGGGGAGGGAGAGGAGGGGGAGGAGGGGGTTCGGGGGGAGGAGGGGGGAGGGAGGGAACTGGTAAAAAAATTTTAAAATGTATAATTACATTTTTAATAAAAAAATGATGAATTAATGAAATTTGCCGGTAAATGGATAGAATTAGAAAAAATTATATTGATTGAAGTATCCCAGACACTGAAAATTAAGCACCATATGTGCTTCATAACAGGTGGATCCTAGTACCAAACCCACGTTAACTGCTAGTTTTCAACCCCCGCTGACTACACCCCAGTACTCTACAGAAACTGCTAAATATGAAGTTCAGATGTACTAACACCCTCTTTTGCTCATGAAGAGCCACTATCGGACTCTGGTGGCCATGCATGTCCCCATCTTATGGAACCTTCAAGACAGGAAGACTGACAGTCACAGTAGTATTCCTAAGCTTAAGAGGAACACAGGAAAGCGTTCTGGGAAATGCCCCTGGGTCCTTGCACCTCATCGAAGAAGAGGACACAGAGGAGAGTTTGGCATGCACATTAAAGGATGCTCCTAAAGGGATTGGGAGGTAGGCACTAGGAGATAAGGAGGGAGGTGAAAGGGGAGGGGGGAGCAGGGTGGTTGGAGGGAAGTGGAGAGAAGGAAGGGAACCGGTGTACCTGTTAAGTTTGTATGAGCAGAAATAATAATAATAAAAAATGTTAAGAAAAAGACAGGAGCCTCGTTGCCACCACCCATCTCACATATCCTGTTGATGTCAGGTTTGGTTCTTCCCCCACTCCTGTGACAATAAAACCCCACATGTTCCTGAATATCTCTCAGCTCTTGCTCCCAAACACACTGTAAGGCAGCACTCTTTCCTGGACTGGAGGGACAATCGATACCTGACTGAAAGTTTTGGTTCTAGGTAGGCACAGGTGTCAACTTGATAGTTGAGGGTTTGATCTCTGGGCACATTTGTAGAGACTTAGCATTGAGTTCAGCCCAGAGAAAACCTGTATGAGATTGTTTAGTTGATGGGGAAGGCCCAACAGGTGGTGGGTGGATCTAGGCCCCGGACAAGTCCTTAAAATACAGAAAGTGGGTTGAGGAAGTTGGCATTCTTGTGTATATGTAGCCAGACATGCTGGTGTGGCAAGTAAGGATTGTCCATATCTCAGCTGTTATGTAGTTATGGCATGGCCAGTTCCTTTGGCCCTTTGAACATGGTGGATGCTCTCCTGTCAAGCTGGACGAAGAATTGGAACTGGACAATGGTAAGAGAATAAACACCTTGTTCCCTTAAGCAGTTTGATGATGCTTGTATCACTAACATGCAGATGAACTGCAACAGAGATTGGTAGCAGGAGCAGAGTGCTGCTGATAAATATGGCTGTATGGCTTTTGTGGATTCTGATTGTGTTTGTTGAAAAATTTTGGAATCATTTAAAGACCTGTGAATACAAAAAGGTTTGGACAGAGTTCAATGGGCCATCTTGAGATTAGCAATGCTGAGAGAGTCATGGATTGTTTGGTCCCAGTTGGTAATCTAGGGAACAGGGAATTTGACAGAATTGAATTAAAAGATGCTGGGCTGATTGGCTTGATAGAAGGGAGCTGTGTTGCCAGGCATGAAACTTTGAATGTGGAAATGGCAAGGAGTGGAAGAGTTGCTGCTATTGGAGAAAGGAACATGAGTGAAAGAAAACCTAGTGATTTCAGAATGGGAGAAAATCTTCACTAACCACATATCTGATAGAGCTCTATTATCCAGAGTGCACAAAGAACTTAGAAAACTAAACACCAAGGAAACAAATGGCCCAATTAAAAAATGGGCCCTGGAACTTCAAAGAAACTTTACCAGGGATGAAATAAAAATGTGAAACAAATATCTTAAAAAATGTTCCACATCCTTAGCCATCAGGGAAATGCAAATCAAAACTTCCCTGAGATATCATCTCACCCCGGTCAGGATGGCAAAAATTCACAATACAAACAACAATTGCTGGAGAGGATGTGGAGAGAACTCTCTTACATTGCTGGTGGGAATGCAGGCTCATACAGCCACTCTGGCGAGCCGTCTGGAGATTCTTTTTTTTTTTTTTTTTTTTTTTTTTTTTAAACATCTTTTTTTTTTAATTTTTTTTTATTATTTATTCAACTGTGCGCATGTGCGTGTGTATGTGCGCGCGCGTGTCTGTGTGTGTGTGTGTCTGTGTATGTGTAGAACCACGGACGAATTCGCGAACCACCATGGACGCCTCCACCTCCTTCTGCCCCGGGATTCACAGGCTCCGCCCTACCAGGACCAGAAGCGCAGGCCGCCCCTGCTTCCGCCTGGCGTCTATACGTGGGATCTGGGATCCGAACTCAGGACCTTCCGCCTGCAAGGCAGAGGCTTAACCCCTGAGCCACCTTTCCAGCCCCCGTCTGGAGATTCTTAAAGAAATTAAAGATTGAAATGCCATATAACCCTGCGATTCCACTTTTGGGAAAAAACCCCCATACAGAAAAAATTCACCTCGATAGTCGACCATGTTCATAGCAACACTGTTTACAATAGCAAAGTCATGGAATCAACCCAAATGTCCAATAGTTGACGAGTGGATAAGGAAACTGTGGTACATCTATACAATGGAGTACTACTCAGTCATCAAAAATGATGAATTAATGGAATTTGCTGGGAAGTGGATGGAATTAGAAACAATTATACTGAGTGAAGTATCCCAGACACAGAAAATTAAGTGCCATATGTACTCCCTAATAGGTGGATCCTAGCACCAAACCCAATTAGTGACACACTCAAAGACAAATCTCTGTAATACCTACAGTAATTGCAAAGATTATGAACATGAGGGATGGGGAATGAGGGTCACACCCGTAACAAGGAGAGAGGGGACCATGTTACAGCAGAGAAAATAGGCCACCATCAAGAACTGCAAGTAAGTAATGAGACATCTGGTTAAGTTCACAGACTTTCCTTCCTGATCATTTACAACGGATGGGGTATGATCTTACCAGAAGGGGAGGGCATATAGTCTGGCAGATAGAAAGTAACCATTTCATAAATGGGCTATTGACCCCTCTCTCACCACAGTTTCTTACTTTTATTACATCTACCTTTGAATATACTCTTATAACAAGGCTCTAATTTAACAGGTTTTTATCTCTAGCCAGGGGGCGAAATCCAATACCCATCAGGATGGAGTGAAGGGCATTGCAGGAGCAGCAAAACTGCCAAAAAAATCAACAAACCATAATCCAGAATATCAGAGACTCTGTATTAATCACCTGGAACTAGGGCAGCCTAATCTCTCCCCATCCTGAAGCTCAGGGAAATTTGCCGAAGAGGGGGCGGTAAGATTGTAAGAGTACAAGGATGGGAGGAGCAGAGATATGCAAGATACTACACACGAGTTAGGGCTGAAGCAATCATATGTGTACTTTGCATGCCCTGTGCAATGTCCAACACACTATTGACCCCACAAAGTCTAGCATTTGCTAAAGGCACTAGGGTCCTTGGTGGCAAGGGATTGACAGCCTCAGTAGTGTTCCTATGCTTAAGGGGAACACAGGAAAGGGTTCTGGGAAATGCCCCTGGATCCTTGCACCTCATGGGAGAGGAGGACCCAGAGGAGAGTTTGGCATGCTCATTAAAGGATGCTCCAGGGATGGGAGGGGGAGGCACTGGGAGATGGGGAGTGAAGGGGGAGGGGAGAAGGACACAGGGGGGCAGGGGGAGTGGAGGGAGGGAAGGGACCTGTGTACCTGTTAATTTTGTATGAGTGGAAATAAAAAAAATAAATATATATATATACAAAAAAGAAAACCTAGTGATTTGTGCTGAGATGGTAAAAGGCATAAGAAGCATCTCATAGGGATTCTGTGGTTCGAAAACCAGATTCCTTCAGAGGCCAAAAGCCTGAGCTGAAGATGTTACTTGACCTTTAGAAGTTTCATCTGCCTAGAAAGGGGCTTTTCCAGAGTCAGTGCACTAAAGCCAGTATAGTTGTGCTTCAAGTGGAGCAAGGCAGATTTCAGCCTTGCTGCAGAATCTTCTAGCATGCTTCAGGTGGGACTGGCCTTGGTGTCCAATTAAGGTGTTTAGGAAAACAGCCCAAGCTTGGCACCAAATGTCAGGTGTAGAGTTCTTGCAAGGGAAGTTATAGCTTAGAGCTGAATGCGTGAACCCAGAATGTTGTTGGAGATGCCAGAATGGTGGGATGTTTGGTGAGTACAGCTCCAAGTAGAAACTCAACATGATTCTGAGAAACTAAATATACATGGGAATCTTCAGCTGAAATGACACTCTTGTTCCCTTAACTGTCCTAGTCCTGTAGTTATTCAACATGGGAAGATGAGACCGCCATGTGCTACACTAGCCAGTGGCTGAGTGGATCCCCAGTGGTGATAACCCTCTGTGTCCCCATGCCATAGCTAGGCTGCCAGCACATGCTGCAATGGTCCCTCCCAGGCTTACTTGAATATGTTCACCATGCCCAAGAGACTCATACTGACCAAAATGTTACTAGGATCAGGAACAAGATAAAGAGTTCCACAATCATTATCTATTCAGTATAGTGACTGAAACATTAGATAGAGAAATTAAGCAAGGGGAAAAAATAAAATGATGTAAACAGCGAAATAAGTAAAAAAAAAACTCTATTTGTCAAGGATATGATTATGTATATAAGACACCAAATATACTCCACAAAAAACCACACTTAGATCTGGTAAACCATTTCAGTACAGTGAAAGTCAACACAAAGCACAATATACTTCCTTTATACCAAAGGCAAAAATAAATATAAAAAAGCATCAAATAATATCATTCATTATGGTCACAAAATACCTAGGAATAAATCCTAAAGGAGACACATGTCTACAATGAACATTTTAAGGCACAGAATATATATACATACAAAGAGAGAGACAGAGAGAAACCAGAGAAAAACAGAGAGAAACAGAGTGATACCAGAACATGGGGACACTTTCTGCTTTTATATACAGGAACAAATACAGTGAAAATCAACACCAATGTTAATTTCATATTTCTTCAATATAATAAATTTGGAGTCAAACAGTTTAGAAAAACATGTAATTTATATTGGTACTCATCATTACAGAGTACAGTTCATCATGGCCAGAGATGTAGGGAACTTTCTACCCATATTCACATTAAATTCTTAGAGAGGAGCAAGGATAAATGAATTCCAAGTTTCCACCAGTATTTGCAATCTTCCAAAACTGACTATCTCTCCATATTATTCACTTGCCCAGGAACTGGTTCCATTTATTGTGACCTGGATGTTTCCATATCAGTCATACAATTGCAAAAAAATATCCTACATAATTACCTGGTGGGCAGTTTCTACTAACTAATAATTATCAAAGTATGAAGACTTAGCACATATGAAAAAAGTAAGATAGTCTTTGAAAATCTGACAAAGCTAAAAATCACTTCAGTAAGGATTCCCCCAGGTGATTTTTTTGCACCAAGATTCAGTAATATAAATAGCAGACTACAAAACAAGTACAGACATTTAGATCAATGAAAAAGAGTGCCTAGATATAAACTGATACAAATGAAACCCTCTCTTTGACAAGTGTTTCAAAAACATACATAGAAGGAAGTGCATTGCCCTTCACAAATTTTGTGAAGGCAGAATATCAACATGCAGAAGAATGAACCTGCATAGTTATCTTTATTTTTAAACAAATCTCAATTCCAAATCCATCAAGGACCTCACCATAAGAGTTGATGCTTTGAAACTATTGGAAAAATGAGTAGGTAACAGGTTACAGCAAGTGGGCACAAAGGGAAAATTTTCTGAATAGGTTTTCACCAGCATAGGAATGAAAAGCCATAATTGATCTCATAAGATGTAAACTTCAATACATCAAGATGAAATGGTAATTGATTCAAGAGATGCTAACGAAAGAAAAAAAAATCCAAGCTCTTTATTTAACAGAGGTTTGAAGTCTAGAGTATCCAAAACATCACAAAACAGGAAAACATTGAAATGATCTCTGGAATGATAAATTACTCAAAAAAGGGAGAAAAATGGGCAGTTCCATAGCAAGACTAAGCTGTCTGCTTAACATTAGTGTGTGCTTGATGGAGAATGCCTTTTTAAAAACATGTATTTTTGTTTAATGCGTGTGTGTGCATGTGTGTGTATCAGAAGACAGTGTGTGTGCTTACAGAGTCCTAAGAATGGCTTTGGGAAACATCTTGTTCTACCTGCTTTAAACTTGGATCTTTGATTTCCCAGGCTCCACCTTCCAGAGCCGGAAGTGTAACCCCCTGCCATTTCTGCCTACTGTCATTATGTGGAGTCAGGATTTGAACTCATATTCTTTTGCTTGTGAGGCAGAGGCTTAACCCCTGGGACATCTCTCCAGCCCTGTCTCTATTGTTTCAATTGAAGTGAGAAGACCAGATCATATTTGTTGGAAAGATTCCCTAGGCGGGTGAGTAATGTGTACACAACAAGTTAGCATGGACGCACTTTGGCAGTCTAGAAAGCATGTGTGTATCTTGGGTACTTGTCCCACTCTGCACTTCACTTTGAATATGCTGTGGATAGTTGCCATACCTTCTGATGCTAGCAAGACTTTTGCCACACTGGATTATTAGTTTAATTGTTAGATATGTTGAAATGAGTGCTACACTGAGTTATTTGGGTCATGTGATGAGGAAAGTAGTTAAGTCTGAAACTGGAACATGTAGGAAGCATTTAGGAATGGGCAACATGGTTCTTGTACTCAGAAAGACAGATTAAAGCTAATTAAGTTTCCATCTCAAACCAGTAACAATAGCTGTGGTCAGAAGTACAAAGAATAACATATATTCTTCATGTGGGGAAACAGGAGCCCTTATACACTGTTGTTGGTACTTTATTCTTTTGTAGTCATTTGGAAATCAATCTATAGATTTCTCAAAATGGTAGAAATAAAAGTACAATAAGATTTCTCAAAATGGTAGAAATAAAAGTACTATAAGACACCACTTCTCTTTCCATTCCCAAATCATATCCTTCTATAGAGATATTACACATCCAGGTTGACAAATGCAGTATTGACTGTAACTTTGAGACAAAAATCAATATAAATGTTCATTAGCTCAAGAGTGGATAATGAAAATTTGACACATATATAAAAAGGAATTTTATTCATTTAAAAAGAAAATTGAAATTAGTAAAATTTGTGTTTAATGGCTGGAATTGATAATTACACTGGGTGATGTTACCCAGGTCAATATGAAATGAATGCTGTTTATTCTCTCTCATATGCAAACATAAGCTCTAAAAATTTTGTAAATCATTTTATTACATTTATTTACTTTTTTCCCAATCATAAAAGCTTAACAGGTACCCCGTCTCCTCTGTCCCTCCACTCCTCCCTAATCCCTCTTGCACACTTCCCCCATTTCCCCTTCCTTTTACCCTGTCCCTCCCTTTCTCCCAGTGCTCCCCCTTCTCCGCTTCCATTCCCTGGAGCATTCTTTAGTGTGAATATCAAACTTCCCTCTGCATCCTCCCCTCTGGTGAGGTGTGTGGATTCAGTGGTATTGACCAGACCCCCTTTCTTGGGCTCCCCTTTAGTATGAGAACACTATTATGACTGTTAATCCCTTGCTTCTAAGGATCCTAGTGCCTGTGATCCATGCTACACTTTGGGGGGTCATTGACACATCAGTCATTGCACAGATCATGCAAAGTCTGATTATAGCTGTGGCCCTACCTTGTGTGGAATATCTTGCATATCGTTGCTCCTCCCCATCTTTAGGCTCTTAAAATCTTACCACCCCCTCTTCTGCAAATTTCCCTGAGCTTTAGGATGGGGAGAGATTTGGTTGGTCTAGATCCAGGTGATTAATGTAGGGCCTCTGATCTTGTGAATTATGGTTAGTTGTTTTCAATTTTGCTGTTCCCACACCGGCCTTGGCTCCATCCTGACTGGTATTGGAGGTCACCTCCTAACCAGAGATAAAAGGCTGTTTAAATGGAATCTTACTATAAGAGGTGATTCAAAGGTAGAAGGAATAGGAGTAGGAGACAGCAGTATGGAGGGTCAGTCTACCATTTGCAGTATAGTTACCATCTATCTGCCAGTCACAAACCCCCTCAGTCACAAGTGACCAGGAAGGAAAGTGAGAGTGAGGTTAACCAGATATCTCACTACTTACTTGCAATATTTGATGGTGACCTATTTTCTCTACTGAAGAATAATCTGTCTCTCCTTATTTCTGGGGTGGGGCATTCCTTCCCCTTCCCTCATGTTTATAGTCTTTGTGATTATTCTAGGTATTACAGAGATTTATATTTGAATATGTCACTAAGTGGGTTTGGTACAACTATCCACATATTAGAAAGTACATATGGAGCTTAATTTTCTGCATCTGGGATACTTCACTCAATATAAATTTTTCTAGTTCCATTCATTTTCCAGAAAATTTCATTTACTCATCTTTTCTGATGGCTGAGTAGTATTCCATTGTATAAATGTACCACATTTTCCTCATCCACTTGTCAACTGTTGGCCATTTGGGTTGATTCCATGCCTGTGCAATTGTATATAGTGCTGCTATGAACATGGTTGTGCTTGTGTCATTGAGGTGAATTTTTGCTTTATGGGTGATTATTCCCAGAAGTGGAATAACAGAGTCATATGGCATTTCAATCTTTACCTTTTTTTAAAAATTGCCAGACTGACCGCCCAATTGGTTGTATAAGCCTGCATTCCCACCAGCAACGTAGGAATTCATTTCTCTCCACATCCTCTCCAACATTTGGTGCTGTTTGTATTTTGGATTTTTGCCATCCTGACTGGGGTGAGATGATATCTCTGGGAAGTTTTGATTTGCATTTCCCTGATTGGTAAGGATGTGAAGCATTTTTTAAGATATTTGTTAGACATTTCAACTTCGTCCCTGGAAAAGTTTCTTTTGTGTTCCCAGGCCCATTTTTCAATTGGGCCATTTAACTCCTCGGTGCTTAGGACTCTAAGTTCTTTGTGCACTCTGGATAATAGAGCTCTATCAGATATGTGGTTACTGAAGATTTTCTCCCATTCTGTGGGGTGCCTTTTTGCTTGGTTTACATTCTCTATATCTGAACAGAAGCTCTTTAATTTCATAAGATCCCATTTTTTGAGTGTTGGTTGTAGTGACTGTGCTATTGGATTTCTGTTTAGGAGCTGTTGACCTAGCCCAATCAGCTCGAGGGAGTTCAACCTTTCAACTAGGGTCTTTTTAGTCTCTGGCCTAACATTGAGGTCCTTGATCCATTTGGAATTAATTTTTGTAAATGGTGACAAGTATGGGTCCAGTTTTAATCTTCTACATATGGACATCCAATTTTGCCAGCACCATTTGTTGAAGACGCTGTTCTTTTTCCATTTGTTTTTTTGCCCCTTGGCAAAGATCATATGGTTGTGTGTAAGCTTATATGTGAATCGTCAACTGTTATCCATTGATCTACATGTCTATTTTGGAGCCAGTATTAGGATGTTTTTATTACTATGGATTTGTAGTATAGATTAAGGTTTGGTATGGTGATATCTCCAGTAGTATTTTTGTTACTCAGGATTGCATTTGCTCTCCTGGGTCTTTTGTGCTTCCATATGAATTTTGAGATTGGTCAATTTCTTTAAAGTATTGCTTTGGGATTTTGATTGATAGCATTGAATCCGTATATTACTTTAGGTAGGATGGACATTTTTATGAGGTTGATTCTACCAATCCAAGAACATGGCAGGTCTTTCCATCTTCTAGTGTCTTCTGTACTTTCTTTCTTTAGGGTTTTAAAGTTTTCATTGAAAGGTCTGTCACTTCCTTAGTTTGGTTTATGCCAAAGTATTTCATTTATTTTTAGGGGCTATAGTAAATGAAAACGTTTCTCTTAGGTCTTTTTCACTTTTTTCATCTTGGGCGTGTAGGAAGGCCATTGATTTTTGCACATTTATTTTGTAATCTGTGACATGCTGAACTTCTGTATTAGTTCCAGGAGTTTTCTGGTGGAGTTTTTAGGATCACTCAGGTATATGATCATGTCATCTGCAAACAGAGATAACTTGACTTCTTCCATGGTGATTTGAAACCCTTTTATCTCCATCTCTTGTCTTTTGGCTTCAGGTAAGACTTCAAGTACAATATTGAATAGAAATCATGAGCATGGACAGCCTTGTCTAGTTCGTGATTGAAGTGGGAATCTTCAAGTTTTTCTCCATTGAGTACAATCCTTGTTGTTGCCTTGTTGTATATAGCTTTTATTATGTTGATAAAGGTTTCTTCCATTCCAACTGTCTCTAGGGTTTTGATCATAAAAGGCTATTGGAACTTGTCAAAAGCTTTTTCTGCATCTATCGCAGGCATCATGTGATTTTGGACTTTGGATTGGTTCATATGATGGATTACATTTATTGATTTACGTACGTTGTACCAGCTTTATGTACCTAGGATAAAGTCTACTTGATCACAGTGAATGACCTTTTTGATATGTTTTTGAAAGTGATTTGCTAAGATTTTGTTGAGAATCTTTGCATCTGTGTTCATCAGAGAGATCGGCCTATAGGTTTCTTTTTCAAGTGCATATTTATTAGGTTTTGGGATTAATATGATATTACCTTCATAGAAAGAATTTGGCAGTGTTCCTTCCTTCGCAATTTGATGGAACAGTTTAAGGATAATTGGTGTTAGTTTTTCTTAAATGCCTGGTAGAACTCTGTGCTGAATCCATCTCGTCCAGGACATTTTTCAGTGGGAAGATTCGAGATTACTTCATCAATTTCCTCATACGTTATAGGACTATTTACATAATTCAAAACATCCTCTTTTTATTTAGGTAAGTTGTGCTTATTTAGGAATTCGTTCATTTCTTTTGTGTTATCAAATTTCATGGAGTAAAAGTTTTTGAAAAATGACCTTATAATACTCTGAATTTTTGGGTTTCAGTAGTAATAAGTCCATTTTGATTTCTAATTTTGTTAATGTGTATTTTCTCTCTTCTTTTTCATTAATTTAGCTAGGGGTGTATCAATCTTATTGATTTTTTTCAAAGAACCAGTTTTTTGACTGGTTGATTCTTTGTATCATTTTCCTTATCTTAATTTTGGATATTTCTTCCCTGATTTTGCTAATCTCCTCTCTTCTACTGCTTTTGGAATGGCATTGCTCTTGTTTCTTTGAAGCTTTAAGTTGCACTGTTAATTTATTTATTTGTGATGTTTCTACTTTTTTTTCGATGTAGACATTAAGGGCTATAAACTTACCTCTTAAGATGGCTTTCATTGTGTCCCAGAGATTTTGATATGTTGTGTTTTCATTATCATTCTCTTCAAGGAAATCTTGAATTTCCTTCATGATTTCTACCTGAACCCAATTCTCAGTTAGCATCATAGTGTTTAGTTTCCAGGAATTAGTGTATTTTCTGCTGTTTGTTGTGTTGCAGATGCCAAGCTTTAGACCATGGTGGTCTGATACGGTACAGGCTAGAATTTCAACTTTCCTATATATGTGGAGATTCGTTTTGTGGCCCAATATGCGGTCTATTTTGAAAAAAGTTCCATGGGCTGCTGAGAATAATGTGTATTCTTTGTTGCATGGATGGAAACTTCAACAGAGATCTGTAAGGTCCATTTCAGGAATGGTTTGTTTAAATTCAAATATGTCTCTGTTAAGTTTTTGACCTGTTCTTCTATCCATGTTGGGAGGGAAGTATTAAAATCCCCAAGGATTATTGTTTTGGGGTTGATTTCTTGCTTTAGACGCTGTAGTATATGTTTAATGAATGTGGAGGAGCCCATATTAGTTGCATATATGTTCAGTATTGCAAAGTCTCCCTGTGACTAAAATGTAGTATCCATCTGTGTCTCTTATAAGTTTTTTTGGTTTGAAGTCCACTTTGTCCGATAGCATAATATATACCCCTGCCTGTTTCCTGGTTCCATTACCTTGCAGAATTTTGGACCAGTCTTTTATTTTTAGGATGTACCTGTCTTTTGTGGTGAGATGAGTTTCCTGAATGCAGCAGATTGATGGGTTCTGATTTTTAATCCAAGTTTGTAATCTATGTCTCTTGATTGGTGAGTTAATTACATTGACATTTAGTGTTATCATGGAGAAATTTTTTTTTTGGTTCTTTTTTTGTTTATTTTTTTTGACAGATATCAAAAGATTTATTTCTTTTTTTATAATACATTTTTATTATTATTTCAGCTCATACAAACATAATAGTTACACCAGTTCCCTCCCTCCCTCCTCCTCCCCCCTGAACCCCCTGCTCCCCCTCCCCTCACCCCTCCTGCCCCATCCCCCCGAGCCTCCCACCCCAATTCCCAGAGTCCTTTCTTGTGCATGCCTGACTCTCCTCTGGGCCCTCTTCTCCGATGACGTACAAGGACCCAGTGGCATTTCCCTGAAATCTTTCCTATGTTCCCCTTAAGGATAGGAATACTACTGTGGCTGTCAATCCCTTGCCTCCATGGATCTTGGTGCCTTTAGCAGATGCTAGACTTTGTGAGGTCAATAGTGTGTTGGACATTGTGCCGGGCATGCAATGTCCAATTATGATTGCTTCGGCCCTAACTTGCGTGGCGTATCTTGCAAATCATTGCTCCTCCCATCCTTTGGCTCTTACACTCTTACCGCCCCCTCTTCCGCAAATGTTCCTGAGCTTCAGGATGGGGAGAGATTAGTCTGGCCTAGTTCTAGGTGGTTGATATAGAGTCTCTGAAGTTCTGGATAGTGGTTCGTTGATTTTCTTTTGCAGTTTTGTTGTTCCTGCAATGCCCTTCACTCCATCGTGATGGGCACTGTATGTCACCCCCTGGCCAGAGACAGAAAGCTGTTAAACTGGAGTCTTATTATAAGAGCACATTCAAGGGTAGATGTAATACTTATACCCAAAAGTGGAATCGCAGGGTCATATGGCGTTAGGCAATGGGAGGGGTCAATCACCCATTTGCAAAATGGTTACTTTTTAATCTGCCGGATTATATGCCCTTCCCTTCTGGTGAGTTCATACCCCCTTAGTTATAAATGATCAGGAACGAATTGTGAACTTAACTAGGTGTCACATTACTTTCTTGCAGTCCTTGATGGGGGCCTATTTTCTCTACTGTAACATGGTCACTTCTCTCCTTGTGTCTGGTGTGGCCCTCCAACCCCATCCTTCCTGTTCATAATCCTTGCTATTACTGTAGGTAATACATAGATTTACTATGAGTGTCTCAAGATGGGCTGGGTGGGTTTGGTATTAGGAGCCACCTATTAGGGAGTACATATGGCGCTTAATTTTCTGGGTCTGGGATACTACACTTAATATAATTGTTTCTAATGACATCCATTTCCCGGCAAATTCAAGTAATTCATCATTTTTGATGGCTGAGTAGTACACCATTGTATAGATGTACCACAGTTTTCTTATCCACTTGTCAACTGTTGGACATTTGAGTTGATTCCATGTCTTTGCTATTGTAAACAGTGCTGCTATGAACATGGTCATGCTTGTGCTATCGAGGTGAACCTCTGCTGTATGGGGGGTTATACCGAAAAGTGGATTCGCAGGGTCATATGGCAATTCAATCTTTAATTTCTTTAAGAATCTCCAGACGGCTTGCCAGAGTGGCTGTATGAGCCTGCACTCCCACCAGCAATGTAGGAGAGTTCCCCTCTCTCCACATCCTCTCCAGCATTTGTTGTTGTTTGTGTTGTGGATTTTTACCATCCTGACCGGGGTGAGATGATATCTCAGGGAAGTTTTGATTTGCATTTCCCTAATGTCTAAAGAAGTGGAGCATTTTTTAAGATATTTGTTAGACATTTTAATTTCATCCCTGGTAAAATTTCTTTGAAGTTCCAGGGCCCATTTTTTAATTGGGCCATTGGTTTCCTTGATGTTTAATTTTCGAAGTTCTTTGTGCACTCTGGACAGTAGAGCTCTATCAGATATGTGGTTAGTGAAGATTTTCTCCCATTCTGTGGGTTGCCTTTGAGCTGGTGTTACAATCTCTTTATCTGAACAGAAGCTCTTTAATTGCACAAGATCCCAACTGTTGAGAGTTGGTAGCAGTGACTGTGCCATTGGATGTCTGCTTAAGAAATGTTGGCCTAGCCCAATCAGCTCGAGGGAGTTCCCTATCCATTCAACTATGGTTTTTAGTCTCTGGCCTTATATCAAGGGCCTTCATCCATTTGGAATTAATATTGTACATAGTGACAAGTATGGGTCCAGCTTTAATCTTCTGCATGTGGAGATCCAGTTTTGCCAGCACCATTTGTTGAAGATACTGTTCTTTTGCCATTGGATTCTTTGGGCCTCTTTGTCAAAGACCAAATGGCTGTAACTTTGTGGGCTTATATCTGGGTCTTCAATCCTTATCCATTGATCTGTGTGTCTATTTTGGAGCCAGTACCAGGCAGTTTTTATAACTATGGATTTGTAATGTAGACTAAGGTTCGGTATGGTAATACCTCCAGCAGTGTTTTTGTTATTCAGGATTGTCTTTGCTATCCTGGGTCTTTTGTGCCTCCATATGAATTTTGAGATTGGTTGGTCAACTTCTTTAAAGAATTGCTTTGGGATTTTAATTGGTATAGCATTAAATCTGTATATTGCCTTTGGTAGGATGGTCATTTTTACGATGTTGATTCTGCCAATCCAGGAACATGGGAGGTCTTTCCACCTTCTGGTGTCTTCTGCAATTTCTTTCTTTAGGGTTTTAAAGTTTTCATTGTAAAGGTCTTTTACCTCCTTGGTTAGGTTTATACCAAGGTATTTCATTTTTTTAGGGGCTATAGTAAATGGGATGTTTCTCTCAAGGATTTTTCACTTCTTTCATTCTGGGCATATAGGAAGGCCTCTGATTTTTGCACATTTATTTTGTATCCTGCCACCCTGCTGAACTTCTCAATTAGTTCCAGGAGCTTCCTGGTGGAGTTTTTGGGATCACTCAGGTATAAGATCATGTTATCTGCAAATAGGGATAGTTTGACTTCTTCCTTGCCGATTTGAATCCCTCTTATGTCCCTTTCTTGTCTTATGGCTTCAGCTAAGACTTCAAGTACAATATTGAATAGAAGTGGTGAGAGTGGACAGCCTTGTTTAGTTCCTGATCGAAGTGGGAATGCTTCCAATTGTTCCCCATTGAGCATAATCCTTGCTGTGGACTTGTTGTATACATATTTTATTATATTGATAAAGGTTCCTTCCATTCCTACTGTCTCTAGCGTTTTGATCATAAAAGGCTGTTGGATCTTGTCAAAAGCTTTTTTCTGCATCTATCGAGAGTATCATGTGGTCTTGGACTTTGGACTGGTTTACATGATGAATTACGTTTATTGATTTGCGTATG